>JAKWJC010000365.1:18716955-19965950 GCA_027704865.1 Solanum neorickii
GATAAGAGGAGTCATAAGACGACCTTGAGGATGATCTTCCTCTTCCTCTGCTGCTTCTTCCTCCTCGGCCACGGATATGTGACCAATGGAGGCTCATTACCTCCTCCTGCCATACTGCAAAATAAAACAACTTAATTAATAGTTGTCAAAATGATCCTCTATATCATATTCCCAATTATCATCCCGAAAGTAATCGGGTTCATATTCTGCAGAAGTTTTCTCTGAAAATATTCCAGAATATTTTTTCAATAATAATTTCTTTTAAATCATAATTAAAGGTTCTAATATTTTAAGAATATAAATGAGTGTTTTGTCACCAATCAGATAACAGTAAGGAGAATATGGCGAGACATTTTAAGAACTAATAAATTCTCTTGATAAGAATCAGGGAGAGAGTTATCACTTCCCTTTTTATAATGGATTTCAAAATCAAAAGGCTAGTTGAGCTTGCCATCTGGCAAACTTAATTTTGAAATATCATGTTTAAAATCTTTATCAAACATATATTTAACTGATTGAGCATCAGTTCTGATAATAAATTTTTGATTATATAAATCATCTTGAAATTTTAAAACACATTTAACAATACAAAGCATTTCATGTGCAACAGTCGCATATTTGCGCTGAGATTCAGACCATTGCCTGAATGGAATCTAATAAGATACTCAATTTTATCATGGGGATTTACTTGTTTAAGTATTCCTCCATAACCAATATTTGAGGCATCAGTCTCAATAATTTTGACCCAATTTGGGTTAGCAAGAAAAAGACAAGGCAAATTTGGACTCTTTTTTTAATAGATTTGACCAAATTAGTCAGATTATTATTCCAGGAGAAATTTTTCCTTTCTTTAACCTGTCAGTTAAAGGAGCAAGGTCTTTAGAAAGATTTTTATAAAAAGGAGAAATATAATTTAAACTGCCTAAAAATCTTTGAAGCATAGTTTTATCAGTAATTTCATCCGGAAATTTTGATGCAAAATCTATGGATCTCTGAATTGGAGTAATTCTCCCTCGGGAAATTGATGACCCAAAAATCTTACATCTGTTTGAAAAAGACTCATTTTGGTTTTTGAGATAACCAAACCATTTTGAACAACAATTTTTTGAAAATATCAAGATGCTTTATATGAGATTCTAATGTTTTAGAATAAACAAGAATATCATCAATATAAACAATAATGAAATCCATATAAGGATTAAAAATATCATTCATAATTTTTTGAAACTCAGATGGTGCGTTTTTTAATCAAAAGGCATAACATTCCATTCATATTGACCAAAAGGAACATTAAACGCAGTTTTATAAGTATGTTCTTTGAAAATCTGAATCTGCCAATATCCTGATTTTAGATCAAATTTTGAAATATATTGGCATCATATAATCTAGAAAGAAGGTCTTTCTTGTTAGGAATAGGATACCTAATCCATTTTAAAAACTTGTTTAAAGGTTTATAATTTATTACCAACCTGGGAACACCTCTTTCTTGTTCTGCAGCTTTATTAACATAAAATGCAGTACAAGACCATGGCGATTAGAGGGTTTATAAGTCCCTTTGATAATAAATTATCAATTTCTTTTTACAGAAATCAACCAGTTCAGAATTCATTTGACAGGGGCGAGAACTTTGTTGGAATATTAGCTTCATTAAAAGACTCTTCATAGGCAAAGTCACAATATGCTTTTTTTTCTATCCCAAAAAGCATTTGGATGATCTGCACAATATCAGATGCAATTTTTCCAGAAATTAATTTGATTTTTTCTTGGACTTTAAAAGATTGTAAAGACTCAGAAATATTTAAACTGTAAATCTCCATTTGTAAAGATTCAACATGTTTTTGCTTTAAATGAATTAAAGAATTAATATCTCTTGTAACAGGTTCAGTAATGAAGTTAAAATTAATGGTATTACCATTATAATTTGCTGTAAAACCTTTTGGATATTTTCAAAAATATTGTTGTTCAAAATGGTTTGGTTATCTCAAAAACCAAAATGAGTCTTTTTCAAACAGATGTAAGATTTTTGGGTCATCAAATTTCCCAAGGGAGAATTACTCCAATTCAGAGATCCATAGATTTTGCATCAAATTTCCGGATGAAATTACTGATAAACTATGCTTCAAAGATTTTTAGGCAGTTTAATTATATTTCTCCTTTTTATAAAAATCTTTCTAAAGACCTTGCTCCTTTAACTGACAGGTTAAAGAAAGGAAAAATTTCTCCTTGGAATAATAATCTGACTAATTGGTCAAATCTATTAAAAAAGAGTCCATATTTGCCTTGTCTTTCTCTTGCTAACCCAAATTGGGTCAAAATTATTGAGACTGATGCCTCCAAATATTGGTTATGGAGGAATACTTAAACAAGTAAATCCCCATGATAAAATTGAGTATCTTATTAGATTCCATTCAGGCAAATGGTCTGAATCTCAGCGCAAATATGCGACTGTTGCACATGAAATGCTTTGTATTGTTAAATGTGTTTTAAAATTTCAAGATGATTTATATAATCAAAAATTTATTATCAGAACTGATGCTCAATCAGTTAAATATTGTTTGATAAAGATTTTAAACATGATATTTCAAAATTAATGTTTGCCAGATGGCAAGCTCAACTAGCTCCTTTTGATTTTGAAATCCATTATAAAAGGGAAGTGATAACTCTCTCCCTGATTTCTTATCAAGAGAATTTATTAGTTCTTAAAAATGTCTCGCCATATTTCTCCTTACTGTTACCTGATTGGTGACAAAACACTCATTTATATTCTTAAAATATTAGAACCTTTAAATTATGATTTAAAAGAATTATTATTGAAAAAATATTCTGGAATATTTTCAGAGAAACTTCTGCAGAATATGAACCCGATTACTTTCGGGATGATAATTGGGAATATGATATAGAGGATCATTTTGACAACTATTAATTAAGTTGTTTTATTTTGCAGTATGGCAGGAGGTAATGAGCCTCCATGGTCACATATCCGTGGCCGAGGAGGAAGAAGCAGCAGAGGAAGAGGAAGATCATCCTCAAGGTCGTCTTATGACTCCTCTTATCCGGTTATACAACATGGAAACAAAACCTTGATTAAATCAAAGGTTGGGAAGCTTCTTCATCAGCTTCATCTACAATAAATCTTAAGGATATTCCTAAAGATAGTTCATTATATGAACAAATCCAAGCATATATGCAAACGAAAGAGCAAAGTCATACTTTTGCTTCTATTGCCAAGGAAACTGACCCAGTCAGTAATCCGGAAGAATCAGATAAAAAGAAATTATATTTCTTTTAGAAAATTCTGATATTCAGAGAAAGAATGAGCCCTGGAATATACTCCAGAGATACCTCACAAAAGGATTATATTTTCCTGGTGAGACATATAAGTCTCGAACTTACTATGAATCTATTCTTAGTAGTACTAAAAGTGCAGAATTTCAGCACTTCTCTGATTTTGACAGTACTATTTATAATTTCTCAAAAAATAACCTTCAAACAGATTATATAAGTTGAAGATTGGGGGATATCTACCCTTCAGGAAAAACAAGTTTTTGTTAATGGGGTAAATATGAATTTTACCTATTGGGATTATATCCAAGCTTTCAGCAAAGTTTTCTATTATAATAATTATAAACAAAAGCACACCTGGTTTATAAAAATATGTGCTAAAGTTTTTGCCAAAAAATTACCAAATTGGTTTTTTAAATTGGTGGTCTTTTCATGGGCCAACGGTAAAAATTTTACCAGATAATTTTTTCAACCTTTATAAAGAATGGGCAAAAGTTTCCCCGTTCATCACAAATTTATTGTTACAGGACCATGTTTCATGTCTGGATAAATAGACCAGATATACTTTTTTATAGAGTTCTCAATTCCTTGGATCCATAAATGGACTCCAGAGATGGGTTATACCCCAGACGAAAATATCCCGTGCTTATACAGGAAATATTTTACAAACTTCTGGGATAAGTTAAACCGAAAGGATCCAGCTACCGGGAAACTCTATGGACAAGAATTGCTGGACCAAATTGAGGAAACTATAAAGGTCTATCAGGCAATTCCTCAGACAGATATCTCTGCAGGAGGTTCAGTCAAGCATTGCTAGAAGAATCTCAATTCAAGAAGGAAACAAGGAAGAACTAATAAATAAATATTTAGAAGAAATTAAAAGAAATCTGCTGACAGATATCGCAGAATTCGACAAATCCGACAGTTCTATGAGAAGTGTCCCAAAGTGATACAGCCGACGAACAATCGGTAGAGCAAAATTGTGAGCTATCTGAAGGACAGCTCCAACAAGTGGAAGAGTTCCTAGCATCTATGAAGGAACAAGAGCACACAATCAAAAAGAATCTTAAAGGAAAAGATAAGATTTAAAAATCTTATCGGAAATCTTATCGGAAATCTTATCTGTTGACTGTTTAAAACAGTGTAGGGCCCATATCAGGACCCCTTTTTTATCTTTTAACTATGTGTAGGGCCCATATGAGGACCCTTTTTTGTATTATAAAAAGAAGGCCAACCCTCACTAAGAAGGCAGGTCTTTCTTAGATAGTTTAAGTTTTCACTTCTCTCCTCTCATCTTTGTAAAAATACTCTTGTGAGATATAATAATATAATAATTTTGGCTTGAAGATACATCTCTGTCTAAGGTATTATTTTATTATTTTCTTTATTTATTATCTTTCTTTGTCTGCCGCCTCCATGGCCGGCTAAGCTATTTTCATATCTATGCTAACTTCATAAGATTTATATGATGTTCTTATTTACTATCTGGATCTAACTAAGTTATAATATGTTCATATTATAGTTCTTTATTCTTTTATCACAAGTTTTGACTTGGTTTTGAGGTGGTGGAAAATATTAAACATTAATGGTAGCGAGCATGTGGTGTTTGTAAGACCCCGTTGGAGTTAGGGGCAGCCTGAAACCCTTGTTAGAACTGCTATCAATTAGTGTTTAATATGATCTCCCATGCTTGAGTAAAAATACCATACAGCCGAAACTTAGGATGAAACTTTAAACATAACTATAATACGTCATATTTTATAACCTGGTGTACAAAGCTAGATCTGGATGGCCGCGCGGACTACCGCCAGCCCCTAGATCCTGTTATGGTATCAAAGCCAGATATTCTTTATGGTATGGCCGCGCGGACTACCGCCAGCCCCTAGATCCTGTTATGGTATCAGAGCCAGATATTCTTTAAGAACATGTAATAGACTTAATGGTGGTAAGCATAGATATGAAAATCTTATTACTTTTATGAATAGTGAAGATAATTTGGTTAAAAGTTCAAGACTTGAAGAGGTAGATATACCTTAGAACCTTGATTTATTAAATAAATGGACTATCCCTAGAGTGGATACCAAACTTATTTATGATTATGGTTGGTTTGATAAACTATCTACAAACAGGTGGTTAAAACCACAGAACAGTCTCTTGCTCTGAATTCTGATGAACAGACTATTCAATTGTTAAACAAAAGGGATATTGACCTTTACAGATCCAGATATAACTGGATGCATATTGGTATGGTTCAGATTGCCTTCAAACCACTAACCCTTAAAGGGTTACCTGAAACGTTTTTAGCAGCTCTAAGAGATGCTAGAAACCTAGATTTCAGACAATCGCTTATGGGTTCTATTGAATCTACTGTTGCTTACGGGCCAGTATATTTCAATACTCAACCTAATTTGCAATTGTCTTTATCTGACAGGAATATACTTGATGCTCTTACGTTAAACGTAAAAACGCATGGATATAACTATGCAGTCGGATCTGAGCTTATATGCCTTTCTTATAGAATTTATTATAAATTATTAACTACTCTGAATCCTAGATGTAAGTTATACGATTCATCTAGTGAAACTATCCTTGTCGAAACTAATTTTGTTAAATCAAAAATTACGACAAGAAGGCCTATTAAATGGGATGAAATTAATTTTCCTGATAAATGGATTTTAAATAATGCTGTGTCTCAAAGACAGGTAGCTGAAGAAGTCACTAATAGTGACTATTCTCATATTTCTCAGAATCTTGATGGTAAGGTTTGTATTGAATTTGCGGATAATTCTGCTTACAACTCTCCGATTTACAATAGGGGATCTTTTTCTGGTTACAGAAGATTACCAGAAATTCAGCATATCTCTCCGATAAGTCATGAAAGTTCTAGCTATGGAACAGCTAGAAGAAAGCCTCTATCTCTTCACACTTTAAGTGATACTGCAAGTATGGTTGAAAGGGTAAGGATAGACCCTAGGACAAATATTGTTCAAGCAACCAATAAATTATCAGATATGGATCCAACTCAGTCTGAAATGGACTTCAGTGTTGATAAATCAACCGATCTTAATGATGTTTAATTATGTCTGAACAACTTATTGATTTTAGCCCAGGATCTCTGGCAAGAAAACATATTCAAAAAGAATTTTATAATAAGAAATGGAACCAATTTAGAACTTGGTTTTTTGAAACCTATGGTGAAAATGATTTGATAAACATTTCTGAAGATTTTTATGATATGTGTAGATTACATAACAAAATTATTTATTTTGTTCCTTGGTTTATAACCACTTATTTACCTTTATATATAAATGTTATTGAAAGGACTTATAAAGAGAGTGGGGGCGCTATTACTAAAGCTATTTACCCTCCTCAGGCTCCTTTTATTTTACCAAACAATACTGGGATAACCTTTTCAGCTTTTCAAAAATTTATTGAAACTGATGTGGCCCAGATTACTGTTCAAGAGGTTAATAACCTAATTTCTCAAAATAATTATTTGAGTCTTTATGTTAAAGTTCTTGGAGAGCATATTAGCTCTTTAGATAAAAAATTAGATGATTTGATTAAATTAGTTAAAGATTTACAAAAAACTCCTAAAGAAGATATAGCTTCTAATTCAAAATCTGTTTTAAATGTCCCTACTCATCTTCAACGACCTATTGATACAACTGGTTTTAAAGTTAAATCTTTTTATAAAGAAGTTGAAGATCTTCTTGACAAAAAATTGTCTGGTCTAGGTTCAAAACCTATTTCTAATGATTTCTCTAAAAAAGATTATTCTGATCAAATCTCTGCCATCCAATATCCGGATCAAGATGTTTCGGCAGTACATTCTAGAAGATTTAAATCTGGTTATAACCAAAAACAAAGGGTTATAGGAAAAGGAGGTTATGAGACTCTCCCGTCAATGATGACTTATTATTATCCTCGACCTACACCTCAAGATGTGCTAGTTGAAGAAAGGGATTGGAACCAAACTAACACATCATACAGTGGAAATGAGGTTTATGAATGGAATATAGATGCCTTAACTGAAAGGCAAGTATCTATTGTAGTACATCGTATGTTGATGTACTCATCAATCTGTCGTCATACGAATAATAACAATGATCATGCTATTTGTAAAATGATCATAGCAGGTTTTACAGGCCAGTTAAGAGGCTGGTGGGATAATTTCCTAACACAAGAAGAAAGGGATGCTATTATGAATGCATATAAAGAAGAGATTATAAGAGAAACTGGTACTGACGAGAAGGGTCAACCAGCGGAAAGAACTTCTATTGGAAAAGTTCAAGATGCTGTTTATACACTGGTTCTAACTATTTTAGAACATTTTAATGGAAGATTTTCCAACCAAAATGAAACCATCAGAACTCTTCTAAATGGTCTAAAGTGTAAACATTTGGGTCATTTTCGATGGTATAAAGATACTTTCATGAGTAGAGTAATGGAACTACCTGAAAGTAAATATGAATATTGGAAGAATAAATTCATTGATGGACTTCCCCCTTTATTTGCCGAAAGAGTAAAAAAGGTCTTAAGAGGGGATAACTTAGAAATTCCTTATGATACATTAACTTATGGAAAGTTAATAGGGACTTGTACCCAGGAAGGATTAAATCTTTGCAATGAGCTTAAACTGGCTCAGCAGATAAAAAATACCCAAAAGTCTGAAAAATCTCAATTAGGAGATTTCTGTACCCAGTTTGGTATTGAAGGACCATCCAGTTCAAAACAAAGGACAAATAGAACTGAAGAAAGACATCATAAAGGACGTCATCGTTCAAAACGATATAAAGAGAAAAAAGAAGAAAAGAAATCTCATAGGAAAGCAACAAGATTTGCTAAAAACTTCTCTACAAAGGATTTAAAAAACATTAAATGTTATAAGTGTGGACGATTTGGTCATCTTGCAAATAATTGCAAAGCTGAGAAGTTTAAAGCTTTGGAGTTGGATGAATCAACACAGGACAAACTCTATGAGTTACTCTATGAATCAGATTCAGGTTCTAGTTCTTCTGATAAATCAGAAAATTCTTCAGGTTATATTTCTGATAACAATATTGAAATTACTAACAACTGTGCCACTTGTCCAGATGGTAACTGCACCTGTGGTCATGATGAATTTTATAAATTACAGTCCCAGATAGGGGATTCTTATATTGATAAATTACAACAAAGTTTTGAGGACTTACATTTTAAAATGATTTCTTCAGAAAATATTATTGAGCTTTTAAAAGATGTTTCAGATGAAAATCTTCGAAACAAGATTTTAAATATGGCTTCTTCAAAACCATCATCTTCAATAAATTTTGAAAAACCAAAGAAGGAGGAAAAATCTTTTGAAAAATTTGAAAACTTTAATACTAGTCCTTATTCTATTCAAGAAGTTTTTGCTAGACTTGAAAAGAAAAGGCCAAGTATTATAAGAGATACTTCTTTGGATGATTTAAAGTACGAGGTTGAAAACCTTAAAAAAGAGATTAAATCTTTAAAACAAAATCAATTGATTACTAATCATCGTATTTCTCAACTAGAAAATAATATTTCTGATGAAAACAAAAATGATTCTACTTCTGAAAAAGAGGAAGATGATATTCCTGAGCCAAGTGTTAAATTTCTTGGAATGCTTCAAATTGTTACTGCTTATCAATGGTATATAAATTGTACCATTCTTATTGATAATGATTTTAAAATTACTAGTATTGCTATGATTGATAGCGGTGCGGACGTTAGTTGCATTCAAGAAGGATTAATTCCTTCAAGATATTTTGAAAAAACAACGCATATTGTTAAATCTGCATCTAATCATGCTTTAGATATTAAGTATAAACTATCTAATACTTGTATTTGTCAGAATAAAGTTTGTATTCCTCACTTTTTCTTCTTGGTTAAAAACCAGTTAAATCCGCCAATTATACTTGGCACACCTTTTATAAATGCTATTTATCCTTTTTCAAAATTAAATGCAAAAGGTTTTACAGCAAATTATAATGGTAATACCATTAATTTTAACTTCATAACTGAACCTGTTACAAGAGATATTAATTCTTTAATTCATTTAAAGCAAAAACATGTTGAATCTTTACAAATGGAGATTTACAGTTTAAATATTTCTGAGTCTTTACAATCTTTTAAAGTCCAAGAAAAAATCAAATTAATTTCTGGAAAAATTGCATCTGATATTTGTGCAGATCATCCAAATGCTTTTTGGGATAGAAAAAAGCATATTGTGACTTTGCCTTATGAAGAGTCTTTTAATGAAGCTAATATTCCAACAAAGTCTCGCCCCTGTCAAATGAATTCTGAACTGGTTGATTTCTGTAAAAAAGAAATTGATAATTTATTAGCAAAGGGACTTATAAAACCCTCTAAATCGCCATGGTCTTGTACTGCATTTTATGTTAATAAAGCTGCAGAACAAGAAAGAGGTGTTCCCAGGTTGGTAATAAATTATAAACCTTTAAACAAAGTTTTAAAATGGATTAGGTATCCTATTCCTAACAAGAAAGACCTTCTTTCTAGATTATATGATGCCAATATATTTTCAAAATTTGATCTAAAATCAGGATATTGGCAGATTCAGATTTTCAAAGAACATACTTATAAAACTGCGTTTAATGTTCCTTTTGGTCAATATGAATGGAATGTTATGCCTTTTGGATTAAAAAACGCACCATCTGAGTTTCAAAAAATTATGAATGATATTTTTAATCCTTATATGGATTTCATTATTGTTTATATTGATGATATTCTTGTTTATTCTAAAACATTAGAATCTCATATAAAGCATCTTGATATTTTCAAAAATATTGTTGTTCAAAATGGTTTGGTTATCTCAAAAACCAAAATGAGTCTTTTTCAAACAGATGTAAGATTTTTGGGTCATCAAATTTCCCAAGGGAGAATTACTCCAATTCAGAGATCCATAGATTTTGCATCAAAATTTCCGGATGAAATTACTGATAAAACTATGCTTCAAAGATTTTTAGGCAGTTTAAATTATATTTCTCCTTTTTATAAAAATCTTTCTAAAGACCTTGCTCCTTTAACTGACAGGTTAAAGAAAGGAAAAATTTCTCCTTGGAATAATAATCTGACTAATTTGGTCAAATCTATTAAAAAAAGAGTCCAATATTTGCCTTGTCTTTCTCTTGCTAACCCAAATTGGGTCAAAATTATTGAGACTGATGCCTCAAATATTGGTTATGGAGGAATACTTAAACAAGTAAATCCCCATGATAAAATTGAGTATCTTATTAGATTCCATTCAGGCAAATGGTCTGAATCTCAGCGCAAATATGCGACTGTTGCACATGAAATGCTTTGTATTGTTAAATGTGTTTTAAAATTTCAAGATGATTTATATAATCAAAAATTTATTATCAGAACTGATGCTCAATCAGTTAAATATATGTTTGATAAAGATTTTAAACATAATATTTCAAAATTAATGTTTGCCAGATGGCAAGCTCAACTAGCTCCTTTTGATTTTGAAATCCATTATAAAAAGGGAAGTGATAACTCTCTCCCTGATTTCTTATCAAGAGAATTTATTAGTTCTTAAAAATGTCTCGCCATATTTCTCCTTACTGTTACCTGATTGGTGACAAAACACTCATTTATATTCTTAAAATATTAGAACCTTTAAATTATGATTTAAAAGAAATTATTATTGAAAAAATATTCTGGAATATTTTCAGAGAAACTTCTGCAGAATATGAACCCGATTACTTTCGGGATGATAATTGGGAATATGATATAGAGGATCATTTTGACAACTATTAATTAAGTTGTTTTATTTTGCAGTATGGCAGGAGGTAATGAGCCTCCATGGTCACATATCCGTGGCCGAGGAGGAAGAAGCAGCAGAGGAAGAGGAAGATCATCCTCAAGGTCGTCTTATGACTCCTCTTATCCGGTTATACAACATGGAAACAAAACCTTGATTAAATCAAAGGTTGGGGAAGCTTCTTCATCAGCTTCATCTACAATAAATCTTAAGGATATTCCTAAAGATAGTTCATTATATGAACAAATCCAAGCATATATGCAAACGAAAGAGCAAAGTCATACTTTTGCTTCTATTGCCAAGGAAACTGACCCAGTCAGTAATCCGGAAGAATCAGATAAAAAAGAAATTATATTTCTTTTAGAAAATTCTGATATTCAGAGAAAGAATGAGCCCTGGAATATACTCCAGAGATACCTCACAAAAGGATTATATTTTCCTGGTGAGACATATAAGTCTCGAACTTACTATGAATCTATTCTTAGTAGTACTAAAAGTGCAGAATTTCAGCACTTCTCTGATTTTGACAGTACTATTTATAATTTCTCAAAAATAACCTTCAAACAGATTATATCAGTTGAAGATTGGGGGATATCTACCCTTCAGGAAAAACAAGTTTTTGTTAATGGGGTAAATATGAATTTTACCTATTGGGATTATATCCAAGCTTTCAGCAAAGTTTTCTATTATAATAATTATAAACAAAAGCACACCTGGTTTATAAAAATATGTGCTAAAGTTTTTGCCAAAAAATTACCAAATTGATTTTTAAATTGGTGGTCTTTTCATGGGCCAACGGTAAAAATTTTACCAGATAATTTTTTCAACCTTTATAAAGAATGGGCAAAAGTTTCCCCGTTCATCACAAATTTATTGTTACAGGACCATGTTTCATGTCTGGATAAAATAGACCAGATATACTTTTTTATAGAGTTCTCAATACCTTGGATCCATAAATGGACTCCAGAGATGGGTTATACCCCAGACGAAAATATCCCGTGCTTATACAGGAAATATTTTACAAACTTCTGGGATAAGTTAAACCGAAAGGATCCAGCTACCGGGAAACTCTATGGACAAGAATTGCTGGACCAAATTGAGGAAACTATAAAGGTCTATCAGGCAATTCCTCAGACAGATATCTCTGCAGGAGGTTCAGTCAAGCATATTGCTAGAAGAATCTCAATTCAAGAAGGAAACAAGGAAGAACTAATAAATAAATATTTAGAAGAAATTAAAAGAAATCTGCTGACAGATATCGCAGAATTCGACAAATCCGACAGTTCTATGAGAAGCGTCCAAAGTGATACAGCCGACGAACAATCGGTAGAGCAAAATTGTGAGCTATCTGAAGGACAGCTCCAACAAGTGGAAGAGTTCCTAGCATCTATGAAGGAACAAGAGCACACAATCAAAAAGAATCTTAAAGGAAAAGATAAGATTTAAAAATCTTATCGGAAATCTTATCTGTTGACTGTTTAAAACAGTGTAGGGCCCATATCAGGACCCCTTTTTTTTTAACTATGTGTAGGGCCCATATGAGGACCCTTTTTTGTATTATAAAAAGAAGGCCAACCCTCACTAAGAAGGCAGGTCTTTCTTAGATAAGTTTAAGTTTTCACTTCTCTCCTCTCATCCTTGTAAAAATATTCTTGTGAGATATAATAATATAATAATTTTGCCTTGAAGACTACATCTCTGTCTAAGGTATTATTTTATTATTTTCTTTATTTATTATCTTTCTTTGTCTGCCGCCTCCATGGCCGGCTAAGCTATTTTCATATCTATGCTAACTTCATAAGATTTATATGATGTTCTTATTTACTATCTGGATCTAACTAAGTTATAATATGTTCATATTATAGTTCTTTATTCTTTTATCACAAGTTTTGACTTGGTTTTGAGGTGGTGGAAAATATTAAACATTAATGGTAGCGAGCATGTGGTGTTTGTAAGACCCCGTTGGAGTTAGGGGCAGCCTGAAACCCTTGTTAGAACTGCTATCAATTAGTGTTTAATATGATCTCCCATGCTTGAGTAAAAATACCATACAGCCGAAACTTAGGATGAAACTTTAAACATAACTATAATACGTCATATTTTATAACCTGGTGTACAAAGCTAGATCTGGATGGCCGCGCGGACTACCGCCAGCCCTAGATCCTGTCTCCAGAGATGGGTTATACCCCAGACGAAAATATCCCGTGCTTATACAGGAAATATTTTACAAACTTCTGGGATAAGTTAAACCGAAAGGATCCAGCTACGGGAAACTCTATGGACAAGAATTGCTGGACCAAATTGAGGAAACTATAAAGGTCTATCAGGCAATTCCTCAGACAGATATCTCTGCAGGAGGTTCAGTCAAGCATATTGCTAGAAGAATCTCAATTCAAGAAGGAAACAAGGAAGAACTAATAAATAAATATTTAGAAGAAATTAAAAGAAATCTGCTGACAGATATCGCAGAATTCGACAAATCCGACAGTTCTATGAGAAGTGTCCAAAGTGATACAGCCGACGAACAATCGGTAGAGCAAAATTGTGAGCTATCTGAAGGACAGCTCCAACAAGTGGAAGAGTTCCTAGCATCTATGAAGGAACAAGAGCACACAATCAAAAAGAATCTTAAAGGAAAAGATAAGATTTAAAAATCTTATCGGAAATCTTATCTGTTGACTGTTTAAAACAGTGTAGGGCCCATATCAGGACCCCTTTTTTATCTTTTAACTATGTGTAGGGCCCATATGAGGACCCTTTTTTGTATTATAAAATAGAAGGCCAACCCTCACTAAGAAGGCAGGTCTTTCTTAGATAGTTTAAGTTTTCACTTCTCTCCTCTCATCTTTGTAAAAATACTCTTGTGAGATATAATAATATAATAATTTTGGCTTGAAGATTACATCTCTGTCTAAGGTATTATTTTATTATTTTCTTTATTTATTATCTTTCTTTGTCTGCCGCCTCCATGGCCGGCTAAGCTATTTTCATATCTATGCTAACTTCATAAGATTTATATGATGTTCTTATTTACTATCTGGATCTAACTAAGTTATAATATGTTCATATTATAGTTCTTTATTCTTTTATCACAAGTTTTGACTTGGTTTTGAGGTGGTGGAAAATATTAAACATTAATGGTAGCGAGCATGTGGTGTTTGTAAGACCCCGTTGGAGTTAGGGGCAGCCTGAAACCCTTGTTAGAACTGCTATCAATTAGTGTTTAATATGATCTCCCATGCTTGAGTAAAAATACCATACAGCCGAAACTTAGGATGAAACTTTAAACATAACTATAATACGTCATATTTTATAACCTGGTGTACAAAGCTAGATCTGGATGGCCGCGCGGACTACCGCCAGCCCCTAGATCCTGTCTCCAGAGATGGGTTATACCCCAGACGAAAATATCCCGTGCTTATACAGGAAATATTTTACAAACTTCTGGGATAAGTTAAACCGAAAGGATCCAGCTACCGGGAAACTCTATGGACAAGAATTGCTGGACCAAATTGAGGAAACTATAAAGGTCTATCAGGCAATTCCTCAGACAGATATCTCTGCAGGAGGTTCAGTCAAGCATATTGCTAGAAGAATCTCAATTCAAGAAGGAAACAAGGAAGAACTAATAAATAATATTTAGAAGAAATTAAAAGAAATCTGCTGACAGATATCGCAGAATTCGACAAATCCGACAGTTCTATGAGAAGTGTCCAAAGTGATACAGCCGACGAACAATCGGTAGAGCAAAATTGTGAGCTATCTGAAGGACAGCTCCAACAAGTGGAAGAGTTCCTAGCATCTATGAAGGAACAAGAGCACACAATCAAAAGAATCTTAAAGGAAAAGATAAGATTTAAAAATCTTATCGGAAATCTTATCTGTTGACTGTTTAAAACAGTGTAGGGCCCATATCAGGACCCCTTTTTTATCTTTTAACTATGTGTAGGGCCCATATGAGGACCCTTTTTTGTATTATAAAAAAGAAGGCCAACCCTCACTAAGAAGGCAGGTCTTTCTTAGATAGTTTAAGTTTTCACTTCTCTCCTCTCATCTTTGTAAAAATACTCTTGTGAGATATAATAATATAATAATTTTGGCTTGAAGATTACATCTCTGTCTAAGGTATTATTTTATTATTTTCTTTATTTATTATCTTTCTTTGTCTGCCGCCTCCATGGCCGGCTAAGCTATTTTCATATCTATGCTAACTTCATAAGATTTATATGATGTTCTTATTTACTATCTGGATCTAACTAAGTTATAATATGTTCATATTATAGTTCTTTATTCTTTATCACAAGTTTTGACTTGGTTTTGAGGTGGTGGAAAATATTAAACATTAATGGTAGCGAGCATGTGGTGTTTGTAAGACCCCGTTGGAGTTAGGGGCAGCCTGAAACCCTTGTTAGAACTGCTATCAATTAGTGTTTAATATGATCTCCCATGCTTGAGTAAAAATACCATACAGCCGAAACTTAGGATGAAACTTTAAACATAACTATAATACGTCATATTTTATAACCTGGTGTACAAAGCTAGATCTGGATGGCCGCGCGGACTACCGCCAGCCCCTAGATCCTGTCTCCAGAGATGGGTTATACCCCAGACGAAATATCCCGTGCTTATACAGGAAATATTTTACAAACTTCTGGGATAAGTTAAACCGAAAGGATCCAGCTACCGGAAACTCTATGGACAAGAATTGCTGGACCAAATTGAGGAAACTATAAAGGTCTATCAGGCAATTCCTCAGACAGATATCTCTGCAGGAGGTTCAGTCAAGCATATTGCTAGAAGAATCTCAATTCAAGAAGGAAACAAGGAAGAACTAATAAATAAATATTTAGAAGAAATTAAAAGAAATCTGCTGACAGATATCGCAGAATTCGACAAATCCGACAGTTCTATGAGAAGTGTCCAAAGTGATACAGCCGACGAACAATCGGTAGAGCAAAATTGTGAGCTATCTGAAGGACAGCTCCAACAAGTGGAAGAGTTCCTAGCATCTATGAAGGAACAAGAGCACACAATCAAAAGAATCTTAAAGGAAAAGATAAGATTTAAAAATCTTATCGGAAATCTTATCTGTTGACTGTTTAAAACAGTGTAGGGCCCATATCAGGACCCCTTTTTTATCTTTAACTATGTGTAGGGCCCATATGAGGACCCTTTTTTGTATTATAAAAAGAAGGCCAACCCTCACTAAGAAGGCAGGTCTTTCTTAGATAGTTTAAGTTTTCACTTCTCTCCTCTCATCTTTGTAAAAATACTCTTGTGAGATATAATAATATAATAATTTTGGCTTGAAGATTACATCTCTGTCTAAGGTATTATTTTATTATTTTCTTTATTTATTATCTTTCTTTGTCTGCCGCCTCCATGGCCGGCTAAGCTATTTTCATATCTATGCTAACTTCATAAGATTTATATGATGTTCTTATTTACTATCTGGATCTAACTAAGTTATAATATGTTCATATTATAGTTCTTTATTCTTTTATCACAAGTTTTGACTTGGTTTTGAGGTGGTGGAAAATATTAAACATTAATGGTAGCGAGCATGTGGTGTTTGTAAGACCCCGTTGGAGTTAGGGGCAGCCTGAAACCCTTGTTAGAACTGCTATCAATTAGTGTTTAATATGATCTCCCATGCTTGAGTAAAAATACCATACAGCCGAAACTTAGGATGAAACTTTAAACATAACTATAATACGTCATATTTTATAACCTGGTGTACAAAGCTAGATCTGGATGGCCGCGCGGACTACCGCCAGCCCCTAGATCCTGTCTCCAGAGATGGGTTATACCCCAGACGAAAATATCCCGTGCTTATACAGGAAATATTTTACAAACTTCTGGGATAAGTTAAACCGAAAGGATCCAGCTACCGGGAAACTCTATGGACAAGAATTGCTGGACCAAATTGAGGAAACTATAAAGGTCTATCAGGCAATTCCTCAGACAGATATCTCTGCAGGAGGTTCAGTCAAGCATATTGCTAGAAGAATCTCAATTCAAGAAGGAAACAAGGAAGAACTAATAAATAAATATTTAGAAGAAATTAAAAGAAATCTGCTGACAGATATCGCAGAATTCGACAAATCCGACAGTTCTATGAGAAGTGTCCAAAGTGATACAGCCGACGAACAATCGGTAGAGCAAAATTGTGAGCTATCTGAAGGACAGCTCCAACAAGTGGAAGAGTTCCTAGCATCTATGAAGGAACAAGAGCACACAATCAAAAAGAATCTTAAAGGAAAAGATAAGATTTAAAAATCTTATCGGAAATCTTATCTGTTGACTGTTTAAAACAGTGTAGGGCCCATATCAGGACCCCTTTTTTATCTTTTAACTATGTGTAGGGCCCATATGAGGACCCTTTTTTGTATTATAAAAAGAAGGCCAACCCTCACTAAGAAGGCAGGTCTTTCTTAGATAGTTTAAGTTTTCACTTCTCTCCTCTCATCTTTGTAAAAATACTCTTGTGAGATATAATAATATAATAATTTTGGCTTGAAGATTACATCTCTGTCTAAGGTATTATTTTATTATTTTCTTTATTTATTATCTTTCTTTGTCTGCCGCCTCCATTGCCGGCTAAGCTATTTTCATATCTATGCTAACTTCATAAGATTTATATGATGTTCTTATTTACTATCTGGATCTAACTAAGTTATAATATGTTCATATTATAGTTCTTTATTCTTTTATCACAAGTTTTGACTTGGTTTTGAGGTGGTGGAAAATATTAAACATTAATGGTAGCGAGCATGTGGTGTTTGTAAGACCCCGTTGGAGTTAGGGGCAGCCTGAAACCCTTGTTAGAACTGCTATCAATTAGTGTTTAATATGATCTCCCATGCTTGAGTAAAATACCATACAGCCAAAACTTAGGATGAAACTTTAAACATAACTATAATACGTCATATTTTATAACCTGGTGTACAAAGCTAGATCTGGATGGCCGCGCGGACTACGGCCAGCCCCTAGATCCTGTTATGGTATCATTATTATTATTATTATTATTATTATTATTATTATTATTATTATTATTATTATTATTATTATTATTCTTATTATTATTATTATTATTATATTATTATTATTATTTTATTAGGAGGAGGAGATTCTTATTCTTATTCTTATTTTTTCTTATTATTATTCTTATTATTATTATTCTTATTATTATTCTTCTTATTATTTTTCTTTTATTCTTCTTATTCTTCTTCTTTCATATCTTCTTATTATTCTTTTTCTTCTTCTTCTTCTTCTTACTTCTTCTGCTTCTCTTATTCTTCTTTTTATTATTCTTCTTCTTCTTCTTCTTCTTCTTCTTCTTCTTCTCTTCTTCTTCTTCTTTTTCTTCTTCTTCTTCTTCTTCTTTTTCTCTTCTTCTTTTCTTCCTTCTTCTTCTTTTTCTTTCTTCATTCTTCTTCTTCTTATTCTTCTTTTTTCTTCTTCTTCTTCTTCTTCTTCTTCTTCTTCTTCTTATTCTTCTTCTTCTTTTTCTTCTTTCTTTCTTCTTTTCTTTTTCTTCTTCTTCTTTCTTCTTCTTCTTCTCTTGCTCTTCTTCTTCTTCTTCTTCCTCTCTTCTTCTTCTTCTTCTTCTTCTTCTTCTTCTTCTATTCTTTCTTATTCTCTATTCTTCTTCCTCTCTTCTTCTCTTATTCTTATCTTCTCTCCTCTTCTTATTCTTATTCTTTTTTATAATTGATTTAAAATCGTTTTACAAATAAGGAATCCCTGAAGATATGTATTTCTTCTTTATTGAAGAAAAGCTCTATAAAGTAACGTATGTGGTCCTTTTTTGTGGAAAGGTATTTTTAAAATTTTAACTATCTTTCCACAATCTCCTCATTTAAAGAAAAATAAATAATAATAATAATAACAACAACAACAACAACAACAACAACAACAACAACAACAACAACAATTTAAAACTTTAATTAATTTTTATTATATAAACATCTACTCTTTAAAACAAAATTCTACATATAAAAAATTTAAGTAACCAATTAAAAGTTTTGATCTATTTTCTTATTAAAATATTATTACTAATTAATTTAAATTTAATTTGTGGTTTAAAAACTGGTCAATATACTATACCACACCCACTTCTACACAATCTCTAAATTTATCGAATTATCTGTTCATTTTTTTTAAAAAAAAAATAAAAAAATAAAAAATTTCAACTACAAACAGCTGTCCCTAAAATTGCTCAGCCACTTGCTTAACTTCCTATTCCCAAACAATTCAATTGTATCATTCACATAACTTAATAATTCAGTCAGTCTTTTCTTTAGTTTTACTAGTGAAAAAAAATGCATGTCAATAAAAGACAGTCAAATCATTTCTTCCTCAAACATTCATGGGAAGGTAAGTATTTTCATACTTCCTCTATTTTTCTTTTGTTATGTTGCTACATTATCAATAACTATACTTTATTTTAAAAGCTCTAGATCTTGAAGATGATCAGTTAGTTTTTTTTAAAAAATCAAAGTAAGTGGATCATTTAATGAAGATGGGATCAAGTAATATTGGTGTTGAATATATGTAGGTGAAGAATAAGAAATTTATATGCAGATGAGTGATGATCGTATTTGAAGATTAATATTTTTTTCTTCGTATAGTCAAACTTGAATTCATTTTCTTCATTCTGAATTTATTCATTTAATTTTGAATATGAATTATAAATTGAAAGTTGATCTACATCGTCATGCAGTTTGTTTATTTATATAAATTCTTACTAAAATTGTTAAAAAAAAATTGTTCTTTTCAATTTAACAAACAGATAAAAGAGAATTATAGAAAGAAGGAAATAAAAGAAGAAAAAAGAAAAAAAGGGGAGAAAATAAATGCAGGTAACAAGTTCATAAGTAAGAAAGGATAACAAGATGATTCATATTTCATAACATGAATTGTACTTAGTTTAAATTTAGAGAGTTGATTCTAATTTATGTGTTGTCTTGATATTGTTTATAATTGATAAGTTGCAATAAAATTATAACATATAGTTGACTTCTTAGAAAAAAAATATATCAATCATATTCAAGTTACAATAAAAAAGAGAATGATTGAGGAAGAATGTTTGAGGTTGAAAATATCAAATTTTATATACTTGTGGCGAAGTTGAGATGAAAGTCATACATTTGGATATACTTCCATATATGTAAAGGTACTCATATTCTTAACACATTTCTAATATTTTATTAATATAGAAAAAAATTTCAAATTTTGTAAATGTATAGATACTCATTTTCTTTGTTTTTCACTCTAATAAAAAAATGTTTCATTTTCATACAAATATTTTTAATAATGCGCAAAAGTTATTCTTTTTCAAATCATAATTAGTTATTATAATAAGTATACTTTTATATTTTACAATAAAAACTAAAAAGGAAAAGCATAAAATTATTAATTTTCATTATGAATTTTTGAAAGAGAAAGAATGGAAAACTGTAAATATTGAAAACATTTGTCTTTCATCCAAATAGTAATAAATAATTAGATTAATTAATAATTATTTATAATTTAATATTCAAAATCTTTTATTTATAAAAATTCATATTGATAATTTTTTTTAATTAATTTAAATGAAATTTAAGATGTGTACATTACATGAGATTTTATTATAAAGGTGTTAAAATTTATTAGTCCATATTGCATATTTCCTCAACTCGATATCTAAGTTATATACATTTTTAATGACTATAGACTCAATTTTATGAGTAATTATCATTTTTAATATAAAATATTTAAATGAACTTTTCACAACTAATTATCATTCTTTACATATTGCAACTAAAAAAATATAATTAATAAACTTTATCTTTCAATCTTTTTTTATATATATTTTTATATGTAGAGAATAAAATAAATACTTAATGAAAAATTAGTTTATACAGGAAAAAACTGATTTTAAATTTTGGCTTTTGTAACACTCCGATAGTCAAGACCTAATCTAGAGCCTAATATAGGTTTAGATACTGTTTTAGGACCTAAATAATGTTTTATAAGTCATCTGAAAAGTTTTAGAGCCAAGACATCAAAGAACGTTCGTGACATTCGGAAATTAGCTAAATTGAACTAGTTGACGTCGCTATATTTGATGAAGGTCTGAGAGGGTCATATGAATTCTAAAACTTGTAAAAAGACTTTTTTAGGTAGAGTGTGGTATAGAGGATCTAAACGTCCAAAAACGACGGCTCAAGGACCAGTCGAAGGGTCCTTGAAGAAGACCCCAAATCTTGGACTCTTACTATGTGATAAAGACAACCCCTTGAGATCATTTTACATGCTTTTAGACAAGATATGATGCGACCTCTAGGAATAAGATTCCTACCCTTCCACTCAACAACGGGTTCATTTGGGAAATTAAACCTCACAACTCTTATCCTACAACCAATAGTAGCAAAACTATCATGTAACCAATCCATACCCAAAATGATATCAAAATCAAGCATATCTAGTTCAACTAGATCTACATTAGAAACTCTATTGGAAAATGAAATAGGACAATTTCGATAGACTCTTTTAGCAATAACAGACGCTCCCACCGAAGTAGAGACTAGAAAAATCTCATGCAAAATATCGGGTAAAATTTCAAACCTTTTAGCTATTAGGGGTGTAACAAATGATAAAGTAGCGACGGGATCAAATAAGTCATATACATCAAGAGAGAAAACTTTCAACATACCGTTCACCACATCGGGAGAGGTCTTTTGTTCACCCCTAGAGCGGAGAGCATAGAAACAGTTCTTCTTTCGAGCATCACTAGAACCACTTGCTTGAGCTTTGGCACTACCCTTGTCTTGACTCTTCAAGTTTGGAAAATCTCTCATCTTATGACCATTCTTGCCACAAGTAAAGCAATTATATGTCCCCTTAAGGCAATCACCATAGCGCTTTTTACCACAATTTCCACAAGTTGGCTTCTCATTTGGTGAATTAGTACCTTTTCCCCTCTTTGATATAGGATTAGACACCCTATAACCACTAGCTATTGGGAATTTGGAAGGGACTTGATTCGAAACCCGCTTCTTAAATTTAGGCTTGTCTTGTATCTCAAGCCTATTCTTTGAAGAACCTCCATCAAATGACCTTGCCCTCTTAGCATCTCTACTTTTTGGCTTAGCTCTTGCCTCCTCAACGCTTCTTGCATAAACCATAAGATGTGAAATGTTCATGTTGTCATGTAGCATGGAAGATTGGCACTCCTCTTGTAAGTCCTTTGACACCCCCGTCACAAAACGGCTCATTTGGTCTCTAGGATTGGAGACCAAAGAAGGAGCATATTTGGACAACTTAATGAATTCCAAAGAGTACTCATGGACACTCTTCCCTCCTTGATGAAGATTGATGAACTCCATCACTTTCTCCTCTCTCATATCTCTAGGGAAGAACCGATGTATAAAAGTTGCCTTAAAGATCTCCCAAGACACCGGACCACCCCTCAATGGCCCATTATCCCTCCATTGCACATACCAAGTTTGAGCCATATCCTTGAGTTGATATGAAGACAACTCGGTTTTCTCACTTGAAGACACCCCCATAGCATATAGTACCTTGTAGACCTCATCGAGGAATTCTTAGGTGTCTTCATCAACCTTAGACCCATAGAGAATAGGAGGGTTAATTCGAGTAAAGCCCCTTACACGGGAAGCCATAATAGTGACTTTTTGATAAGGACGGGGAGCAATATCTCGATTGGCTTGAGACGTTATAGCTTGGGCTTGAACCATCGCTGATTGTGCTTGAGTAGTCATGGCTTGAGACATTTGAGCAAGAATAGCCCTCATCTCTGCCTCCCTCATAGGTGGAGGGTTAGGTTAACCAGGGCTAGATCAACATTAGCATTTTCCTCAAGTGGAGGGGCTTGGTCATCATAAGGAGAAGCTCTCGCATTAGCAACTTCCTCCTCAAGTCTTCGAGCGACATTTCTTCGAGTGTTCATGCTTCCTATAAAAACAACAATAGGATTAAATGCAAAAGCACACCATAAGTATACTCTATTGGCACGATATAATATTCCCAAGAAAGTGAGCGATTCCTAAGCATCATATAGGTTCCTACTCATAAGTATGGCTCGCAATACAATTATGAATACAAACCTACAGAGACGTGGTATAGAGAGAGACATAACTCAATGATATTCAACCTGGCTCTGATACCAAGTTTGTCACATTCGGATTTACCCCCTAGACGTAACCGACGTCATCATCCGTTTGAAGGACTAAGAGTAGCCTCTTAGTTTCATGTCATTACATTCATAGGTTGAAAAATGAAATTTTTTTTAAAACTTTCATTATCCCTACTTGGAGGTTTACAAAGACCTCTACATGCACATAATATATAGGTGTAGTAAAATCAATCAATACATTCATTAATAGGCGTAACCTTTACTTTAATTGTGATGGCTTGTACTTGATGATGTAGTTCAATTGAAACATGTCTTGTGATTAGCCTAAGTAGGTGTTGGTATGATATTAAATTGAAATGTTTTGACTATGTGATTGTGAGATTATGCTTAAGATATAATGATATAAGGTTGGTTATGAATTACCTACGTGTCTTACTATGATACGATGACGTTAATGTGCTAATCTCACATATGAGGGTTGTATTCAAAGGATGTTCTCATGCATTTCCTATTGAGGTAATGACTATGACTATACAAGGATCTATATTCCTATGAACCTAAACTATATTATGATTGTTAATGAAAGACATTTCAAAAGGGACTTAGCTTAACATAGAGTGAACTTGACAATGAGAGGTTTTGGCTACCCGTAGAGGAAGATTTACCCTATAGTTTCATATGAGGTGTTGACTCCCCTATGAGGGACACTCACCCAATGGATTATCATGAGATGAAGCTCCAATGCTAATAGACATGTAGAGGTTTCATACATATCTCCTAGGTCCATAACTATGTTGCTATCATAGACTAGCTAGTGAATTCACCTAGAAAACTACGTTTATGTTTGGTTCTACTTTAGTCGGTAGGGCACCTTCCATCGGTTTAAGATTTTATAATATTGGATTCCACACTTAGATCTTGTGGTCTATGTCGGTTAAGGCAAATGTTCCCGAAAGCAAAATGAAGTAATGAAGTAAACACTAACTAGGGTGACTTAAGATGTTTGACTTAGCCTAAGTAGAGGTATGAGACTCTACATATGGCTTGCACTAGTTTGCCTTGAGGGAAGCCTTAGGAGATTGTTCTTGTATTCTTATGCTCTTATGATCTTATAGAGTGAATGTTATGCATATGTTGACTTTACATGATGGTGCTATATGATGTTAGTTTTATTTATGAACATGATGTTGGTCTATATTAACAAATATAATGATGACTACTATTGATGCTATGTTATGTTGAGTTAGGCATTACTTGTGATCCTTTGTTTGATTTACTTGATTGAGTAGGGTCATGGGGCTTTATTTGATCATTGCACTTGTAGGATAAATGTTGGATTATGAGTAAGGGTCTTGCCTATTCTATAAGGTTATGATTTTTAATACATGTTGACTTGACTATACTTTTTGATGTTGGTCTTGTGTTATACATGGTTTTAACTTATGGATTATGTGATTATTGGCTTATATGGATTCTTAATTGTGCATAAGGATTTTGTACTTTAGCATGGTTTTGAACAAATGTCCTCTTTAGAATGATTTCAATTATTTTATGTGCATACACTCATATTTAGTATAAGTTTTTACTAATCCATCTTTTATGTTTACTATAAATGTAGGATTTGGCCATTGAGTTTTTAGAGGGCCATTGAAGAAGGCTAGAAATTCTATTCTCCAAGTTCGGTAGAACCTCATTTTTCGAGGACGATGCCACTATCGTGCTATTTGATATTGTTTAGTGTTAAAGACAATTTAGTTCATTTTCTTTCTTTGTTGACTTTGTATATGTCTATAGGAGGCATTTATTGTAATGAAGGGTTGAATCCAAGATTTTGTATTCGACTTAGATGGTTTAATATGAGACGTATTCGAGACTTCTTATTAATCTATATCGCTATATTATGTATGTGAAATAAAAAGAACCCTATGTATTGCTTCCTGTACGAGGAGTATATGTATACTCGCTAAATACAAATTATGTGTAAGTGAGAGGTCTAAATAAACCTCAATGTAGAAGTAGCTTAAAAAGTTTTAAATTTTTCGCTAATTTAACCTATGAAATGTAATGATGAATGCTAAGAGGCTAGTTTTAGTCCTCAAAGAGGACGACGACGCTGGTTACGTCTAGGGGGTGCTCCCCGGATGTGACAGCTTTATCTAATATAGAGTTACTTTTTGATTCAAAATTTATAAGATTAATGGTACTTTCCATTCAATATTTCGAATCGAAAACTAACTCTATACTACATAAAGCAAAATTTCAATATATTTTTTCCTATATAAACTAATTTTCCATCAAATATTTTTATTTTATTCTCAAAATATAGAAATATAAAAAATTAAAAGATAAAGTTTATTAAAATTAGTGTACAAATAAAGATAAATTTACTAAATATAATTAATTTATTGAATTTTTAATTTGGTGTGGGAAGTTACCATTAATTTTTTTTTTAAAAAAAAATTGAATGGTAAACGAACTCTATACTTGATAAAGCTAAATTTCAATCTATTTTTCTATATAAAGTAATTATACATCAACTGTTTTGCAAAATAAACAACATAAAAACCGATTTATAATAATTCAAATACCATCAAACATGCACATTATAACAAAAATTTTAATTGCAATAAGTTGTTTTATTGTTAGACTAATCCTAAATATTTGCTCCATTTGGCTCCTCCTTTATAGCAAACACGTTCGATAGACTACTTGACTTTCAATTTGAGGAAATAATTATGGACAACTAAATCAATAGACTACTTTATTTTCAATTTGAGTATTTTCTTAACCTACTAATAATTAATTATAATTAATAGTCTTAACATAAGTTTCAACACTAAGATATGACTATCACTTACTACACAATTAATTTATCATTGAATTACAAAAATTAATTTAAAAATAAAATAAAAATAATAGAGATAATGTTAGTTAGTTCGTATTTTGAGTAGTTAAGTGCCTCCGTATTATTTCAAATTTTACTTTAAATTAGTAAATGGATTGAGCGTTTTAGTTATTTTAATTCTGTGTAAAAAAGAAAATGTATGACTAAGGTTATTTAAGTGGAGTGATAAACAGACCGAGAAAATGATTTTATTATTATTTTTATCATATTAAAATTTAATTTAATATTTTTTAAATGCTATGTTTTTTAAATTAAATTCCTATCATGCTTAAATATTTTTATGTAATACTTTTATAACATTAATTTTAGATTTTAAAGTTGATGTATATTCTTTTCAACTTGAGAATTTTATGATAAATTTGTATCATATTTGATATTTTTTTCCCCCATAAATTACAAGTATTCAAGGTGTGTGAAAAAGTACGAAAAAATTACTTGACGAATCATTTAGAAGTATGTAATAATAACTCATTGATATACTAATTTACATTAAAAAATTTGAAAATATAATATATAACATAATTAATTTCTTTAATATTATCCGTACAACGCACATATATGTATACTAGTATATTTCTATGGAGCAGGGCAATACAAACTACCTTTTAAGATTTGAGATATGCTTAAATAACATACTTTACACATGGACTTTAAATTTTGGATGGACCACATTTGGTGAATATAATAGAAAGGGGATAAGAGGTTGCATGCATGGATAAAAATTAAAATGGATGGAGTGGAAAGGAAATAAGCAAAGAGTCACACATGCAGCTAAAAGAACGTTCCGTTTTACTTCTTCCCAACATATTCTCATTCATTTCTCTCTCTATCTTTGTTAAAAAATCACTCCATCAAAATTCTTTTGATATTAAACAGGGGGAAAATATCCAAAATATAAATAGATTTGTTTTTAAAAATAAACAGAGAAGATTTGGAACTCTGATCTCTCCCTCTCTTTCTGGTTTTTGTTTCTTCTTTCCCAAAGAGAGGGAGAAACCAAGCCAAGCTTCTTTCATCAATTATTCCTCTTTGCTTGTTAAGGTAATTACCATTTGTTCCCAAATGGATCGTTTTGAGTTCCCTTCATTGAAAAATTATATTATGTTTGATAGCTAAAAAAATATGTCCCATGCATATATAAATTGAAGCACCCTTAACTTCTAATGTTATGAATTAAAGATGACTCAAAAATTGCTTTAATTCTCAAATGTGGCATTTTAAGATTTTTCTTTTGTTATAATTGCTGGTTCCGCCCGAGTGTTGATATAATGGTTTGAATCATGAAACTGCATTTCTTATCCTACTGAATGTGTTGAAAATATAATGAAGTAAAATAAGTGTGCTCTCTTTAACAACTTAATATTTTAATGAGATAGTCACATGGGATTGATTCTCAAGTGTCATCCATTTCATCATTCTTGGTCACTAATAAGCAAGTCCTTGCGTGTGAAGGGGCACATGTTGAGAATATTTTGATGTAAATAAAAGTGTGTTGTGTTGCAGTTTAAGCTTTAAGATGAAATAGTACAGTGGAATTTTTATCGGTATGTATTCATGTAGTTGAAACTCTTGCAAGTATTGTGTAACAGTTCACTAAAAGATTATATTAAATTTTTAGGCGACCACTTTATAAGTTGCCCGCCTCTCTAAGAGAAAAGCATGCTACACCTTTAGTTGATTCCTCTTCCAAAAGAAGAGAATGAAAATGAACAGCTTATGATAGTCGTGATTGATTCTAGTATCTTACGCAGTGAAATAAACTCTCTATACTGTTGCATTTTCTCTGGCTGCCACTCCGTTGTTCCATCATAGTAAAACCATTCGAGAAGAGCAATTGGGCTCATATTATATCTTTTCTTTCATACTTTTTAGACAGAGTACTTTATTTCAGTTCAGGTTTCCACGACAATTGCTTCTATCCACCACGCCTCGGTGAAAAATGTGTATTTATTGAGCTTTATTAGATATTAATTAATCAAGTCAACTGAAGGAAAATGTAGTATAGCTTTTAAGGCTTGTGCATTATAAAATCTACTTTTTGTTCTACTGCATTTGTTTTTCCTATTTTCTTGTCGGAAGATTAGGGGAGCCTGGAATAACGCGAAAAACGCTTTAAAAATCTTTATCATCTTTCAATAATGTTTTTATCTACCGGACCACTTCCCCCGATTCTTCTTTGTTGAGGCATATTTCGTTGCCATAATGCTGCTCTGATCTCCACATTCTTATTTGATTTTGTGTTGAGTATGTACTTAACAAATTTGCAATTTCTTTTTCTATTCTAACATAAAGTTTGTTTCATGATTTTGCTAGTTTGTGTGCATGTCATCAATAATTACTCACGAATTCATTCTTAAGCGAAGGAAATAACAACTTATCTTGTCCCCTTTTTGATCATGCTTCCCTGCTTTGACATTTTAACTTTTGTCTCCAATTATTTTTTTTGTTTATTCTCATATGCAAACACATTTATATTATTTAAAGGTTTTACCTTAGTGTGATTCAAGTGTGTTCTCTTTGCAAAATTGTGTATTCACTTGATAAATATATTCTACTGTTTGAATAAAATTTTCATTACATGTACATAGTTCAAGTCAGAAAACAAAGAGCAATCTAACTTCTCTACTTTTATCATCGATCTTGAATATATTATTTAATAAGTAATGGTGTATCCTCTTTAATAGTTAAAATTTTAAATGAAATGCTCGCACAATTCAACATGGAATCAGAACTCTTAGTTTTAGTCGTTTTCCGCTGCTACTTAACCTTAAATATGATCTGTTTCTATCCTATATTAATGAGTTCCAATATGCTGTTGAAAAATTGGACATTGCTAAATCAGGACTTATTCAAGTTTACCTGCGTTAATGCAATTTCACAGGTCCTATTGGCATGTGTGGTACAATTTTGGAAATTCAACTATCCTTCTTTTTCTATGTTCTCTCTTTGGATACTGGCCCAACATTGCCATTGTTAGACTGTATAGTTAGTTCAAGATGTTAGTACTCATTTAAAGTAAGTGCTTGTATTTACTTGTAATTAATGAAAAAAGTTTGAACTCATTATCCCTCCATTTAATTTGAATTGATTAATATACTCACAAAATTCTATTGGACGATGGCGGAATCAAGATTTTAGACCAGCAAGTCCAGTATATCGTTGTATCACTAATCTGTTGTGACTATTGGTATGGAATTTGTATAAATTCTTGTTTCGAAAGCTCTTAGTACATTTATAGGTCTAGATGAAGATATCATAATAATGAGACATTAATTTCTATTTATTTTTGCTCAATTACCAGGTGTCTTTATTTCTTCTGTTCCACAATTGTAATTGGACTCTGGCATGGGACAGAACAAATTCGTAAGCTGAATCAGAATAATGGGTGCTTGTGTGTCGACTCCAGGCCATACAATCAAAGTAAATAAGAGACATCATCATCGTCGCCGTCATAGAAAATTCCGTGGAAAGAATTTGATCTCTCTTGTAGAAGGAACCAGGAGAAGAAACAGTGATGTAGGACCACACATTGCTGTTAGTGAGTTTGTTAGGAGATCTGAGGTTTCCAATTCCAAATACCATCTTACTCAGTTGCAGTGGCATCATACTCAAACAGATGCAACTGGTACGTCATTATTTTGATCATTGTCTATTGTATAAAGCCTGCGGCTGATGAAAATATACCTGATTAAAAGATATCAAGAATGTAAAAGGATATGTATTAGATAAGTGAGATAGACTAAGTGTGTTTAGTAATAAGGGAAATGTTTTCTTGAAAAGAAGTTGGTTTCTTCTAGCGAAAAAGTTTCCCAAATCATTTTGATCAATCAAACACACCCTGGGATCACAAAATGGGTTTGGGAGGGTAGAGCGTACGCAAACCTTACCACCACCTCATGGAGATAGAGAGGCTGTTTCCGAAAGACCCTCGGCTCAAGTGCATCAATTCCAAATAAGAAAAGTATAATGGTTAGTAAGAAACACAATATAAAGTCCACAGGAGAGAAACAATAACAACAAAATAGTGTGATAATCAAAATACAATAAATAACATAGGACTAATCCTATACCAGGTACTAAACCTTTGCAAGACAAAACTCTATCCCTACAACCCTTCCACCCTACTACATGACCTTCACTCATGTTAGGACCGTAAATAAGCAGGTGTAAACGCGGAAGCTAGCAAAGCAAACCTCGAAAGACCACGAGTAAGAAGACAACGAGAAATATACCAAAAGACACAGAGATTTAACGTGGTTCGGTCAATCGACCTACGTCCACAAAGGAGATGAGCAATCCACTATAAACATGAGAGTACAAAATACAGAGGGAAACAACCTCAACCAATTCACTCGGAATACATGAGAGGTTCACAAATTCTCCGTCTAACCAAAACTCTCAAAGCCCTTAAAACTACATTGTGAATGCTAATTAAGTTAGAAGGAACATGCCTCTATTTATAGAGTCCTAAACTTTTTCCTACCAAAAAAAGAATAGTCAATTCAAAACCTTTTCCTAAAAGGAAAACCTATTTATGGTAAGAAATCAGGGCAAATAAAACCCAACAAATCTCCCCCTTGGCCTGAATTTCTGACAAAATAAATTTGTCCACCTTCTTTACTTAATCTTCAACAACTTGCTTCTCCTCTCCATAATCTCCTTTACAAAATTTATGTCTCAACACAGAGAACCTCTCTGAAACAATTTCTCCAACAAAATCTTCATTACTGTCAAAAAGGTTGCGGCTAGAACTACACCCGTCAAGATGAACACCTCTTTCTACCTTGGTTCAATCTTCGATTATCGAACCACTACACCTGACTCCATCATTGAATCTGGCTCTGATACCACTTGTTAGGACCGAAAATAAGCAGGTGTAAACGCGGAAGCTAGCAAAGCAAACCTCGAAAGTCCACGAGTAAGAAGACAACGAGAAATATACCAAAAGACACAGAGATTTAACGTGGTTCGGTCAATCGACCTACGTCCACAAAGGAGATGAGCAATCCACTATAAACATGAGAGTACAAAATACAGAGGGAAACAACCTCAACCAATTCACTCGGAATACATGAGAGGTTCATAAATTCTCCCTCTAACCAAAACTCTCAAAGCCCTTAAAACTACATTGTGAATGCTAATTAAGTTAGAAGGAACATGCCTCTATTTATAGAGTCCTAAACTTTTTCCTACCAAAAAAAGAATAGTCAATTCAAAACCTTTTCCTAAAAAGAAAACCTATTTATGGTAAGAAATCAGGGCAAATAAAACAAAACGACAATCAACAATAACCAATGCTCTGATACCACTTTGTTGGGAAAGACAAGGCACTAACAAATAATGCCTGACAGGATAACAACGGAAGAATACCCAAGTCTATACTTTCCCTTTTCGATTTGAACCAAGAGAAGACAAACAACCACAAGCAATATGATAGTAAGGCAGCAAGTAATTCAACCAAACAAATATAACAAGACAATAATAAACCAATCACACAAGACACCAAGATTTACGTGGAAAACCCTTCGACGTGAAGAGTAAAAAACCACGGGACCAAAAGCTCCACTATAATCACCAAGAGTTACAATATTGTTCTCCAAAATTGTCCACAAAACAAGTGCCAAACAACGAGCAACAAAAAAATAAGATTGCACCAAATCTAGAGAATTAAAGGAGCAAAATCACCAATTTTGCAGCTACTGTTCACGATATCAAAACTGAAGCTGCAGGCCACCAAATTCAACTCTGTCAGTTCCTAATCAAATATTGAGATGAAGACAATATTCTATCCAAAAATCAGCTCAATCGGACAAGAAACGAAGTGGGAATCACAATTTGAAGTTGGCTGTTATGGCTGAAATTTGACTGCGAAAAACTGCTCTCTTTCTCTCTTTTTGGCTGCTAAAAAACTCTCTGTGTATATGAAAATAAGACCTAAAATAGGCTTATATTTGCCTAATAAGAATGGGCCTATGGGCAAAAATGGGTTGGTCCAAATTGGGCTTTTATTTATCCACATAGGAATGGAAAAAGACCCATAACCTAACAATTCTCCCCCTCACGACTATGTGGAGGAGACCGCCATCCCGGCGACCATGCAACAATCTTCAAACTTCCCTCTTGGCAAAGCTTTAGTCATCATATCGGAACCATTGTCATTTGTATGAATCTTTTCAAGCTCAAGCAACTTAGAATCCAACACATCTCGAATCCAATGGTATCTCACATCAATGTGTTTAGACCGACCATGGAACGTAGAATTCTTGCCAAGATGTATAGCACTTTGACTGTCACAATAAAGTACATACCTCTCTTGAGCACAACCAAGTTCCCCCAAGAATCTCTTCATCCAAAGCAATTCTTTACAAGCTTCAACGACAGCAATAAGCTCAGCTTCTGTAGTGGATAGAGCAACACATTTTTGCAACCTAGATTGCCAAGACACAGCTCCCCCTGCAAAAGTAACCAAGTACCCTGAAGTAGACTTGCGAGTATCAACATCACCAGCCATGTCTGAATCAGTATAACCACAAAGAATAGGCTTCCCTGTACCAAAACACAAACTCAGACTAGAAGTGCCACAGAGATATCTCATAACCCACTTCACAGCATTCCAATGTGCTCTTCCCGGATTAGAAAGAAAACGGCTAACAACTCCAACAGCGTGAGCAATATCCGGTCTTGTACAAACCATCGCATACATCAAACTACCAACAGCTGAAGCATAAGGAACTTTCTTCATATCTTCCTTCTCATCATCACTAGAAGGACACTGTTTCGTGCTCAATTTGAAGTGCATAGCTAAAGGTGTACTGACAACCTTAGCTTTGTCCATGCTAAATCTGCGAAGTACTTTCTGAATGTACTTCTCTTGTGATAATACCAATTTCTTGGCCTTTCTATCACGGACAATCTGCATGCCAAGAATCTGCCTTGCTGGTCCTAAGTCTTTCATAGCAAAAGACTTACTCAACTCTTGCTTCAACTTCTGAATCCTGCAAGTACTATGACCAACAACAAGCATGTCATCAACATAAAGCAACACAATAATAAAGTCACCATCAGAGAACTTTTGCACAAAAACACAATGGTCTGAAGAAGTCTTCTTGAAGCCCTGCTGACTCATAAAAGAACCAAACTTCCTGTACCACTGCCTGGGAGCTTGTTTCAAACCATACAAGCTCTTCTTCAATTTGCAAACATAATTCTTTTTACCCTTGACTTCAAAACCATCCGGTTGCTCCATATAAATTTCTTCATCTAAGTCACCATGGAGGAAAGCAGTTTTAACATCCATTTGCTCAACCTCTAAATCTAGACTTGCAGCCAAGCCTAGAACCACACGAATGGATGACATCTTCACAACTGGAGAGAATATCTCATCAAAATCAACTCCCCTTTTCTGATTAAATCCCTTGACAACTAATCTAGCTTTGTACCGTGGAACTGGATTACCATCTTCATGTTTCACCGGAAAAACCCACCTGTTTTTCAAAGCTTTTCTGTCTTTAGGTAACTTAACCAAATCAAAGGTATGATTATCATGCAAGGATTTAATCTCATCTTCCATAGCATCAAACCACCTTTCTTTTTCTTCACTTTCCATGGCCTCATCAAGACTCTCAAGTTCTCCCCCGTCAGTCAAGAGTACATACTCATTGGGAGAATAACGAGATGAAGGAATTCTCTCTCTACTAGATCGTCTGAGAGAACTCTCTGGAGAATCTATAATTGGTTGTTGGACAACCACATCATCTTGCACTGGAGCATCAACAACATCATGCCGGTCATTCTGAACATGATCACCATCTTCATTATCAACTTGATTTTCATCATTATGAAGATTTTCTTCCGGTGCAATAGTCAAAGGAACTGGATCAACATCAACTAAGCTCTCACTACTCTGAAAATCAGCCTTGTCAGCTTTGTTAAAATCTTCAATTGTTTGGTCTTCAAAGAACACAACATCATGGCTTCTAACAAGTTTCTTCTCAACAGGATCATAGAAACGATAGCCAAATTCATCTTGACCATAACCAATGAAGATACACTGCCTAATTTTAACATCCAACTTTGACCTTTCATCCTTAGGAACATGTACAAAGGCTTTACACCCAAAGACTCTAAGATGATCATAAGAAACATTCTTACCAGTCCAAACTCTGTCAGGGACATCACCATCTAAAGCAACAGCAAGAGATAAATTGATAACATAAGCAGTAGTATTAAGTGCTTCTGCCCAAAAGGAATCTGACAGCTTAGCATCTGAAAGCATACATCTAACCCTCTCAACTAGAGTTCTGTTCATTCTCTCTGCTAAACCATTTAACTGAGGAGTCTTTGGAGGAGTTTTCTGATGCCTAATACCCTGCTCTCTGCAATATCTATCAAAAGGACCAATATACTCACCACCATTATCTGAGCGGATGCATTTCAATGTCTTCCCTGTTTGTCTTTCAACCAAGGCCTGAAAACCCTTGAACACATCAAGTACTTAATCCTTGGACTTCAAAGGAAATACCCAGAGTTTGCGAGAATGATCATCAAATAAAGTCACAAAGTAAAGTGCACCACCATGAGATCTTACCTTAAAAGGACCACACAAATCAGAATGTACCAACTCCAGCAAATCGAGCTTTCTTGAAGGCGGATGACTCTGAAAAGAAACTCTTTTCTGTTTACCGGCTAAGCAATGAACACATTTCTTCAACTTTGCTTATTTCACTCCAGAAAGCAAATTTTTCTTAGCCAAACTATCAATCCCCTTCTCGCTCATATGACTCAGCCTTCTATGCCATAACTCTGATGAAGTATCATTCTCCACCAAATTTACTGAGTCTCTGGACATGGAGCCCTGAAATACATACAAGTTAGACAACTTGTCACCACGGGCCACAACCATCAAACCTCTAGTAAGCTTCCACTGGCCAACACCAAGTGTATTAACATAACCCTCATCATCAAGATATCCCACAGAAATCAAATTCAAGCGAACATCTGGAGCATGCTTGACATTATTAAGAACTAGTTTGGAACCATTGTTACTTTCCAAACAAACTGTCCCAATGCCAATAACTTCAACTTCATGATTATTTCCCATTTTCAACGTTCCAAAATTACCTGGAGTATAGGAAGAAAATAATTCCTTCTTTGGCGTGACATGAGAAGTAGCACCAGAATCCACAAACCAGCTAGACTCATCACGAACAAGATTAATGGCATTTGCATCACAAGAAACAAGAAGATTATCATTAGCAACAACAAAAACACGATTTTCATTATCGCCTTCTCTCTTTTGTTGTCTCGTATCTCTCTTGTGCTTGTAACAATATTTCATGATATGCCCATTCTTGTGGCAATAGTCACATGTAATATTCTTGTATTTAGACTTTGACTTGCTTCTACTTTTACCTCTATCATTCTGACCTCTGGACTTGTTTCTCCCCTATCTTCAGTAACCAAAACATCGGAGTGTGAAGCTGAAGAAGATGAGGCTTGAGATCTTCTTCTCATTTCTTCATTCAAGACACCACTCTTAGTATATTCCATGGTTACAACACCACTAGGAGCAGAATTAGTCAAAGAAACTCGAAGAGTTTCCCAAGAGTCTGGCAGAGTATTAAGAAGCCAAAGTCCCTGTATCTCATCATCAAACTTTACACCCATTCCGGACAGCTGGTCAAGAACACCCTGAAAATCATTAATATGATCAGAAATAGGAGTGCCCTCTTTATACCTGATATTCATTAATTGTTTCAATAGGAACAACTTGTTGTTGCCAGTTTTCGAAGCATAAAGTGTCTCGAGCTTGTCCCACAAACTTTTGACATGTGTCTCATTCACAATATGATTTCTAACATTATCTTCAACCCATTGTCTAATATAGCCACAAACCTGCAGATGCTCAAATTCCCATTCTTCATCATTCAAAGACTGAGGCTTATTAGAAGCAAACACAGGTAAATGCATCTTCTTGACAAATAGAAGATCTTTCATCTTGCCTTTCCAAATATGATAGTTACTACCAGTTAAACACATTATTTTGCTCATATTTGCCTCCATCATTCAAAACGACAATCAACAATAACCAATGCTCTGATACCACTTTGTTGGGAAAGACAAGGCACTAACAAATAATGCCTGACAGGATAACAGCGGAAGAATACCCAAGTCTATACTTTCCCTTTTCGATTTGAACCAAGAGAAGACAAACAACCACAAGCAATATGATAGTAAGGCAGAAAGTAATTCAACCAAACAAATATAACAAGACAATAATAAACCAATCACACAAGACACCAAGATTTACGTGGAAAACCCTTCGATGTGAAGAGTAAAAAACCACGGGACCAAAAGCTCCACTATAATCACCAAGAGTTACAATATTGTTCTCCAAAATTGGCCACAAAACAAGTGCCAAACAACGAGCAACAACAAAATAAGATTGCACCAAATCTAGAGAATTAAAGGAGCAAAATCACCAATTTCGCAGCTACTGTTCACAACAGCAAAACTGAAGCTGCAGGCCACCAAATTATACTCTGTCAGTTGCTAATCAAAGATTGAGATGAAGATAATATGCTTTCCAAAAATCAGCTCAATCGGACAAGAAACGAAGCGGGAATCGCAATTTGAAGTTGGCTGTTATGGCTGAAATTTGACTGCGAAAAACTGCTCTCTTTCTCTCTTTTTGGCTGCTAAAAAACTCTTTGTGTATATGAAAATAAGACCTAAAATAGGCTTATATTTGCCTAATAAGAATGGGCCTATGGGCAAAAATGGGTTGGTCCAAATTGGGCTTTTATTTATCCACATAGGAAGGGAAAAAAACCCATAACCCAACAACTCATTCCTATCTAAAGTCATGTCCTCGGTAATATGAAGGTGCACCACGTCTTGTCTAATCACATCTCTTCAATACTTTTTCAACCTACCCCTACTCCTGTGTCTACCCCCTACAACCTACCTATTGCACTTCCTCACAGGGGTGTTGACACAGTTCCTCTACACATGCTCAAACAATCTTAATCTCGCTTCCCTCATCTTTCCCACCATAGAGGTCACTTCCACATTCTCCCAAATAACCTCATTCCTGATCTTGTGACTCCGAGTATACCATCCATTTGGACATCCTCATCTCCATAACATGCATCTTTTGAACATGATATTTCTTGACTGGCCAACACTCTCCCCCATACAACAAGGATAGTCTATCCACCGATATGTAAAACTTACATTTAAGTTTAGGTGGTACTTCTTATCAAACAAGATTCCATAGGTAAGCCTCCAAATATTTCATTCACACCACCCAAAGTGATGCGAGACATCATCGTCGATGTCCCTACTACCTTTTATTTTAAAAATTAAATTGGGGTTAGGGGAAGGGGAAATGGAGAGGGGATTGCAATGAAGGGAATTGAACCCTTACCTACAAGGTGGAAGTTCAGTTAGGCAAGGAACTGAGATACAAAGGTTCCCCGTCCCCACTAACTTGGATGACGGACCCAAGATATTTGAAACTCTCTCTCTTGGGAATAGTCTGTGTGGCAAGCCTTACTTCCTCGGCGGCTTCATATATCGAAACACTGAGTATAATTTCCAAATATCCAGTCTTGGTCCTGCTCAAAAATGATATTGTCCATGTGATTCTAAAAAAAAAAAAATAAACCTACGTGAAGAATATTTTCAGATTCTATTTTGTTGAGAGAAGAATGTCAAAAGAGTATATTCAGCTGTCATCTTTACTGTATGATGCAGATTATGTTAATATTGACTGTCTTATTCCAAAACAAAAAGTTTGAAAGTGAATAGAAAATTTACATGCTTGCAGTTCTTGGCCAAGAAGAAGCTTGGTTTGATACATGCAGCAATGTTGACTCTGACTCAGATGATGACTTCAGTAGCGTTTATGGAGGTAATGCACATCTTTTTTTTTTTACCATCAGATTATGTTAATATTGACTGCCAAACAGATCCTCATAATGACATCAATATTCTATTAGCTAATTAGCTGCTAGAGTGATCCCTTCTTCCTACATAATAGACACCACGTCCAAATTTCTCTTTGCTTATTTATACTCTTTAACTTTTGTAGATCTATTTTTTCTGTTGTTTTTACCCACATTTGACATCAATATTCTATTAGCTAATTAGCTGCTAGAGTGATCCCTTCTTCAAACATAATAGACACCACGTCTAAATTTCTCTTTGCTTATTTATACTCTTTAACTTTTGTAGATCTATTCCCAAGAACTGGACAGGTTCTTCAATATGAAACTTCATCATGCTTTATGGACAACAACCTTAAATACAAGGAGTACCACGAAAGATATCTCAAGATAGATGGCAGTAGATCAGATAAGTTTTTGCTCAAAGATGGAGTTAACAGTCCGAAAGGACTTGCACTTATAGGTGGTCAGGGCTATGAAGTTCCGTCCCTTGGGAAGCACGAAGTCCTTGGTGCCCAAAGTAAGAGATATTTGGATCGTGCATATGGAAGTTTTAATAGTGTTAAGGAGGATAAACTTGGTATGCTGGAGAAAACTCAAGAGAATGTTCTTAAGACTGTCCTACCGAAGCTGGTTACTTCCTTGAGTTTTAATGAACAGATCATTAGTGCATCGAAATCAGGCCAAGTTTCTAAAGTAAAGCAATCAACTATAAGGCTTTCTCTAAAGAGAACATCTGTGGATGGAAAAGAAGACGATAAATATTGTAAGTACCTCGCCACTTATCATTTCGATATCATTCTTTCATCTCAAATTTAGCTAAAAGGCAAAAATCATTATATACATTTTTTTTCATGAAATCTCTGTGTTTTCCTTATTCTTTATGAATCTAATTGGTAATCTTATTCTTATTGTGATCATGATATGATCAGACTTTGTAATTAATTTTCTTGTTGTTACAAAATATGGTATCCAAATCACAGGTGTAAATCAAGAATATTTCCTTCTATTAATTTTGATATATTCCCTTCTATAGAATCCTTGTAATTGTATAGGTACCTTCAATATTCATGAGTAGAGATACTACTTCTTCCATTCGATTACACGGTAGCAGTAAGTTTCTTCCCACTTTGGCTCCATGCTATATTGTTCACACTATAGTTTGGCATAGGCGTGAGGGGGATTTTTAGTGGGTTGGAGTCTCACATTGGTTTGGGAATGGATATATGGACTTGGGCGATCCTTGGGGTTTAGTATGACTGAAGTATATTTTAGGCTTATTCTAGAATATAAAAATATAGGAGAGCAAACATATTGTTGAGGGACAAATGTTTAAGTCGTAATCTCACCTAAGAACACATAACTATGTTTTGAACCATGTCTTTAAATAATGGAGAATCGTGGACCAATTAGGTTTAAATCCTGGATCCATCTCATTGTAGGTGCATCAAAAAAATATCTTTTTCGTCCAAGAGCCGGGCTGCAAATTCCTTGTTGCACAGAAGAAAAGTTTAGTGCAAGAAGTTGGTCAAAGATTGATCCCTCAAACTTTAAGCTACGTAGCGATAGTTATTTCAGGTATACTCCTAAGTTGAATCCTTTTTAAGTGTGACAATATATCTTGTAAATGATAATTTATTACCCATACATTTCCTTGATTAAATCTTGCAGTGACAAAAGAAAATCTCCTGCTCCAAGCGTGTCTCCTTATATTCCTATTGGGGTTGATTTATTTGTGTGTCCTAAGAAGATAAATCACATTGCACAACACCTTGTGCTTCCCTCTGCAAAAGGAGATGGAAAATTTCCTCCATTACTAATTGTCAATATTCAGTTGCCTACTTATCCCGCTCCAATGTTCGTTGGTGATGGTGATGGAGAAGGCTTGAGCCTTGTCATATATTTCAAAATTTCTGAAACTTTTGACAAAGACGTTTCTCCCCAGTTTCAGGACAGCATCAAGGTACTTTCATGTCTAAAAAAATTCCCTGGTGTCTTACTTGAAAGATATGATAATGAATATGTGCCAAACTTATAAGATACACTTCACTCTTTGCATGGAACAATTTTATAGCTCACAGAACATGGCTTCTCCATTTTTACCGGTGGGTAGGTAGCAGTTGGTATGAGTGTTTTGCTTCCATGGTTTCTCTTTTTATTTCTAGAATATGATATTTCTCAATGTCATTATTGGGAAGATATGGTAAAAATGTCTAATTCTTTCTTTAACTAATTAGAAAGAAGCTTGTTTTACATTTTATTAGTTCTCTTAAGTTGTTAGTATTACATGAAATAGATTCTTTTATGATCAAGAGGTGAATCGAGAAATTCAAATTTGATGCTTCAACCTTTAGGCTCTTAGTACATTATGGGGTTCAACATTTAACATTTTTGTGGACATATCAATTATTTTTCTCTTACGCATCTACATTTCTTGTAGAAATGTTGGTTCGGTTTAACGTAGTGATATAATTCTTCATCCGTCTCTTTCCATGAAAGTGGTAGTAGGGATCGGAGAACTTTCATCATGACTTGCTTTGATAATAAATTTTCATTTCAATATTCGTACGACAGAGATTAGTTGAGGATGATATGGAAAAGGTTAAAGGATTTGCAAGAGAATCGTCTGTTCCTTTTAGAGAGAGGTTGAAGATTATGGTTGGAGTGGTTAATCCAGATGAGATTGTTTCAAATGCTACTGAAAGTAAGCTTTTGAATGCTTACAATGAGAAGCCAGTGCTTTCGCGCCCTCAACACAGCTTTTATCAGGTAGATACTCTATCCTTCTGAGTATAGAGTATAATAGGTTAAATTTAATTGATAGTCTAAAAGTCTTTATAATCCAGATCATATAACTTAAATTCTTTATTTATCTTGACTTTAGCAATATTTTTACGTTATCGAACATGAACATCAAGTCTATCTTTCCTTTTTCTGTTTATTGCAGGGACCAAATTACTTTGAGGTTGATCTCGACATTCATCGCTTCAGCTACATTGCAAGAAAGGGATTAGATTCTTTTAGAGAGCGTTTAGGATTCGGGATACTGGATCTTGGTCTAACAATTCAGGTTTCCCTTTTTTTTGCTTGTTATATATCAACAAGAATTGAATATATTAGGATTGAGGAAGCTAGCTTTGATTTAGGCTTGACAAGATGATATATTTATTGATTGCATCAACAGTACAACTTTTATTTTTTTAACATTATCAGTGTAGATTACTTAATACTTGTCACATTATGATTCAATAATGTATATTTTATCGGTTAGTGCATGAAACTTAAATTCATCGATAAATAATGCAGGCGCAAAAGCCAGAGGAATTACCGGAGAAAGTGCTTGGATGTGTGAGATTGAACAAAATTAATTTTGTTGATAATGACAAAATACCAACACTTATGTGTGCTGAAGATTCATTTTCAGATTGATATTACTACTTTCACCTGCATTTGGAGTGGAGGAGTCTTAAAATAGTCCCCCTTGTAATTATGAAATTCCAGTTTTCTATAAAACATATTTTATAAGAGCCCACAAATATTTTTTGTTCTTACTGATGACAAACTACTATCATTTTAATATGACAATTTGGTAACTTCCAAAAAATTTTGCTTATGAGATTCAATACATAACTATTTTTGAGAGCCCCTCATTTGTATTTTCATTTTTTGTGAACGCGTTGTATTGGGTAAAACTTGTCTGTCACATGTGGCGTGAAGAAAAACATGTGTAGATTGATATCACAAGGAAAATCGGATCCTCGGGGAATACACCCTTGAGATAGAGGGAAGAAATGCAGCAGACAAATGGAAGGAAGTGTACCCTAGTGATGTGGATAAAAGGACAAACGAGATAAAATATAGAAAGGGTTTGGTGAGTGAAAGAGCCCGTACACATTATTAATAACATCACCACACGGCCCTCTATCATTGGTTTTAGTAATTTAGGGTTCAAGAGGAGCATTATTATTGGCTAAAGCCTCTAATGATATCACAATATTCAGAACTGGTTCGATAGTGACAACGTGAACTAGGTTCACCAACTTTAAGGAAGGAAAAGAGAAACTGCGAGAATAGGAACACCTTATAAAAGGAAGAAGAATTATAATAAGGAAAGAATGTGATGAGTGGAAAACTACTTTCCTTGTAGGACTGAACTAGGGTTTCACACATTCCTATTAAAGGATAATTGAGACATGAGAAAACTAGCTTTTGCTATCATAAAACGAGGTTGTTCTTCAGCAAGAGCAAGTGACAACACAAAAAAGAGAAAAACTCCAGAAGAAAGAATAACTAGAGTTAAGTTTTCTTTCTAAAGCTAAGTTGTGTTAGTTGTTTAATGATAATTGTTCTAAACGTGAAAGTGTGAGGTTTTATTAATAAGAAATGAGTTTGACTTCTTGGAGAGTAGCAACAACAATTATAGATACGGGTGTCAAATATGAGTCCAACTATAAGTAACCCGCCTATAATTTTAGGATTGTGCTCAAGATAATTTAAATTGGGTGCAATCTTAACTCGTTCAAGCCTTAACCCATTTTAAGAGAATATTCAATTGAGCCCAATTTAATCTCCAATTTCAACCAATTTTAAGACTGTTTATTTGCATTGATGTAATGTATGTGCCTATATTGAAGGTATGGATTACTATCTATTTTATTTTTTTAGGTTTTATATATTCATTTGCAAATTCTTTTTAAAAATTATCTTAAGTTAAAATTTCAAAATGTGGTTACAAACTTACAATAACAATATACTTAAGTTATTGATATTAACCAGGTCAAATTAGGTGGGTCAAGACCTAATCCAATTTCTATTTCAACCTATTCTAATATTTTCAATTCAAACCTAATCTGCACATTTGATACCTCATATAGTTAATAGTTAGAGTTAGGTACTAGAGTTAGTCCCTTTGATTATTGAGTTGTAATATAAAGTTTCTCTTTGAAGTTGGCGGAGGTTGCTGAAAACCTACAAACTTTAGCTCTGTTTTTCTTCCTTTTAAAAAAAGAGGTTTTCCATGATAAATCGTGTTTTCGTTTTCATTGCATTATTATCTATGCTAATACAACAAGAACGTGGTTCTTGTTTTGAACAACTTGTTAAGGTTTCTTTAATTGGTATATGTGTAGATATTTTCACTTAGGAGGTTCATACCTTTAAAAGGATCAATGATTGCACCACCTACTACATAGGAAGGAGCGTCACATACAAGACCCATACTATTCAATAGAAAATATTATTGATGATGGAAGAACAATATAGTGGATCATCTTATATGAGAAAAATTAGACCTGGGCATTTATTCTAGATGGTCTTACCAATCCTATGAAAAATGGAACAACTTAAGTGCCAAAGGATAGAAAGGAACGTAATGCTACTGCCAAACTTGCAATTCAGAATAATGCAAAAGCAAAAAAGATCTTGACATACGAATAGATCCAGATGAGTATATTAGAATTTTAGCATATCGGATCCACAAGTTAAATCGGAAACATTAAAAATGGCCAGGAGGAATCAAATCAGGTCAAGAAATCCAAATTTACTAATCTAAATGGTAGTATAAGCTATTTAGAAAGAAGGAAGGTGAAACAATTCAGGATATGCACACCAAGAAATCAAAATTTAATAATCTAAATGGTATTATAAGATTGTTGTTTAGAAAGATGGAAGGTGAAACAATTCAGGATATGCCCACTAGGTTCATGGCTATCATTAATGAAATCTTAGGAGAGATGATTCCTATTAGAAAAGCAGTCTGAAACTTCTTGTGTGTTCTTCCAGAATTATGAGAAACAAAGAAGTAACAATCACGTAGACTTATGGCACCCTTCCATGAATGATTATGATGAAGCTTGAGTCGGTAGGCTTATGTCACCCTTTCATGAGGATGCAATGAGCTTTCCTAATAATGTACCTTGAATGAGTAATGTAAAACTCCGAAAGTTCATGACTTAGTCTAGAGCCTCACTAAATGAGACAAGCTCTAAAACACTGTTTCTAAGCCTAAACCAAAGTAATAGACTCAATTAGGAAGTGTTAGAGTCAAAATGTCAAGATATGACCATGACGTCTGGAGTTTGTGAAAATTGAGCTAGTGTGCCTTGGCTTGTTTCAAGTGGGTTTAAGAGTCGGAATTTAATAAAATTTGGTAGAAAGGTGTTAAACGTGTATTATAGTATGTTTAAGGTCGAAATATCTAGGTACGACTCCCAAGGACCACCCTAAGGGTCCTTGGAATGGACCATTCGATTTGACCCCAGAGCTGTCATTTGGACAGTGTGCAACCACGAGTCAAACGATGAGCCGTCAATTGATCGACGCTCTATGGATGGCATCATTGATTAACACTTAGATTATTTTCCAAAAGGGTAAAAAATCATGATCTATGTCACAAACGACTTAGGACACACCTTCGTTGGGACTACGAGGCGTGGACGTGGTTTCATGGTTTCGAGGGTCGTCTTCACTTTTAAAATTTAGTTAGGTTGGGTTAATTAGTTAGTTGGTTAATTAATTATTTAAGGGTTAAGGGGTGGTTAATTAAGTTATTTATGGACTATATTGGGGTTCCAACTCATCAAACTAACCTAACTCCTCTAAATTCCGAAACCCACTTAGCTCTAACTTCTCTCTACTTTTTCTTCCCCAACTCAAACCTCCATTGAAGAACACTAGAGATTCAAAATGAGGAAAACTTTACCAAGGATTTCATCTAAAATTCGTGGCAAGATCATCCCTAAGGTATGCTTTCTTTCACTCTTGGGATTCTTTTCCCCAATAGGTCCTTTCAAAGATGGTTTTCCAACTTTCCCAAAACTAGGGTTTCAATCTAGACACGAATTCCCTTTTCAAAACGAAATTGTTATTCAATTGTGATAAATTATGGTGTGTTATCATTGTTCTATGTATTGATGGTTAAGTATTGGTAATCACTAGAGATTTCTCCTTGAATCCTTGTTCTTCCCTAAACTCATTATATCTTGAAATTCTATGGAAATTGTGTAAGATGATGAATATGCGAATATGTAGAATGATAATTTCTACGCATTACGTCTTGAATTTACCTTGTTTATGTATTTATTGGTTGTTAACACCCAATTTTGACCCTCGACGATATAAATTAATCGGCGAATTTCTTAATTCTAAACGTTTTGAAATAATTAGTTTTTATAAAGTTCAAAATAGTTTTCAAGTTATTTTTTACTTAATTTTACCGTTGTCATAGATTTTATATATATGTTTGATATAATTAGTATAAATTTTATGAACACTTTGAAAATCATCTCAAAATTTTTAATTTTTGTGATTACTTTGTTAAATTAGCTTTGTTTAAATTATGGTTATAATTTTTTATTTTTGATTTGATTATTTTATTTCGTTAAGATTAAAAAGTTTGTAAATTAATAAATATTAAGTCATCTTATTTAGAGTTTAGTCAAATTTGTTAAATCCATTCATTTTGCTTAAACTCTAAACTCTATCCTTACCTCACTTTAAACACATCTCAGATTCAAAATTGGGCTTATCTTATGGTCCACTTCCAGGCCACATCCTCCTAAGTTAGCAGCCCTCACTAAATTAATTCCCAATTGACACCAACCTATTTTCCCTTGATCCGGCCCAATTCCATTATCAATAAAGATACCCATCTTTAAAATTAGCAACGACCCAAGTCCATTTAGTTTTAGTCCAACCCAACCCCCTAGTCTGACCCTACCCAGCTCAAATTTTCAATACCCGATCAACCTATGCTTCTTCCCCAAAAAGAAGCTCAGAAATATACTACCCCAGAATCCAAATGACCTCGTTTCCTCCGCGTAGCAGTCCGCAACGCGCAATGCGCGATAACAACAGGTGCAACAACACGACACGCCTCGACTTTAAGTGGTAGAATGCGAGAAACAGTGGCATCATGAGATATCGCTTGTACTAGCGATGCTCCAAGTTCCTTTGTACTCATCCGACGTGTCATTCCGTACTAGTTCAAGGCGGCAAAAGCCTGATGTTGCCGCGTCCCGTCCTTGGCATCTTGGGATCGTGCCACATCAAGCAAGAAGGATAAATTGTCGATCCTAGACATCCGCACCATTGTCCTCATACGGATTTTAAGGGATTTGGCATCCTTTTTTTGTCCTAGCAGCATCCTTCCTCGTCCCAGAGGATAAAAAATTCAAATGTTCTAACTTTGGGATCGATTTGGAATTCTAGTTCTGCCCTTTTTCCATTTTTCCTAAACCCTAATTCCCTCTACTATATAACATCTCTTTCTGTTCTTGAAACAGGGGGGAAATATTTTTTTTTACTCGGATTTTTGAGGCAGATAACAGAGAGGCAGAAAATTTGGGATTTGTATTTTAAGGGAGAGTCATAAGAAGGGAAAGGAGATATAGAGACTTCTTATTTTTTCCTCTTGACATAGTTTGATCACAGTTATATTCTTCAGACTTAGTAAGCTTTTATCTCGTTAGGAAGAAATTAAGTTTGTTCTATCAGAAGTTTGGTTAGAATTTCTAGTATGTCAGCTTGAATCAAAGGTTGATTTCCTAATGGTGGAATCGCATCACGCTCTTAGCTAGTCTTTGTCTCAGTCTTTAATATACCGTGGTTTCACGGTATTTTTAATGCTTATTCCTTAAATTTAATGTGTGTCCAAAAGCCTTTTTGAATTGATTTTAATGTAAGTTTCTCCTTATTTGTAGGAAATCTGTCCAAAGATGAACACAGAGGTTTTTGAGCAAGAAATGCAGAAAAGTTACCACCTACAAAGCTCATGAGGTTCCGTCGAGTTTGTGACGGTCCATAGGTGGCATCGTTGTGTAGCTGCTGAAGGAAGATGGGGAAGTCTGACTTAGCATGGGATTACGGAAGTCCACGATGGACCATCATAACCACGATGGTCCGTCCTGCTGGTTTGTTGTGATGATCAAAGAGTAGTCCCATTACCCAAATTCCAAGAAGTAAAAGTATTATGGAACGGAGACCCTCGACGGACCGTCGTACTTGGAACAGTCTATCATACCTTCCGTTGAGGGTAATAAAGAAAGAAGCAAAAGAATTTGTGAAGTATGGGACGACATAGGCCATGACGGCCCGTCGTGACCACGATGGTCCGTCACGAGGTCCGTCGACCCAACCACATTTTGACAGATTTCAGTTATTATAATTCTTTTTTTAGTAAGTTTTGCTTTTATTATAAATAGTTCGAAAAACCACATTTTTGGTGTTAGACTCTTTGATATTAGACTTTTGGAGAATCTTTAGTTCTCTTGTTCTAGTATTGAAGGATTAATTTCAGCAATTGTTACACTTTTTCTGGAATTGATTGTTGGTGATTTTATTGATTAATCAAGTAAATTTCTTGATTTTATTCTTTCTCATCAAAGTAAGTGCATGAAATCTTATATTAAATATATGAATATTGTGATTATGACCATGGGTAACTAAACTCCATAAATAGGGTTGTGGGAACCATGGGGGAATAATGATGTAAAACCTAACTAAAATAAAAATTCCAGATTAGTGTCTTGCATGTATTGATAATTATTTCGTTTAAAAGTCTTTTTAACGGTTGACGAACGTTGGAACTCGCCTTAATGCTACTTGCCGGACCAAGGAGGTAGATAATAGGAAAAGAATTATCAACATAGATTTAGTGTATACTATCTAACAGGCTAGTGTCGATTGGTACGAGTTAATAACTTAGTCAAATATTGAATACAATGCTTAATATAAGGTAAAGGTAAGGGTTAGTATAGCAACACACGTAGCCGGACCAAGGTACAAAGTGAAATTTTCTAGATGCCAGACCAAGGATTTAGAAATACATAACTTATCACTTTGCATGAAAGATACAAGGAAAGAATTGTTATAGTTAGAATTATCAAGTTAGGAACCTGTTGGGAACACTTAAACCCTAGTTACTTTTATTAATTGATTAAACTCCAAGATTTGAATATGTTAGTTGTTTACTTTACTTTAGTTAGTTATTTTCATTAATTTAGAAATAAAAACCCCCCTTTTATTGTATTTTGTTTTCTAAGGAAATATTTGACTAAATAATAGTAATAATAGATTAAAGTTAAGCATGAACTATTTTCCTCGTGGGAACGATCCCAACCTCATTAGTTGGGTTCTTTACTTGATCCGACAGTTTAAGCGTATCAAATTTTTGTGCCGTTGTCGGGAAAATTAGCTTTTAGATTAACCTAAACTTATTAATAAATTTTAGTCGATATTTTCTTAATTTTTTTTTATTCTTGCAGAACTATCTTCCTTGTATGCCAAATACACAGAATGGTAGAGAACCCTTGTTTCCCTACGATCACGAATTAGAGTGTTTACTATGCAATATCAATCAAAACTTTGGTATTAACGATGATGATCCAAACAAAAACATCCTATCTCATGTTGATGTTCATGGTCAGTTATTACCCGATGATCTGAGCGAAAATCAACAAAAGGGACAAAATCCTGCTCCACGCTCTCAAGAATAGTATAGAGTCTATGATAATATTGTAGACTCTGATGGGCCACTTGTATTTCCCCCTCTATCACAAGGACACACCTTTGTTGTAACTAGTAGTCTGATGAAAATGCTCACTGCTAGAGGTTTGTTTTCAGGGATACCGTCTAAGGACCTACATGCCCATATAGGTAAGGTAAGGGCAGTTTGTAAACATTGTGTAGGGAGGCCTGATTGGATTTGGATGTAATAGGGCTAAGAGTATTTCCTCTCTCACTGACGGGAGAGGCTTCTATTTGGTTCCCTAAGCTCCCTTATAACTCAATTTTCACTTGGAACCACCTAAGGCACGTTTTCTTAGCACGTTACTACCCGGTCTCCAAGAAAATAAACCACAAAGACAGAGTGAACAACTTTGCGGCACTACCAGGAGAGTCAGTTAGTTGTTCTTGGGATACATTCACTTCATTTTTGAGAAGTGTCCCCAATCACCGCATAGATGATGAGTCACTGAAGGAATACTTCTATTGGGGATGAGATGATAATAATAAAGTCGTATTGGATACTATAGCGGGTGGTTCTTATGGGGATTGTCCTTATGCCGAGATTACCTAAAAGTTAGAAAAAATCTACCAGAATAATAAATCTTGGAGTACTAGGAAGTCAGATACTGAGAGAAATACCTTCGCAGTGCAATCCACTCACAACCCAGCCAAAGATGAGATTTGTGAAGAGATGGCTCAGATGAGAACTGAGCTTGCGTTTGTATTAAAACATGTCACTGGGGTGCAGAAAAGATAAATGTAGTTAACTACTTGCCTAAACCACCACCACAAAATGATGAATGCTATTATGAGGAGAATTTCTATGCGATAAATGAGCAAACGGGGGGTTTCCGACCAAGTGCCCAATGCTCAAATCAGGAGAATTGGCGCCAAGGTCAAGGAAACCAAGATTGGATATATGATAACTATAACCGTGAGGGTCATTATGTCAGATATGGAAACTACAACCGTGACAACAACTTCAACAGGGGTAACTATGGTAACAAAAATGATAGGAATGGGCCCTATGTCCCTCCTAAAAAATGTGAAGTTACTCCTAGGGATGGTGGAGATAGTATGGCGCGAGTTTAGGATGTGTTGCACAAAATGATGAGGAGGTTCGATGCTAGTGATGAGTAGATTAAAGAGTTAAGGAGTGATTTAGCGGGTATTGGCCAGAAAGTCGATACACATGCAATATTGATTAAGTAGCTTTAGTTGCAAATGGCCTAATTATCTGCGACTGTGAACACACAGCAATCGGGAACTCTTCCTAGCAACACTGTCCAAAATATGGAAAATGATGGGCACTGTATGGCAATCACTACTCGGGGTGGTAAGCAAACCATTGACCCACCTATGTCGTCTAATGAGGAAAAGGTGATAAAATATAATGATAAAGTGGTAGAGATTAGTAGTGAAGATAAGATAACACTGGAAAAGATGCTGAAGTGCCTACAAAGATAACTCCCATGCCTAGACCCCCCCTTTCCTCAAAGATTAGTGAAAAAGATTGAGGATTTTAAATATCGGAGTTTTATAACAATGTTGAAACAACTTTCTATCAATGTCCCTTTGGTAGAACCTCTAGAACAAATGACCGATTATGCCAAGTTTATGAAATATATGGTTACAAAGAAAATATCGTTCACTTTTGAGGATGATGAAAGAAAGAACATTTTAGTGCTATTGCTACATTTTGCGAAAGCATTATGTGATCTGGGGGCAAGCATAAATATCATGCCCCTCTCAATTTACAAGAAGTTGGGTTTGGGTGATCCAAATCCCACTGCGATGCAGCTAGTGATGGTCGATCAAACAGTAAAAAGGCCTATAGGGATACTCCACGATGTGCTAGTAAAAGTGGTGTCGTTCATATTTCCTACAGATTTTGTTATTCTTGATTGTGAAGTCGATTTTTAAGTGCCTATTATTCTTGGGAGGCCATTCCTTGCTACGGGTAGATGAAATTTTGGTTTAACAATGAAGAAGCGATCTTCAACATTTGTAGGTCCATGAGGCAGAGTGGTGAGCTTCAATCAATATCTGCTATATCCTACAAAGAAAAAATTAAGAAGTACCATGACCTAAAAATTGAAAAATGAGAGTTTATGGTTGGGGATTTGGTACTTTTATACAATTCTAGGTCGCGCTTGTTTTCGAGCAAGCTCAAGTCCAAATGGACTGGCCCTTACTTGGTTACCCAACTATTCCCTCATGGAGCAGTGGAGGGTGTGTGATTTAAGGTGAATGGACAACGAATAAAAATCTATTTTGGGAATGCTGAATTAGCGAATGGAGTGATTGAGGCATACCATCTTGATGAAGTCCAAGTAATCAAGTGTCTTCAGTCGTGCCGCGACATTAAATCAGGTGCTGGTTGGGAGGCAACCCAATACTTATAGTTTTACTTCTAATAATGCTAGAATTCTCTACTAATGGGTTTTAAATTTGCAGGAACATCGCAAGGAAATTCTGTAGAAAATCACTCTACAACAGTCACTGACGGATACATCGATAGACCATCACGCATGTGACGGACCGTCGCATGAATTCGTCGTGCCAGGTATGTATTTCATTAACTTTCTAAATTAGAGAAAACACGACGAAACCCATGATGGACCGTCGCATCTGCGATGGACCGTCGTTGGGGACTTGTTGCGTCATTAACCAGCATACCCAACCCGAGCCAGCTGGGGTATTTTAAAAAATTGTCAACATTTAAAACCCCTCACCCCTTCATTTCACCCATTTCCTTCCCTCTTTCAACCATTTCCCTCCTTTTCAAACTTCCAACTTCCTACCTCTCTTTTTTTTCAACTGATTTCTTCCCCAAATCCCCAATTCTGGAAATCTCCTTTCTACTGGTCGGAGTCTGCTGATGTGATTCTGTTCTTGATAACCAAGTGCCTCATTTGCTCATTTTTCTACTCTTCTCAGGTATGTGTCTCTGATCTCTACCCATTTACATTGCATTTTTGTTTTTAATCAGTATTAACCTATTTCTTTTTGGTGGGTCTTCATTCTTTGATCAAATTTTGTTTGACCTAGGTTGAGAATCCTCGAATTGCCCTGTTAAAACTTGAGAAATAGGTGCTTTAGCATTGCTAGTTTGCTAGGTATTTGGGTAAGAAACATGAAGGTTAAAACTAAGTATTCCATTTGAGTAACAGGGGATGATTGTGGCATCCTTAGTTCTATCACTGAATGATAGAACGAGACCCCAATGATGGACCGTCGTACCTACGACGGACCGTCATAGGGTTTGTTCCAACACCCCACTATTTGTTTTCTCTAAGTGTCCACCAACGGACATATGTGACGGACCGCCGTTCCTACGACGGTCCGTCCTGCAAAACTGTCATGGTTGTCAGCGAACTTGTCCTAAGGGTCTCCAACTTTTTCTAAGTGTCCTCTAATGGACTAATGCGACAGATTGTCATACCCACGATGGTTCGTCGTGCACAACCGTCATGGTTATCAGAGACCCTTGTCTTAAGTGTCTCCAACATTTTCTAAGTGATGACCAACGGGCACATGCGACGGATCGTCATACCCACGACAGTTTGTCCTACACAACCGTCATGGTTGTCAGAGACCCTTGTCCTAAAGGTCTCCAACTTTTTCTAAGTGTCCTCTGACGGACATCTACCACAGACCGTCATTAACACGATGGTTTGTCCTGCACAACCGTCATGGTTGTCATAGACCCTTGTCCTAAGGGTCTCCAACTTTTTCTAAGTGTCCTCTGACGGACATCTACGACGGACCGTCATACCCTTGACGGTCCATCCTGCACAACCGTCATGACAGTTACAGACCCCTTTCCTAAGGCTCTATACTTTTTCTAATTGCCCCACGACGGACATCAACGACGAACTGTCATTGTCACGACGGTCCGTCTTGCTTATCCATCATAACTGTCAAAGACTTTCCTTCAGGGGTCTCCACATAAACATAGTTGAAGTAAGACATGACGAACCCCATGATAGTCCGTCACACTCACGACGAGCCGTCACCTGGCCCGTCGTGTTTCACTGTTACTACAGAGATGTCATTACAACTTTGCTCTTATATTTATTTTGTGTCGTTTTTGCTTGTCTTGTTTGTTCCTTCTAGTAGTAATATTGATTCTTTACATGTACTATCTCTAATGGTACCAAAACAAGATCGAGTTTACGCACGTGGGCGTTCAAAGTCTGTCGCCCCATCTGCCCGACTGGTTATAGGCTTTGATGATGAGCATGATCCTAAGTACGTGCCCCCTGGCACTGCCACTCTATCACGAGCTGCACGTGTAACCAGACATATGCCCAAAAAGGTGGCTTTCGACGTAGTCACTGCCTCCAAGTCTGATGAGCAGCACACACTGACCGGCACACCTTCTGGGTCAGCTACACATGAAGAAGGAGCGTCTGGTTTCTTAGGAGTTTTGTGGTCTGAGGAAGCCTTAGGGTCCGCATAAGTCCCTACACCCGCCACAGCTGCACAGTTTGCCTCATCTGATGAGGTTGACAGTCCTTATTCAACTCCAGACTCACCGACTGGTGCTCTATTCCCGGTTGTCGACCAGCCTAACCGGTGGTGTGTCGACGGGCAATACCAAGTGTATTCAAACGCCAAGTTTCTAAATGATAAAGATGTCATGACATGGACCCTTACACTGGAGAGGCGGTTCCTTATGAGAAGTCTCCCCACCAGGCCAGAGATCCACAATTTATTCACCAGACACCGGCTAGAGTGGACAGCTCATTCTTTAGGCCTCTATAGTGAGGAGTTGGTCCAAAATTTTTATGCCTCTTACGTGGCTACTCTCCGATCACAGATAGATAGGTAGGCTGCGTCGCTAAACAGGTCCCGAACGTCCAAGTACACAACATACAGGTCGACATCTCCCTTCCCGCCATCCAATGGTATCTGTACGACGAATATGTTGATGCCAACAGGACCCCTGTTACCGCCGAGTTTGACTATCGGTGGCAAATTGTAAAAGATGAAAAATTCTTGTGTGAGCCATCGCTGAGAGAGACCACCAAGAGGTGGATGTTGCTGCACTTGTCTATTGATGGAGAGGGTGCCGACTGGGTAACGGAGCCGAAGGGATCCATCAAGAAGGTTAACTTGACCTTCACGGCTAAGTTCTTATGGTTGATTGTCCGCCGCTGTCTTTACCCCACGGTGGCTGATAATATAGTCACATGGGACCGCACAGTTCTGATGGCTGCGATGATAGCCGGGTTTGAGGTTGACTTTGCTTGGCTTCTACAGGCGGTCATGCACGAGAGGGCTTTCAAGGTCACCACTACTTACAGTTTTCTGTGAATGTCCGCAGGTGTGCCTATCAGGCACATTGATCAGCTCAAGACTTCATTGGGCACTGTTGATATCGGCCTTATCCGGGATGATGCCAATGAGTTGGCTCCACGCAGAGCACCCCATCCAGAGCTACCTCCACTGGGTGAAAATCTGGCTGATATGGTAGCACTTGCTCGAACGGCTACGTAGGCATCTTCCAAAATCACTGACACTACCCGGTCAAGTCTATCCCGGGTAGTAGCACTGCCCCTAGCTCCTCTCGTTCAGCCCCTTTCCCCGCTCTAGTCCCTCTTGCTAGGGTACAGAAACTAGATGCTCATATGGCCACACTTGTGCATCACATCTAGCCTTGGATGCAGAGGTCTATTGCTGAGGCGGAGGTGGATGCTTTTGAGTTATGAGTGCTAGCCCGGCCAGCCCCTCAGGTGGACGTGTTGACCCTTCAGGCTGCGATTGAGAGTCTGCGAGCGGATATTCATATGATCCTAGAGGATAGGGTGCCTGATTCTTAGGCCGTTTCTGTAGAGCTTGCTAAGGACACAGTGATGGCTGCCTTGTTTGCCACTTCTGAGATTCCACCACCTCCCCCTCGAGAGCATGCCAAGAGGCTTAGGGGTCAAGAGGAGGATGAGGCTAGAGCACTGAAGAAGGATCTCGTGAGATGGAGGCTGCGAGGAAAGCCTTGCTTACTGATGAGGAGGCGCGTCGGATCAGGGATGTAGAGTCAGCTGCCGGGGCATCTAGCTCTAGAGATGTGGAGACCGCGTGAGGCACTACTGATAGTGCTGTTGCTGATGAGTAAACTACTGAGGGTATCCATACTACATAGGTAGTGGGTTCCAGGGAATCGGACCCACCTGCTTGATGATCGCCGGCGCTTTGTGCCCTAGGTTTGCTTCACCTATCACTCTCGTATTTCATTTTTTATGCATTGGGGACAATTGCATATCTTTTTGTTGGGGGTGGGGTAAATGGAAAGTAAGTGCTAGGGTGAAGTCTCAGTATCCCAATTCACGATCCTCTTTTTGCGGTTTTCTTGCCTGTGTTCTTTTTCCCCAAGAGACTGATTATTTTTATTGTTGAACCGACATGTCTATATCTTATGTACATAATATAATTCTGAAGCATGATGGTTAAAACAAAAATGATATCCTGATGTAATGAAAATGATGCATGACTAGGCATAGTAATTGATAGATGTGTGGCTCTAAGCATGACAGAGAGATACACCACTGCATGACCCTAAGTCTAAAATTCGAACAAGGTGTCTGATAATCTGGTAGAGTAATGAGATGTCAAGTGAGTGTGAGGAAAATTTGATCAGTCCACTATTTGTACTGAGCTAGAACATGCATGGTTAGTCCTGCTAAAAGTAAGTTGTAATTCATAGGCCCTTGTTCAATATAGCCAATTTATAGCCTAAATAAAAAAAAACATATGAAATTAATCCCTCTTTGATCCAAATGATTTGAGCTTAAAAAAGACCTTTCTTTTTCACCCCAACTTATCTTTTCTGGGAATAATGTGTTGGCCCTGGTCCCTCCTTGGACATGTGCACCTCAGCTTATGCCAAAAGCATAAGTTGAGGGTAGGTAATGTAGTAAACAACCTCTTTGTGGCTCTGACCCAACTTTGGGTATTGTGTACTTTGACTATTATGAGGAATGCTCTGGAAAGTGGGGTTGAAAGAACAAAGAGAGAGAAAGAACAAAAGTAAAGTGACTCAAGAACCAGTTGAAAGAAAAGTGAAATAAAATTCATAAATAAAATAAATAATATATATATATATATATATATATATATATAATTAATATAAGAAAGAAAAGAAAAGAGTCACTTACACAAATGATCAAAGAAGGGAAAATAGCAAGGTGAAAGAATATGAGAAATTGGGCGAAACAAAAAATAAAAGTGGTACACTTCGACGATACGTCAAGGAGGGAAAAAAGTCACTAAATTACACCTAAATATACCCTACCTTACCCTGAGCCTATGTTACAAGTAAGGAAGTCCTATCGTGATCCTAAGAGTTGTATAACGAACTTAAAGTAGTGAAAATAATGGCAAGATTATGGCAATATGTATGAATGAGCTGTGAATTTGTTCGGAGAGTGAGTGTTGAAAAGTAATACTTATACTCAAACTGAAATCATTGTGTGAAAAATGAGGATGTTGTTTTGAAGTGAGGACACTAGTTGCAATACCGAATATATTAGCACCTCAGTGAGAAATTGAAGAGGATAGGTTTCAGTGCATGGTGAGTCCGTGTCATGGTCTGATTCCACATAATTCAAGCCTAATAGTGATAGCATGCATAAACATGATGAGATTGATCGGGATTGATAGCCAAATGATTGCGAAAGCTAATATATGGATACTATAGTATAAAGATTTTGTAGTGAGTCATAGGGCGTCGCTTGAGGACAAATAACGAATTTAAGTTGAGGGTGTTGATATACCGTGGTTTCACGATATTTTAAATGCTTTTTTGTTAAATTTAATGTCTATCCAAAAGCCTTTTTGTATCGATTTTTGTGTTAGTTTCTTCTTATTTGCTAAAAAATCTGTGCATAGATGAACGTGTAAGTTTTTGAGTAAGAAATATAGAAAAGTTACCACCTACGGAGCTCATGATAGTCCGTCGAGTCTGTGACGGTCCGTAGGTGGCATCTTTGTGTATTTGCTAAAGGAAGATGGCGAAGTCTGACTTTGTGTGGGATTACGGAAGTCCATGACGGACTGTCATAGCCACGATGGTCCATCCTGCTGGCTCATTGTGATGATCAGAGAGTAGTCCCATTACCCAAATTCCAAGAAGTGTAAGTATTATGGAATGGAGACCCTCGACAGACCGTCGTGCTTGGAACAGTCCGTCATACCTGCCGTTTAGGGTATTGAAGAAAGTAGCAAAAGAATTTGTGAAGTATGGGATGAAGGAGGCCATGACGGCCTGTTGTGACCACGACGGTCCGTCACGAGGTCCGTCGACCCAGCCGCGTTTTGACACATTTTTTAGTAATTAGAATCCTTCTTTTATAAGGTTTTGATTTTACTATAAATAGTTCCAAAACCCTCATTTTTTGGGTTAGACTCTTTGTTAGTAGACTCTTTGATATTAGAATTTTTGATTGTTAGACTTTTGGAGAATCTTTAGTTCTTTTGTCCAAGTATTGAAGGATTAATTTCAGGAATTGTTACACTTTTTCTGAAGTTGATTGTTGGTGATTTTGTTGATTAATCAAGTGAATTTTTGGATTTTATTCTTTCTCATCAAAGTAAGTCTATGAATTCTTATACTAAATGTGAATATTGTGATTATAACCATGGGTAACTAAACTCCATAACTAAGGTTGTGGGAACCATGGGTGAATAATGAGGTAAACTCTAACTAAAATAACAATTCCAGATTAGTATCTTGCATGTACTTATAATTCTTTCGTTTAAAAGTGTTTTTAACGGTTGGCCAACGTTAGGACTCGCCTAAATGCTACTTGCCGGATCAAGGAGGTAGATAATAGGAAAGGAATTATCATCATAGATTTAGTGTATACTATCTAATAGGCTAGTGTCAATTGGTACGAGGTAATAACTTAGTCAAATATCGAATACAATGTTTAATATGAGGTAAAGGTAAGGGTTAGTATAGTAACACACATAGCCGGACCAAGGTGCGTAGTGAAATTTTCTAGATGCTGAACCAAGGATATAGCAATACATAACTTATCACTTTGCATGCAAGATGCTAGGAAAAAATTGTTATAGTTAGGATTATCAAGTTAGGAACTTGTGGGGAACACTTAAACCCTAGTAACTTTTATTAATTGATTAAACTCTAAGACTTGAATCTGTTAGTTGTTTACTTTAATTTAGTTAGTTATTTTCATTAATTTAGAAATAAAACCCCCAATTTTATTGTCTTTTGTTTTCTAAGGAAATAATTCACTAAATAATAGTACTCATATAGTAAAGTTAAGTATGAACTATTTTCCTCGTGGGAACGATCCCAACCTCATTAGTTGGGTTCTTTACTTGATACGACCGCTTTATTTCTTATTTGAGAAGTAAGTTTGAGCGTATCAGTCTTGCTGCACCGGAAAAGATAAGACTTCTTCCTTTAAGCATTCTCCTCGCCCTTCTTTCCCTATCGATGTAGTATTTTCGATGTTAGGAAGGCTTTGTCATATGGTTGTTTGGTTAGATACTGTTGGTTTGTTGATGTTTGGATATAATGTATATATTCGTAATTATTCCATCGATTTAGTCATGACATCAAGGTAAAAACTTGTGGGATTGTGCTCAATATTATGGTCTTTTGTTTGTGAGTTTGAGTCTGCTGCAGTGTTCTTTTACCGTCACATGTTATTATTTTATGAATATAAAGTGAAGCAATTGTTTTTGAAGTTTTTTGTTGTAAGAAGCTACTTATCATGTTATTTACTATGCGTAGAATGCCATAGCTTATATTTCCTCGTCCGTTGTTTATCTGTTTACCTCTTATTTTGTTCAAAATTTTCTTGTGCCTAGCATTATTTTAAGGATGGTTTAAATCTTTTGTTTAAGCTTCAGTTTCAATGGTTTCTTCTTCTGTTTTCGCTCTGGGTTTTCTTTCTATTTTTTAAAGTTCGTTAATAGGCCGTATAATCGAGTCGCATTTCAGTTTTTCTTCATCAAAATCTGATAATTCTTTTTTGTGAATTTGATGGTTTAATAAGTCACCTTGTTGTAGTGTTCTTCACTGACCTTTACGATGATTATCAATGGTTTGTTTTTAATTAATTCCATTTGGGTCATGCTCGGATTTACATACTTCTTATGAATGTTCTCTTTTTGTATCTACAAGTTCCCCCTATAAAATGATTGACTCAGGTTTAAATTATCTGTAGTTGGGATATGGTTATATCTCATTCTCACGGTTGTTTCATCATTGCATTTGAAGAAAAATAAACAATTATAATAATAAGATAAATAATAATAACAATGACATGATTTCTTAATGCATAAAGCCTAGGTAAATTTGTTTTCTCAAACTTGCATGTCATTGTTCTTTGATTGGGTTACATGTGCTCCTCTTAGGAATTTGGTATTTTGCGCTTGAAATTGTGTGAATCTTTAAGGTCTTAAAGGTAAAAATGCATTGATCCTTTGAAGATCTGGGGTTTTCTATGTATATATCTAGTCTCAACATCCTTATTTGATTGAGCTCTTTTAAATTGGATGCCGACCTCTCATTTCCTTTGCTTTGTTTTCATGTGATGCCACTTCGAGTTCACTTTGGACTCCGTATTGATTTCCTTGCATTCTCTTGTCATTCCATGACATTCGAAACCTTTACTCTAGAGCTAGTCAGCCAGTCAAAATCGGCATACTGATTTAGAGATTGAACAATTTAAAGTGCTCCTGAGTTGCAGAATTGAGCCTAAAGGCCAATTTTTTTTGCATATTTTTATTTTTTAATCTTCGGTTTTAAGACCTTTTCCACTTTTATTTTATGTATTATTATTTATTTCTATTGTATGTTTAGTTTAGGACGGGTACGAAAAGAAATGGGTCAAAACCCAAGACGAGAGAAGTCCAAATACCGGTGTAAGTGGACAGAACCCAGATTTTGACCCAACCCTCTCTCTCCCTCTCTCTTTTACTTATTGCTTATTTTTTTGATTGATTGCTGCTAGTTTTAATGTTAGAAATTTGTAAATACTCGCAAGGCGTCACTATGTTCTAACGGTTCAAATTAAATCGGTCGATTTTAAAAGACTTAAAAAATGACTTAGAATAGATTTCACAAATTAAAAAAGTTTATTTAAAATATAGGCCAGCAATCATTTTTTAATAAATTTTGAACAAAATTTTCAAATTTTAACTGCTTCAAGTTAAATCAGTTTAGCCAAACCAAATTAGTTGTCAGATAACCGCAAGTAAGCAGACGTCTTAGGCGCTTTCAAACCTTTCGAAAACGTTAATAGGAATTATCGAACCCATTTAAAGTTTTCAATCAATTTTTCTGTTTAAGTCTTTTGAAAACATAGTTTTCTTGATTGTTCTTATAAAATTAAGTAACGACTCAAAAAAATAAAAAACTTATACATAATAAAAAATATTTTTCCTAAAGACGTATTAAAAAAGAAATGGCGACTCTGCTGCGGACTTTGAGGATTCTAACCTTTAAACTAATCTTATTTGGCTACATGATATAATTGCTTACTTGTTTTCTTTATCTTATTATTAAATTGTTGCATTTTCATTGCATTTTTCTGCCAAACGGTAAATAGTTGCTTTAGGACAACGGAAGTTACATCGCTTACCATGACTTCTTTCCAAAATACACAAGATTTCATTTGGAAGTAATAAATGAATAGTTTGAATGTGGTTTTCCGACGTTGTTTGTTAGCTTCACCTCGTTGTTTGTCCGACTTGAGTAACCGTCACTTTCAAACAAATTCTAGTAAGCCTAAGATAGAGAGAAACCAAAGCCAAATTTAATCATTAGCCTAAGACGGCTTAATACCCAAGGCGTATTTAGTCCAATAGTTGAAACTGCCATAAACATGTCCAAGGTCTCTAACCTCACGACACATCATTTTTGCTTGACATTTGAATGATGTATGAGTGGATACCATTGTAGGGTGGGTAAACTTAACTAGCTTCTATTTTGTAGGTATGAATCGCTTTCCAAAGTTCGACATGGTCGTAGAAGTGCCACTTCTACTCAAAATGTGACATAATGATCTTGACAGGGATCATAAAAGAACACTCAGGAAGTACGTGGGTGTGCTAACCGAGTTGATCAACATGAAAGGTTGGCCAAAATTGATCAAGGCCCACACAAGTTACAAAGATAACGAAATAATGGTATTCCAATTTGGGACTGTGGAGATCACCCCGACTATCAAAGATATTCGAGACTACTTCGACATACTAGGTACAGGGTGGGAGAGGAGAGCAAGAAAGCAAGAAGACATATTCACACCCAACAAACCTTCTGTAGAGAATATAACAGACTGGCTTGGATTAGAAAAATATTTTGTCTACTGGTGCCAAGAGTCTAACATAGCATTCAGAGACATCTACGCCTCTTTCGGGCGCACAAGCTTCTACACTAAATATAACTAGGAGTTCAAGGTATCCTACAGAGAATGGAACGAAATTCATCCTTTAGCATTTCCATAGCATTGTTGGGAACAATGGTCTTTATACAAGGACTGAGTCTGAGTATCTATTCCCGAGTCATAACACTCGCACACAACTTGTTCAAAGGATGCAAGATTCAAGGACAAGTCAAGTACTACCCTATAGATCCATCATTCTGTAGGATATGTATCGAGCCTTGGGAAAGTGCAAGGGAGGACATCGCTATTTACAAGGGTGTAATATACTTCTTCAATGGTGGATTTTGAGTCACTTTGCAAAGGGGGATGGGACTCGGGAGTTGCACACTTTTGATAATAAGAATACCCTCAAAGATTTGATTGATATGTTGTTTTGGGAAAATCTTGAGAATGGGAGAACGAGGGGTAGATGGGCTTAGATTTTTTCCGAACTAAGAGAAGAGGATCTCCAATGGATGCTGGATCACTTCATCTAAAAAAAAGTCATCGTAGAAAGCTGCAGAGATTCGGGGAATTTTCCTTTATGCACCCTTCCGAGTCCTTCGACAGTTTTAGAGGAAGAAAACCACACCTCGAGAGGCGCACTATGACGCCTATGTGTACGATATTAGGGACGATAGAGTGCACGAGGTTTGAGAAATGCTGAGAGAGTGGAAAGGGGATAAGTGGATGGATAGATACACCATTGCCCCAGACCGATTCAACGCCGGATAAGATGAAACTTACAAAGCTTTCCTGAAAGATAACATACAAAGTATCTCCTCTCCAATTCCGCGAGTTTTTGCAGTATAGAGGACAAGGAGTCCAAGGCTGTGATCGAGTTAAGGGAGGTAAAATGGGAATCCCTTGAAATGTTCGTCAAATATATTGAGAACCAAGATTCTCTTGAGAAGGCAGCTCAAGAAATGGAAAAGCTAAGACGTGGATATGATGAATTTCATTCCTGGGTCAAAGAGAAGATAGAGAGGATGCGATACGAAAGATGGAAACACAAAGGACGCTGGGCGAAGGTTTCTTGCTGATACTACGATGTATGTTTCAGCAATACAAGACTTAGAAGAGTAGCGAAGGAGCAGGCCCGTCAGGGATAACATAGTGGATTTTTTCCCTGCGTGGGTTTTTATATGTATTACTGTCAATTTTTAGCCTCTGTGTGGGCCTGCCTTTATTTCATTTTCATACATTTAAATGGCCCCTTCGTGGTCCTGTCACTTCATATTTTGTTCCTTTATTTCTCATTGTGAACATTAAGTATAATTGTGTGAAATTTGTTTTTTTGGAAAAGGCTTGATTATCTGGTTTAAATTCACGTGTACATCATTCAAATGTGCTAGGCCTACCCTTGGCACAAAAGGGTCCCCTGTATGTTTATAACGTGATACATATGTGTTTTAACTGCTTATGTGCTATGTTCTGTGAATGAGGATATCATAAACATGCTCCTTTCATGAAATTTCCAGAAAAAAACAAGTCACAAATACAAAGTTCGTCCAAATTTCCTAGTTTTAAGTTTCTCAATCTAAAGGAAAACTTGATCTCCAAATTATAAAACACTACTCTATTGTCTAAGGAAAGGCAAGATCACTGCTATGGGAAAGAATAAGAGTATCCAGGTGGAACTTATGGGAGAGGAGTTATGGAGAAAGATAGAACAAATCACACGGGAAATTCAAGAGGTCAGAGAAGAAGAACTCAGTGTCAAAGTTGCCACATAAGTCTACAAAGCCACAACTGCGACGCTGGATGAGGATTTGGGGTAAAAAATAAAGAAGAATAAAGACATTCAGGCAGAGAGAGAGGATTTGAGTAAGAAGTTAAATATGCTTCGACTGAGGTTCAAGAAAGGAAAGCGAGAGAGCAAGAGATAGAGTTGGAAACTTCAAGTCTATTAGCCAAAAATGCATCACTTAATGAGGAACTGACAACAGAGATGGCAGAATTCATCAGTATGAAGGATAGAATGTATGAAATAAGGAAGAAGAACAAGTATTTCCACCATAACATGATCACCAAACTTCAAAAAATGCACAGGAAATACTCTATACGCGAGCAAGAGGCTAGTGGTGTTCTAGACAACACTCACCCTGGATAAATTGAGGAACACATTGACAAGGAAATCGTCTATAATCCTCCATTTCTGGGCCGTCTAAGAGGAAGATATAAGTGAATCACTATTTCGGCCTACGGGCTAACATATCATGTGAGAGCGAAAGTTATGTCTTGCTTTTTTTGTATGAACATCTACGGTGGAAACCTCATGAGGAAGTGGCTTCAGTCTTTGAAAAAAACCCTTCAAAAATATGTGACTTCCACCCGAATCAGCGAGGGCATACTATAGAAGAATGTGTGCAACTTAATGCGAAATATGCAGCAAGATCGACATTGGGAACATCCCGCACTTGTTGGGCTGGAATACTGTCCTCATCTATGATCAGTAAGGGCCTAGTGATCACACCCGATTCATTTGTCATTATTTCACGCTGTTCTAGAAGACGATGCTATAAATCTACAGTGATTTGGTTCGTAGTGGGATCTTAGCCTCTCTACACGACGATGACAGAGGTATCAATCCAATTGGAGTAGAAACATTTAAACTTTGTGCTTACCACGATGCCTTAGATTATAGATTCTCAACATGTCTTTTTTTTTTCTATTACGTCAAATCCTTTGTTGATATGGGAAATATTCTAGTTGAGTTTATTGCTCGCGATTGGGACGACGTTTGGAAGAAGAATGAATGAGATATAATCATCATTTTATGTTTAAAGCTTTGTTGTTGTCTTTCAATTTCCATGTAATCGTCGAGAATGAATGAATGGAAATCAATGTTTTATCTTGTATCTGAGCTACATAGGGCCTAAATTCTCCTTGTGAGATACGTAGGAAGTCTTTCAAGGCCCGACCGCTATCTTTCAAAATTTTCATTCTTCCCCCCTTTAATGTTACAAGAAGATACAAAGACCAGATCAACGGACGTCAAAGAACAACTACAAGAAGACCTTAGCTCAACTTGATTCAGCCTTTCTGAGATGGTGTCAAACTAAGAAGCAAGCAAACTTCTTCTTGTTAAAAAATCTCTTTCTGTACTTACTAGTGGGTTGATGATATCCTAAATTAAAGTAACTTGTGTGTTTAGCTTCTCTATGTGTGATAGTATGCATTTTGTATTTTGAAGCATTTGAGTTGTTTTCCTCCTTAGGTATTTTGAAATCGATCTGTGTCGATTAAGCTGGTAGATCATCCTTATTTTACCAGATCCAAAGGTCCCGCAGATTCCTTTTCTAGCAAGATTCATACAAAGGTAAAGCAATAATAGGAGAAAACAATGAAGAAGTAAGTCTCACCGACGTTGTGGTAGGTCCACCCATCATAGCAGACCAGAACAAATTGATTATGCAACTGATGCAACAGGTTTCAAAAATGATGGTTGAGATGCAAAGGAGACACGATCTGCCTCCACCTGGTTTTACTGCTAAATTTGCTGATGGGAGATCTTTTGTCTACTTTCCTTCTTTAAACATGGATCCATCTCAGAATCAGCCATCTACATCTACTCAAAATCCTTCCATTATAGACCTGACTACCCTATATCCTCAATATGCTTCCACATCCAACCAAACTCCACCTGATCCTAAAAAAAACCACACCTAAATGCCACCTCATCCTCAAAATTCCCAACATCAAACCGCTCCACCACCTACAAAACCAGAGCAAAAATCCAAACCAAAATACTTTCAATCCCCAAACACACCACCACCACTTAAATCAAAATACCAATCCTTATATTTATCCTCAAAACTACCAAACCACCCAGAATGCCCAAAGTCCTTTCGTAGCTCCACCCCTACCTAAAAGAACAACTTCCTAGATTCTAGTCTCGATTGAGCACGACGTGCATGGTTCTAAGCTTGACAACTATGAGGAACATAAAAGAGAATAAAGGGAAAAGAAAGAAGCGAAAGTGGATGTAAAGGAATAAATCATGAAAGCAATGAAAGAATTCCAAAGCATCCCCAACGCCGTTGGTCTAAACTATGAGGATTTGTGCATCCATTCAAATTTTGATCTTCCTGGAGGGTTCAAGATTCATAAGTTTGATACTTTCGAAGGTATAGGGAATCATATGGTGTAACACCTTGAAAATCCAAGACTTATTGTAAAGCCTAACATGGTGTCATAGAGTCTAAACATTGTTTCTAAGTCTAATTTAAATGGATATAGATTATTTAGGAGATATAAGAACCAAACATCCAAAACATCCGGGAAGTTGGTTCAAAGGGATGATAGTGTGCCTCATTCTACTTGACTAAGTTTTAGGAGTCGTATTTGTGTGAACGTTGGTGGAAAGGTAAATAATTGGTGTTTGAGTTGTTGCATGGCTAAAACGTCTAGGTAGGATTCCCCAAGGACCAATCAAGGGCCCTTGAGGATGACCCCTGCAGTTTGATGCAGCACTGCCTGACAGTGTGCACCAATGGGACAGACGATGTCCCGCGTGTGGATTGACGGGGCGTCGATGCCACCGTTGTCCCACACTTTGGCTGGTGGAGAAGTTCCCTTCACCAGCACATTTTTCTGGAATCATCGACGGAGTGCGGAGGTGCAGGCAACTGCCTATTTGTGGATCGATGGGGCATCGATGCCACCGTCGTCCCACACTTACAAAAATGGAAAAAATCCTCGCCTGCAAAAGAGTCTGACCGGACTTACAGATATGCATCACGAACTGTCGGTGGACCAATGGTCCGTTGATCGAGGTCTGATTGATGGGGTCTGCAAATTCCTACACGTTTTAAATTAAGTTCATTTAATAAATTAAGTATTTTAGGGGTTAGTTAGGGATTAAGAGAGACTAATTAAGTTGATGAAGTCCTATTATAAATACCCTCTATTCTCATTAATCAAAACACAACTTTCAAATAAACCCTCTTGCTTCTCTCTTCTTTCTCCCTCTAATTGGAAGACGCCATAGAAGCTTAGTTTGGAAGATGAATTTGGGGCTGGAAAAGGATGGATTCTTCATAAAATTGTTGCGAAAAATTAAGGAATGATTCACCTTTGAGATCCTTTCCTCAAAGGGTTCCTTCAAAGTTAGATTTCAAAAGTTTAGTTCTCTTATGGTTTCATTCAATTAAGAAATTAAAGTTATGGATTGAGTTTTTAATGATTTGTTAGGATTATATTGAGTATATTAACATGTAATTCAACTTGTTTATGGTAATTGTTAATGGTTTTGTCTAAATTGAAGAATATGGTCCTCCATCCCTAACCCTAGCTAGTGATCTTGATCTATATTGTATTGTGATCATTCCATTGAGTTGGTTGTTGATAAGATTACTATCCTATGGTGTTATTATCATTAAATTAAATTTATTTGTAGGACTATAATGCTAGTTCTTGAATTATGATATAGGGTTGTGAATTATAATGAGAAATTAGCCCATGTACCTTGTCTCAAGTTGTGATCTAAACGTGAATTGTGTTATAAAGATTCAATTGGCCTTGTTATTTAATTGGTTATCATTGTGTGATGATGTTACTCACAAATTGGGTTGAATTATGGGTTGATGGTAAGTCTTAGAATCTATATATTTACTTCCAATTATGATTAATTGTTGTTAAGTCATGATATTACATTGGAGTATGCCTTATACTAGGATTATAAGGTGGTATGATGTTGAATTGAAATGTCTTTACTATGTTGTGAGGTTGATTAAGGTGTATGTGCTATAAATATGGTGAAAACTATCAATGAGCCTTAATATGTTCTGTAATGCTAAAGTGTTAACCTCACTTATATGAATTGTGATGAAAAAACATGTACTCATACAATTCTTATTGAGTTATTGATGATAATAATTATACGAGGGTTAGACCCTATGGCCTAAATTAAGTTATGATTGATAATTAAAGGCTCAAAGACATTTCAACAAAGGACACTAGCTTAGCACCGAGTGAACTGATAGAGAAGTGTCCTTTCTCACATAGGGAATGTAGGAACATTACATTACTCTTGAGATTGGAGTCTATAATGCATGGCACATAAAGAGGGTCCCAACTAAATCTCCTAGTTCTTGAACTATGTTGCCCCCATAGGAATACTTGCTAGTGGATCCACGTAGTTGCTATGTTTCATGTTTTGGTACTACCTTGGCAAGTAGTCCACCTTCTATCGGTGTAGGGTTTTATGACACCGGATTTCACACTAGCTCATGTTGTCTATTTAGGTTAGTGAAACATGTCCCCAAAAGGTAAAGTGAATTAGAGGATTTGAATCCAAACTTGTATAACCTAAGGGGTATAGCTTAGTCTAGGTAGAGGAATGGGACTCTACCTAGACATTGCACTAGTTAGCCTTGAGGGGAGTCTTAGGAGGAGGTTCTTACATGTTGATGTTATGATAATATACGATGTAATATGATGACCATTGCACATTGTTGACACTATATGTTGATTATTTCATTTATGAATATGCGTTGGATTATAATGATAATATACTATGAAATGCAAGACTAAGTACCGTGATATGTAAAGTTGTACATTGGTCATGTTTTCTTTTTGAGGATACTTGATTGAGTAAGGTTATGGGGCTTTGCTTGGTCATTGCACTTGTTGATTTGATAAGGACTTGTGAGTAGTTGTCTTGCTTATTATGATATGTTTGACTCTTATTCATTCTTGTGATATTGTTCATTGATGTTAGGGTTGTGGCAAATCATTGTTTAAAGTATGTTGGGATAAGTATTACTTGTTGAGATAGTAACCATGTTTGGTTGGTTGATATGACTTACTTGACTTTGCATTAGGCTTCTAAAGGGGTAACTTGGCATGTTTGGATAAAAAGTCCCTTTTAGAATGTTTTGCCTGTCTATGTGCATAAGATCTCATACTTAGTACATGTAAAGTGCTAACCCCATTTTCTTCCCTTTTTCCAAAACGTTTTAAGTTTCGGTCGTTGAGGATTTTTTGGAGGCGACATTATTGAAGGCTTCGATTCTTCCTTTCATCCAAGTGGGGTAGGTCCTCAACTTTCAAGGGCAATGCCATCTTCTAGATTTGGATTTTGTTATGAGCTTATTGAATATATTATTTCTTTCCTTGTTAATTAAATATTGTACTTTCATATGACCTATACATGGTCTTGTTGAATTGATGTAAGGGCTATGGCCATGTTGTGATATCCGTTTAGATTGTATGAGATGAGACAATCATTGAGACTATTTCTATATTCTTATATATGTTTTTGCAATAAAAGTAAAAGGCTATGTAACCTACCTATATGAAGGGGCTACGTATACTCGATATGAATATATCTATATCTGTCTATCTATTTATCTCTCTCTCTCTCTCTCTATATATATATATATATATATATATATATATATATTATGTGTATGTAGAGGTCTATGTAAACCTCCAAGTATCCAAGTAGGGACAGTGAAAGTTTTAAATTTTTCCGCATCTTTCAATCTATGAATGTAATGACCAGAAACTAAGAGGCTAGTATTAGTTCCTTCAAAAGCATGATGACGCCGGTTACATCTAGGGGGGTAAACCCGGATGTGACAAACTTGGTATCAAAGCATGAGGTTGAATAGCGTTGAGTTATGTCTCTCTCTCTACCACGTCTATGTAGGTTTGTATTCATAGTTGTGAAGCACGCCAAACTTATGAGTAAGAACCTATATGATGCTTAGGAATCACTCTCTTTCTTGGAAATCTTATATCGTGCCAAAAGAGTATACTTATGGTATGCTTTTGCATCTAATCCTATTGTTATGCTTATCGGAAGTATGAACGCTCGAAGGAATGCGGCTCGAAGAGTTGAGGAGAAAGTTTCTAATGCGGGAGATCCTCCCCATGATGATCAAACCCCTTGTTGATCAAGACCCAATTAAACCTACACCTATGACGGAGGCTGAGATGAGGGTTATTCTTTTTCAAATGGCTCAAGCTATGATTACTCAAGCACAAGCCACGATGGTTCAAGCCTAAGCTATGACGACTCAAGGCAATCGGGATGTTGCTCATCGTCCTCATCAACAAGTCACTACTATGGAATCCTGTCTAAGGGACTTCACTCGGATGAACCCACTTATTTTTTATGGGTCTAAGGTTGATGAAGACCCCCAAGAATTCCTCGATGAAGTCTACAAGATACAATATGATATGGGGGTGTCTTCAAGTGAGAAGGTCGAGTTGCCTCTTATGTACTCAAGGATGTGGCTCAAACTTTGTATGTGCATTGGAGGGATAATAGGTTGTTCAGGGGTGGTACAGAGACTTGGGAGATCTTTAAGGCGAATTTTCTAGATCAGTCTTACCTAGAGAGATGAGGGAGGAAAAAGTTACGGAGTTCATCAATCTTCGTCAAGGAGGGAAAAGTGTCCATGAGTACTCTTTGGAATTCATTGAGTTGTCCAAATATGCTCTTTCTTTGGTCTCCGATCCTAGAGACCAAATGAGCCGTTTTGTGATAGGGGTGTCGGAGGACTTACAAGAGGAGTGACAATCTTCCATGCTACATGACAGCATGAATATTTCCCAACTTATGGTTTATGCAAGAAGGGTTGAGGAGGCAAGAGCTAAGTGAAAAAGTAGAGATTCTAAGAGGGCAATGTCATTTTATGGAGCTTCTTCAAAGAATAGGCTTGAGATATAAGACAAGCCTAAATTTAAGAAGCAGGTTTCAAATCAAGTCCCTTCTATATTCACACGAGCTAGTGGTGATAGGGTGTATAACCCTAAATTAAAGATGGAAAATGTACTAATTCACCAAATGAGAAGCCAACTTGTGGAAACTGTGGTAAAAAGCATTATGGTGATTGGCTTAAGTGGATGGATAATTGTTTTTGTTCTGGCAAGAGTTGTCACAATATGAGCGATTGTCCAAACTTGAAGATTCAAGACAAGGGTAGTTGCCAAGATAAATCAAGTAGTTCTAGTGATGCTCCAAAGAGGAACCCCTTCTATGCTCTTCGCACTAGGGGTGAGCAAGATAACTCTCCCGATGTGGTGACCGGTATGTTTAAAGTTTTTTCTCTTAATGTATATGCCTTAACTTGATCCCGACGCAGCTTTATCATTTGTTATACCCCTAATAGCTAAAAGGTTTGAAATATTACCTGATATTTTGCATGAGCCTTTTCTTGTGTCTACTCCAGTGGTAGAGTTGGTTGTTGCTAAAAGAGTCTATCAAAGATTTTTTGAAAACAGGAACGATAGACCGTGTTGACACGTCGCCAGAATCGTCGAGATAGTTGAAGAAAAAGAGAGTAGATATTGCTGCTGTCTCTTAGAAGGGTAAGAAGACCCCAGAAGATCATCGTCCTCCCAAGGTCATCCTCGACCTTCCCATAACTCCTACCAAGCTTGCTACACGCAAGCTAGTTATCCAAATAATCATTCTCCAGTCTACCAAAATGCTATCACCCCTTACCAAAATATCCCCCCTCCAAGTTACCAAAGTCCGTCTCCCGTATACCAAAACCCTCCTCCAGTTTACCAAATTAATCCCCCCACTACCAAAATGTTGCTCCCAATTGTGCCAATGTGCAGTCTAGCTATAGAGCATGCCTGCGGTCTATCAAGTCCAAGCTCCACTCTATCAAAATACCTCCTCGAATTACAAAGCTCCACTTTACCAAAATACCTCCCCGAATTCACAAGATCCATCACCAAATTACCAAACAAATCCTTATCCTAGAAATCAAGATCCCCAACAAAATACCAGAAGTTATCAACAGGTGCCTCCTTCCCAACAAAGAAGTTATGATCCTCCTCGACCCAGATTCGCGAAGAAGCCTCCTAGGAATTTGATTGCGCTCGCGGAAGGAAGAACATTTGTATGAGCGACTGGCTGCGACCGGATATATCCACCCGGTAGGGCCCAAGCCGGTGGATACTAGTTCCAAATTCTATAGGCCAGATCAAAGGTGAACATATCACTCCAATAGTGTTGGACATGATACCGAGGATTGCATCAACCTCAATCATAAGATTCAAGATCTGATCGACCAAGAGGTGGTCTCTCTTCAAGCAACCACGCCTAATGTCAAAACCAACCTTTGCCGAATCATGGAGGCGTTAATATCAAAATTATAGAGACGGACGATGATTGGTGTGTGACTAAGGTGATAACTCAATTTATTCATGATGAGTTAGATAGGACCATGGCCTCATTGAGCTTCAAAGAGAAAAAAGAGTTCGTAATCCCGACACTCACAAAAGTTGTTGCTTTTGTGCCACCAGAGACTCTTGTTAGACCAAAATTTGTGATAAGAACTGCTGTTACTCAGGGTATGACCCGATGTAGGAGGTGTTATAATACTTAATAGTTGGATCTTGGAGGAAAGAAAAAGGATAAGGATGAGGTTAAAAGGACGATAAGCGAAGGCAAAATGAAAGAGTTGTGGAGAAAGATGTAGCCAAAGAATATTCAATTGTTAAGAATTTTGAGAAGACTTTGGTTCAAATTTCTGTGTGGGACCTGTTGATGAGATCCCAATTACATAGATAGGCGTTGATGAAGGATCTTGATGATACGTATGTGCCCGTCCGCACAAGCAGCGATAATGTGACCGCTATGATTGACCAAGTAATCTGAGGGCATCGAATTAGTTTTCTACGATGATAAGTTGCCTTTTGAAGGGAAGTCACACAATAAGGCGTTGCACATCACAATCGTATGTTTTTAGAAGGTCATAAATTGCGTCTTGCTTGATGATTGACCTATTCTGAATATTTGCCCATTGTCGACACTGAGGCAATTATGGTTTGACTTGAAGAACCTGGAACAAAACCAAATCAATATAAGAGCCTTTGAAAGAGTACACATACGTTGGGAGCGGTGAATCTAATCATCCAAATGGGTCCAGCAGAATTCAGTGTATAGTTCCAAGTCTTGTACATCGACAACAACTATAACCTTCTTCTAGAAAGGCCTTTCATCCATATGGCTGGGGCTGTGCCTTATACTCTGCATAAGATGATGAAACTTGTTTTGAAGGACGAAGAGCTGGGTTATTCATGGCGAAGGGATTCACTCTGGCAGACAGGCGCTAATATTTATGAGGTATCACAAGGTATAGATTTATACATGGTGGAGCTGGTAAATGCCACCAGTGAGGACTTGGCCCCATAGACTCTCATGCCTGCCGTGTACAAGATTATAACCATTGTGATGATGTATTATGGTTTTAAACTAGGTTTTAAATTGGGAAGAAATTCCCAAGGAATTATTGAGCCTATTCTGGTCCATGTCAAAAGAGCGAGATATGGTTTAGGGTACATCCCCACAGATGATGATATGAAGATGAAGAAGAACATTGATCAAGCATTGGTTAAGCCAATCCCTCATCTATATCAATCAATTCAATTTCGGGAGTATGCCGAGCATGACGATCTTAGGGAAGGAATCTGCGGCCTTTTTGAGGAGATCAATGTTGTTATTGAGGAAGAGGTCGAACTAGCTGGTAACCGTAATGCTGAGCCCGGGGAGATGCTGTAGAATTGGAACTACACAACGATTTTGACTCCCTGAACTCCTTGGTTGAAGTGATGGAGTACCCGAATTGGTTGGTCAATGTTGTTTCGATTGCAAAAAAAGTCGGGAAGATCAGAATTTGTGTCGACTACATGGATCTCAACAAAGCCAGCCCTATGGATAATTTTCCATTTCCAAATATTCATATTTTTATTGATACCTGTGCTAAGCATGAAATGCACTCATTTATGGATTGTTACGTAGGTTATCATCAGATTATAATTGACGAGGAAGATGCAAAAAATATAACTTTTATTACACCTTGGGGTGTATATCATTACAGGGTGATGACATTTGGCCTCAAGAATGCTGGCGCTGAGCGCTATGACGACTATATTTCATGATATGATTCCTAAATAGATCGAAGTGTATGTGGATGATGTTATAATCAAGTCCCGCGAGTTCAGATCACTTAAATCACTTGAAGAAGTTTTTTTTACCATTTACGACACTAGAACTTGAAATTAAATCCCTCTAAATGTGCTTTTGGGGTGTCAGTCGGCAAGTTATTGGGATTCATAGTCTGTAGAAGGGGTATCAAACTCGATCCTTCCAAGATTAGGGAGATTCAAGAGTTACCTCCTCTGAAGACTAAGAAGGAAGTGATGAGCTTTTTATAAAGGTTGAAATACATTAATTGAATCATAGCTCAATCAATTGTGGTGTGTGAGCCTATCTTCAAGATGTTGAAGAAAGACGCTTCGACAAAATGGACTGAAGAGTGTTAGAGTGATTTTGATGCTATCAGGAACTATTTTTTCAATCCACTTTGTTCCTCTACGAGAAGGGAGTCCATTTTTACTGTATTTGTCCGTCTCAGTTACTGTATTCAGATGCGTACTTGGTCAACACGACGAGACAAGAAAAAAAGGAAATGGCTATCTATTACATATGCATAAAGTTTACTCCGTATGAGTCTCATTACATTGTTGGAGAGAACTTGTTGTTGTCACATCTTGGTTTATCCCCTAGAGGTAACCAGCTTCGTCGTCTTTTTTAAGGACTAAGACTAGCCTCTTAGTCTCATGTCATGACATTCATAGGTTGAAAATGCGGAAAAATTTAAAACATTCATTATCAATACTTGAAGGTTTTACATAGATACATACACATAATATATATTCATATAGAGTATACATAGACCCTTCATATAGGAAGGTTACATAGCCTTTTACTTTTATTGCACATACATATACGTAAAATATAGAAATAGTCTCAACGATTAACTCATCCCATATCATCTAATGAATATCACAATATGGGCATAGCCCTTAGATAAATCCAACAAGATCATGCATAGGTCATCCGAAAGAATAATACTCATTTCAAAAGGAAGGAATGAAAGAGTCAATAAATTCATAACAAAATCAATAAGCTAGAGGATGGGATTGCCCTTGAAATTTGAGGACCTACCCCACTTGATTAAAGGAAGAATCCAAGCCTTTAACAATATCGTCTTCCAAACTCTTCAACGAACGAAACAAAAATTTTTTGAAAAAGGGAAGAAAATGGGGTTAGTACTCCACATGTACTAAGTATGGGGTCTTATCCACATACACAAGCAAAACATGCTAAAATGGACTTTTTATCAAAACATGCCAAATCAACCATTTAAGGGCCTAATGTAATGTCAAGTAAGCCATGTTAATCAACCAAACATGCTTACTATCTCAACAAGTAATACTTATCCCAACATACTTTAAACCATGATTTACTACAACCCTAACTTCAAGGAATAATATCACAAGAATGAATAAGAGTCAACCATATCATAATAAGCAAGACAACTACTCACAAGTCCTTATAAATTCAACAAGTTCAATGACTAAGCAAAGCACCATAACCTTACTCAATCAAGTATCCTCAACATGAAAACATGACCAATGTCCAACATCACATATCATGGCATTTAGGTTTAAATTTCATCATACATTAACATTATAACCCAAAGAAATATTCACAAATGAACTAATCAACATATAGTATCAACAATGTTCCATGGTCATCATATATACATCATATATTATCATAACATAAGCATATATAAGAACCTCCTTCTAAGACTCCCCTCAAAGCTAAGTAGTGTAATGTTTAGGTAGAGTCTCATACCCCTACCTAGACTAAGCTAGACCCCTTAGGTTATCCAAGTTAGAGTTCAATTCCTTTAATTAATTTTACCTTTTGGGAACAACTTGCCCTAACCGACATAGACCACATGAGCTACTATGGAATCCGGTGTCATAAAACTCTACACCCGAAAGAAGGCGGACTACTTGTCAATGTACTACTAAAAAATGAAACGTAGCAACTACGTAGATCCACTAGCTAGTATTCCTATGGGGGCAACATAGTTCATGAACTAGGAGATTTAGTTGGGACCCTCTTTATGCGCCATGCATTATAGTCTCCAATCTCGGGAGTAATGTAGTGTTCCTACCTTCCCTATGTGGGAAGGGACACTCCTCAATCTCACTTGGTTCTAAGCTAGAGTCCCTTTTTGAAATGTCTTTAAACATTTAATTATCAATCATATCTTAATTTAGGTCATAGGGTCTACCCCTTGTATAATCATCATCATCAATTGCTCTATAAGAATTGTATGAGTATAAGTCCTTTTATCACAATTCATATAAGTGAGGTTAACACATTAGAATTTCATAGCATATCATGGCACATTGATAGTTTTCACCATACTTATATCACATACACCTTAATCAACATCACAACATAGAAAAGAGATTTCAATTCAATATTTTACCACCCTATAATCCTAGTATAAGACATACTCCAATGTAATATCATGACTTAACAACAATTAATCACAATTTGAAGGATAAATAGAGATTCTAAGACTTACCAAGTATTCCTCATATTTTATCATCAATTTCATACCATCAACCCACATCATCACACAATGATAACCACTAAGATAACAAGGTCAATTGCATCTCTATAACACAATATAAGTCTAGGTCACAACTTGAGTCAAGATGCACAGGCTAATTTCATATTATTATTAATAACCTAAATCACATCTCAAGAACTACAATGATAGGCCTATAATTCATCTTAATTTAATCATAATAACACCATTATAGTAAACACATTAACAACAAACTCAACTGAATGATCACTATACAATATAGGTCAAGATCATTACCTAGGGTTAGGGATGGAGGATCATATTCTTCAATTAAAACCAAACCATCAACAATTACCATAAACAAGTTTAATTTTATGTTAATATACTCAATATAACCCTAAGATATCATTAAATACTCAATCCATAACTTCAATTTTGTAATTGAATGAAACCCATAAGAAAACTCAACTTTTGAAATCTATTTTGAAGGAACCCTTTGAGGAAAGAGTCTCAAAGGTGAATATAACCCATACCTTAACGTTTTTCAATAATTTAATGGTGAATTCATCCCTTTGAATCCCCGAAACCCTAATCCTTGGTAGTTTTCAATGGTGAGTTCATGTAGAGAGAGAAATAAGAGAGTAGGAAGAGAGTTTATTTAAGAGTTGTCTTTTGATTAATGAGGGTTGGATGTATTTCTTTTGGGTCTTAAATCAACTTATTTAGACTCCCTTAAGCCCTAACTAAACCACCTAACCCCCTCACTAATTAAATGAGACCAACTTAATTTAGGCAGAAAGCTCGACACTCACAAATGAAACCCGATCGACGGGCCGTCTGTGAGTCTAAGGACATCCCCCCCTCTGTCCTGCACTCCTTTGTCTTGGTTAGAGACTGTGTAGGCGAGGGGCTTCCTCCAATTGTCTAAGTGTGGGACGATTATAGCATCAACGCCTCGTCGATCCACAAACGGACCGTAGCCTGCACCTCTGCACTCTGTTGAGGAGTTCAGAAATTGTGCGGTGAAGGGATCTTCTCAACCATCCTAAGTGTGGGGCGAAGGTGGCAATGACGCCCCGTCGATCCACACACGGTCCATCTTTTGGCCCGTCGATCCACATTGCCAGACAGTGTTGCATCAAACTACAAGGGTCATCCTCAAGGGACCTTGGTTGGTACTTGGGGATCTGTATACGTACGTTTCAACCATTAAACAACTCAAACACCTATTATGTACCTTTCCCCTAACTTCGTACATTCCCGACTCCTAAAAGTTAGTCAAATAGGCTAAGGCAGACTAACATTTCTTTGAACTAACTTCCCGGACGTTTTGGTTCTTAAACCTCTTAAATGACCTATATTCATTAAATATGGACTTAGAAACAGTACTTAGACTTTATGACACCTATGTTAGGCTCTACAACATAATTTGGATTTTTGAGGTGTTACATTATCCCCCGCTTAGGAACATTCGTCCACGAATGACACAAATTCTTTTGAAGGAAGGAATAGACCCAAGACTAGCAGCCCAACCAATCAACAATATCAAATCAACATAAATCATATCATTTCAACAAGGCAAATATCAAAACTAATATTACCACACATAAGGCTCAAGGAACTTCATCATGAGACATTACCTTCTCACAACTCTTATGAGCTCAACATACATTACATGGGTCAATTAGCACAAATTTCAACTTAACAACATGCTACATGTCATTTCATAGAGACACACCATATCAAAATGCACAACGTAACTTAAAACAAGCAAAAAGCCAAATTTCAAGTTTTTAAGAGATGTACTACAATAACTTCACTGTAATTTTTTTTCAAAAAGAAAAGCATAATGTGCAAAACCTCACCCAAAAATAAAGAAAGTTCAATTTCTAGTCATATTTATATTATTAAAATAATGAATAACCTTAATTCTCAAAAAGATGAGGGTAAAACGACTTTATGTCGTCCTCAGCCTCCCATGTTGCACCCTCAACTAGATGATTTTTCCATAACACCTTTAGGGAAACCACCTCTTTATTTGTCAACTTCTTGACTTTCCTATCAAGAATTTGAATCGGAACTTCCTCATAAGAGAGGTTATCCTTTACACCAAGACTCTCAATAAGAAGCATGAACTCGGGATCAACGATACACTTTTTCAACATAGAAACATGGAAAACTGGATGAACCGAAGCCCATTCACTAGGAAGTTTCAATTCATAGGCAACATTACCAACACTTTGCAAGATTTCATAGGGTCCCAAACAACGAGGACTCAATTTCCCATTTTTCCAAATCTAACCACCCATTTTATTGATGAAATTTTCAATACACCTTATCACCTTCTTATAATTCCAAATCCTTTCTCCTATGAATGGCATAAGGCTTTTGACAACTATAGGCCGTTTGCAACCGGTTCCTTATGATATGAACCTTTTCCAAAGTCTTATAAATCAACCCGGGACCAAGAAGTGCTGGCTTACAAACTTCAAACCATCCAGTAGGAGACGTGCACCTCATACCATACAAGTCTTCATAGGGGGCCACGGAAATGGATGAATGAAAGCTATTGTTGTAGGAAAACTCCAGCAAAGGTAAATGTCTATCCCAACTCCCTTTAAAATCAATTATGCATGCTCTAATCATATCTTCAAGGGTTTGTATCCTACGCTCTACTTGACCATCCGTTTGGGGATGAAAAGCTGTGCTCAACTTCATCATAGTACCCAATACTTTTTGGAACGACCTCCGAAATCTAGATGTGCATTGTGCGCCCCGATCCGATATGATGGATAATAGAATGCCATGGCGGCACACACTCTCATCTAGGAAGATTCTTGCATAATCCTCAATCGAATATGTAGACTTGATGGGAATAAAGTGAGCGGACTTAGTCAATCGATCCACAACCACCCATATGGTATCATTTGAATTTTGAGTCCAAGGTAAACCTACTACAAAGTCCATATTGATGTCTTCCCACTTCCAAGTAAGAATTTGGATATCTTATTGTAAGCCACCCGACTATACTCGTTCGGCCTTAACTTGTTAGCAATTTGGAAACTTAGCGACAAATTCCGCCATCTCCCTATTAGATCTTTCCACCAATATATCTCCCTTAGGTCATGATACATTTTTGTCGACCCCGGATGAATTGAGTAGCGGGAGGCATGTGCTTCTTCTAGGATCCAATCCCTAAACCCATCTACATCGGGAACACAAAATCTTCCTTTGTACCTTAACACACCATCACCCCCTAAGGAGAATGATTCATTAAACTTGCTGAGAACCGATTATTTCAACTCCATTAAGGCTAAATCAAGTTGTTGTTAAGACTTCACCTTAACCACTCTAGATGACTTTCAGTTATGATGAACTATAACACCCCCATTCGGAGAACTCTCTAACCTCACCCCGAACCTAGCCTACCTATGTTCTTCCCTTGCTAGGTCCTTCTTGCCTTAGTCAAGATGGGATACACTACCCATAGTCATACGACTTAGGGAATCCACAACTACATTTGCCTTGTCAGGGTGTTAAAGGACAGTCATATCATAATCTTTCAACAACTCTAAACACCTTCTTTGTCGAAGATTCAAATTATTTTGGGTAAACACATATTAATGACTCTTATAATCGGTAAAAACATCAACATGAACCCCATACAAGTAATTCCTCCAAATTTTCAAAGCAAACACCACGAACGGTAATTCAAGGTCATGAGTGGGGTAATTTCTCTCATGTACCTTTGATTTCCTACAGGAATAGGCTATCACCTTTCCGTGTTGCATAAGTACACACCCCAAACCCACTCGGTATGCATCAACATACACTATAAAACCCCTTGTACCCTCCGATAAGGTCAACACCAGAGCGGAAGTAAGACTATCTTTCAACAATTGGAAAGTTTTCTCACATGCCTCTGACAACTCAAACTTCTTACTTTTTTGAGTCAAAATAGTCAAAAAAGATGCAATGGACGCGAAACCATCCACGAACCTCCAATAGTAACCCGCTAAACTCAAAAAACTCCTAATGTCAATCAGAGTCAATCGTCTAGGCCATTTTTTCACCGCTTCCATTTTCCTTGGGTCTACCTCAACTCTCTCACTAGAGATGATGTACCCAAGAAATGTCACCAACCTCAACAAAAACTCACACTTACTATATTTGGTATATAATTCATGTTCTTTAAGGGTTCGCAATATAATCCTTTAACTACCGATATGATCACTTTCATTCTTTGAATATACGAAGAATCATAAATGAAGACAATGACAAATGAATGTAGGTAATTCTTAAATACTATTCATTAGGTCCATAAACACCATCGTAGCATTAGTGAGACCGAAAGACATGACCCAGAACTCATAGTGCCTATACCTTGTTACAATGTCTGTCTTTGGTATATCCTCATCTCTCACCCTAAGTTGGTGATACACTGATCTCAAGTCAATTTTTGAAAAGTAACTCGCCCCTTGGAGTTGATCAAACAAGTTGTCAATCCGAGGGAGAGGGTATTTACTCTTTATGGTAACCTTGTTGAGTTGGCGGTAATCAATATACATTTTCAAGGACCCATCTTTCTTCTTCACGAACAAAACTGGATCACCCCATAGAGAAATACTAGGCCTTATAAAACCCTTGTCCAGTAAATCCTTGAGTTGAGCCTTCAACTCTCTCAATTCAGCCGGAGCCATAAAAAGGAGGAATTGATATTGGATTTGTATCTGGTAGAAAATCAATGCCAAAGTCAATTTCCCATTCAGGAGGAATACCGGGAAGGTCATTAGCAAAGACCTCTGGAAAATTCACTCACTACGGATACCGACTCGATGGGAGGAAATTCGGAGTCTAGATCTTGGAATCTTACTAAATGATAAAGACAACCTTTTGATATCATTTTGCATGCTTTTAGGCAAGAAATAATATGACCTCTAGGAATAGAATTTCCCCCCTTCCACTCAACAACAGGTTCATTTGGGAAGTTAAGCCTCACCACTCTTGTCCTACAATAAGTTGATTCAAAACATGAATGAAACCAATCCATACCCAATATAATTTCAAAATCAAGCATATCGCGTTCTACTTGATGAACATAAGAAATTCTATTGTGCAATATTATGGGACAATTTCTATACATCCTTTTTGCAATAATCGACTCACCCACCGAAGTAGACATTATAAAAGGTTCATGAAAAATATCGGGTAAATTATCAATCTTTTTAGCTAGTAGAGGTGTAACAAATGATAAAGTAACACCGGGATCAAGTAAGGCATATACATCAAGAGAAAAAACTTTCAACATACCGGTCACCACATTGGGAGAGGTCTCTTGCTCACTTTCACAGCGGAGAGCATAGAATCGGTTCTTCTTTAGAATATCACTAGAACCACTTGCTTGAGCTTAACCACTAACCTTGTCTTGACTCTTAAGTTTGGACAATCTCTCATCTTGTGACCATTCTTGCCACAAGTAAAGCAATTATATGTCCCCTTAAGGCAATCACCGTAGTGCTTTTTACCACACTTTTCACAAGTAGGCTTCTCATTTGGTGAATCAGTACCTTTTACCTTCTTAAATTTAGTGTTAGAAACCCTATAACCACTAGCTCTTAGGAATTTTTATGGGACATTATTAGAAACCCACTTCTTAAATCTAGGCTTGTCTTGTATTTAAAGCCTATTCTTTGAAGAACCTCCATTAAATGACCTTGCTCTCTTAGCATCTCTATTTTTTCGCTTATCCCTTGCCTCTTCAACCCTTCTTTCATACACCATAAGCCGGGAAATGTTCATGTTGTCATGTAGCATGGCTGATTAGCACTCCTCTTATAAGTCCTCCGACACCCCCGTCACAAAATGGCTCATTTGGTCTATATGATCGGAGACCTAAGAAGGAGAATATTTGGACAACTTAATGAATTCCAAAGAGTACTCATGGACACTCCTTCCTCCTTGGTGATGATTGATGAACTCCGTCACTTTTTCCTCCCTCATCTCTCTAAGGAAGAACTGATATGGAAAAAATGCCATAAAGATCTCCAAAGTCACTTGATCTCCCCTCAACGACCTATTATCCCTCCATTCCACATACCAAGTTTGAGCCACATCCTTGAGTTGGTATGTGGCAACCTCTGCCTTCTTACTTGAAGACACTCTCATAGCGTATAGTATCTTGTAGACCTCATCGATGAATTCTTAGGGGTCTTCATAAAACTTTGCCCCATAGAAAGTCGTAGGGTTCATTCGAGTGAAGTCCCTTAGACGGGAAGCCATAGTTGTGACTTTTATATGAGGATGGGGTGCAATCTCCCAATTGTCTTGGGTTTTCATTGCTTGGGCTTGAACCGTCGTGGATTGTTCTTGAGTAGTCATAGATTTGACCATTTAAGCAAGAATAGGCCTAATCTCAGCCTCTGTTATAGGTAGAGGGTTAGCCGTGGCTTGCTCCATATTAGCATCTTCTTCAAGTGGAGGTACTTGCTCATCATTGGGAGGAGCTCCCGCATTAACAACTTCTTCCTCAAGTCTCCGAGACGCATTCCTTTGAGTTTTCATTCTTCCTATAAGCAAAACAATAGGATTATATGTAAAACCTCACCATGAGTATACTCTTTTGGTGCAATATAAGATTTCCTAGAAAGAGACCGATGCCTAAGCATCATATAGGTTCCTACTCATAAGTGTGGCGCGCTTCACAATTATGAATACAAAACTACATAGACGTGGTAGAGAGAAAGAAATAACTCAATGATATTCAACCTCATGATATGATACAAAGTTTGTCACATCCGGGTTTACCCCTCTAGACGTACCCGGCGTTGTCGTCCTTCTTAAGGACTAAGACTAGCCTCATAGTCTCATGTCATTATAATCATAGGTTCAAAATACAGAAAAATTTAAAACTTTCATTATCACTACTTGGAGGTTTACATATACCTCTACATACAAATAATATATATTCATCTCGAGTATACATAGACCCTTCATATAGGAACGTTACATAGCTTCTATTGCACATACATATACGTAAAATATAGAAATATTCTCAACGATTGTCTCATCTCATACCATTTAAATGAATATCACAATATAGACATAGCCCACACATAAATCCAAAATGACCATGCATATGTCATACGAAAGTACAATACTCAATTAAAAAGGAAGGAATGAAAGAGTCAATAAGCACATAACAAAATCCATAAGCTAGAGGATGGTATTTCCCTAGAAAGTTGAGGACCTAACTCACTTGGATTAAAGGAAGAATCTAAGCCTTTAACAATGTTTCCTTCCAAACTCTTCAATGACCGAAACCTAAAATGTTTGAAAAAGGGAAGAAAATGGGGTTAGTACTCCACATGTACTAAGTATGGGATCGTATACACATTTACAAGAAAAACATCCTAAAAGGGACTTTTTAACAAAACATGCCAAATTACCCCTTTAGGGCCCTAATGCAAAGTCAAGTAAGCCATATAAATCAGCCAAACATGCTTACTATCTCAACAAGTAATACATATCCCAACATACTTGAAACCATTATTTACTACAACTCTAACATCTATGAATAATATCGAAATAATGAATAAGTGTCTATCATATCATAATAAGCAAGACAACTACTCACAAGTCCTTATCGAGTCAACAAGTGCAATGACCAAGCAAATCCCCACAACCTTACTGAATCAAGTATCTTCAACAAGAAAACATGACCAATGTCCAACTTTACATATCATGACATTTAAAGTTACATTTTAACATATATTAATATTATGAACCAAGGCATATTCATATATGAACTAATCAACATATAGTATCAACAATGTTCCATGGTCATCATATATACATCATATATTAGCATAACATAGACATATATATGAACCTCCTCCAAAGACTCCCCTCAAGGCTAACTAGTGCAATGTTTAGGTAGACTCCCATACCCCTATCTAGACTAAGCTAGTTTATCCAAGTTAGAGTTCAATTCCTTTAATTCATTTTACCTTTTGGGAACATCTTGCCCTAACTGACATAGACCACATTAGCTAGAGTGGAATCTGGAGTCATAAAACCCTATACCAAAAGAAGGCGGACTACTTGCAAAGGTAGTACCAGAACATGAAACATAGCAACTATGTGGATCAGCTAACTAGTATTCCTATGGGGGCAACATAGTTCAAGAACTAGGAGATTTAGTTGGGATTCTCTTTATGCGCTATGCATTATAGTATCCAATCTCGAGACTAATGTAGTGTTCCTATCTTCCTTATGTGGGAAAAGACACTCCTCAATCTAGTTCACTCGATGCTAAGCTAGAGTCCCTTTTTGAAATGTCTTTAAAAATTTAATTATCAATCATAGCTTAATTTAGGACATAGGGTCTCACCCTTGTATAATCACCATCATCAATAGCTCTATAAGAATTGTATGAGTGTAAGTCATTTCATCACAATTCATATAAGTGAGGTTAACACATTAGCATTTCATAGCATATCAAGAGACATTGATAGTTTTAACCATCCTTATATTACATACACCTTAACCAACCTCACAACACAGTTAAAACATTTGATTTAAAAATCATACAACCCTATGATCCTAGTATAAGGCATACTCCAATGTAATATCATGACTTAACAACAATTAATCACAATTGGAAGTAAATATAGAGATTCTAAGACTTACCAAGTCTTCCTTAGTCTATCATCAAGGTCTTACCGTCAACCCATAACTCAATCCAAGTTGGGGAGTAACATCATCACACAACAATAGCAAATAAGATAACATGACCAATTGCATCTCTATAACACAATTCAACTCTAGATCATAGCTTGAGACAAGATGCATAGGCTAAATTCACAGTATAATTCAAAACCTAAATCACATCCCAAAAATAAGCATGATAGGCCTATAATTCATCTAATTTACTCAAAATAACACCATAAAATAGTAATCCTATCAACAACAAACTCAATTGAATGATCACAATAGAATATAGGTCAAGATCATTACCTACGTTAGGGATGGGGGATCATATTCTTCAATTTAGACCAAACTATAAACAGTTACCATAAACAAGTTGAATTTCATGTTAATATACTCAATATAATCCTAAGAAATCATTAATAACTAAATCCATAAATTTAATTTCGTATTTGAATGAAACCCATAAGAAAACTCAACTTTCGAAATCTATTTTGAAGCAAACCTATGCGGAAAGACTCTCAAAGGTTAATAGAACCCATACCTTAACGTTTGTAAACAATTTGATGGTTAATTAATTCCTTTTAAGCCCCGAAACCCTAATCCTTAATAGTCTTCAATGGTGATTTCATGTAGAGGTGGAAATAAGAGAAAAGGAAGAGAGTTTATTTGAGAGTCGTCTTTTGATTAATTAGGGTTGGGATTATTTATATTGGGTCTTAAATAAACTTAATTAGACTCCCTTAACCCCTAATAAAACCACCTAACACAATAAATAATTAAATGAGACCAACTTAAATTGGGCAAAAACCTCGAGCTTCAGAGTCGAAACCCCGATCAACGGGCCGTTAGTGAGTTGACGAACATCCCCCCTCTAATATGAACATTGTCGTCTTGGTTAGAGACTTTTTACGCGAGGGTTTTCCTCAAATTGTCTAAGTGTGGGACGATTATATCATCGACACCCTGTCGATCCACACACGGACCGTAGCCTGCACCTCTGCACTTCGTCGAAGAATTTAGAGGCTCTGCGGTGAAGGGACCTTCTCAATCAGCCTATGTGTTGGACAACAGTGGCATTGATGCCCGTCGATCCACACACGGGCCGTCTCTGTCCCATCGATTCACACTACCAAACAGTGTTGCATCAAACTACAAGGGTCCTCCTCAAGAGCCCTTGGTTTGTCCTTGGGGAGATGTACCCAAAAGTTTCAACCATGAAACAACTTAAACACCTATAAGATACCTTTCCCCGAATTTCATACATTCCAGACTATTAAAAGTTAGTTAAATAGGCTAAGGCACACTAACATCACTTTGAACCAACTTCCAGGACGTCATGGACATTTTTGGTAGTTTTGGTTCTTAAAACTCCTCCTGTATGACCTACATTCATTTAAAATGTACTTCGAAATAGTACTTAGAATTTATGAAAAATATGTTAGGATCTATAATGTTTCTTGGATTTTCAAGATGTTACAATTGTGATTTGACTTGGCTTGTCCAAAAGTTGAGACATTATTTGTCTTCTTATACAATTTATTTTATTTTCAGGTTGGACCCGTTGAAGTATAATTTCCATAATTCCATGCAATAAAGGCACAAACCTTGGATAATCATCTTGCTAGAAAACCTCGTTGATAAAGAGTATGAACCACTTTAGACTTATTTTCACGATGAACAAGTATCGTTTGTGGGTGAAAATATTTCTGTAATATATCCTGGCTGGAGATTATTCATTGATGGAGTTTCAAATCACCAAGGGAAAGGTATCAGAGAAGTCTTAGTCTCAGAGTCCGTTAAGAACTATCACTATCCCATGGTGTCTAAGCTCCAATTTAATTGCACGAACAACATGCCCGAATAAGAAGCTTGTGTTCTTGGATTGAAAATGGCCATCTACATGAATGTCCACAAACTCTTAGTTATTGGGGACTTAGAAGTTGATTCATTAAGTTCAGGGAGAATGGGCCATGAAGAACCAGAAGATTTTACCTTACTACAGTACATACAGATGTTGTGCAAATGATTTCTTAAGATTGAGTTCAGACATATTCCCAGAATACAAAATGAGTTGGTTGATGCTCTTGCCTCTATCGTCTCAATGATCAAACACCCAGATATTGATTATATTGATCCTCTAGATATAGAGATGAAAGAACATCCAGTGAATTATTCACATGTTTAGGAAGAACCGAAAATTCTGCCATGGTATTTTGATGTAAAGAAGTTTTCAGTGACCGGTTATCCATAAGATGCCACATCCACCCAAAAGAAGTCGATAAGCAATATGAATCTCAATTTCATTCTAAGTAGAGAAGTCCTTTATAACCGTACTCCAGATTTGGGCCTTCTCAGATGTGTCGATGCTGGTGAAGCTAAGAAACTTATTAAACAGATACATGCTAGAGTTTGTGGCATGCACATGAATGGACTCACTTTGGCAAGGAAGATCATTTGAGTCGACTATTTTTGGGTGACTACAGAGCATGATTGTTGCAAATTTGTGCAGAAATGTCATAAATGTCAGGTTCATGGTGATTTAATTTGAGTGCCGCCTCACGAATTCAATGCTATGAGTTCACCTTGGCCGTTTGTATCTTGCGGCATGGATGTCGTCGGTTCGATAGAGCCAGCCTGTTCTAACAGACACATATTTATTTTGGTTGCCATTGAATACTTCACCAAGTGGGTGGAAGCAACTTCGTACAAATCAATGACCATGAAAGTTGTATCTTATTTTGTTCGCAACAATCTAATATTCAAGTTTGGAGTACTAGAATCCATCATTACTGATAATGCTGAAAATATAAAAAGTCACTTGATGAGAGATATATGTGATCAGTTCAAGATTATTCATCGAAACTCAATCGCTTATCGTCCTCAAATAAATAGAGTTGTAGAGGCAACCAATCAGAATATGAAGAAGATTCTAAGGAAAATGATTGATAATCACCGAGGATGGTATGACATGTTGCCAAACGCTTTGTTGGGTTACAGAACGACCGTCAAGACATCAGTTGGAGCTACTCCATATTTTCTAGTATATGGAACATAATCAATCATACCTGCTGAAGTTGAGATAAAATCCTTGAGAATCATCCAAGAAGCAAAATTGAGTAATGCTAAGTGGGTCACCAAGAGGATTGACCAATTGACATTGATTGACGAGAAGAGAATGGTTGCTATTTTGTCATGGTCAACTATATCGACAGAGAATGATTCGTGCATTCCACAAGAGAGTTAGAGACAGGATTTTTGAAGTCGGTCAGTTGGTCCCTAAGAGAATTTTTCCTCATCAAGATGAGTACAAAGGAAAATTTGCGCCAAATTGGCAAGGGCCCTACATGGTTCTCATAGTATTATATGGGGTGTTTTGGTCCTGTCGAAGATGGAGGGCACTATGGACGAAACCTATCTTTGTTATGTCCTTGTAATCGTCTTTTTTGCATGTAATTTCTTTGTTAAATTTTTTATCCCTCTTGTAATGAACTACGTTTGACCTGAATTCTCAAGAATGAGATATGTAGGCATTCTGTTGTTTTATCGAAAAATAATTATTTCGAAAAGAGTTTGTTTTATTTTTTAGAGTTTTAGGACTCGCCACTTAATTTTGAGAAAATTAAGAAAACTTTTGTTTTCAAAAGACTTAACAGAAAAATCGATTGAAAAACATTTCAAAGGGGGTTCGGGATTACTATTAGTGTCTTAGGAAGGTGTAAGGCACCTAAGACACTTCGCTAACTTACGGTTTTCCGGCGATTAACTTATTTGACTATTTTATTTTTTCGTTATTCTTAAGATTTTTCATCTATTTAAGTTGTAGAATTTGAATTTTGAACTTATTAGAAATTTAGACAACATTACAAGTTGAAATTATTTACCGCTTTGAGATTCCGTTTTAGTTAAACCTCTTAAATTTTGATAAAATAGATAGGCGTTTCGAAGGGGGTTTGGAGTTATTCTAACCCTAGACTAAGAGGCATTTAAAGCAAAAATATAAACAAGTAGTAAAACGAAATAGAGAAAGAGAGAGAGAGAGAGAGAGGGAGAGAGATTCGGGCCCAAGTTTCGGATGCTGTTCGCCTTGGCCGAAACTCAGACCCACCTGCTTTTGGGTTTTTAAACCCATTTTGTACCTGTCCTAATCTAAACATACAAACATAATTATAAGAAAATAAAAAAAAACCACAGGGCTTATGCCCATTACAAATAAATACAAAGACATATAAAAATAGAGTAAAGAAATCTTCTAATCCTCTTCATTCAATTCTTCAAACTTCGCGATCCTTGGATTTTGATGAGTTGACTCGGTGGAAAGAACTTCCGAGCCTTTATGTCTCTTCCGAAATGCAAGGACGGAGGGGAGTCCCAAAAGGAACTCGAAAGGAATTTCACATGCGATTAAAGACAAAAGAGTTAAGAAAAGAACATGGAACTTTTATGCGCTAAGTCCAATTGTCAAAATTTCCAACATAAACAATACATACAGTAACATGATACCTTTATATATATATTTTTTGTTTTTGCGGGCAGCAACGAAAAATATAAAATAATAAGACAACCAAAAGAACTTGACATTTAGGCTGGGAAGGGCATATGATCAGCAAGATTAAAGAAACAGTCAGAACAAATTAACTTACTACAACACGCTCGAGTTTATCAAATAGGGAGGCCATTCGAGAAACGGATTATGATCTATTTAAATTTCATAAATATACACAAACAGAAAGAGGTGGTCGATCGAAGCCTTTTCCTCAGGCCATCCTAGACCAAAATCCTCGGCGTATGTGGAGAATATCAAGAAGATTCAATGAGACGACTTGTAATATAAGAGAAAAGGAACGCAACCGGCCAACATGATCTCACGACGAAAAGTGACATTGAGAGACACCCTCAACCGTGAGCAACTGCAACGACATACTCTGCCTAGAGGGAAAATACACCTTTCTATCCCTCAAACCACCGGACATATTAAACTTTGACATTAAGGAAACATATCGTACTATCCACCATAATACCACCTCCCACACAAGTGAGGCATGTCCAGAAAATGAACTAAAACAAAACTTAACAGCTAATCCTCATTCAGACTAAACAAACATCTCAACATAGCAGTAACGAGCCAAGCAAAGAGCAAAATAATAAAACTCCTATCGAATTTAAACAAATAAACAACGACCCTTAACAACTGATAACTCCACCGTACACGCCATGTAATAGCACCTCACCATTGTCAAACCATCCATCAATGGAGCCTCATCCTACCTCTGCCATATAAGACAGAGAGGCTACTCCAATTGGGTCCTCGGCGTGCATAGCGTGTCAAGAAACTCAGTGGCACGAACTCGTGACATGAAAGAAAAGAAAGATGAAGGAAAAACTTCTAGCATAGCTTCACCATGATAAGCGCCATTGAAAGGCTCCTTCAACAGTGAATAACAATCAACTGCAGACTTAGCTTAGGGGGATTCTTTAAACTTCGACATTCAAAGAGCACAATGTACTATTCTCTATAATACAGAATCTTCAACGCAAGAGGAACATATCAAGAAAAACGGACTAACAGATTTAACCACCAATCCCCCATTTACCATTCATTTGATGTGAGACAGCGAACTACCCACTAAAGCAACTGAATAAATATATTCAAATCAAGAAACAAACGCCAAACTTCCATGTGAAATGAAGCAACAAGTTCAGAAAAGTTAATCATAACTTCTTCAGCAGCCACGACACAAAATGAACCAGAGCAAACCCAACAAAGCAATGAGCGACAGAAGAGACCATTACGAGATGAAAGAAAACGAGAAGATAGTATAGAGTGGAGGGGTTACCTGTTGGCGAGCAGCGACTGGAACCGGCGAGCAGGCTAAGCGACGAATTCACGACTTTGGAAACAAGCGTAAACCAACGCTAGAACGATGTACTAGGATGAAATAGTGAACGGAGAGAACAGAGTTGAGACCTTCGATCCTTCGGAAGTATCTTCTTCAAAATCTCACACGTAAATGTATGCGGTTCCTCTCTTCCCTACGCCCTCGGAAATGAAACAAGAAAGACAAACATAATACTTTTCAGAATTTTTTAGTCCTTGCTGATAAAGTTCTGACCCCAAATTTCCAAACAAAAAAATTTCAACCCCCTCAACGTTTTTTGGAGGGGGTATTTATAGAAGAAACTAGGGTTTTTTGAGGGAGAGGGGCTGGAGGGAAGATTTGAGGCCCATTTCCAGTTTGAAATTCGAATTCCCTCCCTTATCCGGAAGGATGATTAGAGCAGGAAGAGAGGTGGAGGGACAGGATTATTTCAACATCCTTGCGAGCTACGTGGCATAAATCCGCGCCATAAGGACGGATTCCAGGCTGGTGAGTCTGGCTACTGCTCCACTGTGCGCTCATACGATCTGCAGGAGATAACGACTCCAAAGAGCCGTTGCGCAGTTGCGTGGGAGAGAGGATGAGATTGAGGGGGAGAGCGTGAGGGAGACGTGAGAGAGGGAGAGAACGTGAGGGAGACGCGAGAGGGAGGGACGCATTTCCATTTTCGGAGTCTGCTTTTTCTGCATTTTTTTTGGTTTTGTCGCGTATGGGGTCTGAGGGAGGAATAAAGGGGAAAAGGCTTTGGGTCGGGTCGGAGCGGGTTCTGGGTCGGGTTATAATTTTAAAGGGTTGGGTTGGATGAGAATATTTAATGGGTTGGGAGTTTTGGCTGTTCTTTTACTTTGGTTTGGGCTGAGGGAAAATTGGGCCTGGAATATATTGAGGTATATTGTGGGCTGCTGGGACTTAAGGGGAAAAGGGGTTGGGATTTTAAGATGGGCTGCTGAATATTTGGGTTTGGAAAGGGAAACTTGGGCCTGGGAATTAGGAATAAGGTGAGGGGCCCAAATTTGGCTCTTCCAAATTAAATGGAAAAAGAGTTCAATTTAAATAATAGCCAATTGATTTAAAAACGAATTTGGTATAAATTTATTAACGAGCCTATTTATTTAGTAACATAACTATTTAAATTATAAAAATAGTGCTTCAAAGGTATAATTATTATTTAAATTAAATTAGTTAAATAAAATATTTAGATGTATATTTTGATGGTTTTTGAGATAAGCATAAGATATACTACTTATACACAAAATTATGTAAATATGTATATCACCTAAAAATCATGGCAAAAGGTATTCGAAGTAACATAACTCTCATGTACTATATTATCATATTCGTAAAATTTATAAAACTGATTAATTTAAAATATTCAGAAAATTTAGGAAGCTCGATAATTAATTTATACCGACGCGGGTCAAAAATTGGGTGTCAACAACTGTCCCTCATTTTACTTGGGTTAATGCAAGAAACTCGAGGAAAATGAAATTGACCACCAATTTTGGCCAACCCTATTCATTTTAAAGGAAGGATTTGACTAAGAGTTTAGGAATTATGGCCGAACCCTTGAAAATGGTGTTTCCTACATATCTCAGGCTATATGAGAATTCAGGCCACTTGTAGTTCGATAAGGTTGATTCACCGCAAGATTTTGAAAGAATCAAAAGCCACCTCGATACCGAATTATGAAGGTATCGAAATGCTCGAGAATAGAATTCGAGAGCGAATGTTGGAATACAGGTGAGTTTTCAACATTGAATCCTCCTACATATCCGTAAACCTTCGGAATCAGGCTGTGTGTAGTTCGACTCAATTGATGGAAAAGGAAAACTATTAGGCCAGCTAACCTTCGGTTTTGGACGAGTGACACATCAACGAGTATGAAAAGGAGGCTTGTAACCTTTTAGCCATGAATGGAGCTCTTCACATCCATAGGTAAGAACTCACACGGACATAATTTCCAAAGATCTTGGCGCATTGTCACTCAGATTGGAAACTTGCTTCCGATAAATTGAAACTTCCGGACGCGAGACTGAAACTGACGAAACTAAAGAAAAACCCGCATGACTCGAGAGGGGTGGTTCGATCGTGTTGGAAGTCGCTCCTCTGCTCACGTCCTAGGAGTGTGATATTCCTCTTTGGACTGTGTCCCAGTTCGTTGCAAAGAAAAGTTTCCACGTTGTGCTGCATCTTTTTTTGATGTTGTCCGCACCTGTGGTTTTTTGGAGAATTCATCCCTTTGGATGCTCTCGACAAAGACTGAGATAAAACTCGTCAGCTTAAAATGCAATTAGGAAGGGAGACAGTGTCTTTTACCATGTCAACACTTCATTGTTATCCTCAATATTTGACGTCGACTCGATCGGTCTGACATCTAGCAAATAAAGCTTATGCCTTGTGCTTTGTAAGTAGAACCTTCTGTGTACTCTTCATTTGATGGTAAAATAAATAAATAAATGTTGATGCGATATTGATGTCTCTTTTGTCGTTATTTTCGATGCTCTTCTTGACGTTTTCTTTTACCAAAATAAAGAATGTGGTTGAGGCCGATAGATAAATATTGCTCTTTCTTTATCCCTGTATGTCCTCTTGCGGGGCATGAATATCTTCCCGCGATACGTAAATTCCAGCGAGATATGAATCTTCTCGCGATGCATGACTTTCAGCGAGGAATAAAATCTTCTCGCGATGTGCAAATTTGACGAGGCATGAATTCTTCTCATCGTGCATAATTGTTGACTCGCGATGCATGACTTTCGCAATGCATGACTTTTCCACGATGCATGATTTTCAATGAGGCATGGATCCCTCTCGCGATGCACAAATTCCAGCGAGGTATAAATTCTTCTCGCGATGTATAAATTTTAACGAGGCATGAAATCTTCTCGCGACGTATAAATTTTGACGAGGCATGAAATCTTCTCGTCGTGCATAATTGTGAACTCGCAATGCATGATTTCGCGATCCATGATTTCCGCGATGCATGATTTTCAACGAGGCATGGATCCTTCTCGTGATGCATAAATTCTAGCGAGTTATAAATTCTTCTCGCGATGTCTAATTTTTGACGAGGCATGGAATCTTCTCGTCGTATATAAATTTGAACTCGCAATGCATGATTTCGTGATGCATGATTTTCCACGATGCATGATTTTTTAGTGTATGAATTCCGTGACGCATGATTCTGCGATGCATGATTCTTCAGCAGTATATGATTTCCGCGATGCACGTATATTTGTATCGCCCCTGTGGATAGTAATGGCAAGACGATCTCCAAATAATATATCAACTTGATCGATAATGGTAAAATAATAATAGCATAAGCATCTCTTCTGGGGTAATACATTGTCTTGATCGACAATAATTATCTTACCTTGATAACGCAATGCAAACAGCGTCCTCTACAGAAATCGTGAAATCTTTGCTGAGATTCATGTTTGATTCACCTTTGAATCTGGCCAGACACTTTTGCAAATTTCACATTTATGAGAATGGTTTGAAATAAACAAACACATTTACAATCATCTTCACATAAACGATATGAACTGCCTCCTGCTTTCAGTAAAATCACAGGTTTTGGAGATAGTATTCTCTTTTTTGGGAGCTCTCCGTATTCGTCCGTCGGGAGAATTCTGCCGACTTCAAAGCAAAACTATAAACCTGCATCCACAGGAAAATTGTCAGTTTTAAAACAGACTGATTTGTGTCGATTCCTTCAGTTGTTTGCTCCTGGTCTTGATATCTCCGGTTGATTTCCTGATTTCCCGACTCTTGATAGATAAGAAAAGATATCTTGCGCCAAAATAAATGAAACATAAGAGGGAAATTTTTTAAAAGAAATGAGAAATCTTTAAGAAACAGTATGCTGAAAAAGTCGCTGCCAAGTCATGTCATATCAGGCTTTACGAGCTCTTTTGAATCTGACACTTGCTGATGAGTTTCAGAGGCGTTCCGGACTTGTAGGGAAGACCCATGACGAAATTTTGAGGCCATCCTCAAAATTTCTGTCCCAGTTTACTATCTTGCTCATCTCTCCATTGTAACCGAACAGATCGTGGAATTTTTGAGATCTTCTCAAAAATTCTGTCCCAGTCGCAAATCTTGAAATGTCTTTTGTCTGGCTTGCTGAAGAGGAGATTTCTTCAGAAGAATTTTTGAGTACCTCTCAAAAATTCTGTCCCTGTTCTATTGTAAAGGGGAATAGAAATCTTACGAGAGATATGACCGAGCCCTTGTGGCGCCTACGTATCCCGTTGAGGCAGGAATCAGGTCAAACATATTTCCCCTTAAAGGTTAACAAGAATCAAATTTCAAAGAAACCGACCGAGGCCGACAAAGGCCGCCTACGTATCTCATCTTTGAGAATTCAGGTCGAACGTAGTTCAAATACAAAGAAATTATTAAAGGGTTAAATGGGGTGACCGAAGCCGACATAGGCCGCCTACGTATTTCATTCTCGAGAATTCAGGTCAGACGTAGGGATAATGATTCAAGTTTAACAAATACAAGCAAACAAAATGATTACAAGTAAATGAAGGAAAAATATAAAGTGAAACTTCACGCGTAGTATCTCTTGACAGCATCTGAGTTGATAGGCTTGGGTCATACAGTGCCATCCATCTCGGACAGGACTAAAGCACCTCTAGATAGTACCTTACGAACCATGTAAGGACCTTGCCAGTTTGGCGCAAACTTTTCTTTGTACTCGTCTTGATGAGGAAAAATGCTCTTGAGAACCAACTGACCAACTTCAAAATTTCTGGCTCTTACTCTTTTGTGAAAAGCGCGAGTCATTCTTTGTCTATACAACTGGCCATGGCAGACGGCGACCATTCTCTTCTCATCAATCAAAGCTAGTTGATCAATCCGTTTGCTAACCCACTCCGCGTTGCTTAACTCAGCTTCTTGGATGATCCTCAATGACGGTATCTCGACTTCAATAGGTACGACTGCTTCTGTTCCATATACTAGTAGTTATGGAGTAGCCCCAGTCTATGTTCTGACTGTTGTTCGATAACCTAGTAGAGCATATGGAAAAATTTCATGCCAACCTCGCTGTTTGTCAATCATCTTCCTCAAAATCTTCTTGATATTCTTGTTGGCGGCCTCTACGGCTCCGTTCATTTGAGGGCGATAAGCAGTGGACCTTCGGTGAATACTCTTAAATTGTTCACATATCTCTTTCATCAGATGACTGTTGAGATTTGCACCGTTATCAGTAATGATGGATTCTGGAACTCCAAATCTGCATATCAGATTGTTGTGGACAAAATCGGCTACCACTTTCTTGGTTACCGACTTGTAAGAGGCTGCTTCCACCCACTTGGTGAAATAATCAATGGCAACCAAAATGAATCTGTGTCCATTAGAAGCGGCCGGCTCTATAGGACCGATAACATCCATTCCCCAAGCTACGAATGGCCAAGGTGAACTCATAGCATTAAGTTCGTGAGGTGGCACCCGTATCATATCGCCGTGCACTTGACATTTGTGGCATTTTTGCACGAATTTGCAACAGTCATTCTCCATAGTCATCCAGATTTAACCAGCTCGAAGAACCTTTTTTGCTAAAGTAAGCCCATTCATATATGTACCGCAAACTCACGCATGTATCTGTTCAATAAGCCTCACGGCTTCAGCAGCATCTACACATCTTAAAAGACCGAAATCTGGAGTCCTCCTATACAGGACTTCTCCATTCAGAAAGAAATTGAGAGCCATACGACGTATCAATTTCTTATGACTAGATGTAGCGTCTTCTGGATATGTCCCAGACTCCAAGTATCTCTTTATGTCAAAATACCAAGGCAAACCATCTGGTTCTGATTCAACGTGTGAGCAATGGACTGGGTGTTCCTTCAAGTCTATATCCAGCGGGTCGATGTAATCAGTATCCGGATGTTTGATCATTGAAGCGATGGTGGCAAGAGCATCAGCTAATTCATTCTGTATTCTTGGAGTATATCTGAACTCGATCTTGCGGAACCTTTTGCACAGGTTTTGCACATAATGTACGTAAGGTATAATTTTCGGGTTCTTCACAGCCCATTCTCCTTGAACCTGATGAATCAAAAGGTACGAATCTCCAATAACCAATAACTCGTAAACATTAATGTCGATGGCTATTTTTAAACCAAGAATACAAGCCTCGTATTCAGCCATGTTGTTTGTGCAGTTGAATCACAGTTTAGCTGCCATAGGATAGTGCTGACTTGATTCTAATACCAAGACTGCTCAAACACCTTTACCTTGGTGATTCGCCGCTCCATCGAAGAATAATCTCCAACCTGGATATGCTTCAGAAATATCTGCACCCACGAATGACACTTCTTCATCGTGAAAATATGTCTTGAGGGGCTCATATTCCTCATCAACGGGATTTTCCGCAAGATGATCAGCCAGGGCTTGTGCCTTTATTGATTTCTGAGTCACATATACAATATCGAATTCACTCAACAGCATTTGCCATTTAGCTAATTTTCCAGTGGGCATTGCTTTCTGGAAAATGTACTTCAACGGATCCATTCTGGAAATAAGATATGTAGTGTATGATGACAAATAGTGCCTCAACTTCTGGGCAAGCCACGTCAGAGCACAACATGTTCTCTCCAGCAAAGTGTAGCGAGACTCGTACGGAGTAAACTTCTTGCTTATGTAGTAGATAGCCCTTTCCTTCTTCCCTGTCTCGTCATGTTGACCAAGTACACATCCAAAGGCACTATCTGAAACAGAAAAATGCAGTAACAAAGGACTCCCTTCTCGTGGTGGAATCAATACCGGTGGGTTAGACAAATAGCTCTTAATAGCGTCAAAAGCAGTTTGGCACTCTTCGGTCCACTTAGTCGGGGCGTTTTTCTTCAGCAACTTGAAGATAGGCTCACATACCACTGTCGATTGTGCTATAAACGGCTGATATAGTTTAACCTCCCCAAGAAACTCATCACTTCTTTTCTCGTTTTCGGCGGAGGTAACTCTTGAATTGCCTTAAATCTTGGAAGGGTCGAGCTCAATCCTCTTCTGCTGACTATAAACCCCAACAACTTCCCAGCTGGGACTCCAAAAGCACATTTGGCGGGGTTTAGCTTCAAGTTGTACCGACGCAAACGTTCAAAGAATTTCCTCAAGTGTGTCAAATGATCCGAACTCTCGCGGGATTTGATTATGACATCGTCCACGTACACTTCAATTTCCTTGTGAATCATGTCATGAAAGATAGTCGTCATGGCTCTCATGTAAGTAGCACCAGCATTCTTGAGGCCGAACGGCATTACCTTGTAGTGATATACCCCCAACGTGTGATGAAGGCCGTTTTTTCTTCGTCTTCTGCATCCATCAAAATTTGGTGATAACCCGCGTAACAATCCACAAATGACTGCATCTCATGTTTGGCAGAGTTGTCAATCCGAATATGGATATTTGGCAACGGAAAATTATCCTTTGGACTAGACTTGTTGAGATCTCTGTAATCGACCGGGGCGACATTGGCCAACCAGGTTGGATATTGCGTTACTTCTACCAATCGAGACTCTATCTACTTGGTGATTTCTTCCTTAATCTTCAGACTCAATTCAGGCTTGATTATCCGAGTCTTTTGTTTCATCGGTTCGAACCCTGGGTTGATGGGTAGCTTATGAGATACGGCATCAGGACTCAACCCCTGCATGTCACCAACTTCCCAAACGAACACATCACTGTATTCGGCAAGCAGATGAACCAGGCTCTCTTTCTGAGTTTCATTCAGACGAGTGCTGATCTTTACCTCTTTGACACTTTTCGAATCTCCCAAATTCACCATTTCTTCGGTTTATGTTGATTCTCGAACAGTCAAAATTCTTCTGCCACATAATCCGGTTCCCCACTTTCCTCATCGTAGTCATCAACCTCGTCGTTATTTACCTCGTTTTGCTCATTTAGCTCATGACATTGGAAGGTTTATAATTTACATTACTGAAATCATAAACAGACAAAATTAGAAAAGTAAAATATAACAAGCAATTTAATAAACAAAGTCAAAATAAGGAGGCTTTCATTTAAATCAAACAAAATGCGAACTTGGGTCATGGCACATGGCCATGTCGCTTTTCAAACATCACAACAAAATTCAAAATCAAGAACAATGCAGAAATGATGGTTCTCGGGCCTCTTCCGGACGACCACCGATTTTACTGTGCATAAAATAATTCCTTTCTACCCAAGAGTCCGGGACATCAGGATTGGCGTGGAAGTCCAATTCTGCAGCATCTCCCCTGGTTTCGCATCGCGAATGCCAGCTGGCTCGACCTCCTCCTCGAGAACAGCGTTAATCTCCCTGAAAGGGCCACAGATTCCTTCCTCATTGTCTTCAGGCTCGACATGCTCCCGGACTGGAAAGGATTGATAGAAAGGCGGGATCGGCTTAGTCAACCCTTGATCCTTTTTCCTCTTCATCTTCATATCATCATCTGTGGGGATGTACCCCAAACCATACTTTGATCCGGTAGCAAGGACCGGAACTGGCTCGATGATCCCTTGTGCATTCCTTCCTAATCCGAAACCTGGTTCAAATCCGCTCTGCAGCATCACCGTGGCGATCATCCAGCAATGGAGCCTCAGCCTACCTCTGTCATATAAGACAGAGAGGCTACTCCAAATGGGTCCTCGGCGTGCATAGCGTGTCAAGAAACTCAGTGGCACGAACTTGTGACATGAAAGAAAAGAAAGATGAAGGAAAAACTGCTAGCATAGCTTCACCATGATAAGCGCCATTGAAAGGCTCCTTCAACAGTGAATAACAATCAACTGCAGACTTAGCTTAGGGGGATTCTTTAAACTTCGACATTCAAAGAGCACAATGTACTATTCTCTATAATACAGAATCTTCAACGCAAGAGGAACATATAAAAAAAAACGGACTAACAGATTTAACCACCAATCCCCCATTTACCAGTCATTTGATGTGAGACAGCGAACTACCCACTAAAGCAACTGAATAAATATATTCAAATCAAGAAACAAACGCCAAACTTCCATGTGAGATGAAGCAACAAGTTCAGAAAAGTTAATCAAAACTTCTTTAGCAGCCACGACACAAAATGAACCAGAGCAAACCCAACAAAGCAAGGAGCGACAGAAGAGACCATTACGAGATGAAAGAAAACGAGAAGATAGTATAGAGTGGAGGGGTTACCTGTTGGCGAGCAGCGACTGGAACCGGCGAGCAGGCTAAGCGACGACTTCACGACTTCGGAAACAAGCGTAAACCAACGCTAGAACGACGCACTAGGATGAAACAGTGAACGGAGAGAACAGAGTTGAGACCTTCGATCCTTCGGAAGTATCTTCTTCAAAATCTCACACGTAAATGTATGTGGTTCCTCTCTTCCCTACGCCCTCGGAAATGAAACAAGAAAGACAAACATAATACTTTTCAGAATTTTTTAGTCCTTGCTGATAAAGTTCTCACCCCAAATTTCCAAACAAAAAAATTTCAACCCCCTCAACGTTTTTTGGAGGGGGTATTTATAGAAGAAACTAGGGTTTTTTGAGGGAGAGGGGCAGGAGGGAAGATTTGAGGCCCATTTCCAGTTTGAAATTCGAATTCCCTCCCTTATCCGGAAGGATGATTAGAGCGGGAAGAGAGGTTGAGGGACAGGATTATTTCAACATCCTTGCGAGCTACGTGGCATAAATCCGCGCCATAAGGATGGATTCCAGGCTGGTGAGTCTGGCTACTGCTCCATTGTGCGCTCATACGATCTGCAGGAGATAACGACTCCAAAGAGCCGTTGCGCAGTTGCGTGGGAGAGAGGATGAGATTGAGGGGGGAGAGCGTGAGGGAGACATGAGAGAGGGAGAGAACGTGACGGAGACGGGGTATATTGTGGGCTGCTGGGACTTAAGGGGAAAAGGGGTTGGGATTTTAAGATGGGCTGCTGAATATTTGGGTTTGGAAAGGGAAACTTGGGCCTGGGAATTAGGAATAAGGTGAGGGGCCCAAATTTGGCTCTTCCAAATTAAATGGAAAAAGAGTTCAATTTAAATAATAGCCAATTGATTTAAAAACGAATTTGGTATAAATTTATTAACGAGCCTATTTATTTAGTAACATAACTATTTAAATTATAAAAATAGTGCTTCAAAGGTATAATTATTATTTAAATTAAATTAGTTTAATAAAATATTTAGATGTATATTTTGATGGTTTTTGAGATAAGCATAAGATATACTACTTATATACAAAATTATGTAAATATGTATATCACCTAAAAATCATGGCAAAAGGTATTCGAAGTAACATAACTCTCATGTACTATATTATCATATTCGTAAAATTTATAAAACTGATTAATTTAAAATATTTGGAAAATTTAGGTAGCTCGATAATTAATTTATTCCGACGCGGGTCAAAAATTGGGTGTCAACATCTGTGTCGGCCTTTGTCACCCCATTTTATCCCGTTTAATATTTTTTGTAATGAACTACGTTTGACCTGAATTCTCAAGAATGATATACCAGCCTATGTCGTCCATGATCAGTTTTATTTGTAAATTTCTTATAGTTGCTAATCGTTGAGGGGGAAGTACGTTTGACTTGATTCCTCCCTCAACGGGATACATACGCTCCACAAGGGTTCGGTCATATTTCCTTAAGATTTTTATTCCTATTTAAAATATAAACCGGGAAAAATTTTTTTAGGGGGACTAAAAAATTCTCGAGAAGAAGATTTTTCCTCAATAATCAAAGACTAAAGATATTTTGAGATTTGCAATCGGGACAGAATTTTTGAGAGTATCTAAAAAATTCCATGATTTGCTCACCAAAAGTCAAAGATTAGCTCGAGACATGTTACAGGGACAAAATTTTTGAGGATGACATAATAATTTCAACATGAGGTTATCGACAGTATAGAGCGACTCTGAACACTTCCCGGCGAATAATCATATATGCCTCCAAGCATTAGACTCAAAGTAGTTCGCTAGGCCCGACCTGACTGGACACTTGGCAGTGACCTTCTTTCAAAATACTAATTCTCGAAAATCTATTTTTCTTAATGTTTTGTCTTTATGTTTCCTTTATTTTGGCACAAAGTATTTTGTCTTATCTATCAAGAGTGGGAGATCTTGAAATTAATCGGAGATAGCAGTACAAAGAATAGACAACTGAAGAAATCAACACAGATTAGTTCGTTTTGAAACTAACAATTTTTCTGTGGACGCAGGTTCATAGCTTTAATCTAAAATCAGAAAATTCTCGGATCGATGAATATGGAGAAGTCAAGGGAGGATAAAGATCGCCCAAAATTAAAGGTGTTCTTGTAGACGCAGGAATTATTTTATATTGCTATACAAATGACTTAGGAATAAGAATGGTTTATTTCAGTCAATTTCCAACTACATGATGTCTAAAAGGAGCATCCAGCTAAATTCAAAGATGAATCAACCGAAAACCCTGAAAAGGATAGTTCACATTTTTTCGTCAAGGATGTCATCTACATCACATTATATCAGACATGATAGTGTCGCTACTTTGAACATAATTTCATCAATATTTTCGTTTGAAATTATACACTACCTAAAGGTTCATTTTACCATTATTGTAAATCGAGACGACATGATTATCAAGAAGACACCGAGAAGATAAGAATGTTGCTCATTTGAAGCACTATCTTCATTTGGTACCATGGATGACACCGCAAGTTAATACTCATACATCGCGAGAAGATATTCATGCCGCCCAAAAAGTCATGCATCGTGGGAAAATATTCATGCCCCACAGAAGATCATGCATCGCGAGTTAATATTCATGCATGTCGATTTAATATTCATGCATTGCGGAAGATCATGCATCATGAGTCAATATTCATGCATTGTGAAAGATCATGCATCACGAGTCAATATTCATGCATCCTAGAAGATAATGTATCGCAAGTCAATATTCATGCATCCAGAAGATCATGCATCACGAGTCAATATTCATGCATCCCGAGTAAACATTCAGGCATCGCAGGAGCATCACGAGTTAATATATATCGCAGAAAGTTATGCATACCCTGTAGAAAGTTATGCATCACGAGAAGACATTCATGCTTTGCAGACAGTTATACATCACGAGAAGACATTCATGCCTCACCAAAATTATGCGTCGCAAAAACAAATTCATGCCTCGCAAAAAGTTATGCATCGCGGGAAGATATTATGTCTGAGCACAAGATTACGCATCGCGAGTTAATATTCATGCATCCTAAGTTAATATTCATGCATCATGAAAGATTATGTATCACGAGTTAATATTCACACATTACGGGAAGATATTCATACCCCGCAAGAAATCACGAATTGCGGGAAGATATTCATGCATCTGTAGAAGTCATGCACTGCTAAAAAAAGAAATCGTACATCTCAAGAGAAATATTTACCCATTGCCATCAACGACATTCTTTTATTTTGATAAAAGTAAATATCAAGAAGGGCATGGAAGACGACAACAAAAGAAATATCAGCACACTGCATAAACTTTTATTTATTTTGAAATCAAGTAAAGAGTACATTGAAGATTGCATCTCAAACATAAGAGGTAAACTTTATTTTCTTTACGGCAAACCGATCGAGTTGACGTCAAAAGTTGAAAGAGACAAATTAAGTGTCAACACGGTAAAAGTCACTATCTCTCCTTTGAATTGCATTTTTATGCTGATGAGTTTTATGTCAGTCTTTGTTGAGAGCATCCAAAGGGATGAATTCGGCAAAACAAACCACAAGTGTGGATGACATCAAAAAGGATGCAGCACAGTGTGGAACTTTTTCTTAGCAGCGAACTGGGACATAGTCCAAAGAGGAGTGTCAAACTCTTAGGACACGAGCAGAGGAGTGAGTTCCACCACAATAAAACCACACCCCTATAAGAAGGAATGTGGGTTTTTCTTTGGCTTTTTTGTTAGTTTCAGTTTTGCATCTGGACTTTCAGCATCTGCCTAAAGGAAGTTTCCAATCTGAGTGGCAATACACCAAAACTTTTTGAGATTATGTCTATGTAAATTCTTAATTATGGGTGTGAAGTGCACTACAATCATGCTGAAGAGGTTACAAGCCTCGTTTTCATACTCAACTTAATTTTTAACTTGTCTAGAGCCAAATGTTATCTAGAATAACAAATTTCCTTTTCAACTGATCGAGTTGAACTACAAACCGCCTACCTGAATATTAAGGATATGTAGGTGAGCTCAATGTAGAAAACTTGGCTGTACTCGAATATTCTCTCTTGAATCTTATTCTCGGGCATTCAGTTCCTCTCATAATTCAGTATGGGGATGACTTATATTCTCTCAAAATTGTGCGGTAAATAAATCGTATCGAACTACAAGTGGCATGAATCCTCATATAGCCTAGATATGTGGGAAACCCATTTCTGGGGTTCGACCATAATTTCTTAAAATCTGTATCAGATCCGTTTCTTAAAGATGAATGTGTGGTCGGTCAAAATTGGTTTGGTCAATTTCATTTTCCTGGAAAATCTTTCATCCATCTAAGTAAAATGAGGGATAGTTGTTGACTCCTAAGTTTGACCCTTGACGATATAAATTAATTGGCGAATTTCTTAATTCTAAACATTTTGAAATAATTAATTTTTATAAAGTTCAAAATAGTTTTCAAGTAATTTTTTTAAATTAATTTTACCGTTGTTATATCATGTATATGTTTTATATAATTAATATATATATATTTTATGAACACGTAGAAAATTATCTCAAAAATTTTAATTTCTGTTATTACTTTGTTAAATTAGATTTGTTTAACTTATGGTTACAATTTTTTTTGATTTGATTATTTTATTTCATTCAGATTAAGAAGATTCTAAATTAATTAATATTAAGTTGTATTATTTAGAGTTTAGTGGAATTTGGTAACTCAACTCATTTTGCTTAAACTCTATGTTCTATCCTTACATCACTTTAAACCCATCTCAGATTCAAAATTGGGCTTATCTTATGGTCCAATCCCAGGCCCACATACTCCTAAGTCAGCAGCCCCCACTAAATTAATTCCCAATTGTCCCCTACCCAATTTCCCTTGATCCAACCCAATTCCATTATCAATAAAAGAGACCCATCTTTAAAATTTGCAGCGACCCATGTCCATTTAGTTTAAATCTAACCCAGCCCCTTAGTCTGACCCGATCCAGCTCAACTTTTCAATACCCGATCTACATATGCTTCTTTCCCAAAAAGAAGCTCAGAAACGTACTACACCAGAATCCAAATGACCCCCCCCCGTTTCCTCTGCATAGAAGCCCGCAATGCGCGATAACAACAGAAGTGACAACACGGCGCATCTCTACTTCATGCGGTAGAATGCGAGAAATAGTGGCATCGTGAGATACTGTGTGGACCAGCAATGCTCCAAGTTCCTTTGTCTTCATCTAACATCTCTTTGTGTACTAGTACAGAGCATCAAAAGCTTGATGTAGTTGCCTCCCGTCCTTGGCATTTTGGGAACGTGCCACATCATTGTCCTGATTTTATAGACAAATCGTCGATCCCATCCATCCGCGCCACTGTCCTCATATGAATTTTAAGGGATTTTGCATCCTTTTTTCATCTTAGCAGCAACCTTCCTCATCCTGAAGGATGAAAAGTTCAAATGTTTTGATTTTGTGATCGATTTGGAATTCTGGTTCTGCCTTTTTTCAATTTTTCCGAAACCCTAATTCCCCCTCCTATATAACATCTCTTTTTGTTCTTGAAACAGGGGGGAAAATATTTTTTTTACTCTGATTTTTGAGGAAGATAATAGATAGGGAGAAAATTTGGGATTTGTACTTTAAGTGACAGTCATAAGAAGGGAATGGAGATGCAAAGAGTTCTTATTTTTTTTCCTTTTGACATAGTTTTATCAGAGTTATATTCTTTAGACTTGATGAGCTTTTATCGTGTAAGGTAAAAAGTAAGTTTCTTCTAACCGAAGTTTGGTTCAAATTTCTAGTCTATCCGCTTGAATCAAAGGTGGATTTCCTGGTGGTGGAATCGCATCACGCTCTTAGCTCGTCTTTGTCTCAACCTCGCTGCACTGGAAAAGGTGACACTTCTTCCTTTCAGCATTCTCCTAACCCTTCTATCCCTCTCGATGTAGTATTTTTGATTTTAGGAAGGCTTTGTCAAATGGTCGTTTGAGTAAGATACTGTTGGTTTGTTGATGTTTTGATATGATGTATATATTTGTAATTATTCTATCAATTTAGTCATGACATCGAGCTAAAAACTTGTGGGATTGTGCTCAATATTATGGTCTTTTGTTTGTTTATTTTCAGTCTGCTGCAGTGTTCTTTTACTGTCAAATGTTATTATTTTATGAAAAAAAGTGAAGCATTTTTTTTTGAAATTTGTTGTTGTAAGAAGCTGTTTATCATGTTATTTACTATGCGTAGAATTCCATAGCTTATATTTCCTCAGTCGTTTTTTATCTGTTTACCTCTTATTTTGTTCCAAATTTGCTTGCGCCTAGCATTATTTAAGGATGGTTTAAATGATTTGTTTAGGCTATAGATTCAATGGTTTCTTCCTCTGTTTTGTCTCTGGGTTTTCTTTCATTTTTTTTAAGTTCGTTAATAGACTGTATAATCGAGTCGCATTTCAGATTTTCTTAATCAAAATCTGATCATTTTTTTGTGAATTGATTTTTTAATGAGTCACCTTGTTGTAAAGTTCTTCAGTGTCCTTTAGCATTATTATCAATGGTTTGTTGTCGATTAATTCAATTTGATTCATGCTCGGATTTACATACTTATTATGAATGTTCTCTTTTTGTATCTACAAGTGTCGCCTATAAAATTATCGAATCAGGTATAAATTATCTGTACTTGGGATATGGTTATATCTCATTCTCACGGTTGTTCCATCATTGATTTTGAAGAAAAATAAATAATAATAATAAGATAAATAATAATAACAATGATATGATTTCTTAAAGCATAAACTCTAGGTAAATTTGTTTTCTCAAACTTGCATACCATTGTTGTTCGATTGGGTAATGTGTACTCCTCTTAGGAATTTGGCATTTTGTTCTTTGAATTTTGTGAATCTTTAAGGTCTTAAAGGTAAAAATGCATTTATACTTTGAAGATATGGGGTTTTCTATGTGTACATATGGTCTCAACATCCTTCTTTTATTGAGCTCTTGTAAGAGGATGTTTTAGGCTCTTTCAAACCTTCCTAAGACGTTAATTGGAATTATCGAACCCATTTGAAGTTTTCAATCGATTTTTCTATTTAAGTGTTTTGAAAACATAGTTTTCTTGATTTTTCTTAAAAAATTATGTTGCAACTCTAAAAAATCAAAAACTTATATAAAAATAATAATAATATTTTTCCAAAAGACGTATTAAGACATTGGTAATTGAAGTATGAAGGCAATGAAAGGGAAGAAGGTATGAACAATGATTCTTCTTAAATTCAATTATAAAATATGAGTATCATGACGCCAATTCTGGAATCCGAATCGTAACCGACGTCATTGACCGCTCAGAGGTTGCAGACAAGCCTCTTCTTGCATTCATCATATATATACGGTTAATTTTAGCAAAAAATTTTAAAAAATTATTTATAGTTGAAGTATACATAGACTTCATATAAACTCATATTTGTAAGGAATTTCATTGCTCATACATCAACCATCGAATTATAATATCATGCAACTTAAAAGAAATGGAATCTGATGTTATAAGTAATACTTTCCAAAAGGCATCATTACAAGCGTCTGAATAAAATAGGAATAAAAACTAGTGGAACATACCCCACTAGTTCAAACCTACTACTAACCAAGAAATATAATGGCACGCATCCTCGAATGCATGAGGACCTACAAAGTCTTGATGAAATCTCTGAGTCCGAACAACTGCAATGATACCCTCAACGTCCACCTGAGGCTGCACCTTAAATAGTAATGTTGCATGGAATTAGTACACACTTGTACTAAATATGGGTACATCAAACAACACATAACGGGAATGCATGAACAAGAAAGGCTCTTCCTAATCAACATGCTTTCTTAGAAGGTTAAGTCTCTTGACTTTGACTATTTTGTAATAGGAAGGTCATACCATGAATATACCACACATCATACACACATAGATTCACATAATATACATTTCATGTTTCATATAAAGTACATTTCTTATCCATGAGACCTTGAAATTATGGACGTAGCATTAAGACATCTCAAGTGAGGGACCAACATATGGGATCTCAACCCGAGGGTCTCCTTTAGCAAATAAAGAGCCTACTTCATTCGTTCATTTCTACATCACATTATTCATTTCATTCATTCATAGGCTGATGTGAACACCAACTATATCTAGGATGAAATTTAAGACTCATTGGGATCATTAAGTGCAATGATCAAGAATGACCTAATGTCATTACTTGAATCTGATTTCACCTCTTGATTGTCTTGCACAAACACCTTTGGTATCATTCATTTCACTATCTTTAATATTTTGATGAACTTCAACCTTAACCGACATAGATAACATGAGCATCATGAAATCCGGTGTCTCCCCTATATCGAAAAGAGGTGGAGTCATTGGCCAAAGTGAAACCAAAAACATGCTAGCTTTAGGGGTACGAACCGAGCTAGTTCCCTATGTTGGAAAGATATTTCAAAGACTTGGAGATTTAGGGAGACCCATGACAAACTTGGTTGAGAGTCTCATCTCATGATATTTATGTAAAGCCCTACCCTTCCAAAAAGAAGGCATCACCACTCATAGCTAGCTCTTCACTACTTAGTTTAATGTTCATATTTACATTCAACTCATACATCATCGAAGCTTGCTTCTTAGCATGAGGTAGTCATAGATCATTAGATGATTTCTCATCTCTTCTTTACATATTAAGTGTCAATTGACCTTACACTTACATATAGAATGTGAATGAGAGTTGTCTCACAATTCATCTTAGCCTCTTATAATGTTGTCATCATTTTCATTAGCATCATAATTTAACATAATTACTCAACTCTTTACGTGAATTTTCAATTATTAATCATACCATTAACTCATGGTCTTTCCGATTTTGGGTTACTCATAACTGAATAAGTGTTTCTTGACAATATGAGTATATGTTGTGTAAGATTTATGAATTTTACACGTTCAACCAAGGGACCCAAGTTCAATCCCTAGTGGATGCATTCCAATTCATTTTAATGTGTCTAACAATTTAAGTCAAGGGACCCATGTTCGAATCCCTTGGGCAGCACTTGATTTTTTTTTAATATTTAGAGTGCTAGGGGAATTCACTTATTTCGGCCAAGAGCATCTTGGATCGAATCCCAGTGGCCTCAATTTTATTATTTTATTTTTCGTGTGAGATTTATGTATCTGACACCCTTGGCCAAGTACCCAAGTTCGAATTCTCCCTCCCTCACTATTTTCTTTTTCTTTTAATTTAAGGCTTCTTTCAACCTGCCAAAATTCGAATCCCCTCAACCTATTTTTGTTTATTTTATGGCTTAATCTCTCAGTATTAGGACCTTCAAGTTTCGAGATTCACTCTAATAGGAAGCAACTATTCCTCTTCATATATATATTAGTGACTAGACGAAACCATATTTATTTAACATAAAGTTTTAATTCACTTTCTCACATTAAGTCTAGACGTTTAACTCAATGTTTTACATATACTTTTGACCAATTAATTAAGGACTTTCCTTTCACTTTCTTATTCAGGACATCTCAATTTCTTTTGCATGTGAAACACACAACATTGCATAACGCATGATTCACCATTTTCTTTAAGTTAACAATAATAATACAATTACAGAAACAATATGTTTTGTGCACATATGACATTCAACTTTTAGACGTACGTAACAAATCATAAACAGACTGTAATAATACATTGCACACAACCACAAATATTCCAAAAATCATCTACTAGAAGTCATACCAACGTATGCATCAATTCGTTCATAGGATCTAATTACATGGGCATGCAAGGGGGGACAACCTTTGTTTTTTATTGGATTTAAAGTGAACCCAATGGGATTCTTGGTAAAAGGACTAAGATTGAAAAAACCCATACCTATTCAGCCACAACCACATGTTTTCCACCCATACACAAAACCTATCTTCTGAGCTTTGATATTTGTTCCCAAGTGAAGTTCTTTACTTAAAACACTTAGGCGTACAAATTATTTCTTTTTTTAGAAAAAAAATGTAGCCAAGAATACTTTTAGAACAGTGAGTATAGGTTTATTTTTTGTTGTTGAATTGTGAGGTAAAGTTGAAAATGTTTTTAGGATTAATAAAAAGAATTAAGAGATGCATGAAGCACACTCCTTGTGGGAGTCATGCGCCCCTTTTGTGGTTATTGTTGTTGACTTATTCAAAATTATTAAAATTGTAAAATTATACTGTAAATTATATATTAAGTTATTATAATGCCCCTCCTTTTTTTCACTAATATTAATCTACTGCCATTTCTGCCTCTAACTCGACTCGAACCCGAGTGTGGAGGTAGGGTCAATCTCAGGTCTGACCATTGAGATTTGACTTATTTTGACTAAGTAACAAATTTATTTAATTAATTAAATATAAGCCTAGGGTCATAACTATACTAGCCCTAGCACTAAAATTACCTTTATACCCCTAGAACCCTTAAAACCTAGAACTAACCCTCTAAGTCCGGTTAAGACTCATCCTAGTGAATCCTAGTATTCGGGTACCCAACATGGCTGGAACCAACCCTGCCTAGATCAACTAATGCACCAAGTTGGTTTTCTTTGCTGGTTCATAGGTTCAGAGGTCTGGTTCCACACGCATCAATCTATTTGAACCAGATCTAACATAGGCATTCTATGTACGTTTAGGCCTTACATAGCATAGTCATTTTTGGGTTGTCACATTATCCCTCCCCCGACCCCCGCCTCACGAACATTTGTCCCCAAATAACACTACATATAATTTAAACAAAGAGGGTGAATTTCAAAATTTACTTCGCCATACTTAAACATTTCTCTTTTGGGAACATTTGTTCTGCATTTATTTTGGTAGTGCATATCATGCAAGCTTATGTAAGGATTCATTATTGTGATTGACCAATTTCCTTATAAATCACACTTAACTTAATTCACAACACAATTCACGCAACGCAGAAAACATGCCTATGCTTACACAAAAACAACAACATAGATTGCAAATATAACTTCGTTTTAACTCATATAATATTATTTCAAAACATATGATTGGTGAACTATTACACAATGTTGACTACAACATTTGAACTTAGAATTTCATAAACATGAATCAGACTATAGGAAAATAATGTCTAACCTTAAGAAATGAACAAATGAGGACAGCGAGATCGCATCTCATCCTCGGCCTCCCATGTTGCTCGCTCAACAAGGAGGTTCCTCCATAGAACTTTCACGGTGGCAATATCCATGTTCCTTAGTCATTTCACTTGACGATCTAAAATTTTTATTGGAACCTCTTTATAAGAAAGGCTCTCATCAAATCCTAACCCCTCAATAGGAAGGATGGATGCTGGATCGCCTAGACACTTCTTAAGCATTAAAACATGAAACACTGGATGAACAAAAGCCAAATCTTGAGGTTACTTCAATTCGTAGGCAACAATGCCTAGTTGCTGCAAGACCTTATAAGGTCCTATATACCTCAGACTTAACTTATCTTTCTTACCAAACCTCATCACCCCTTTCATGGGTGATATCTTAAAGTAGACCTAATCACCTACCTCAAACTCTAGAGTCTCTTTTTGTTGTCTGCATAGTATTTTTGACGATTGTAAGTAGTAGACTACCTATCTATAATTATTTTCACCTTATCCATGGACTCATGTACGATCTTAGGATCAAGGATGACAGATTCTCCTACCTCAAATCACCCAACTGAAGACTTACATCTTTAGCTATATAGTGCTTCAAAAGGTTCCATCCCAATACTGGAATAGTAGATGTTATTGTAAGAGAACTCAATCAGAGGCAAATGATCATCCCAACTCCCTTGAAGTCACTAACACATGGTTTCATCATGTCTTCAAGGGTCTGGATGATACAATCTGCTTTTCCATCCTTATGTGGATGAAAAGCAGTACTAAGCTTCACCTGTGTGCCCAAGCTCTTTTGGAAAGATCTCCAAATATTAGAAGTAAATTGGGCTCCCATATATGAGATGATAGACAGAGGAATCCCGTTCCATCTCACTATCACATAAATATAAAGCTTGGCATAATCTTCATCTTTGTAAATAGACTTCACTGGTATGATGTGAGCTGACTTGGTCATTCTGTCAACAATAACCCAAATAGAATCTTGTAGTTTCCTAGTCTTTGGCAGACCAACCACAAAATCCATATTAATAGGCTCCCGCTTCCATGTTGGAATCTCCATTGTCTGAATGAGACCCCCATGATTAACATGTTTGGCCTTATCCTATTGGCAATACGAACATTCCTCCACGAATATAGAGATATATCGCTTCATGCCTTCCCACCAATAGACCTCGTTAATGTCGTGGTACATCTTGGTGGCACCTAGATGAATGGAATACCTGGAACCATGAGCTTTTACCAAAATATTAGTCCTCAAATTATCAACATTAGACACACATAACCTGTTTTGGTTCCTGAGTATACCATCCCCTCCTAGGGAAAATGAGTCATTCAAAATACTCAATACTGAGTCCTTCAAGTCCATGAGTAGTGGGTCGAGATAATCATTAGCTTTTACATCTACAACATCTGAAGATTTGGAACTTGAGTGAACCGAATCACCCCCACTTGGTGCATCTACCAGCCATACATCCAATTTATCAAATTGGTGTACCTATTTAACCAATTTCTTCTTCTCTTCATCAATATGATACATGCTGCCCATACTCAATCGACTCAACGCATCAGCCAATACATTGGCCTTACCTAGGTGATAATAAACACTCATATCATAATCTTTGAGCAGTTTTAGCCATCTTCTATGACGAAGGTTCAACTCCTTCTATGTAAGAACACACTGAAGACTTTTATGATAATTATATACATCAACATGTACACCATAAATATAATATCTCAAAAGTTTTAATGCAAACACCTCTTAAGATAACTCAACATCAAGAGTAGGATAGTTCTTCTCATGGATTTTCAACTATCTCGATGCATATGCAATCACCTTGCCATCCTGCATAAGAACACATCCCAAACCTACTCGGGAAGCATCACAGTACACCACATATTCTGCACCACTTCTCGGCAAAGTAAGAACTAGGGCAGAAATGAGTCGGTCTTTGAGATCTTAAAAGCTCTTCTCACATTTTTCAGAACATTCAAACTTCACCTTCTTCTTCGTCAAGGATATCAATGGAGCAACAATAGTGGAAAAGCCTTGTTCAAACCTACGATAGTAATTGGGCAAACCCAGAAAACTGTGAATATTTGGTAGGAGTAAGGGGCCTCAGCCAATTCTTCATCGCCTCAACCTTCTTAGGATGAACTTAAACACCTTGGTCTATTATATTATGACCAAGAAAGGTCACTGATCTCAACCAGAATTCACATTTGTTGAACTTCGCATACAACTGATGTTCTCTAAGTACATGCAATGTGTTTCTCAAGTGTACCACATACTCTTCTCTAGAATTAGAGTATATGAGCATATCATCTATGAATACAATGACAAAGGAATCAAGGTACTCACGGAAAACTCTATTTATAAGGTCCATAAAAGCGGCTGATGCATTAGTGTGACCGAATGACTTGACCAAAAATTTATAATACCCATATCTAGTACGTAAAGAAGTCTTTGGAATGTCTTCTCGCCTCATTCTAAATTGATGATAGCCTTACCGAAGGTCTATCTTGGAAAAAAACTTGAACCTTAGAGTTGGTCGAATAGATCGGCGATTCTGGGAAGGGGTATTTATTTTTTATAGTGACTTTGTTGAGTTACCGATAATCGATGCACATTCTGAGGGTTCCATCCTTTTTCTTTACAAACAAAACTGGAGCACCCCATGGGGATATGCTTAGGTGGATAAATCCCTTATCAAGTAGTTCTTTTAACTGCAACTTCAACTCTTTGAGTTAAGCTAGTGCCATCCTATATGGGGGAATCGAAATTTGCTTGGTGTTAGGATCTAAATCAACACCGAAGTCATTATCATGTTTAGGAGGGATTCCTGGTAAATCCTGCGAAAAGACATGTGGGAACTCATTCATTATAGATATTAAGTCTATGGAAGGAAATTCCTGATCTAAGTCATTGACTCTAACTAAGAGGTACAAATACCCCTTAGCTATCATCTTTTTGGCCTCTAAGTGTGAAACAATTTGTCCGACAGGACTTGAACCATGCCCTTCTCATTCCCTCTCTAAGTCATTTGGAAACTGAAACCTCACTACCCTCTTTCAAAAATCTATGGTGGCATAACACTTATGGAGACAATCAATACCCATGATTATATCAAAATCAAGCAAGGCTAATTCCACAAGACCAGCATGAGTGACTCTATCAAGTATTTGAATTAGGAAATTTTTATACACACTTTTTGCTCTAATGTAATCTCCTATGGGGGTACTTACTAGAATCAGCTCATGTAGGACGCAGGAAGCACATCAAATCTACTAGGTATCAAAGGAGTAACAAATAATAGAGTGGATCCTGGATCTAACAATGCATACACTAGGAAAGTAAAAATATGCAACATACACGTGACAACATCAGCTGACTTGCTCTTCTCTATCTTTTAGTGCATAAAATCAGTTCCTCTTAGGAGTTTTGGCTGCATCATTAGCATTCAGGCAAAGGCTGAGCATCTGCTTTGGCGTTATCCATTGTCTGAGGATAATCTCGGACCATGTGTCCATTCTTGCCTCACCCGAAGCAGTTGTTAGTACCTATTAAACACTCACCTTCATGGGGACGTCCACTTTTACCACTAGGCTTGATTTTTCGCTGGACATTCCAATCATTTCCCTTTTTGGGGCTAGACACGTTAACTTTGGCATTCACATTTCCTGAAGAAGCAGAATTACCTGAATGTCTCTTGAACTTAGGTATGTTCTGGATTCCAAATGAGACCCTGCCCAAGCTAGGACCAGCGAAATCTGGATTCCAAGGCTTATTAATTTCATGAACTCTCCTCTTATGGCGAATCTCCTCTACTCTTTTAGCATGCATTATCAACCTGCCCAGATCCATGCTATCATACAACATAGCTACCCCACAATCTTCCACTATATCCTCCGACACGCCAGTCACAACCGTTCTTATTTCATCCCTGCTATTTGCCACCAGAGAAGAATTATACTTTGACAGGTTAACGAATTTTAAGGAATACTCTTTGACTTACACACCTCCCTCTCTCAGGTTGATGAACTCTTCAACCTTAGCTTCTTGTTGCTCTCTAAGGAATAATCTCTTCAGAAAGGTAGTTTTGAGAACATCTCAAGTGATGGAAACATCTCCATGTGCTCGGCTATCAGTCCACATCCGGTACCATATCTGTGCCACATCCTTAAGTTAATATGCAGTCATTTAGCCTTCTCCTACTCATCTACTCCCATGGCACAAAGTATCTTGTGGACCTCATCCATGAACTCCTAGGGATCCTCATGGGTCTTGGATCCAAAGTAAATGGGGGGGGGGGGTTCATTCTGGTGAATTCCCTCAACCTGCTTGCCATGGTGCTAGCATGAGGGTTCTCTGTGGGAGCACCTTCTCTTGTGGCTTCATCCGTGATGGCTTGAGCCTGAGTTGTGATGGCATGTGCCATCTGTAGTAAAGCATTTCTCACTTCACCACCTATCAACCCAGTTGGATTGACAAGCACTTGATCAACAACAACTGGGGCTTGAGGAGGAACTTGATTTCTTCTAGCAGTTACCTCACCTACCATCCTGCCTGCATTTCTCCTCGTATGCATTATCAATATGTAGATATAAGAAGAGAGTAAGATTCTTAATCACACAATTATGTCACAATTCTACATAGCACTTCAAAGACTTGAAGCAGGGAAAATTTCCTAAGCATTATGTAGTCTCTAATTCATGATAGTGGTGCACTTCACAACCATAATTTTGAAACTACATAACGTAGTTGATATGAGCCTGATGCCTTGGATGATAAACCTAATGCTCTGATACCACATTTATCACGACCCAGATTCAGGAATCTCAATCACAACTGACGTCGTTGACCTCTCAGAGGTCGCAGACCAGCCTCTTCTTGCATTCATCACATTCATACGGCTACTTTTAGCGGAAAAATTTAAAATTTTTATTTATAGTTGAAATATACATAGACTTCATATAAACAGATATTTGTAAGGAAGTTTATTTCTCATACATCAACCATCTAATTATAAGATCATGCAACTTGAAAGAATCTCATGTCATATGTAATACTTGCCAAACACGACATCATTACAAGCGTCTGCACAGAATAGGAAAGAAACACTAGTGTAACATACCCCACTAAATCAAACCTACTACTAAGAAACAAATATTAAGGATGGCATCCTCGAATTCATGATGACCTACAAAGTACGGAAGAAATTTCTAAGTGCGAATTACTGCAATGATACCCTCAATGTCCACCAAAGGCTGAAAATAAAATAGTAATGTTGTATGGAATTAGTACACACTTGTACTAAGTATGGGTACATGCAACAACACATAACGGTAATGCATGAACAAGAATGACTATTCCTAATAAACATTCCTTCTTAGCAGGTCAAGTTTCTTAACTTTTACTATTTCATAATAAGAAGGTCATACCATAAATATGTCACATATCATACACACATAGATTCACATAATATACATTTCACGTTTCATATAGTGTACATTTCAAATCCATGAGACTTTGGAATCATGGACGTAGCATTAAGACATCATAAGTGAGGGCCCAACATATGAGATCTCAACCCGAGGGTCTCCTTTAGCAGACATAGAGCCTTATTCATTCGCTCATTTGTACTTCACATTATACATTTAATTAAATCATAAGCTGATGTGAACACCATATGTACCTAGGATGAAGTTTTAGATTCCCATTGGGATCATGAAGTGCAATGACCAAGAATGACCTAATGTCATTACTTGAATCCGGTTTCACCGCTTGATTGTCTTGCACAAACACCTTCGTTATTGTTCATTTCATTATATTTAATACATTGAGGAACTTCAACCTTAACCTACATACATCATGTGAGCATCATGAAATCTTATGTCTCCCCCACATCGAAAAGAGGTGGAGTCACTGGACAAAGTGAAACAAAAAACTTTACAGATTTAGGGTTTCAAACCGATCTAGTTCCCTATGTTGGAAACATAGTTCAAACACGAGAGTTTTAGGGATATCCATACCCACCTTGGTCAGAGTCTCGTATCATGTGATTTATGTGAACCTCCACCCTTCTCGAAAGAAAACATCACAACTCATAGCTCGCTAATCGCTGCTTAGTTTAAAGTTCCTCTTTACATTCAATTCATACATCATTGAAGCTTGCTTCTTATCATGAGGTAGTCATAGCTCATTAGATAATTTCTCATCTCTTCTTTACATATTAACTGTCAATTGTACTTACACTTACATAGAGAATCTGATTGAGACTTGTCTCTAAATATTCAACAATCTCTTAGGTGAGTACTTTTAAAGACCTTTTACTTATGCTTGGTTGAGACATGTCTCACCTTTCATCTTAGCCTCTTATAATGTTGTTACCATTTTCATTAGCATCATAGTTTAATATAACTGCTCACCACATTACGTGAATGTTCATTTATTAATCTTACCATTAACTCATGGTCTTGCCCATTTCGAGTTACTCATAATTGAATAAGTGTTTTCGTGACAATATGAGTATATGTTGTATACGGCTTATGAATTTTACACATTCAGCCAAGGGAACCAAGTTCATTCCCTAGTGGCTTCATTCCATTTCATTTTAATATGTCTCACAATTTCAATCTAGGGACCCATGTTCTAGTCCCTTGGGAAGCACTTGATTTTTCGTTTTAATTATTTAGAGTGCTAGGTGACTTCACTTATTTCGGCCAAGAGCATCAGGGATTGAATACTAGAGGCCTCAATTTTATCATTTTTTTTGTGTGAGATTTATGTATCTCGCACCCTTGGCCAAGGAGCCGAGTTCGAATTACCCCTTCCTCACTATTTTCTTTTTCTTTTAATTTAAGGCTTTTTTCCACCTGCCCAAGTTTGAATCCCCTTTCTCAACCTATTTTCATTTCTTTTATTTTAAGTCTTAATCTCTTACTGTTAGGATCTTAAGTTTCCAAGATTTACTCTAAAAGGCATCAACTGCTCCTCTTCATATACATTAGTGACTAGTCGAAACCATGTTCATTTAACATAAAGTTTTAATTCACTTTCTTACATTTAGTCTAGACATTTAACTCATAGTTTTACATATACATTTTACCAATTCATTAAGGCCTTGACATTCACTTTCTTATTCATGAAAATCACGATATTTTTTTTATGTTAAAAACACAATATTGCATTACACATGATTCACCATTTCCTTCAAGTTAACAGTAACAATACAATTACAGAGAACAACATGTTTTGTGCACATATGATATTCTACATTTGGACGTACCTAACATATCATAAACATCCCGTAACAATACATTGCACACAACCACAATCATTCCAAAAATAATCTACTAGAAGTCATATCAACGCATGCATCAATTGGTTCATAGGATCTAATGACAGGGGCATGCCTCGGGGGACAATCTTAGTATTTGATTGGTTTTAAACTTAACCTTAAGAGACTCTTGGGAAAAGTACCAAGATAGAATAAAACCCATACCTTTTCAGCCTTTACAACAAGCCACAACCACACGTTTCCGCCCATACACAAACCTTTCTTTCGAGCTTGGATTCTTGTTCCCAAGTGAAGTCTATACTTAAAACACTAAGGCGTACGAATTCTTCCTTTTGTTTGTAATTGATGAAGACAAGAATAGTTTTAGAACAGTGAGTATACAATTATCTTCTGTTTTTGAATTGTGAGGTAAAGCTGAATTTTTTTATGATTAATATAAAGAATTAAGAGTGGGCATGAAGCCACTACTAGTGGGAGTCATGCGCACCTTTTCTTGGAATTGTTGTTGAATTATTCAACACAATTTAAATTGTAAAATCAGATTATAAAATATATATGAAGATATTGGGATAGGTAAAATCTATTGAACAACTTTAGAATGATAAAAAAGTTGAATTCCTAAATATACTCAACTTTCTAATCGCAAATGTTTACACTTATAAACATGACTCTACTCGACGCGACTTGTTAGGTTTCCTAAGAACTTTTTCTAAAACCTTATCTTCTTAATACATTGTTTATCAATATCTAAAGTACCCCTTAGGTGCTACATGTCATATAAGACCCCTAAGATGCCCTACACAATTCGCCTAGTGTAAATCATACAAGATAAATAGCAAACAGAATTTAATAAACTTTCATATCATAAAAGTGTTTTACATAAGAGAAAGTATACATAGTAATGAAAATATATCTAGTATAGTATAGAGTGGTCGAGATTTAAACCATAAACCACATATAATATCTGAAAAGTAGAAATACATAAGGAAGGTAGATATGCCTTATCCTCAGGACCTAAGGATTAACTAACTCTTTGAATCCGGTAGAATAATCAACTAGCCAAAAGTGTAATAGATAGGCGTGTCAAACTATACATTAATTATACAATGTAGAGCATGTATGCATTAGTACATGAAGTAAACTAAGTATGGGTCAATATGCATAAAAATAGTCATAATAAAATGTATTATTTAAACATGTAATGAAAGCACAACATTTGAACTTTTAAAATCTTAAATAAGAAGCATCATATAAAACATAAGATATGACAATGCATTTAAAATAAGTGATAGATTAAATCTTTGACGAAACATATTCATTTTGTGGGACAACTAGCTTTAACTGAAAATAAAACCATAAGAGTTGTATCATGAACTATGTGTAATTCCTTATTCCGTTCGATGGGGTACACACCATATTTTGCTAAAGTGGATCCACTAGATTGGTCATTTAGGAAATCCTATGGGGGCACATAGTTCCGGACTACATGTTGCTACTAGAGACTACATTATTTGAATGTCAAATCCGTCTTGGTGCTAACTAGAAATCCCAACGGAATAGATAAAAACAAATCATCATCATAACCTAGAAAATACAATGATTAGTACAAACCTACATTTTAAAAATCGAAACATAGAATAACTCATTTAAACAAAATACAAGCATATGTGATAAAATCTTTTAGAAATGTGAATTCATATTTGAGAAATACCTTTCACAATCATTATCGCATTAATATGTGTTTTTTTCATGAGTGACATTGATACTTACATATAAAAGCACCCGGTCATCATAAACATTATTTTCATATGACATGCCTAACTTTTTAATTCATAGTTCATATGTTCATGCGTTCTTCACAAGTTCAAAGTAAAAAAGATTGTGGATCATGCATGGCTTCATATGATTACAACTTAAGATAATGTAATTACGTTAAATTATGCATTAGAATATAAAAAACAACAAGTGAATCATAATTTTATAGAACTCATGGAGAATTAAGAAGAACCCTAATTTGATCAATTGAAATCAAATTGAAAAACTTAGGGACCCCATGGAGGAATGAAATTAACTGGTGAATACCCACATACCTTGATAGTTAAAACCCAAGAAAAATGGTAAATTGAATACCTTAGTGTGTAATCCTAGCTTCTTCTTCTTCCTTAGCATGAGATAATATGGTAGAATGGATTTTGTTGAATTATGCCGAATTAGGAGAATGAGCTTAAAATGGGTAGATTTAGTTCTTTAAAGTCTTGATATAGAACTCACAAATAGGGTTTACGTACTTTAGGTATAAAATAGATAAAAAAGACTTAAATAACATTAAAAAGTAACTATCAGAACTGGACAACGAGTTTGATCTACCATTCGTAGAACTCTCTACAGTTTGTATTGGTCAACAGTAGACCAAGTACTGGACCTTGAAATTTCCCGAAATTTCTCAAGACCCTTCTATTGTCTGTAGATCCAAATCATAGAACTCAACTTTGACCCCAAAATTTCACGAAATTGGATTGCTTCTATGGATCCCATCTACAACCTCTAGATCATTCTATTGGCCGTCTTGTCAGTCGTAAAATGATATGGTTAAACTTGATTTTGTAAAATTATTTTTCATCTTTCTATGAGAGTAGTCTACAATTGTTAGAACATTCTATGAAGCATAGACTTGTCTCGCTAACCGAACCCAATGACTTAAAATATTTAATTTTTTTTAAATTCGAGGTGTTACATCTTCTCCCCAATATATTATTTAAACATCTTTTCATTATATTTGTTCAATATTTTCAAATGTGATGACGTTTTCATCTTTCTTAGTTCCTATTCCATAGATCAATTTATGAATCAATAGAGAACATTTTCTTATGTATGAATCAATATTAACTCTTATAATTCTAATTAAGCCGATTTATTTTTTATTTTATCCATAGATATTATTTAAAAGGGAACCAAAAAAGAAACTAAATAAAAAAAGTGAAAAAGAACGATAAAACAAGAATTACAAAAATGATTCTTAATTAATGAGAATTGACATATTCGACTAAAACAGGTCAAATGAGATTTGAAAATTCAGATTCTCTACTATGTGACTCTAAATAAGGGACCTTAATTAAGGAAATAGGAACTAATCATTCGCTAATGTTCTACTTAATTTTTGTGACCCTGGGTCTTCATCATCTTCCTCACAAAACAAAAGGTCATGGATGAAGTAGTTTTAACTGAAGAAGTATCGTGCCTACTAAAAAAAGAAGGGTATATTCACTTAAACTATAATTATGAGTATTTATATATATTTTCCAAATTATTAATGTATAACATATAATTTATCATCTCCTATTGAACAAAAGAAATGATAAAATGTTAGTTCAAATTTTATGGTCTTCGTCCGACTTTTAGTAATACTAGTTATTTGACACGTGTATTACACTTGTATCCCAAGTCAGATGGTAAATTTTTTACATAATTTACCTCAAGGATTATCAAAAAATCAAGATAAATTAATAAAGTGAAATTTTTGAGACTTGACATCTGATCTCAAAATAAGCACGTACAATTTATGATAAAGTGACACCATTACCACTATCGCAACACACTTGATCATTTGTGTACAACACAATATAAAAATCAATTAAATGAATGTTGAGAGCAGAAATATGTATAAAAAGTAATAAGTTTTCTAAATTGGAGACCGTAGTTTGTATAAATTTGAATAAGAAAAAAAGAAAATCAAAAGTATAGAAAGAGTAATGATAATAAATGTAGGGACATAAACGTACGTGGCAATTTTTTTTTAATCTCAACTAAAGCTTTTCTTTTTATTTATTTTAATAAGTAAGAAATGATCTTCAAATTCTATATCATTATGTATATTTTTCATCTATCATTGCTGCTATGTCAAACATGATATGAACAGAAACAACAAAATATATTCACTATGACAAATAAGTAGTACAAATATTTTAGAAAGTTAGTGATTAGAAACATAATAGTTGATCGAAGGAATAGCTATCCCAATCACAATTTTATCTAATTTTTTATGTAAGCTCCATGAGTTGAAGCTTGAGAGAACCAAACAAGACCATTTGAAAAAAGTAGTATCAGTTCATGTTCTTCTCTTTTCCAAAATCATATATATATATGCCTTATGCACTCATTTATATGTTGAATTTTAATGAACTGAGTTTTCAGTTACACTATCCAAGTATACCATGAATATCACTTACACTACTTAAGGAATTCCAAAAAATAAATTTAATGGTACACCTCGTAGTTTAGTAGGTCAATTAGACCTTGACGTGAGTGTTAGAGTCTTAAAATTGAATTTCTATACTTTGAACGAAGGGTTCATGGTTGGAATGTCAAGGTACGACTCCCCAAGGAACAACCAAGTGTTCTTAAGGAGCACCCTAAAACAACGCTAAAACTACCCCAAAAGAGTACCTAAGTGGGGGACCTACCATCAATAGAGGGACCCACTCCCCAAGGGTGAGCGGTTGTGGGTCAAGGCACCCAAAGCAGGACACATGAATCCATGGATGACCAGAACGGGATGTGGGTGGACCCACGGCCCGTGGACTTCGTCCCGTAGGTTGAAGCAGTCTTGGCCTTATGTTTGTTTAAGCTTTGGTTAATGGAGCAGTCTAGAATTAATTAGTTATTAAGTGGAGTCGTTTTAACGTAGATTATACCTAATATATAGAATTTATACCCTTAATTAATTTATTCCAAATAATCATTTCAACTCACCCAAAAGAAACCAATTCCCACTAAGAAATTCTCTCTTTAGAAGAAGGGAAAGGAGAAAGAAAAAGAGAAGAAGAAGAAGAAAGAGAAGGACTTGTATTCCAAAATTCATAGGCTTTATAATCAATATATATTATCTTATTCATCAATGCATTCTTCCAAAATGGATCCTCCTAGAATTCCTCCATTTGTGAAGATGAATCCCCAATTCTAGTTACGGTTCTTTCATACAATGTGGGTTTAGCTGAGTATGAATTCAATTGCTTGGATATTGAATGTTTCCTATTGCATTAGTAGTGAATAATGATATTATGATGATATTACAAGTTTTATATGGGTAACCCTAGTCTCAAATATGAAATTGAAGAATGTGGGGTTATGCCTTGTGAAGTAAAATTGATGATTCATGTGTGATCTTCTAGAATCAATGATATGCATTGTAATTGCTCAATAAAAGAAGTATGTCAATAATTAATTATATGCATTGTAATTTCTCAATAAAAGAAGTATGTCAACACTAATTGAATTAGATTAAAGATTATATGATGGATCATGATTAGTAATGATTGATATTGAGACTTGATGATTAGTTATGACTAGATTTCCTAAATAAGAATCTTGTGACTAGAATGTCTTGTGATATAGATATGTATGATGATTGTAAGAGGTAAAACATTGAGATAAAGATTGTAGTCATTAATGTTTATCACTAAGGATTTTAAAGTAAATATAATATGATGAATTATGTATGTTAATGCTTTTAAAGTAAAGTATATATGAGAATAGAAGACCAATGGATAGAATTGTGGCAGAAGGCCTTTACCTACCTAGTGAATGCTTGAATGCATGAAGTGATAGAATCACTGGAATATGGATAGATTTTCAAGGAAATACTTCCACGATACATGAATGTTAAGTAAGACTTAAAAATAAGCAAAGGAGTGTATTCTTGACCCCAAGTGGATATTGACAATGATATGGAAGTTCACACAAGGTAGGTCTGTGCTCCAAGTTGAAAGGATAACCACACCTAGTTGATGTCCGAAATATTTAAGGTAAAGGGGGAACTCTCACATAGAATAATCTGGGTTTTCCCAAATTAGATGTCATGAAAAGGAAGCCTTAGCTTGGTAGATTTCGGGTTACGAGTAGCAATCTTCTTATCCGTGGAACTAAGATGTTTTTAATGAAATATATCCTATAGTTAAAAAAATAAACTAAGTGTAATGACCCAAGGGTACCCCCCCAGTCATTACCGGCCTATTCGACCTTGAAGAGGTCTTATACTAGCCCTTAGCATACGTCATAACATGTATTATAGAATAAAAAAATGGAAAATTTAAAACTTTTACTTTGGTAGTTCACTTCACTTCATATAAGGAAACTATCATCCAACTTTGTTACTATGTACCATCTAGACATAGAGGAATAGAAACTTGGGACTTAGCCCATACAACAATGAGAACTTCTCGAATTAGTAAAGTACAATATCATCTTTAAAACATTACAAAAACTAGTAAGATAGAATATGGGTTTTTTGTCCTGGTACTTGTGGACTCACAAACTTAGAGAAGCAAGTCAAACTGTTATGAGAAGTGAACTTGAAATCCTCAACGGTTTGAACCTATATTATGTAGGAAAAAGGGATATGGGTTAGTACATTACACGTACTAAGTATGACTTCTATGCATAAAATCATCAATGCATGTATAAAAGGACATTTTAGTCAAAAACGTGCTTTCTATTAATTTATCTCAACATGCACATATAATAAGAATTATAAGCCAACCAAACATAATATCAACCCAACATGTAGGCAACCTAAACAATCCTTGTGCAATGCAAATAAAATAATCTCATAACCCCATCCAAAGCTAAGTATCACATTAAGCAACCCACTAAATGCAACATTCATAATCTCATATTTAATCGTAACATGTTTTATTCATAAAGATCTTACGTAGCTTAAAAACACAGGCCATAATAAAATCATATGGGACACTACTAGAACCATCACTCAAAATCCCACAAGTGGAATGTATTAGAGAAGACCCATACCCTCTCTCATACTATGTAGAAACCCTTAAGAAAGGTCTATAGAGAGTTGATACACTTCTTTGTCCATTTACTTTTACAATTAGGGAAGAAGTTGTAATAAACTACAATAGACCATGTGAGATACATGAAATCCGGTGATCTACTCCCACACCAATAAGAGAGGGTTAACACATGCCTAAGGTGTAACCTTTCGTACATAGCTATCTAGGTGGATCCACAAAGCTAGAAACCTATGTGGGCACATAGTTAAGGGTAAATGATACTGTTGCTAGAAACCCTAACTTACTAAACATAAAGGTTTTGATCTCGTGATACAACACATATCTTGGGAAATACGAACTTGCTGATCATGAGGAAACTCATATGGGGAGACGGATTCGCTAAACATGAGACTCCCATCTCATTTAGATGCCTTTTCGCTTCTAAGTATCTATTACCTTTTAGTAACCATCATTAGTCACCATATAAGTTCACACTAGACTTTTATAGAACCTTATATAACTACCTCATCATAATAGCTCTTAGGAAATCATAAGTGAAAACTATCCTTCCACTTTTGAAACCCCTGGTAAGTGAGTAGCTGTTTCACTTTAACACTTCATTATAATCATGTGAATTACTTTTCAATCATATAATAATCATACCTAAACATACTTACATACTTCATAGATAATTCAAGTATATAGGGTTAAGCATGATAGATACTTATCGTCAACACCAAAACAACACATTAGACATAGGATCATTAGTATCCAAGTAATTGATCTTTCAAAATTGAGTTCAAGAAAGAACAAACTTTTATACCTTTTTCCCCCTTGATGAGACTTTATACTTCAATTACCCAAGAATACACAATCAAAACATACACATGGTAAATTCAAGAATCAATACAAAGCTAACATAATTCTACACAATTTATATACTTATCATCCTCTACAATTACCGTAGAAATTTCAAGGTTTTTTTAGTTTAGGGAAGAACAAGGGTCCAACAGGAAATATCAAGTGATTACCAACAATAATAATTGAAAAGTTAAAAAAAATGGATCATAATTCATCACAATGGATCCATAAATTTCCTTTTTCGAAGAGGACCCATGTATATATAGAGAGAAACTCTAGTTTTGGGGGAGTTTTGAAATACTCTTTGGAGGGGTCTCTTGGGGAAAGAAGTCACAATAGTGAAATAAACCAACCTTAAATAGGATTAGACACGAATTTTAGTTGGATTACTTGGTGAATTTGTCTTCTTCTTGAAGATCCAAAGTTTCTTAACTGGAAGTTTGAGTTGGGAAGAGAGAAACTAAAGGGAAGTGAGAGTCTTAGGGGTTTTGGGATTATGAAGTGTGAAGAATTGTTTAATGAATTAAAATCCCTTAATATACCTAAAAAAACAAATTTAGACCGAATCTACATTTAATTGGCCAAGGGTAGAATTTACCGCACAACCCTTAGCTCGGCCGTGTAATGCATTAGTTCGTAGGCAACTATCGACACCCTCAATTGCAGATCAATCTTTCCATGTACGAACACCAAATTACAGAACGTACGTTCATTGACGGACTGTCCTTTACACCTATCGAATCCCAAGATGTTTTTACAACTTTTTTGTCAAATGTTTGGGTCCTCCTAGAGGGCCGTTAGAGTGTCCTCAGGGAGTTGTACCCATATGTTTTGATCTAAACATTCTCCAACGTGTACCCAAAGAATTTATACAAAGTTTGACCTTAATACAACCCTTAAAACCCCTGCTCCAAGTGATAAAGACACACTAGATCTCTTTCACTATCTTCCAGACGTCATGGACGTTCCTTGAAGTTTAACATTTAATACTTCCTAACTAAGTTAATTACCTTTGTTTTATGTGTAAAATCATCATCATTCATCATGTGAAGATATAGTCTAGGTCACAGAATTTCCAGGGTGTTACAATATCCCTCTTTAGGAACATTCATTCCGAATGAAACCTTAAATCGTCTATAGGGAAAGAAGAGAGATACTCAAGACTAGCAGCCCAACAAGAAGCAATATCATAATCAGTCAAAGCTCATAGGGAGAATTCTCAAATCCTTTCAACCAATAATAATATCCTTACAATATAAGAACTTATTTCACAATTCATCACCTAAGATCTCACCATTTCATATAACATAAGGAGGAACTACCTTCTCCATTTCAATATGATCTCAATATGAACATTTAAAGAGTTGAGATGATAAATTCTTATTAAAAAAATCAAACATTATCGAGACTATTCTCAAGAAGACAATGTAGCACACTTTATATTTAAGTGCAAGCTAACCATAATATACATATTTGATGAAAACCTAAGTAAAGCATGAATTTCTACAGGCATATACACATATTAGAATAATAGGATAATCTCAACATTATTTATAATCACCATTAAGAGAAACTACTAACCTTAACCTTGAAAAGCAGTAAGAGGAAAGAGATGAGGATAGCGGGACTTCATGTCAGCCTCGGCCTCATGTCGGCCTCAGCTTCCCATGATGCACCCTCAACTAGATGGTTCTTATATAGAACTTTTACAGAGACAACTTCTTTATTTCTAAAGTTTTTAACTTGAAGATCCAAGATGTCAACTGGAACCTCTTCATAACAAAGGTTCTCATTTACCCCTAAACCTTCTATAGGGAGAATAGACACCGGATCCACTATACATTTCTTGAGCATAGACACATGGAATACTTGATGAACCGAGACCAATTCACTTGGCAATTTTAATTCATATTCCACATTTCCGACTTGCTTCGAAATTCTATAAGGGCCCACATATCGGGGACTAAGTTTCCCCGTTTTGCAAAAACTCGTCACCCCTTTCATGGGTGAAATTTTCAAGTAGACCCAATCTCCTATTTTAAATTCAAGGTCCTTTTTTCTATTGTCGGCATAAGAATTTTGCCGACTATAAGAAGTCTTCCACCTCTCCCTTATAAGTCAACTTTCTCCGTGGCCTCATAAACTACCTCAGGATGAATAAGAGAATTTCACCCACTTCAAATAATCCAAGCGAAGCCGGGCACCTCCTACTATAGAGTACATTGAATAGTTCCATGGAAATACTTGGATGGTAGCTATTGTTGCAGTAAATTCTAGAAAAGGTAGGTGGTCATACTAATTACATTGAAATCAATGACACAAGCTCTCAATATGTATTCTAGGGTTTGATGGTGCACTCTACTTGACACTCCATTTGAGGGTGGAAAACAGTACGAAGTTTCACTTGAGTACCAAGCCCAGTTTGTAAAGAACTCCAAAAGTAGGAAGTAAATTGGGAACCTTTACCCGAAATGATCGTTAAAGGGGCCCCATGCAACTTTATGATCTCCTTAATGTAAAATCTAGCATACTCCTCCACCGAAGAAGAGACTTTAACAGGAAGGAAGTGGGCTGATTTAATCAATCTATCCACTATAACCCAAATGGAAAAATGTTGACTACGTGTACAAGGCAACCCTACCAAAAAGTCCATGTTGAAATCTTCCCACTTCCAAGTGGGGACCTCAATATCTTGAGTTAGAACTCCGTGTTCTTGATGCTTGACTTTGACTTGTTGGCAATTTCAGCACCTAGCCACCAAGTTTTCTATCTCCCTTTTCATCCCGTTCCACCAATAAATCTCGCACAAGTCACGATATATTTTTATGACACCTGGGTGAATTGAATATCAAGAACCATGAGACTCTTTAATTATTTTCTCCCTTAAGCCATCCATGTCCGGCACACACAATATACCTTGGTACTTAAGTACTCCATCCTACCCTTTGGAGAAAGACTCCGATTCCTTACACTCTATCAATAGAGGATCATGATGTTGTTTAGACTTCACCTTAACCACTAATGTTGATTCGGAGTTATGACGAACCATGAAACCACCCTTAGAGGATTCATCTAGTCAGACACCCTACTGGGCCAACCTATGTAACTCTTTTACTAACTCTTTCTTGTCACATCCACATAAGTCACACTACCCACACAAACTTGACTTAAAACATCCGCAACCACATTAGCTTTTCCATAGTGGTATAAGACACTCATATCATAATATTTTAAAAGTTCTAACCACCTCATTAGGCATAGGTTTAAGACTTTTTGAGTGAACACATATTGGAGACTCTTGTCATAATTGAACATATCAACATGTACCCCATAAAGATAGTGTCTCCAACTCTTCAAGGCAAACACTATGTCTGCTAGTTCAAGGTCTTGAGTTGGGTAGTTCTTCTCATGCACCTTGATGTACCTAGAGACATATGTTATCACCTTGCCATGTTGCATGAGGAAACAACCCAAACCTACTCGAAAAGCGTCACAATAAACAACAAACTCTTCGGTACCTTTCGATAAGTTCAACACGGGAGCATAGGTTAGTTTATTTAAAATAATTGGAAACTCCTTTCACATAATTCTGACCATTTAAAGATGTAATTCTTATGGGTAAAGGTCTTTAATGGAGATGCTATAGATTATAATCTCTCAAAAAACGTCCTTTAGTACCTGGACAAACCCAAAAAGCTTTGTATGTCAATAGGACTCACACGTCTAGGCCAACTTTTGACCACATCTGTCTTCCTCGTATCGACCTCTACCCCTTCAATAGAGGTAATCTGACGAAGAAAAGTAACCCACCTAAACAAAAATTCACAATTGCTAAATTTAGCAAAAGTTGTTTATCCTTGAGAACTTGCAAAACTATTCTCAAATGGTTCATATGATAATTATCCCTCCTAGAGTATATCAAGATGTCGTCAATGAAGATAATCACAAATAATTCAAGATAACTTCTAACAACTCGAGTCCATGAAACCTGCCGGGGCATTTGTTAGACCCAGAGACATGACTAGGATTTCAAAATGACCATATATTGTTAAAAATGCCATCTTTATATTATCAACACCTCTTACTCTAAGTTGGTGATAACCCGACCTCAAGTTAATCTTTCAAAAGTAACTCGCTCATTTGAGTAGGTCAAACAAATGGCCGATCCAACGGAGTCGAAACTTTTTCATTATAGTGACCTCATTAATTTGGCGGTACTCAATAAACATTCTTAAATACCTATCTTTATTCATCACAAACAGTACCGTTCACCCCATGTCGATTTGCTTGGTTGAATAAAATCGTTATCTTGCAAATCTTTGAAGTGAGCCTTTAATTCTGTCAACTCGGCCGAGGCCAGATAAGGAGATATTGAAATAGGTTATGTATCCGACGATAAATCTATGTCTAAGTCAAATTCCCGTTCGGCAGAAATTCTAGGAAAGTTATCGGGAGAGGCTTTTGGAAATTCCGTCACTACGGGGACCAAATCTATAAAAGGGATCTCAGATTTAATATCCTTAATGCTCACAATATAATAAAGACAAACCTTCGCAATCAACTTAGACGCTTTAAGACCTGAAATTATCTTACCCCTAGGCTTTGTGTTTCCTCCTTTCCATTCAAAAATGGGTTCATTGGGAAATTGAAATTAACTACCGTTGTTCAACAATCAACTTAGGAAAAACAAGCATGTAACCAATCCATCTGCAATCTGCCATCAAAATCCAACATATCAAGTCCTACTAAATTGACTAATGAAACTACATTGCGCAAGGAAATAGAACAACCCTTATAGACTCTTTTAGACACCAGAGAATCACACACCGAGGTAGAAATCGGAAAGGGTTCATAGAAGACATCGGCAAGCATGTAAAATTTCATAGCAACTAAATGAGTCAAAAAAGATAAAGCGGCACCGGGATCAAACAATGCATATACATTAATTGAAAATACTTTCAACATATCGGTAACAACATCGAGAGAGCTCTCTTGATCACCTTAGGATAGGAGAGCATAAAAGTGATTTCTCTTAGCAGCATCGGGATTTGTAGCACTTGCTTGTGCTTGAGAATTTTCCCTTCCTTGATACTTCATAATAGGGAATTCCCTATTAATGTGTCCATTCAAACAACAACCATAACAATTCGTCATTCAACTAAGAACTTTGGCAGGATCGGGGAGCACCCCTTAGACGTAACATGGTGTACTTGACCTCTCGGAGGTCTTATACAATCCCATAGTAATATTCGTTGCATTCTCATAAGTAAATTTAGCAGACAAGATAAAACTTTTCATAGCACATCATATGCTAGAAAGATCGCTTCATATAAATATAAAATATAAGTCATAATACATAGTTACACTCTAAGTCTCTTTTGCCATCTTATACTCAAAATCATAGAATAAAATAGAACAGGGACACAATTCTTATAATGATAACATAATATCTAAGTTATTACATAGACTTTGAACGAAACATCATATAGGAAATCCTTGAACCATAAGGATCCTTTTCCTTAAACTTGGGGAAACAACCCAAGACCTTCACTTTAAGCGACATCCTCTAGTCAACACCAGCTACACTTTGTGTAAAAATATGAAGAATAATTGTGTTAGTAAAAGAATGCACCGACTATGACAACCATGCCAAAACATGCATTTAAAAAGGAAATTTTACTTTGATATCATGCAACATGCCTTTTGAAAGAATCTTCATAACATTGACACAATTACACAGAACATTTAACAAACTTAATATAGGCATAGAAAATATTCATAACATTATCTTATCTTTTATGTTAATTCATTTACCCCAAAGAACCACTTTAGTAATACTTGATGCAATGCATGAATATTGACCCACTCCACTATCCACACTAAAGAATCACCTTAAGGCCACCAAGGTTGTCACACCGAATTCTGGAATCCAAACACATTCGGTGTCATTAACATCTTAGAGGTCCAAGAAAAACCTCTTCTTAGCTTTCATCATAATCATATAGTTAAATTTGTGGAAAATTTAAAACTATTAAAACATAGTAAAGTATACATAGACTTCATATGATCATTCCATAGAATAATATTCTAATGAGCTGAAAATCTAAACAACCATCTACAATTTATGAAAAAATTCAAATTGAAAGATCAATATACATAACGTAATAGTTTGCTAAAATGACCTTAATACAAATCTTCAAATAAAATATATAGAAAGAAATGCTAGGGAAAACATCCACTGGCTATGTCTAAAGTGCTAGGATAAAAAGATAAATGTATCATCCTCGATATCAAGAGGACCTACCAAAGTCTAGATATCGCTAATCCAAACAGCTTCGATGAGTCTTCAACCTTCACTCTGACCTGCACCTATAAAGATAATAATAGTATAGGGTTAGTACACACTTGTACTATGTATGGGTGTATGCACGCATACAAAAAAGGACTATGCAGGATCAAGGAAAGCTCTTCCTATAACAACATGCCATTTTTGGAAAGTGACATCATAGACTTTCCTAATTCGTCATTTATGAATTAAGGTATGAATATGACATATTTTAATGCATTCAAAGCACTCAACTCATTTTCTATATGAACATAAGACTTTAGAATCATGAACATAATTTTACAACAACTCGAGCAAAAACTTTGAATTCTGATCCTGCCTAACCCAAGAGATCCCTTTTCACACTTAGTTTAATTTTCATTTTTTTTCTTGTTGTATGATTCAATCATATCCTTTGATCCTATAATTCACTTACAAGTGCAATGATTCATTATAGTCATATACCTACAATGAATCAAGTAACTAATCTGAAGGACTAAGGAAATGATGTAAATACAATTTGACATGAAATCTTATTAAGCCAATCTTCATTTGTTTTGCCTATTATGTGATTTTTGCATAATATATGAAATCATTATAATCCAATCTTATTTGGATATGATCATGTGCATACAATCATAAGTCATTATAAGCCAATCTTATTTGGATTTAATCATTTTCATAATACAAGAAGTCATTATTGTCCATGCCCATTATTTGCTGAAAACTTCATTCTTATCAAACACTGATGGTTGATATTCTTAAGTTCTTTCTTACTTAGCTCACTGTGAATTTACATTCCTTCTTCTTTCTTTCTTACTTTCTTAATGAAAACTTTATCAGTAAGATCATGCGAGCTAACAAGAAATCAATGTTCACCCCATATCGAGAAAGGGTTATTCACCAATCTAAGTGAATAATGATCATGTTATCTAACATTAAGTCCAGTGTCTTCCCCACACAGAAAAAGGGTGGTTCACCCGCTAAAGTGGAACCAAGTCCACTATTTTACCAACACCAAAAGAGGTGGTTCATGGTTAAAGTGAACAAAATACTTTATTTGAGCATTTAACCGACATCGATCATTTTATCTAAGCTTGAAATCCAGTGTATACGCCACACTGAAAAGGGGTGGTTTCACTGGACAAAGTGAAACCTCATCATACATAGCTCTCTTGGGTGGATTCCACTGGCTAGTTCCTATGCTGGAAACAAAGTTTGAATATTAGGTGATATACGGAGACTACTTATTCACCTTGGTGGTAGCCTAATCTAATGAGTCTTACATGTGCTGGCACAACTCATTGCTAGTCTCTCAGTGCTTCGTCAACTTCTTTTTCTTTATATCTTTTAGAGTTGACTTAAACATTATGGAAGCTTGCTTCTAGTTATGAGGTTTACATAACTCTTTGGATAACGGTCATCCCTTTCTATACTTTTTGAAATGTGAACTTAACCTTACATCATCATCTTGGTGTTAATGAGACTTTTCTCACGATTATGAATAACATCTTATGTGAGTATCTTTAACATAGTTGTCTTAGGTGTAAGTGAGACTTATTTCACTTCCTTTAACACCCCATTAATGTCAATTTCATAATTCACAGACTTTTAATTATGTTATTACTCACCTTAACTCTTTTCATGTCTTTTTATAGTTTTAAACCATTCATTATAAACATTTAGTAATTTGTCCCATCTAGTTACTATGTTTATAGTTCATTTGTAAAGAGTATGTTGGGACTTGTTCAAGTGATTGGCATACCCTTATTTATAAATTAAAAGTTACATTGGTCATACTTAATTTGGTTTACATAAGTCATTAGCCATTTTCCATCATATCTTTGAAACAACATTGTAAGCCAATTTCATTCAACTTTTTGGACAATGTATTGTTAGCCAATTTTATTGGCATAAACCAAACTTTACTTAAACCATTTTCATTATATTATCACCAAACAAAAAAAATTAGATTCATGAAGGTAATGTAGTGATCTCCTCAACATAAACAACTCGACACTTTAGCATTTAACAATAACTTAACTTCATATTCGACTTCTAATCAAACTTCATATTCTTGATAAAAAAAAGCATTACATCATTCTTTACTTCGTATAACTGATAACCTAATAATATGAATCAAGTATATAAGCCTCATTAGTCATTAAACAATCACAAACCTAAACTTAATGATCAGTTAGCACCACATACCAACAACATTTCAAGTTTACATCTATAAACTTATAGAATCGAAAATAAGAATACCTAGGGAGGTGGACTTTCAACAATATCATTGGGGAACAACCCTAGCTTCCAAATTTATGAATTCAAAACATTTGAAAGTTATCTTGGAGAACGAATTCCAGGAGATAAAACCCATACCTTATGTAGAATTAAATCTACGAAGATCACCTTGCACGAAAACCTAGAAGAATACCTTGAAATCGGTTGAGAGAACTTTTCTATTTTTTTACGTTTTGCTCACTATTTTGCTCATGATTGCGGACTATTTTGAGTCATGAATTTTCTAGTGTTTGAACGTGATTCTAAGTCTTAGGAACTTATATTGACTATTTCAACTTAGGCTAATTAAGTTAATTAAATAAATAAATTAGTTAATTACTAAAACGCCCCTCCTAGATTGACTAACATTAGGAAAACAATTAACTTAGTCGAATATGAAATTATTTTCCTAAGATTTTCGGCCATCATAAAAATTATTAATTAATTAATTCATTTACTAATTTAATTAAATAAGTGACCTATGGTAATTATTGAAGTACCCCTAAGGCATTAGGACCATAACTAACACTGTTAAACCATCCTAGGTTAGGTACTATGTTATCTCTTGAACTAGTTACTAGGTTAGTGTCATCCAATTAAGTCTTAGGTTGTCGGGTGCACTAGATAGGTTATTTTTGTTTGTCCTAGGTTAGTTAGTTAGTGCTAGAGTTTGTTAGAGAGTTATATCCTACATGGGTGGACCCTTGCGCACGCCTGCCCCCTAACTACCCTAATCCAATTCGGTTAGGGTGGCCCACCTTTTGGCCGGTTTTTCACATATGCTTGCACATTTATTTCTTGTACTTTGTTAACTTTATATTTTTTATGGTTCATTTGGAACGCTTGCTTATTGTACCAAGGATCCTCACGATGTCCTTGGGCACTGGTTAATCTACATGCCCATTTCAATTGGTCATGTGCTATGGTGCCTAGGATTGACACACGGATGCCTCATAATTATTGTGCAAATGCTAGAAAGGATATGTTTTTAGCTTAGGGTCTTCATTGCAGGAACATTCCTTGGACAAGCTTGTTAATACATAGAAAATAGGCTAACACCCTTTAAGCCAATATTTTATAATCTATATATAGGCATTTTGATGCCTATGTACCCCCAATACATATTCTTAAAACTTAATAGTCTCTTAACTAGACGAGTACATTTTCTGGAATGTTACATTATCCACCCATAGGAACATTCGTCCGCGAATGATGCAATATATTATTTTAAATTAAAGAGAGTAATTTCGAAAATACATTAACATACTTGAAACTTTACTCTTTGTGAATTTCTTATTCACACTTACTCTTGATGATGTATATTATTCATGCTTATCTGAAGCTTCATATTTAAGATTCATGAACTTCCTTATAATCACATTTAACTTAATGCACATCACAACTCATGTAACTCAAAAGTTACTCATGGAACATTCTTCCTTCATAGTACCTTTACGATGGCAACCTCCTTGTTCCTCAACCATTTCACTTGGGGATCTAAAGTTTAAATGGAAACCTCATTTTAAGAAAGCTTCTCATCGGGTCATAACCCCTTAGATAATATCTTGTCGTCTTTAAGATTAGAAACTATTTAGCTTGTTGGATTTGAACCATGCCCTTCCCATTTCAACTCTAACAAATTTGGCAACTGAAACCTCACTACCCTATTTTGATGGTATATGGTAGCATAGATGTAACAACCCTAAAAAATTGAATATGCTATGTAATACTTAGTGTGTCTAGAATGCCTACGATTAGACCGGGTTCACACAGATTGATGCGCGTAAAAGCTAACCTCTGAACCCTTGCGATATCCAAGCCGACTAACATGTGGAGTTAGTTGAGCTAGGAAAGATTGGGTCCAGGCATGTAGGGCTCCCGAATATGAAGGTTTACTCAGATGAGTCTTTACCAGAGTTAAAAAAGGGAAATCTTAAGTTTGGAGGGTCTAGGGGTAAAATGGTCTTTTTCAAGGATAAAGTTAGTATCATAATTACCCTAAATATGTAATGAAATATTTAATTAATAACACGGAGGGGGATTTTGGGTATAAAAGGCCAAAATTAGCCTTTAAGAAAAATCTTGATCCACCCGGGTTTGAGTGTTGGTGGTGTCACAATCAGAATCTAGACTCTATACGAGACAGGCGTCGGTGACATCTCACAGGTCGCATACAGGCCTACATAAGTCATTCTTACTTCATCTAGATTAATTTTAGTGAAAAATTTAAACTTTTTGTCTTCTTACTTCATGCTCAACGTTTTAAACTTAACATTATAGGCGTTCACAAATCAACCATCTAATATAGAGATAATCAAATGAAAGAAACAGTTGATAATTGCTTTAAACATATTTTTTCCAAAACGGCACCAATAAAAACTATGAAACGAAAGAGGAAAGAAACAATAGTGGAACGTTCTCCACTAGTTAAAGCCTACATATAAGCTTGATAATAATGGTAGACATCCTTTAAAGCATGAGGGCATACCAGGATTTGATAAAAGCTCCACGCCCGGATAGCTGCACTGTCAACCTGTAAGCTCTAGTGTCCACCTGTGCTTTCACCTAAAAAAATATAGAGTTTTATGGGATTAATACACAGTTGTACTAAGTATGGGTATATGCAAACACACACAGAGGACATGCATGAGAAGGAAATGCTCTTTCCTAACAACATGATTCATGGAAAGTCAAGTCATAGGACTTGCCAAATTTTGATTAGGTAAGTCAATGGACCTGCCAAATTGCATTCGGAAAGTCATGCCATCAGTGTAACATACATCATCAAACTTATCATTTTTCAAACAACACATAACATATTTCACATATCATATCACGTATTTCACATCATTCTTTCATATGACATGAGACCTTGGGATCATGCACTTGATGTTAGGACTTTTCAAAATGAGGGCTCAACATATGGGACCTCCACTAGGGATCCTTCTTTAGCAAACAAAGAGTCTGCTTCATTTTTTCATACGTACTTCATTTTTCATTATTCTATATACTAGTGCAATCACCATTCATATCTTGGATGTAGTTTAAGACACTCATCGGGTTTGTTGTGCAATGATCAAGAATAACCTAGTGTCATTATGTTAAGTCTAGCTCACCTCTTGATTATCCTATCCTTACACCTTTGGTATCGTTCATTTCATTATGTGCATCATTTGAGGCTAGCCTCATTCATTCTTTGGGAACTTTAACTTTAAGCGACATAGATCATGTGAGCATCATTAAATCCATTGTCTTACCCATACCAAAAAGAGGTGGAATCACCGGCCAATGTGACCCAAAACATGCTAGCGTCCATGGGAATTTGACCCCGCCATATCCCTATATTGTAAGTATAGTTTCGAAGACTAGGAGATATAAGAAGACCCATACCCGGTATGCCAAACAGTCTCATCTCATGAGAGTTACGTGAACATCCGCCCTTGCGGAAAGAAGTAATTACCGCTCATAGCTAGTCTATCGGTGCTCAGTATAAAGTTCCATTACATTCAACTCATACATCATGGAAGATGGCTTCTAGTATGAGAACATCATAGCTCAATAGATGATTTTTCATCTCATCATTTGTATTAAGTGTTTTAATATCAATACTTTCATTAGAATATTCATAGAGACTTGTCTCTTTATTAACTGTACATTCTCAGAGGTGAGTACGTTTTGGTAACATTTACTTAGGCTGATTTGAGGTTGCTCTCATCTTTTACATTAGCCTTATATCATCTTGTCACATCATTCATTAACATTAGCACATTTGCTCTTCATAATTAGTCACCCCTTTTTACTTGAATGTTCATTTAATCATATGCCAATGCACTTGTCCATTAAGTGTGTTTCACACTCTTACTTGACACTTCTAGCGTTTCAGCATTTCATTGTTCATTTCGTCATATGCCACTGAACTTAGCAATTTAGTGTATCTTACAGTCATACTTAACCCTTTGAGGGTATCATCATTTCATTACATACATCTTAGGTTCACTTATTTTTAATCGTATGCTAGGCTTATGGGTCTATACATAAAATCCATGAGGCTTCATTCATTGTTTATTAAGTGACTCATATATTTCTAAGATTATGTAGTGCAGATTTATGTATCTTGTACGTATGCCAAGACCTCGATTTAGATCTAATTAGGTGGCATCATTCTTGAACATTTAATTCATGTATGATTTATGTATAAATACGAATATTTGGGCAAGGGAGCCCAAGTTCGAACCCCTTGGACAATACTTACATTTTTCCTTGACTTTATTGTTATTCTTCATGACATTGGGACCCTAGATCGAGCCCAACATAAACATTCTATCTTTATTTTTCTCCTTGGATTCTCCTCTTATTTGGCCGAAGGGTTGTAGGATTGAACCCCCACAACCCCTTTTTCTTTTTCATTTAAAATTGTGTTTCCCAATTCGCCTAGACTAAGAGGTTGTGGGATCAAACCCCCACAGCCTCTACTTATTTACTCTTTATTTCGCTAGTGACAAAGAGGTTGAGGGTTCGAACCCCCAAAACCTTCTTATTTTATTCTTACTTAAAAATTGACTTACTATGCGTTTTGTAGTGAGGTTGTGGTATCAATCCCCTACAACCTCACTTTATTTTCTTATTTTTTTAATCCCTTTCCCCTTTCTTGTCTTGAGGTCGTGGGTTCAATTTCCATGTCTCACACCTCCTTTCTTTTATTTTCCTTTCCCTTTATTTGCTGGCTTGAGGTCGTGGGTTCGATTGTCACGCCTCCCATTTTATTTTATTTATTTTTGTACTCTACATTTTTCAGACATCATACCCTACATCGATTCCCCTTTACCCTATTTCCCTTTTTGTGATTTTAAGGCAGTGTACGGGTGAGGTCACATGTTCGAATCCTCGTAGCCTCATCCCTTTAGATTCAAATAAATTTCCAGATTTATTAATCATTATTTAGCCTAAACGAAACTTGTAAGTTTTCTGGAATGTAGCCATTTCTGTGTTATTTTTCACCAACATTTTCACTTGAAATCTTAGGGAAGTTCATAGATCATTTAACACTTTTTGGGGTGCATTTCCATAGATTTTTTAAACCAAATTATTGATACACAAATCAGCCACACTTTCATTTTAACGAATATCACGATTTACATAGTTTTATACACGTAAAATGACAACAAAAACATTATCAAATTCGAAGCCTTTGCCTAAGAACCTCATTTATAGTAACATACTTGCACATAATTTCGAATGCATGGTTGTGTTTCATACGATTTCAAGTACACAAGCATAATAATATTCATCACAAAAATGTAGCATACACCTAAATCTACCAGCAATCATACTGAACCTAAGATTTCTTGGTAGCTAGTGGCAGGGGCTTGGCAGAGGGGAAACAATCCTAGATTTAAAATAAATAATATAAACCTTAAAGGGTCTCTTGGGAAAGGGACAAAGAAAGAAGAAAACCCAAACCTTTTTGGCGATAAAACCTTGACATGCTGCCCAAACACTCCTCCCAAGAGCATGTCTAAACCTCCTCAATATCAACTCCACTCGAATGGCAACCTCCCTTAGCCTAGTATTCGATTAATGTTTGTTTTCTTGTGATTTCGTGTGAGTACTTCAAGTGTGAAGAACTTGGTTTATTTTTCAGGTTTGTATATTATTTTGGCAGATAAATTTTGTGTGAAATAATAAGGGAGATTCAGTGTGAGAGTTTAGAGATAGACGCGAGAGAGTAGGAGTTGTATTAGGCTTTGGAGTCTAGTTTAAGACTTATCCAAATAAGATTTACTTTATTATTAAAAAAACTGATTTTTTTATAAAAAATCAGATAATGAATAATAATTATTAATTAATTATATTAATTAAGTATCGTAGTTAAAAATCACATTAATTCGTTTCTTCCACCTAGGATCGAACCCGTGTTAAGCAAGACTTCACTTCAAAAGCACAATTTCGGCTCTGTCTCCCCAAATTTCCCCTCCACCTTAATAATTAACTAATTAATTATATTTAGGGTAATTATGATATTTCCCTTTGACTTGAAAAAATACCATTTTACCCCTAGACCATCCGAACCTATGATTTCCTCTTTTGAAGTCAGGTAAAGACTCCTTCAAGTAAATCTTCGTATTTGAGAGCCCTGCATGGTTGGACCCAACCTTTCCTTGATCAACTAACTCCCCAAGTTAGTGGTATTGGATGTAGCAAATGTTCCGAAGTCTGGTTCTACGCGCATCTATCTGTGTGAACCCTGGTCTAATCATATGCATTCTTGACACATTAAGTATAACTTAGTATATCCATTTTTAGGGTTGTTACATTATCCCCCCTTAGGAACATTCATCCCCGAATGGAACTACACTTTAGTAATAATAAGTTTGTCATCTATAGGACGTATGCATACATAGGTAATTCATTAATCCCCATTGGTGAATATCTGATTCACATATTAACATGATGATGCACATTTCTTGAAACCTACTAGAAGCTTCACATTAATAGACTAAGGAACTCTTTCCTAAACAAGTCTCATCAAATCATACTCTATAAGTAAACATATAAGTCATACAAATCAGCAACAAACATGATGAATCAAACATATTAACCTCATACTAGTGCATAAACACCATACACAGTCAAATACATGAAGGAACAATTAAGGCTACTCAACCGAGACTTCACCTTCCCCTGCACCCCTAGACTTGAGTGCGAAGAACAATTGCCTCCTTGGAGAGTCTTCCATTGGACCATTTGATTGAACTCTCTCTTTCCCTTGTTCTTGACTTCTCCTAATCGGACAATCCTTCACCGCGTGACCCGTTTTGCCACAACTTTAACAAGCGTTAGTGCCCATCATACACTCTCTTCCATGTAGTTTGCCACACTTTCTTCAAGGTGGTCTCTCCTGAGGTGTATCTACTTCATAGTTCTCTTAACTCTGGACTCGGAATTCCCATCATGGAGACCCTTGGATGAAATAGACTCTACTTTGTAGAACAGTCTCTTTTTTAAACCTGGGCTTATCCCTGTTTTCAATACTACTCTTCCTTTAAAGTTCTCCTTAGCTTGCCTTGACATTTTACCTACCCTAGTTTGTTTCCTCTTTCTGCTTTCCTCCACTTGCTAGACATGGACCATAACCCTGGAGAGGTCTATGATATCATGCCACATAGCTTACTTACACTCTTCTTCGAGATCCTCTGCAATTCCTGTCAAGAATCTACTCATCTCGTCTCTGCTGTGAGACACAAGAGAAGTGGCTTACCTTGATAATTTCACAAACTTCACAGAATACTCCATGATTGTCATCGATTTCTACTTAACGTTGATAAACTCCTCAACCTTGGCCACCCTCATCTCCCTCAGGAAAAATCTCTCCAGGAAGACTATCTTAAGCAACTCCCAAGTGACCGGGAATCTGCCTAAAGATCACATATCCTGCCACATATTGCACCAAGTCTGTGCAACATCCTTGTGTTAATAGGAAGCCAACTATTTTTTCTCAGTATCTATGGCAACCATATCCACCAAAATCATATGCACATCATCCACAAACTCCTGGGGATCCTCTAAAGTCTTAGAGCCTGGGGAAATAGGAGGATTCATTCTCGTGAATTCCCTCAATGTATCATCCATATTGCAAATCAATTGAGTCTCTCTCTGGACATTTTGCCGATCGAGCTGGTCTTTCATATCCTGAGCTTGCACAGTGATGGCCTGGGCCATCTGGGCCAGAGATGCCCTCACCTCAGCATCAGTTAACCCAGCTGGGTTGACCGGCATAGCCACTCCTTAATTGGAGCCTGTGGTGGAACTTTATTGTCTCCAATAACTACTACTCCTCTCATCTGACCAATAGTTCTCCTAGTATTTATTCTCTGAAAACAATAAAAATTTATGTTAGACACTCTCAAAACACCAAGAAATTGTACATTAGCAAATGCACAATAAGATCAAAAGAAATGAGCTTTTCCTATGCATCATGTAGTCTCCAATTTAGGATAGTGGTGCACTTCACTACCATGAATTACAAACTACTCAATGTTGTTGATGTGAACTTATTATTTTCCGAATTTAACCTAGTGCTCTGATACCAATTTTGTCACGACCATAATCTAGACCCAGACGAGATGAGAATCGTTGATCTCTCAAAGGTCGCAAACAATCCTACATACGTCATTCTTACTTCATTTAGGTTAATTTTTGCAGAAAATTTGAAATGTTTTCCTTCTTACTTCATGCTAAAAATTTTAAACTTAACATTATAGGCGTTGACAAATCAACCATCAAATATAGAGATAATCAAATCAAAGAAACAGTTCATAATTGCCTTAAACATATTTTTGCAAAAATGGCACCAATACACAGTATGAAATGAGAGTGAAAATAAACACTAGTGGAAAATGCTCCACTAGTTAAAGCCTACATCTAATCTAGATAATAACGGTAGACATCCTCAAAAGCATGAGGGCCTACCAAGTCCAGATTAAAGCTCTACATCTAGATCGCTGCAACGTCAAACTGCAAGCTCTAGCGTCCACCTTTGCCTGCATCTAAAAATATAGAGTTTTATGGGATTAGTAACACACTTGAACTAAGTATGGGTATATGCAAGCACACTCCAAGCATATGCATGAGAAGGAATAGATATTTCCTAACAACATGATTTATGGAAAGTCATGTCAGTGGACTTGCCAAATTTTGTTTAGAAAAGACAATGGACCTCCCAAATTTGGATTTGTTAAGTCATGCCATGATTAACATGAATCATCAAACTTATCATTTTGCAAACAACACATTACATATTTCACAGATCATACCACGCATTTCATACCATTCTTTCATATGCCATGAGACCTTAGGATCATGGACTTGACGTTAGAACTTCCCAAAATGAGGTCTCAACAAATTAAACCTCAACAATTCACTCACGACTACAAAGTACCTCCTAGAAGTTAGGAGGAACCCTCATGCCGTGACAGGGCAAACATAACCCTTTCGAGTCTTGTAAAGTAGTGTGGAAATTAAAACTTTTTACGAATAAATAATAAAAGACAATTTTTCATAAATACTTAGAGAATGTCATCGTCACAAGCTAACTCAAGACACAACATAATATCTTAGGGACAGAACCCTTTTAAATAAAAAGAAACTATATAATAAGTCTTAACTATGAAATTAAAAAAAGTACTATGCCCTCAAATATACGATGACATACATTCTCTTGAGAGGAACGTTCCCAAGATACTTGTTCAAATCTTCAGCATTCAAAAGCATGCAACCTATACATATAGAATAGAAACGTATGAGGTTAATACAAATAATGTACTGAGTATGACATATGCAAAAACGTGCAAAAAGGGACATTTTAGTAAAAATAGAATTCCATGAAAATTAAACAAAATATTCAAGAATAAAAAGCAAAACACAAAAAGAATCATCAATTAACACTTAGAGAAGAATTTCCATAATTTTAACTCCAAAGGACACTTTACAGTTAATCACCCAAAACATTACCGTAAGCTCAAATTAACATTTACAATGGATTACAAGACTCCAACATGGTGAAATTTAAAAATAATTTCCAATGAGTAATAAGAATCATTTCCATAGGAGTTTCCCTCCAAAGGTAATCATAAAACTAACTATGGTAAGACATGACGAAAGAACACATGTACCTCATTAAATACACACCAAAGCAACCCTCAAGACTTCCTTACTTTTGGCATACTAACCTAGAGATAACAAACACCCAATTAATGGCGATACAACAAAAGAACACCCAACAACACACAAACAATAAGATTACTGTATAGTGAGTTCTAAAAATGTGATTTTTGGTTTCAAGGTTATCTTATGTGTTACTAAGTTGTTAAATATTGGTCTTACGATTATAATATGAATTTTAAATGAAATGATTCATATTTCTAATTAATATTCATTTTCATGATTTTTATGCATAATGCCATACTTAGTACATATGGTTGGATTAATTCCATGTTTTTCTCTATCTATACAGTTCTTGGTAGGTGAATAGCTTTGAAAGTGAAGACTTGGAACTACAATATCATTTAAGAGAAGTTGAAGTATGGGCCGTGTACCAAGTATTCTTGTGTCATAAGATGATAAGATTAAGACATAATATTTCCAATTTTTTTTATATGAAAGATACTTTGAAGACTAAGTTATATTTTGTGTAAAGTTTTAATTCTGCAATACTTTTGATTATTTTTATGAAATTAATAATATGAAAAGGTTTGTATCAGACCTCTGAGAGGTCGAGTTTGCTAGTTACAATCTGAGATTGTACCTTAACTTCTAGGTTGTGGTCTTGGGATGTGACAGGTCGAATAGAATGTTTGAGTACTACCTAAAAGGTGTGTGCGAATAGACTCCTCTAAGGAGGGTATAATTGTAATTCACATTTGTTTCAGTTTCATCTTGGGTAACTATCTATAGAACACCATAGAAGGAGAAGAATAACTGGGGACTACTCTTAGGATGAATTTAACTAAGGATTCAAGCTAGGATTAAGGATCTAATCTAAGGTTGTCCCCCTAGTTATTCCTCGATTGCGAACCAAAAGAATCCCTAGAGAGGGTTATGATTGCATTGTGGTTAAGGCTTGACTCTGATCCCAATCTTATGAGTAGCATTCAACTATGTTCATATGTTTATTATGTGATGTTTTCACGAGTTTTTCATGGTGAACATTAGTATTTGATGTTGAAGGTGATCATGGATATTTAATTACTTTAGAGGCAAGATGAAGGTTCTAAGTTGATCTTCTTAATTCAATTGTATCATATGCTAATTTATCATGATTGAATCACCTATATATGAGTTGAAAAAGGCCCAATTTATCTGTTTGGTATTTACTTGTAAATCTAGAATTGAACCTTTGTGATCTTGTATTCCTTGACATACCTTATAATGATCAAATTGAAGGATGTAAGCATGAATTTAAACATATATCATCATAAAGAAAAGGTAATAATTGATTATGGGCTGTTAGGCCAATGACGATAGGGTTTTAAGGGTAAAGTCACCATGAAAATATTGTTATGATGTTTTCATTATCTTCTACACCTAGCCATGAACATGATAAAAGAAGCAAGTTCTCTCACATACATTAATTCAAGGTTGACCTATGAAACTAAAATGAATGAAGGCATAATGAACTATATTATCTTAAAGACAGGTTGTATGAGCACTACTTATGTAATAGACCTTGTTAGGCATGACAAAGGAATGATAGCATAAGATGTGAATCTTAAGATGGCTTGAGGTGGTGGATCTCATGATTTCTTTAGATGGTAGGTCTCAAGGGTATCTTGAGATAGTAAATGTCAAGGAGTTTTGATTTGAAATACTCATGATAGCTTGAGATGTGAAATCTCATTGAAAAGCTTGGTCAGGTGTTACTATGATTCTTGAACAAGGTAACTTGGGGATAGTCGTTTCTATGCTAGCTTGAGATTTAGAAATGAAGCTCTCCTAAGAATACATTGAACTAGCATGACTATAATGCCTTCTTGTTAGCATGACTTGGTTAGGCCAAAACCATTTCATGGCATATTTATCGGAAAGGCCTATATTCTCCTAATATTCTATTGACATGCATGCAAGAAATATGGAATGTCATTCATACATTGCACAAGTATGACTTGAAAAGACCTATGACATGATGTATTTTTAGCTTGGATAGTGGTATAGTCTCATTCCATGACATGATTTACTTAAGATGTTAGATCCTTGTAAGTATGAAATAGGTCTACTACAAAGTCCTAAACTAAAAAGAAACAGAATAGGGCGACTTCAAGTCATGCTTTGTAAGGCCCTAAAACAAACTAAGGTGAACTCAAGCTTCATGATTATTTCATGATTTAACTTTGTAATAAAATGTGTTATATAATGGTCCTTATTCATAGTATGATGTTTGGTTAAGTTTGGAGGTCAAACATCCAAGAACATCCATGACTTTCAGAAGATATGCCTTACATAGAGCTTGTGTGTTGTGATGTGTTTGAGTTAGTTTTACGTGTTCATTTTTCCTGAAATTGGTGTGAGATTTTCCTAAGACCTAGACTACTATATTAATGGATTTAACGTCTGGGTACTACCCCACCTAGGACCCACTAGGGGCCAAAGACATAGGCCCAAAACTTCAAGGCAGTGTAAACCGACGGGACAAATCGATAGCAATTTGACCGATTGATGGCTCATAAACTTCGTATATCTATTGGACCTGCATGTATGAAGGTTTTTAGGGTTGCATACCCAACCAGGGAACCCCCATCGAGGGGGAGTTAGTTGAAAGAGGGTTGGTCGTAAAGGAGTCGTATGTGCTACTGTGGAAGATACTTTTACGTTCTATTTGGTATATTAAAGAGTTTCAAACCCTAAGACCTCATTTTAGATTTCATTTCCTAAAACCAAAACCCATCTCACTTAAAAGACTCTCTCAAACCTCCATAGAAGCTAGAACACAAAAGGAGCTAGGAGGGGTGTTGGTGGAAGTTTATTCATTAATAATTAGTGGTTTTTGTACTACTTGAGGAACGGTAGTCATTCTAGAACTCTCTTCCATTCAAGGAGACTTTTGTAAAGATTTTTAAAAAGTAAAACAAACTCTATATTCTTCTAGTTTTTGTTACAAGCATGGTTCTTCATATAAAAGTGTTTTAATGAATAAAATATGTTTATTCTGGTATTAATTGATGATTTTAATGTAAAAATCCTAATTAACTCATGTTTATGTATATTTATAACATTTAGCTTAAGAAAACGGTTAAATGAACATGAATCGGTAGTGTTTGAGTTTTGGTTTACTTATGTTGTTATTATTGTTTAGATACTGCCCTAAGGACCATATAATGTAATTTTTGTTGAGAAATGATTATAGGAAGTGAAATCTTTGTTAAATAGTTAGTTGGATTTATTTTATAACTCTTATTATTAAATACTCTTGAGTGGTATGGTCCACTTTATTTATGGCGGTGTTTCCTTGTTGTATTTGAATATGTTTTGTATTATTTGTATGTAGTTTATGCCTTTGAAGGCCTAGCGTGTGAAATGAAGTGATGATGATGAGGGTCATGTTAATAGGAATTATGAAGCTTGAGTAGTATGTTTTGACTTCTATTTTGCCTAGATTATTCCTAAGCGAAGTAAGTGTGTGTGTTGAGCATGTTAAATTCTATAATGGGATGAATGAAGGTCTAATAAATCATAGAATTTAATTTAAATTAAATTCTGTTTATGTGAAAGGTGTGTTCACATGTCCACACATACTCACACTTAAATGAATGAATTAAGTTATGTTAAGTCAAAAGGGGAGTTTTGGAATGAACATTCTTCGTGAATAGAGATGAACTGTTTAGTAGAAACCTCATTATCTTCCAAAAGACTTCTAATGTATGTGAGAGGGTGGATACTCTTCGTGAGTTGATATATGGTGTCCAAAAGATACCCTTGACCTAGTAATGAATGTTGAGAATCTGTGGGTACCGAGAGGATATGATGAAGCGGTGGTTAAACTTTGTGAGTTAAGAAATTGTATTCCAATGTACCTCTTGAGATGAGTACTCCTCGTGAGAATAAAGTGTGTTACGTAGAAGCAATCTCCTTATTCCTTGAATATGCGCCCGCATAGGTGTAGTTGTTGTGAAATCCATGTAAAAGCTAAAATAAAATGCCTCACTGTACGCAAGTGGGGTGGGGGAATTTTCTGATAAGCGATGTATCGGGATTCGTTTACAAGATCTCGTGGTCTATGTCGGTTAAGCTAACCCCCACAAAAGTAATGAAAGGGTTAAGTCTTCTAAAAGAGTGTACTTCATAGGGTTGGTAGTATAATGAGACATTATTTATCCATTGCACGAGGTAGGAATTCCTAAAGGGGAGTCTTGGCAAGTATTATATGAATTTAATGAAATAAATCTTCTAAAATAACATACTACATAGAGTAGGTGGTGGTATGGGACGCTATCTATCGATTGCACTCAGTAGACCTTCCGAAAGGGGAGTCTTGGTACTAAGACTTCTATAAGAATGTATTACTTAGGGTAGGTGTTGGAATAGAAAAATATCTACTTATTTCATTATGTAGGCATTCCGAAAGAGAATTCTTTGTGTGTTACTTGATTGTTCTTCTAATGTCTTGTCATTTAGTGGGGTCTTGTTCTCCCGAGGTGAGTAAGTCTAAAAGGGGTAGTCTTGGGGATCACTTAGGTGTGTATTGAAGGAGGAGTATGTACATTTCCTTCATTTTCTACCTTGGTGAAACTTAAAGATAACCATAGTTAGCGAAAATCCTACGGAAATGAGTTCACTTCTTCTTGTCTTTGTTTTGGGAGTTCACTGTTTTTGGAATAAAATGATTCACTGTAACTTAAAAAGAGTTTATTGTAACATTTTGAAAGCTTACTGTAAAATGGTCCTTTTTGGTTAAAATTATGGAAATCTTTTTCTAAGTGTTAAATGTTGATTTTTATGTTGTTTGACTTCAATATTCACAAATGTCTTACTTAATTGGCATGAAAGTGTATTTTTGCTTAACTGTACCTTTTTTCCATATGACATACTTAGTACATTATTTGTACTAACCCTACATATTTAAATATTGTATAAGTATAGGTTTGGAAGCAAGAAGAAGTGTAGAAGGCGAATCTACTCTCTCAAGATATGGTATATCCTAATATATTCATGGATATAGTTTAAGTTTCTTATCTTTGTTATGAAGACTTATTATGATATCTTTTCATGAAAAGGGTCGCGTTGCTAAGATATTGTGTTGTGTTTCAAAGATTGACTTCTGACAATGAGACTTTCTTAATATTTTCTGAAAAGTGTTTCCTTTATTACATTATTCGTGAAAAGTTTTAATACCACACTACTTTTCATATCCTATGTGATGAACGATAGTTAAACGGCTTGTAAAAGACCCCAAAGGGTCAAGTACGCCTTGTGACAATACAAGGGTTCTCCCTAATTTCGAGGGGGTTCTTGCGGGTCGTGAAATTCAAAGTGTGTGCGGTAGAATTGAATTCTTACATGTGTCTCATCTGGGGAGCACCCCTTATACGTAAAAAACGTTATTGTCCTCATAGATGACTAGGAGAATCCTCTTATATCACATCATTACATTCATAGGTTAACAATTGCAGAAAATATAAAACCATTCTTCTATCTATCATGAGGTTTACAAACACCCCTCGCATGCACATGATTTATATATTCATATCGAGTATACATAAACCCTTCGTATAAGAAGATTACATAGTCTTCTACTTTTATTCCCACAAATATATATAATATATAACATAGTCTTAAAACCGAATGTCTCATCTCATAAAATGTAAACTAGATTATAGCAATTGTGCATAGACCATACATCAATACAATAAAAGCCTCATATAGGCAATACAATCTTTGGTACTCAAATGAAGAAATGAACATATTGTATTTATGACTAATAATTATCCGAAGCTAGAAAATGGAATTGTCCTGGAAGTGATGAGGACCTACTAAACTTGGAGAGTGAGAATTGCAAATCTTCCTACAAAAGTCTTCACAACACCTTCAACAACCCGAACCTAAAATGTTGGGGAAAAAGGGATAAATAGGGTAAGCACATCACTGATACTAAGTAGAGGACCATATGCATATACAACATATAAATCATGCTAAAAAGGGATAGTTTATCAAAACATGTAATTTCCTTTGAAAAGCACCATGCACATTCAAGAACCAATACAAGTGAAGAGAACATATTCTCTAAGTCATGACCATATTCATCACAGGACCAATAATACTAAGTATGGTCAAGTCAAAAAACATATCAACTTAACTGAGCACATAGTCAAGACAACTCTATCATCAAATCATAACATCAACAAGTATGTATAAGAGTTCATAACATCATCACAAAATCAATACCATCACTAATACACCCTTAGTAAGTCCACTATTGCAAAGGCGAAGTAAGACCCCATAACCTCACTCAACCAAGAAAACTCAACAAGAACTATAGGATAGCCCGATTTCACATATTAAGAGTAAGCATCATCATACATTAGTGATAGTGACCATTAACATGCAATATCAACATAAATATATAATCTACATTCATAAACATATATCATATAGGAACATCCTTTTAATAATTCCCTCAAGGCTAACTAGTGGAATGTATAGGTAGATTCAAATACCCTTACCTAGACTAAGTTAAACCTCTCAAGTCACCCTACTCATAATACATTTTATTACTTCATTTTAATTTTGGGAATATATTGGCTTAAACGACATAGGCCACATGAGCCAACGTAAAATCTATTGTCATGGAACCCTACACCAAAGAAAAGTGGACTAATTGCCAAGCAGGTACAAAAACATGAACATAACATCTATGTGTATCCACTAGCTAGTATTCCTATGGGGGTAACATAGTTTAAAAACTAGGATATATAGTTGGGACCCACCTTATGTTTCATTGAATTGAAGTCTCCGATATCATGAGTACATAAGTACTCCTACGTTACCCATGTAGGAAGGGACACACCTCACTCTAGTTCACTTGGTTCTAAACTAGAGTCGGTTTTGGAATGTCTTTCATTTATAATCATATCTTATATTAGGTCATAGGGTCTACCCTTTTTATCATTATAATCATAGATCAATAGCAATATCATGAGAACACCTTTCATTACAACCCTCACATGTGACATTAGCACATTAACATCATTATATCATAATAAGGTACATAGGTACTTCATCACCAACCTTATATCAATACATCTTTAGTATAATCTCACAATCACATAATCAGTACATTTTAATTCAATATAGTACCAACCCTAATAAATATTGTCATAAAGTATACTTTAATATAACTTCATCACTAAAAATAATTAATCTTGATTAATGTAAAGGTTTGAGATCAGAAGACTTACTCCTATAGCCTTCACAAGCCGTCATCAAGGTCTTACCATCAACAATCCAATTCAACATAACAATGGGGGTAGTATAATCACACCTTAATAACAAATATTATACTAAAGTCAACTGAATCACTACACAACAGTTCACCACTAGTTCATAGACTAGCATTAGAGTCTAATTCAATTACTCAAGAACAATTATATTTGGATTACAATATATCCCATTCTACTCATAATTGGAGAAATAACAACATAGGATAGAAATTCACACACTAACAAAGATAATTGTATCAATACTATACAATTCAATTCGAAATCACAACCTATGTTTGAAGGGAAAAGGTCATCTTCAAAAAACCATGTCAATTAATCAATAATTAGTATAATGTAAACCATAATACATGTTAATATACTCATTATAACAAAAGGTAATCATAAACCAAGCAATTCACAAGATCGATTTAGTTATAGAATAAAATTCATCTAGAACTCGTCTTTTTTTAATCAATTTGAAGGAACCTTTCGGGAAAAATCCCAAACGTGAAAGGAATCACATACCTTACTAATTGATGAAGTTCGATGGAGAAACTTGATCCTTTGAACCCATATTTCTTGGTATTCAATGAAGTTTCTTTGGGAGAGAGTAAGAACAGAGAAGATAAAGCAATTGGGTTTTGGGAATATGGGAGTTAGGTTTAGTTTAATTAGGTCTTGTGTATTTATAGAAGTCATTAGTTATATTAATAAGGCCTCCCTTGACCCCTAAATAATTAATGAACCACTTAATTAACTAATTGAATTAATTAAATAGAATTAGCAACATAGGGGCCTTACTTACAAGACCACGGCTGACTTGTCGTAGGTCAGTCTACGCCCTTGACTTCTTCTGTCCTGCACACCCATCGTTGATGTCAGAGACAGGTCCAATATACCATTAGTCAAAATTAATAACTGTTGGTCGACAGATGCATCAATCCCCCGTCGATCTATGCATGCCTCATATTCTTCACAAGCGTAGGTAGACACTGATTCTTGTCTTTTTATGCCAAAAAGAAAGGGCCCTCCTCAAGGGCCCTTTGTTGGTCGTTAGGGATTCGAAACTATAATTTTCCATTATAAAATCGACTCTTATACGTGTTAGAAACCTTACAACAAAAATTCATCATATTCCAACTCTAATACATAGTCAAATAACCTAAGGGACATTAGCACCTCTTGAACTAGTTTTTGGACGTCATGGACGATCCTTGACGTTTTGATTCTAAAACGCCCTAACTGACTTAAATACGTTATATTTTACCTTAAAAAAATGTTTAAACTCTTAGACTCTTATTTTAGGCTCTATATTAGTCTTAAGAATTTTAGAGTATTATATTCCCCCCCCCCCTAGGAACATTCTACCCGAATGACACAAAAATTCTTTCAAGGAAGGAATAGACTCAAGACTAGCAGCCCAACTAACAACAACATATCAAAACATGAGTCACAATAAATATTATCATTGAACATGACCTTTCACAAAATGAAACTCAAGACATCATTTTCAACTCGCAAGACTTCAACATTCATTTCATGCTCATCAATTATGCCAAGGCTTTCTTCAACACATGTCAACATGTTTGATAAAATTCATAAAGACACAATATACGAAAATGCACAACATAAACTCAAAACAAGAAAAAATCAACATTTTCATTTTTTTAGGCATAAAGTTCATCGTGATTCACTGTAACATGCACATTTTTGCACAACTTCACTAAAAATAAAAGCATGTTCAAATAAACTCGTTATTTTAACTACAAATAGAAATAACTAACCATAGTCATCGTGTAGATGAGGGTAATGGGACTTCATGTTGGTCTAAGCTTCTTCTGTTCCACCCTCAACTAGGTGATTCTTCCATAACACTTTTATGAAAACCACCTCTTTGTTCCTTAACTTCTTTACTTGTTTATAAAGGATATGAATGTGAACCTCCTCATAGGAGCGGTTCTCCTGAAAACCTAGACCTTCAATAGGAAGAATGGACTCGGGATGTGATACACTTCTTAAGCATGGAACTATGGAACACCGGATTAACAAAAGCCAATTCGCTAGGAAACTTCAACTCATATTCAATCTTAACAATCTTTTGAAAAATATTCATAGTGACCCACATAACGACGGATCAACTTTCATTTCTTGCCAAATCACACCACCCCTTTCATTTGTGAAATTTTTAGATACAGTTTGTCCCTCTCTTTATATTGTAAATCTCTTCTCCTATAGTTGGCATAAGATTTTTTCCAACAATCCGTTGTTTCTAAATGATTCCTTATAATGTAAACTTTCTTTAAGGTCTTTTAAATCAATTCGGGATCCAAAAGTTAAGAGTCTCCCACTTCAAACCATCAAATTGAAGACCTACATCTCCTTCCAAATAAGGCCTTAAAAGGAGCCATTGATATACATAAATGGTAATTTTTTTTATAGAAAAACTCAACCAAAGAAAAGTGTTCATCCTAATTCCCCTTGAAGTCAATTTTACAAGATCTAATCATATCCTTAAGGTTTTGAATTGTACGCTCCGCTTGACAATCCGTTTGGGGATGAAAACTGGTGCCTAGCTTCAGCTTGGTACCCAACCCTTTTTGAAACGACCTCCAAAACATTGATATGAATTGTGAATCCCTATCCAATATGATGAATAACAAAATACCATGGTGACACAGAATGACATCTATGAAGATCATTGCATAATCCTCTAACAAGCAGGTGAACTTAACGGGAATGAAATGATCGTATTTGGTAAACCTAACCACAACCACCCATATGTAATCATGCTTATTTATGTACATGGAAAACCTACCACAAAATCCATATTTATGTCTTCCCACATCTAAGTTTGAACTTGGATTTCTTTGAGTAAACTACCCGACTATTCCTTTTTTTATTTTTACGTGTTGGCAATTTGGACATTTTGCAAAAAAATTACGCTATCTCTATTTTCAATCCTTTCAACCAAAACACTTCTCGAAGATCATGATTGTAACAACCCTAAAAAATTGATATGTTAAGTAATGCTTAATGTGTCTAGAATGCCACGATTAGACCGGGTTCAAACAGAATTGATGCACGTAGGACAAAAACACTAAACCCTTGCAACATCAAAGATAACTTATTTTGGGAGTTAGTTGAGATAGTAAGGTAGAGCTCCCTAATATGAATATTCACTCAGATTAGTGCTTACCAGACTTAAAAATGGGATATTTTATGTTTGGATGGTCTAGGGGTAAAATAGTCTTTTTCCAGGCTATGGGTAGTATCGTAATTAACCTTAATATATAATTAATTATTTAATTAAAATTTGGAGGGGTATATTGGAGATAAAGGGACGAAATCGCTTTTAGAAAAATCTTGCACGACCCGTGTTCGAACATAGGTGGGAGAAATGAGTTAAATTGTTTTATTTAAATTGGTAAATTAAATTAATAAATTAACATTTATTAACTGATTTAATATAAAGTAAAACCATATTTTTAATCATTTGAAAGAGTCCTAGTTGACTAAGCCTAAAATATTTCACCTAATCCTAAACTACCTTTCACATTTTAAAGCTCCCTGTCACGTCAATATCTCTGTTTTCTTTTCACTTTTTCTCTGCCTATATACAAGAACTTATTAGCAACCAAAAGTTCCTCACACTTGAAGAACTTTCACAATAAAAACATATATAAAATATAATAAAAAACGTTAGGAAAAAGGGAGGGGTATTTCCGTTGAGTTGGTGTTGAAGCTTCTGGACATGGACGTGATTTTGGAGAGGCTCTTTGGACAGAACGTTCAAGTTTTGAATGTCAAAATAAGATATTGGCTTTCTTACTCTTGATGCCTTTCCCAAGTTACCCTTAGGAGTCAGAGGAATCTTTTCCAAAAACTAGGGTTGTTCCCAATTGCATGTTCCTGTCAGTAGCTCCCATTGATTTGTAGCTTGGGTATGTTTGCTGGCAGAAATTAGGGATATAATGTAAATTTGTGATGTTTACATTCATGTATGTATGTTCGGAGTTATGTGAATATTAAGAATGTTGTCTGATACTATGTGTTTATGTGTGTGCAATGTGTAGCTGTGACATATACTCTTAGTTTGAAATTTGAAAATGACATGTTATTGTTTTATTCTTACGTGCACAACCTTGTATAAATTGTGATGTTCATATGAAGTATAATGTGGCTGATTAGAATGGAAATTATTTGCTAAATGAATTAGTTAAAATTCACCTAAAGATGTACTAAATGATCCATGAATTACCCTTAAAACTAACATGTAAACGTTTATGAGAATGTCCTGAAAAACGTACATAATTTCCAGCATCTCGTTGATGAGTTTCGGCCAAGATAAGTGGTGTATCATGCTATCTAAAATGAATTAAATATAAGTGAGATCACTAAGAATTGAACCCGTGACGTCACCATGATTAAAATCATAGAAATAAAGTGATAAAAAGAATGTGGCATGAGGGATTCGAACCCGTGTTCCTTGAACAAAACATGAAAAAGATAATGAAAAATAAAAATGAGAGGTGTCGGGTTCGAACCTACAACCTCTCGTTCATACTTAAGGAAGAACTAAAAGAAAAATAAATTTTGAGGCATGTGCCAATCAAACCCACGACATCTAGGCTGAATAAAGGAAATTATGTAGAAAAATAATGTGGGGTTATGGGGGTTTGATTCCACACCCTCTCAGTCAAACAAAAATTGTTTAAGGAAAAGAGAATAAAAGAAAATGAGGTTGTGGGGGTTTGATCCCACATCCTCTTGGCCCCAAACGAACGCAAAACAAAGAAATTTAGGGAAAATAAAGAGAAGGTGTTGGGTCTCGATCTTGGTTCCCACAGTCGAGTGGATGAAACTAAAATAAATAAAAATGTATGTGTTTTCAAAGGGATTCAAAATCGGGTTCCCTTGACCAATTCCATTATTGATACTTAAGTCATACGTGAATAAATGTTCAAAATAATATACTACCTACATAGATCGAAATAGATGATCTTGGCATACATACAAGATTCATAAGTCTTGTATCATAAAATCTTACGAAGATAAGAATCACTAACAAGAACTATGAATGAAGACTCATGGATTCTATGTATAGACCCATAAGTCAAACATACATTTAAAAGTAAGTGAACCTAAGATGTATGCAATAAAGGATGTAACCCTAGAAAGGTTAAGTAAAAGTGTGAGACAAAATAAATTGCCAAGTGCATTGGCATATGATGAAATGAATATTCACAAAAAGGGTTGAGTAACTATGAAAAGAAAATGTTCTAAACATAATGAATGTGGTGAAAACATGATAAGAGACTAACATGAAAGATGAGAGCAATCTCAAATGAGCCTATGTAAATGTTATCAATACGTACTCAGCTATGATAGTGTAAAGTTAATGAATAGACCAGTCTATATGAACACTCTAATAAAAGTATTGTGATTACTTTATACTTAATACTAATAATGAGATGAGAAATCATCTAATGAGCTATGATGTCCTCATACTAAAAGCCAGCTTCCATGTCGTATGAGTTGAACGTAATGGAACTTTACACTGAGCAACGATAGGTTAGTTATGAGCGGTGATGCCTTCTATAAGGAAAGGCAGAGGTTAACGTAACTCTCATTAGATGAGTCTATCTGGCATGACGGCTATGCGTTTCCTTATATCTCATTGTCTTTGAACCTATACTGCCTATATAGGGATCTAGCAAGGTTAAATTCCCTATATACACTATCATGTTTTTGTTAACCTTGTGTGGTCATTCCACCCCTTTTTGGTGTGGGGATGACACACTGGATATCATGATACTCACATGATCTATGTCGGTTAAGATTAAAGTTCCCAAAGAAAGAATGAGGCAAGCCTTAAATGATGCACATAATGAAATGAATGATACAAAAGGTTTTAGGATAGGAAAATCAAGAGGTAAGCTATACTCACGTAATGACACTAGGTTATTCTTGATCATTGCGCAACAAACCTGATGAGAGTTTTAAAATAAATCCTAGGTATGACTAGTGGTTGCACTAGTATATGAATGACTAATATAGAGTATGTATGAATGAATGAAGCATACTCTGTGTTTGCAAAAGAAGGCTCCCTAGTTGAGGTCCCATATGTTGAGGGATCATTATGGAATGTGTTAATGTCATGTCCATGATTCCAAGGTCTCATGGCATATGATCGAATGATATGAAATATGATATGTGCTATATATAATATGTTACGTGCAATATGTAATATATTATGTGTTCTGTGCAATATGATACGTATGATGATGAGTTCTACTAACATGGCATGATTTTTGTAATCGAAATTTGGAAAGTTCATTGACCCTACTTTCCATAAACCATGTTGTTAGGAAAGAAATACTTTTACTCATGCATGTCCTTAGTGTGTGCTTGTTTATACCTATACCTAGTACAATTGTGTACTAATCACATACAATATCTTGTTTTAGGTGCAGGCACCGGTTGTCATTAAAGCTTACGGTACAACATTGCAGCTAGCCGGACGTGGAGCTTGCAACTGGATTCGATAGGACCTTATGCTTTCGAGGATGTCTAATGTTATTTTATAGCTTAGATATATGCTTTAGCTAGTTGATAATGTTACTCGTGTTTCATTTCCACTTTCATTTCATACTTTGTATTGGTGCCATTATGTCAAAAATATGTTTAATACAATTATGAACTATTTCTTTCATTTGATCATCTTATTATTATAAGGTTGATTTTGAACTTTTATAAGTTAAAGTGAAATTTCTAATATGAATGTTAAGTAACAAAAAGTTCAAATTTTTAGCTAAAATTAACCTATATGAAGTAACGATTACGTATGTAGGCTTGTCTGCGACCTCTGTAAGGTAAACGACACTGGTCATGTCTGGGGTCTAGACTACGGTCGTGACAAAGATGGTATTAGAGCCCTAGTTTCATTTCTGAGGATAGTAAGTTCGCATCAACCACATTGAGTAGTTTCTATTTCATGGTAGTGAAGTTCACCACTATCATTAATTTGAGACTACATGATGCGTAGGAAAAATTCCCTTATTCTTATATTATTTTGCCTTTTCAAATGTCTAATTTCTTGGTCTTATGAAGTTGTCTAACATTAATTCGTATTATTTACAGAAAATGAACACTAGAAGGAACGCTGGTCAGAAAAGAGGAGGAGCAGCTACTGAAGGTAACAAAGGTCGACCCCAAGCTCCTGCTGAAGGAGTGGTCATGCCAGTTAGACAAGCTGGGTTGACTGATGCGGTGGTGCGGACTGCTCTGGCTTATATGGCTCAAGCTATCACCATGCACGCCCAGGCAATGACAGCCTAGGACAACAGACATGATATTTAGCGGGAGAACCCACCATTACATAGCATGGCAGAAAGACTATGGAAAGTTACGAGGATGAATCCTTCAATTTTCACATGGTCAAACACCTCAGAGGATCCCCTGGAGTTTATGGATAAGGTACATAAGGTCTTGGTAGACATGGGGGCCATAGATACTGAGAAGGTTGATCTTTATTCCTATAAGCTCTAGGATGTTGCACAGTCTTTGTGCAAGATGTGGCAGTATAGACGAGCTTTGGGCGGAGTTCCAATCACTTGGGAGCTATTTAAGACAACCTTCCTGGAGAGATTCTTCCTCCGGAAATTGAGGTAGGCCATGGTTGAGGAGTTTATCAACTTTAATAAGGGATCTATGATAGTCAGTATGTATTCCCGAAACATTGTTAAACTGTACAGGTATGCCACTTCCCTTGTGTCTAACATGAGGGATGAGATGAGAAGGTTCCTCACAGGAATCACTGGAGATTTTTAATAGGAGTCAAGGGTTTCGATGCTCTATGATAAAATGGACCTCTCAAGGTTTATTGTGCATGTCCAGCAGGTGGAGGACAACCGGAAGAAATGGGGTGTCTGTGATGTTAGGAGGCCTAAGCCTCATGATAAAGCAGGTCCTAGTAATGTAGACAACAAAAACAATTTTAGCTTCTGTGAGTAGCGTTGATTCATAAAGGGGCAAAAAATATCAGAGAACTCTAACTTTCAGAGGAGTACAACACCTAGAGAAGGCAGACCTAAGCACGAGAAGGGCAATGGAGGAGATGTGCAGCATCCCAGAAAGGAGAGTGCCAAGTGTGGCCGTGATCATAGTAAAGAGTTCACACAGGGCATTAATGCATCTTTCCGTTGCGGTAAAAGCGGAAACATTGATAAGGGTAAAGCTCAACCTAGGCCTAATCCACAGGGTGCAGTAGCAGTCGAGCCTCCTAAGAGGAACATGTTATATGCCCTGAAGGGTAGGGAGGAGCAGGAGAAGTTCGCTGATGTGGTCTCATGTATGCTGCAAGTTTTATCAACCTCTGTGTATGCTTTACTTGATCTAGGGTCTACGCTTTCCTTTGTAACTTCTTTACTTCCTTTTAATTTTGATATATTGCTTGAAATTCTTCATGATCCTATAGTGGTTAGTACACTTTTAGGAGAAAATCTAAGAACTGATAGAGTATACAAGGAATATTCAATAGTTGTATGTGGTAAGACTAAGTGTGCAGACTTGGTATTGTTACCAATGCATGATTTTGATTCTATTCTTTGCATGGACTGGCTATATAGTTGTTATGATTATAGATGTAGTAGGGTTGTGAGATTTCGTTTCCCTAATGAAGTAGAGCTGGTCTTTGAGGGGTACAATTCGTGTCATCCTAATCGCTTTTTTTCGAACCTTAAGGCCAATGAAATGATGTCCAAAGGATTATTGTCTTTTTGTGAGTGTTAATGAGTTAGATCATGACATTCCTTCTATAGAATAAGTGCCTTTAGTGAATGAGTTCCCATATGTGTTTCCTGATTATTTGCCTTTAGTTCCTCCCCCTCGAGATATTGACTTTTGTATCGACTTAGAATCCGATGCTAAACAAATTTCGATTCCTCCTGTTAGAATCGCTCCAACTAAATCAATGAGTTGAAGATACAATAAAAACATCTCACTGATAAGGGTTTAATTTAGCCGAGCTTATCCCCTTGGGGCGCTCTAGTGTTTTTTGTGAAAAAGAAAGGCCGAACCCTTAGAATGTGTATCTATTATCAGAAGCTCAACAAAGTCACTATAGATAATAATATCCACTTCCCACAATATATGACTTTTTCGACCAACACCAAGGGTCTAGTTTCGTCTCGATGATTGATCTTCGTTCAGGGTACCATCACCTTAGGTTTTGGTATGAAGATGTTCCTACGATGCCTTTCGTATCCGTTACGGTCATTACTAGTTTCTAGTTATGTCATCTTGTCTCAAAATGCACCTGTTACATTTATGGATCTCATGAACAGAATCTTCAATGAATACTTTGACTCGTTCGTAATAGTATTCATTGATGACATTCTCATCTTCTTCAAGTCAATATATCAACTCACGAAGGTCATTCATCCTACGACCTATCTTAGAAAGATATCAGGATGTAGTGGGGTTTATACTAAACTCTTTATCTCAACTCATGAAGATTTTTCATCCAAAACCTCCCTTTAGGACTAAACTTAGCTTCATTCATTCATTAGAGTCTTAGTGTGTGTAAATGTAAGCACACCTAGAACATAAGATTCATTTCATTTACATTTAACTTATATACATACTTAGAACTTCATTCATAACATCACACACTTTATGTGCTTCACATTATCATTTATGTCCTTTATACATAATCATTAACCTTCTTCTGATAACAAGTGTTATAAAACAATTAACAAGAATAACTTAATTCAAGCATATGCTCTAGCCTACTTCACATAATAACTTCATACAACACATTTAACAAGAATTGCATATTTATCATCATACTTCACATAACAGGACTTCGAAGCCTCATTAAAAGTAAACAAGTAACTTCACATTCATACAATTCAAGTAAACACCGCCACCGAGAAGGTGGACCATACCACTCAAAAGCATTTTATAACTAAAGCTTAATCAACAAAACAAACTTACCATTCAATCTAAGTTTCAGTCACACATATAATTTTAATGAATAATTCGTCATAAATTAGCTCTTCGGGCAGTATCTAAAAATCAATAACAACATAAGTAAACCAATGTTATAAGACTACAAAACTAAGCTCATTTAACCCATTTATTAAGCCAACATTTGATGAAAATCTTCAACATGATTTCACTAAAGTGTTAACCTTAAAATCATCAAATAACATTAGAAACATCAAATAACATAGGTTGGGTATCGTAGATTGGTACATGGTTTCATTTTGATCCTGTACAACTGCCACTGCAGGTCCTATCGACGCCCATGGTCGACGAACTGGTAGTTGACCAATGGACCGTCCTTTGGGTCGTCATTTTATTCCATCGGATTTATTTATGTGGTTCCTAAGAGTAAAATGAGGTGATGTTGAAGAAGTATTGTCTAGCCTAGAATCCTAATACTATAGTTTTAGACTTGAATAGTAGAGTTGATGTTTAGTGTTGATGTGAATGAGTCAAAGGTAGTGTGAGTTCCTACCTTGTGCGAGGGAAATTGATTATTTGAAGTATGACACCTTCAAGATAAATCTACCCCATGTGGGGGAGAATCACTTTAGTAGAAAAGGTTGTTTTGAGTACGAAGTGTATGAATGATTTATCTTATGTTGTATAGGAAGTTATATGACTTAACGTCTAATGTTTAAGAAGCAAGTTTTATCTATGTTTTTCCTAATGAACGTTAATAAGAATTGCATGTAGTATACTTAGTGTAAGAGAAACCTCAAAGGTCACTAAGAATGTCATATCTTGAGACTTAACATTTCTATTATTTTAATATGAAAGATGTTTCAAGATATTCGTGTGAAATTTTTTTATTCCACACTACTTTTCATAGTTGTATATGCGATGAATGATACAGAAGGGCTTGTAAAAAATATCTGATATGCCAATTACGCCGGTCGCACTCCGAGAGTGTCATATCTTCTAGGGTGTGCTCTGTGGATATGAAAAGTTTTGTATACGAGTGTAAGTTATGAAAGTTTTCTTACTAATCAAAAATTCTCACAAAGTCATGTCTAGTAGAGTCTTGACAATCAATTTGACTCGCGACACATCTATGGGCGATAGACTATGGATGATAGAGTTTCACTTTCTTCATCAAGCTTGTGTCATTCCTATAGAGTTGAGGTTGTAAGTGTCTATTCCTACTCTCTTCTCTTATGTTTATTGGAGATGAATACTAGAAGAATGGCTGCTAAAAGGTTGGAAGAAGGAAGGGTGGATGAGGAAGTTCCTCCTTATGTTGAGAAAGTTGCTCAAGGTGTCAAACTCCCTATTGGAGATCAAGGTAATGAGGTCCGGTGGTTTACCCAAAATGAATAATGATGATATTACAGAGGATTTGCTTACTTTAGCCCGAGATTTAACTACACATGTGAATATGGGTATTGAGCCTATAGTAAATTTTGTGGGTAGAACTATGACATCTCGAATAAGATACTTTTGAGAATGAATCCTCCTATATATCATGGCTCTAAGGTGGGATAGGATTCCCACGAGTTTCTAGATGGTGTGTACAAAGTGTTTAGTGCCATGGAGGTGAGTTCTAAGGAGAAGACGGACTTGGATTCATACCAATTGAGGGAGGTTGATCAAGTGTGGTAAACTCAATGGAAAGATAATAGGACATTTTAGTTGGGTCTTGTAGAGTGAGAAGAGTTTAAGAAGGATTTATTAGGAAAGTACTTTCCTAGTGAGATGAGACAGGTGAATGTTTAAGAGTTCATTAATCTCACGCAAGGCAATATTAGTGTTGAGGAGTACTCTTTGATGTTTTTTATATTTTATAGGTTTTCTCTAACCTTGGTGTCTAACCCTACGGATAAGATTAGTAGGTTTGTGACCGGTGTTTCCGATCTTATGAGAGATGAATGTCATACGACCATGCAACGTGATGATATGACCCTGCCTAGACTCATTCTTTATGCTCAATCAATTGAGTAGTCTAAAATCGATCGGATTCTTAGAAACTTTAAGAATAGTGTTTCAAGTGATAAAAGTCAACCTGTGTTCAAAAAGTGTGCTGAAACTCAAGATGGACCCACAACTCATAAGTTCAAACTTGAGAAGGATAGTGGTTCTGAAGGTGGTAAGCCTACTTGTGCTACTTGTGGAAAGAAGCATTGTGTGGAGTGTCTACTTTGTACCGGGAATTTGTTTGGTTGTGGTAAGGATTGACATAACGTGAGGGATTGTCCTAAAATTTATTCTAGAGGAAGCGAGGGTAAGAAAGTTACTCCAAGTGTTCTGGGTAATTATGCTCCAAAGGGGAAGGCTTGTTTCTATGCACTCTGGGCAAAAGGATCAAAGCCGGAGGATGATAAAGATGTTGGTAATTTCTTATATTTTACTCTTTAGTTTTTTGAGTTCCTTCAAAGTCAGGAATATGGTGAGTAGTGGTGTTTTTATTGATAGTTTTATATCTTTTATTCAACTGAAGCTTGACAGTAGAATGTCATAGTAATATGTCATATGTTGCATGATCATGGTGTTTAGGAGTATCGTTGATATTGAATTTCATTGATTCCTTGCATTGTGCATTTCACGAAAATATGAATAAGTTGTAAAATGTATTTATATGGTTTTATCATGTATATTATCATGTTTCCATCCTCAATTGCCTAATGTGGCATTTTTTCAAATCTGAAATACATTCACTGCCACGAAAAATCTGCTCAATGTAGGATTTTTGAAAAATTAGCTTATTCCTTATTTTGGTTTAAAGTTGTTGTAATGTGTATAGAACTGATGTATAAGATCAGAATACTGAATATAAAAAGATATTTTGATATTTGGAATGAAGGATGTGTTTTTTATGGCAAAATAAGTTGTAGAATTGCTTATAGCTTCTCGTTGTGTTGTTATTGTCTTATATATGTGAAATTGATGTTTGTATTTGATTTTTTGTTGTATAATGTGCTATGTGGTATTTTTATGAGAAGTTAAGTTGAGTCTCCATTCATAGAAGTGCTCGAAAAGTGGCAAGAGTCATTCGAGGACAAATGTGTCTAAGTGGGGGAGATTGTAGTACCTCTAAAATGAATTAGGTGAAACTATAGACTAACATTTTTTTAATTATGGTATAAGGTCCTAAAATAGTTGATAATGTGGTAATGAGGGAGTGATAAAGTTTTAGGTTATTTTGAAGTGAAACGTCAAGGGACAACCAAGACATTCGATGACTAAGTCACCTATGTGTCTCATGTATGGTTATGTGCCTATATGTGTGTTTCATGATATTATGAAGTCCTTATATGATTTATTATAGTGTTTATAGCGAATGTGCTGATATTCATGATATTTGGAGGTCAAACGTCCACAATATCTTCAAGTTGAAAAAGTTTGCCTTAAAACGACCTTATGTGTCTTAGTAGTTTTTGTCAAGTTTTATGTGTTCATTTTGGATGAAATTTATATGAGAGGTCCTAAATTATTATAAGAAAATATTTGGGTTACAGATCTCCGGGAAAACATCTCCAAGGACCAACCAAGTGTCCATGAGGAAGGAACCTTCCTTGAGCCAAATGCAGTCCAGGCTAGTAAGAAATATTGGAGGCAAACGATGGCTAGTTGGATAGTCGACGCCCCTTTGATTAGATTCGTGGGCTAATACGTAGACTAGGTAGCTCATACTCCGAGTTTCATGTCTCTGAACCCGTCGATGTACATCCAAGACGATCTATCTGTTGACCAATGGCACGTCGATGGACACTGTTGGGTTTGACGCTTAATTAATGGTATTTTAGATATTTTAAGTGTAGTAATAAGTCCAAAATACCTATAAGAATTCATTCTTCAAAATTAAAACCCAAAATATCTTAGAAATTCTCTAAAATTTCATTGAAACCAAAACACAAGGAAGAGCCTGGATTGGAGATTTGAGCGGTAATACATCAATAATTTTGTGGACTAATATCTTTTATTTATTGTTTTCTATCCTTTGAACTATTTTATTCAAGGATAATTGATACTTATCTACAGTAGTTAAGGGTTTTCTATTTATGGTGTAAAGGAGACATAGGAATGGTCACTTCGTATTCTACCTATATAAGTCTTAAGACTAATCTAGTTAGGAAAGTTGGTTGATACATTGAACATGATATAACCTTAGGTATTAATAAGGATTATTTAGGTAGTCTTGAAGAGGTGAAGGATTGACATTATCTTTCTCATTTACTTGAGTAAGTCTTTTGATAACCTTTGGGAGGAAAATGTCATATTACATGTATGCTGTTGTATTAAGTGAGAGTGATTATATACTAGGTTATCTAAAGGATGTCTTAAGGGTGTGAAGGGATTGTATGAGCAGTTGGATCAAAACTCACTGAAGTGAACCTTAGAGTCACCCTTATTGGTAGGAGGATCTCATGTTCATCTGTTTGGTGTATTGTAACTTTGTGCATCTCATTATGGGTTGTCATATGGATCAATTAGGTATTCCCAAAGAGGGTGTATGGTCGGTATCTCTTTCTCTTACTAAGTGAGTCTTAGGATAGCTTTTGGTGGGGGAATAACATGCTAGAAGGTGTCAAATTTGAATTTAAGTAACTTCACTTTAATAGTGAATTAGCTTACTGTAATGTTTTCCTTAAATTGTGATAAATTGCTTATATTTTATATTATATGTGTCTAAGGTGTTAAATGACGTCCTATGCTAATATGGAGGTTGTACCTCATACCAATCAACAAATTGCCTACCATGGCATCCCATCTAAGAGGTTTCACTCGAATGAATACTCCTTCTTTCTATGGTTCCAAGGTTGATGAAGACCCGGAAGAGTTCATTGACGAAGTGTACAAGATACTTTTTTATATGACGTTGTCTACTAGTTAGAAGGGGAGTTATTCACTTACCAACTCAACTATTGGGCTCAAATTGTGTATGTCCAATAGATAGACCATAGACTTCTAAGGGGTTGATCGGTGAGTTGGGAGAGCTTCAAGAAGGCTTTTCTTGATTGATTCTTTCATAGGGAGATGAGGGAATAGAAAGTGATGGAGTTCATCAACCTTTATCATTGAGGTATGAGTGTTCTTGAATACTCCTTGAAAATGACTAAATTGTAAAAATATGCTCCTTCTTTGGTTTCCCATCATAGAGATGAAATGAGCCGCTTTGTGATTTTCGTGTTAGATAATTTGCAAGAGGAGAGTAATTTGGTTACGCTACATGACAATATAAACATTCTCGTCTTATGGGGCATGCTCGTCAACTGAAGTAGGCAAAGGCTAGGAGAAAGAGTAGAGATGCTAAGTGGGCAAGATATTTTGATAGTGGTTCCTCAAAGAATAGGCTTGATGTCCAAGACAAGTCTTGGTTAAAGAAGAGGTTCTCTATTCATGTTCCATCCATGTTACCTACAGCTCGTGATTATAAGGTGACTAAACTGAGAAGCCAAAAGGTAAGGAGTGGAAACTTACCCAATGAGAAGCTTACTTGTGACAAGTGTTGAAAGGGTCATTTTATTGAATGATTGGTTTAAACGGGCAATGGTTTTGGTTGTGGGAAGAGTGTCCACAAGGTTAGTGAATTCCCTAATATGAAGAGTAAAGAAAAAGGTGGTCAAGCTAGAGCAAGTGTTTCTAGTGATGCTCCTAAAGTGAACCACTTCTATCCTCTTCACTCTACGGGTGAGTAAGAGACTTCTCCTAATATGGTAACTTGTATGTTGAAAGTCTTTTCTATTGATGTGTATGCTTTACTTGATCAAGGTACTACCTTGTCATTGTTACCCCTCTTGTAGCTAGAAAGTTTGACATTTTGCCCGATATTTTGTATGAACCTTTTATAGTGTCTAATTCGGCGGGAGAGTCAGTTGTTTACAAAACTGTGTACAGAAATTTTCTTAAAATGTTTCCCAATTGAGTGTCTTATGTTGAACTAGTAGAACTTGATATGTTTGATTTTGATATTATATTGGGTATAGATTGGTTGCATGCTTTCTTTGGCTCTATTTATTGTAGGACAAGGGTGGTGAATTTTAACATTCCAAATGACCCCGTTGTAGAGTGGAAGGAAAAAAATTATATTACTAGAGGGCATGCAATCTCTTGTTTGAGAGCATGCAAAAAGATCTCCAAAGTTTGTGTATACCATATAGTCGGTCCAATTTAGTCGGTCCCCGTTGTGAGTGAATTTCCATAGGTCTTTCCAAAAAAATTTCTCTATATTCCTCCCGAATGGGAAATTGATTTCTATATGGACTTATTACCGGATACAAATCCCATTTCAAATCCTATTTATCTTATAGCTACATCTGAATTGAAAGACTTGAAGGCTCAACTCAAAGATTTACCTGACACATTAGACTTAGTATTACTCAATGGGGTCTTCCAGTTTTGTTTCTGAAGAAGAAGGACCGGTCCTTAAGAATGTGTATTGATTATCGCCAACACAATAAAGTCACAAGCAAGAACATGTATCCTCTCCCTCGGATTGATGACTTGTTTGAACAACTCCAAGGTGAAAGCTACTTTTCTAATATTTACTTTAGATCGTGGTATAATCAACTTAGTGTGAGAGGTGAGGATAAACCAAAGATGGAATTTCGGACTAGATATGGTCCTTATGATTTCTTAGTGATGTCCTTTGGTGTCACAAATGTACCAACAGTGTTTATGGATCCCATGAATAGAGTGTGTTGAATTTACATATATTCATTTATCATAGTCTTTATTGACGACTTCTTAGTATATTAAAAAAATTAGGGTGATCACATGAACCATTTGAGGTTGGTGTTACAAGTACTTAAGGAAAATCAATTGTTTGCAAAGCATAGCAAATGTGAGTTTTGGTTGAGGTGGGTGGCATTTAATGTTGATATCATCGCTATTGACGGAGTTGACGGTGATCCAAGATAAATGGAGGAGTTTCAAAATTAGCCTATACCATTGACTCCAACTTACATTAGAAGTTGCATTGGGTTAGCGGGTTATTAATGAAGGTTTGTGGATAGTTGTGCGTCCATTGCATCTCCCTTTACTATTTTGACCCAAAATTGTAAACAAATTAAGTGGTTAGAGGCATTTGAGATAATTTTTCAAATATTGAATGATAGTCTTACTTTCGCTTTTTTGTTCACTTTAGCGGAGGGTACAAAGGGTTTTGTTGTGTATTGTGACGCATCCCAAGTGGGTTAAAGGTTTGTTCTTATGCAGCATGATAAGCTGATAGCTTATGTTTCTAGGCAACTTAAGGTGCATCAGAGAAGTTATCCAAATCACGACCTTGATTTAGCGTCCTTGGTATTTGCCTTGCAAGGCATTATTTATATCGTATTTATGTTGATGTGTATACCGACCATAAGAGTCTCCAATATGTGTTTACCCCAAAAGAGTTAAAAAACAAAAAAAAAGGTTGTTATGATTGTTGAAAGATTACGAAATGAGTGTTCGCTATCACCCCAACAAGGCAAATATGGTTATGGATGATCTAAGTTGTATGACTATGGGTAGTGTGTCTGACATAGATGAATCAAAGAAATACCTAGTGAAGGATGTTCATAGGTTGACGAGGTTGGGTGTGAGATTGGAAGATTCTCCTAATGGTGGCTTCATGGTCCATCATAACTCTGAGTCATCATTGGTAGTTGAGATGAAGTCCGAACAATACCTTGATAAATCATTGATGGAGTTTAAGGAATCGCTCGTCGGCAAGATTAATGAGGCATTCTCCTTGGGGGAATAGTGTTTTGAGGTACCAAGGTAAATTATGTGTTCCCAAGGTATATTATTTGAGGAACCGGATCCTTGAGGAAGCCCATGGGTCTCGCTTCTCCATTAATGATGCTTCTTAAAAAAATGTACCACAACCTTAGGGAAGTATTTTTGTGGAAAGGTTAGAAGAAGGACATAACAAAGTTTTTTGCTAAGTGTCTAAATGGCAAACAAACGAAAGCCGAACAACAAAAGTTGGGTGGCTTACTACAACAATTGTAAGTTCCCACATGGAAGTGGGAAGAAATCCATATGGATTTTGTAGTGGTTTTACCTCGGACTCAAAGGCAATATGACTTAATATGGGTGGTTGTGGGCATGTTTACCAAGTCCGGTCAGTTTATTCCTGTTAAGTCTACTTATTTGGCGGCAGATTATGCTAGGATCTTCTTAAATAATATTGTGTGTTGCCATGGTATTACTTTATTCATCATATCAGATAGGGGTGCTTAATTCTCATCTAGGTTTTGGAGGTCATTCAAAGAAGGGTTGGGTACAAAAGTGAAGTTGAGTACTGCTTTTCATCCCAAACAGATGGTCAAGCGGAACATACTATTCAAACCCTTGAGGATATTCTTAGGGATTGTATTGTTTATTTAAATGTGAATTGGGATAAGCATTTGCCAATGGTGGAGTTTTCTTATAATAATAGTTTTCATTCATCCATCTGCATGGATCCCTATAGTAGTAGGTGTAGATCTCCTATTGGATTGTTTGAAGGTGTGAGACTTCGTTGTTGGTCCCGATTTGATTTATTGGACTTTGGAGAAACTTCATATCATAATGAATAGTATGGAAACGACTTATAGTCGACAAAAGTCTGATGCCGATCATAGGTGAAGGGATTTTTAGTTTGAAGAAGCTGATAAGGTGTACTTGAAAAATTTTCCTATGAAAGGGGTGGTTAGATTTATCATGAAAGGGAAGTTGAGTCCTTGTTATGTGGTTTCCAATGAAATCTTGCAAAGTTTTTGTAAGGTTGCCTATGAATTGAAACATCCTAGAGATTTTGCTTCAATTCATCCGGTATTGTTGATCCCGAGTCTATTTTTCCTATTGAGGGTCTTGTTCTGAAGTACAATCTACTTATGCGGAAGTCCTGGTTCAAATTTTTGATAGGTAGGTAAAGAAATTGAGTAATAAAGGTGTGACTTACGAAAAGATCTTATGGAAGAATCATCTACTTGAGGGTGCAACAAGGAAGTCCGAGGCTGACATTACGTCACGTTACCCTTTTATTATTTTTTTTATAACTAATGTTAGTAGTTCATACTAATAATGAAAATAATGACTAAAAAAATTTGAAGTTGCTTTGATTTTTTGTGAAGTTTCACAGAAGGTGTATTATTGATATAATTACTATGATTTACACTAAATATGCAATTTGACTTGAAAAATTTGCAATTTTGCTTGTTTGAGTTATGTTGTGAATTTTAATGTGTAAGTCTTCACGAAATGATGTCTACCATGTTGTTGAGTTTAAATTTGCTCATAAATGTTATATTGAGATCTTATTGTTATGAGAAGAATATTCCTTATATTTTAATGATTGAGCCTTATGTATCGTAACTAAAGTTTTCAATTGCCTTGTGTAGTTTATGTGGTTGATGTGTTATTTATTGTTGTTGGTTGAGCTGCTAGTTTTGAGTCTATTCCTTTCATCAAAAGATTTTATGGTCATTCGGGGATGAATGTTTCAATGAGGGATAATGTAACACTTCGAAAATTCAAGATGTGTTCTAGAGCCTTACATAAGTACCATAAGGTTTAGACAATGTTTTAAGGTCAATTTATATTTATCTAAGTCATTTAGGAAGTCTAGGGACCAAAACGTCAAATAATGTCCATGATGTTCGAAAACTAGTACAAGGAGGTACTATCGTGTCTTAGCCTAGTTGACTAGCTTTTATGAGTCGGAAATAGAATAAATTTTTTGATGGGTGTGTAACATGGGTATATGCTGATTCATAGAAGGAACGTCAGGGTATGTCTCCATTTGGACAAACCAAGGGCCTTTCATGAAAAGGCACAGACGGAACGAGTGTTGATAGATGGGGTGTCGATTCCAATCGTCAACCAAAACTTAGATAATATTTTGGAGGCTCTCACCTACAAAGTCACAGACAAAATCAACGAGTGTGCATCAAAAAAGAAGGACCAGTCGTCAACTCCCAAAAAGACCGTTTGTTGAGGTCTCGTTTGTGAAGGTGTTGTTTTCCTTGACATTTTAAATAAGCCTTAACCATTTAATTAAGGGTTTAAGATGTTTTTCTTGTATTAATGGAATTATAATTAACCTATTTAAAGCCCCATATAAATACCCTAATCTCATTACACTAATTACAACTCACAAAATAAAACTATTTTCCTTCTCTCCTTTTTCTCTCTCTATTGGAACACACCATTGAAGACAAGCAAGGGGAGGGATTTGGGGTATCTAAAAGGACGACCTCACCATCAATTAATCATCAACCATTGAGGCGTGGGATCTAATTCACCGTTGAGACCTCTTTCCTCAAAAGGTTCCTTCAATGTATTTTCAAAAGTTGACTTTTCATGTGCTCAATCTTGAAAATTATATTATGAATTTATTTGTTTATGACTTCTTTACGATATTATTAATATATTAACATGTATTCTAACTCCTGTATGATATATCTTGAGGGTTTGGTTTATTTTTTAGAAGATGACCCTTAATCTTTAACCCTAGGTTTGATCTTTATATGAATTAGGTTGTATTTTGTTCAATTGACTTTGTTATTGGTTGAATTACTACTATATGATCTTGTTAAACTTATTATTAATGAATTTTGTTGAATTGTTGTCTTTCATGCTAGTTCTTAAGAAGATGATCCAGGTTATAAAGTTGTGAATTGACCTATGTATCTTATCTTAAGGGATGGTCTAGTATTGAATTGTCTTGTAGTGATTCTTCTAGGCCTGTTATAATGTTGGTTATTAATTTATGATAATTATATGACCTAGTTTTGTTGAATTAAGGGTTGATGGTAAGACCTTGGTGATGAATTATGAAGATGACTTTGTTAGTCTGATGATCCCTAATCTTTACTTCAAATTATGAGTAATTGTGATTGATTCATGATTTTGTATTGGAGAGTTCCTTGTATTAGGATTTATAGGGTTGGTATGATGTTGAATTGAAATTTCATGACTATAGTTGTGATGTTGATTAAGATATATATATCATAAGTATGGTGATTACTACCACTGTTCCTTATTATGAATAAAGTTGAAAATGTTCGAACCTCACTTATAAGAATTGACATTAATGGACTATACTAATGAAATTCTTATTGATCTATGATGATGAGGATTATATAAGGGCATTACCCTATGACCTACAAAAAGCTATGATGATTAATAAAGACATTAAAGACATTTCAATAAAGGGACATAGCCTAGGCTCGAGTAAAATAAACAAGGGATAGTGATGACTTTGCATAGAAAAAGATTCACCCTATAGTTCTACACGTGGTGTTGACTCCCCTAATAGGGATACTCTTCGAATGGATTCCCATGATAGGAGGACCCAATTGCAAAGTGGTATGTAGACGGAGAAAACCTATATCTTAGTTCTTGAACTATGTTGCCCCCATGGGAAGACTAGCTAGTGGATTCACCTAGAAAGTTACGTTTATGTTTCGTATTACTATGGCCAGTAGAACACCTTCCATCGGTTTAAGGTGTTACACCAACGAATTCTAAACTTAAATCTTGTGGTCTATGTGGATTAAGGCAAGTGTTCCCTAAATTAAAATGAACCAATGAAGGATAAACTAACTAAGGTAAGTTTAGAGGTTTGACTTAGCCTAGGCAAAGGTATGAGACACTACATATGCCTTGCACTAGTTTTCCTTGATAGAAGATTCAGATGGGTTATATTATGTATGTATTTGATAATGAATGCAAAATACGATAGTTTTATTCATTTATATGTAAATGATACTATGTGGTGACATGTACTCTAATGAACATTTAATTGGTCTATGTTATTAATGTTTGATGTTGTACATCCATAAAAGGTTATGTTATGTGAAATTGAATATTAGTCATGATTCTTGTTGGGATACTTAATTGATTATGGTTATGGGGATTTGCTTGGTTAATGTACTTGTTGGCTGTATGAGGGTTCATGAGTAGTAGTCTTTCTTTATTATGATATGATGAACTCTTATGTTTGTCTGTTATGTAATATCTTGATTATAAGGTTGTCTTTGATTATGTGTTAAAGTATGTTTGCATGTATGTTGTTTTTTTTACTTGATGAATATGTCTTCTTGATTTGTACGCTTTCCTTGATGATGCATAAGGCTTTCAACAAATAAAGTAGCATGTTTTGATAAAATGTCCCTTTTAGCATGATTTGATTTAATATGTGCATATGGTCTCATACTTAGTATAGGTGCCGTGCTAACCTCATTTTCTCCCTTTATCGCAAACATTTTTAGGTTCTGGTCGTTGAGGGCTCTTTAACACAACTTTGATGTAGGCTTGGAGTTTCTCATTCATCCAAGTGGGTAGGTCCTCACTTTTCGAGGGCGATGCAAATAAGAAGATAATAATGTTGTTTTAGTTTTAAGACTGTAATGTTCTCTATCCTTTCATTTCACTATGGATTGTATAAAGCCTATATGTGTCTCTCTTTAAATTTATGTACATCTATTCCCAAATTGCTAATCATGTAGATGGTTATGAAATGAGACAATCATTGAAGACTATATTTTATCTTATATATATATATATATATGTATATATATATATATTTATGTGCGATACGAGTTGAAGTATATATAACCTTATTATACGAAAGGTCTATGTAAACTTCATAAGGATATCTATAAAATGTTTATGTAGAGGTCTATGTAAACCTCAAACTAGAACAAAAGAAAAGTTTTAATTTTTCCGTATTTTGACCTATGAATGTAATGATGTACATTAAGAGGCTAGTCTTTGTCATTAAAGAGGACGATGATGCAGGTTACGTCTAGGGGTTAAACCCAGATGTGACATTCATCAAACTTCGCCAAGGACAATTGAGTGTACTTGAATACTCCTACAAATTCACTAAATTGTAAAATTATGCTCCTTCATTTGTTTCCAATCCTAGGGATTAAATAAATAGTTTTGTGATGGGAGTGTCGGATGAATTACAAGAAGAATGTTGTTTGGTTATGATACATGGCAATATAAACATTTCATGTGTCATGGTTCATTCTAAACAAGTGGAAGAGGAATGGGCCAAGACAAAGAGTAGAGATGCCAAGAGGGCAAGATCTTTAATGGTGGTCTTCAAAGGATAGGCTTGATATCTACGAATAGCCTAGGTTCAAGAAAAGGTTTTCTAATTATGTTCTCCATGTTTTCTAAGGCTCATAATGATAGGGCGTCTAACCCTAAGCCTAAAAAGGTAAGGGATACTAGTTCACCAATTAACAAGTCAACTTGTAGAAGGTATGCAACAAGCACTATGGTGATTACTTTAAGGGAATTGACAATTGTTTTGGTTGTTGTAAAAGTGGCACAAAGTTTCAGATAGCCCAAAGGTGAAGGGGAAATACTAGGAGAGTAGGAAAGCAAGTGGTTCTAATGATGTTTCGAAGAAGAATCTATTTTATGCTCTCTGCTCTAGAGCTGAGAAAGAGACTTTCCCGATGTGGTGACTGGTATGTTGAAAGTCTTCTCTATAGATACATATGCTTTACTTGATTCAAGTGCTTCACTATCTTTTGCTACTCCTCTAGTATTGAAAAAGTTTTACATTTTTCTCGATATGTTGGATGAACCCTTTATGGTGTCTACCTAGGTGGGTGAGTCGGTTGTTTAAAAGTGTGTGTATAGAAAATATCCTATTATGTTGCCTAGATAGAGTTTCTTAGGTTGAACTTGTAGAACTTCATATGTTTGATTTTGATTTCATTTTTGGTATGGATTAGTTACATAGTTGCTTTTCTCCTATAGATTATAGAACAAGGGTGGTAATTTATAAATTCCAAATGAACCCGTTATAGAGTTGAAGGAGGAAATTCCATTCCTAAAGGTAATATTATATGTTGTTTTAAAGCATTCATAATTATATCTAAAGTGTGTTTATACCATATAGAAAGAGTCAAATATTTAGACTTTGAAATTATTCGCATTGAGTCGGTCCATGTATTGAGGGAATTTTCGCAGTTCTATTCTAATGTTCTTTCTTGTATTATTCCCTAATGGGAAATTAATTTTGGTATCGACATATTTTCGTGTATAAATTCCATCTCACCTCCTACTTATTGGATGGCTCCAGCCCAATTGAAAGGGATGAAGCCTCAACTCCAAGATTTAATAGACAAAGGCTTCATTAGTCCTAGTATTTTTCCATAAGGTGTTATGGTTTTGTTTGTGAAGAAGAAGGATGGGTCCCTCTTAATATGCATTGATTATAACAAACTCAATAAAGTAACTATTAAGAACAAGTATACTCTCCCTTGTATTGACTACATGTCTTACAAACTCTAAGGGGCAAGATACTTTTCTATGATTGACATGATATTGGGGTATCACCAACTTAGGGTAACAGTTCTTAGTAATGTCCTTTGGTCTTACTAATTCCCCGTGGCATTTATGGATCTCATGAATAGGGTATTTTGAAGTTACCTAGATTTCTTTGTCATTTTTTACAGTGACGACATATTGATAGATTCGAAAAATGAGGATGAACATATGAACCATTTGAGGGTGGTGATGTCGGTGGTGTTTCATAGTCATATAATCTCTAGTGAGGAAATTTAGGTTGATCCAAGGAAAACCGAGGGGGTAAAAAAATGGCCTAGACCATTGACTCCAAATGACATTAGGAGTTTCTTGGGTCTGGCGGGTTATTATCGGAAGTTTGTGGATGGGTTTGCGTCCATTGCATCTCCCTTGACTTCTTTCACCCAAAGGATTATGAATGTTGAATGGTTGGAGGCATGTGAGGTAACTTCCAAATCATGAAAGAAAGGCTTACTTCTACTGTGGTGTTGACTCTAACAGAATGTACCAAGAGCTTCGTTGTATATTGTGATACATCCCGAGTGGATTTAGGATTTGTGCTTATGCAACATAGGAAGGTTGTAGCGTAAGGTTCTTGACAACTTATGGTGCTTGAGAGAAACTATCAAACATATGATCTTGAGTTAGCGGCCATGGTATTTTCCTTGAAAATATGGAGGAATTACTAGTATGGTGTTCATGTTTATATGTATACCGACCATAACAGTTTCCAATATGTGTTTACTCACAGGAGTTGAATCTCCGACAAATAAGGTGGTTGGATTGGTTGAAAGATTATTACATGAGTTTTCTCTACTATTCCGGCAAGGTCAATGTGGTTGTAGATGATTTGAGTCATATGACCATGGGTAGTGTGTCTCTTGTAGGGGAAGCCAAGAAAGACCTAGTGAAAGACGTTCATATGTTGTCTAGATTGGGTTTAAGATTGAAGGATACTCCGAATGGTTACTTTATGGTCCATCATATCTCCTGGTCATCATTAGTGGTTGAGGTGAATTCAGAACTGCATATTGATAAACCATTTTGGAGTTGCAGGAATCGGTTTTTTTAGAAAGCTTAATGAGTCATTATCCTTACGGTTTTGGTGTCTTAAGGTATCAAGGAAGGTTGTGTGTTCCCAATGTACATGGTTTGAGGAACTGGAATAGTAAGGAAGCTCATGGCTCCTATTACTCCATTCACCCGGTTGAATTAAGATTTACCATGATCTTAGGGAAGTATTTTGGTTGGAAAGTTTGAAAAAGGACATAGTGGAATTTGTAGCAAAGAGTTGAAATTACAAACAAGTGAAATCCAAAAACCAAAAGTCGGGTGGTTTACTTCAAGAAATCCAAGTTCTTATTTGTAAGTTGGAAGACATCAATATAAATTTTGTGGTAGGTTTGCCTCTGACACAAAAACAATATGACTCTATATGGGTAGTTTTGGATAGGTTGACAAAATCCTCTTATTTTATTCCCGTCATATCTATCTATTTGGTGGAGGATTATGAAAAGATATTCATAGATAAAATTGTATGTCGGCATAGTATTCTATTATCCATCATATCGGATAAGGTTGCACAATTAACATCTAGGTTTTGGAGAGAATTCCAAAGAGGTTTGGGAACCAAGGTGAAGCTAAGAACAACTTTTCATCCTTAAACGTACGAGCATGTGGAGCGTACTATTCAAACCCTTGAGGATATTCTTAGAGCTTGTATCATTGATTCAAAGGGAAATTTGGGATAATCACTTTCCTTTGGTTGAGTGTGCTTAGAATAATAGCTACCATTCATCCATATCCATGGATCCTTATGAAGATTTGTATTATTGGAGGTGTAGATATCAAATTAGATGGTTTGAAGTGGGTAAGTCTTCACTTTTGGGTTCCGATTTGATTTATAAGTCTTTGGAAAAGGTTCACCTCATAAGAATCGGTTGCAAACAACCTATAGTCGGCAAGAGTCTTATGCCAATCATATACCTATGAATGTCTTGGTGAGATTTTGCAAGATAGGGAAGTTGAGTCCTCGTTTTGTTGGTCCCTATGAGTTGAGGTTGCCTAGTTAATTGTCTTTAGTTCATCCGGTTTTCCATGTTTCTATGCTTAAAAAGAGAATCAGTGAGCGCAAGTATATTCTTCATATTGAGGGTCTTTGTGTGAAGAATAATCTTTCTTATGAGGAGTTTCCAGATCAAATTATTCATAGGCAATTGAAGAAGTTAAAGAACAAAGAGGTGTCTTCAGAAAAGGTGTTATGGAAGAACCACCTTTTTGAGAGTGCGACATGGTAGGACGAGGCTGACACGAACTCCGGTTACCTCATCTATTTGATAACAAAGGTTACTTTTTCTGACTAATAATGAATCTAATGACTAAATTTGAAATTTCTAGGATTTTTTGTGAATTTTTGGAAAATGTGCATTTTTGGGGTCATTACAATGAAGTTACAGTTAATTGTGTACATTGACATACAAAATTAGAATTGCTCTTGTTTTGAGTAATTTTGTACATTATGATATGGTGAGTCTATAAGAAATGATTTTGAGAGTGTTGATAAGTTTAACTTTAGCATCATAATTCCATATATGGTATGTTGAGCTCTTGTTGTTGTTGCATGAGAAGGAACATTCCTCATAATGTGATTTTGAGCCTTATAAGTTGTAATTGAAGTTTCGAATTTCATTTTGTAACAGTATTGATTAAATTTGTAATTGATGTTGTCATGTATTGTTGATTGGATGATCTGCTAGTTTTGAGACTATTCCGTCCATTAAAAGGATTTTTGTCTCATTTGGGTACGAATGTTACTCGAGGGGAAGGGGGGGATAATGTAACACTTAAAAAAGTCTAACACTTTTTGTAGAGACTAACGTGAGTGTCAAAAGGTTTAGACACTGTTTTAAGGACTATTATAATAAAAATAATAATTTAGGAAGTTAAGAAATCAAAACGTCAAAGAACGTTCATGACTTCTTGAGGAACAGTGTATAACAAGTATTAGAGTAAATTCATAGTCGAAATGTGCAAGTACAACTCCCCAAGGATCAACCAAGGGACCTTGAGGAGGACCCTTGCAATTAGGCAAAAAGCTCCCAAAAGGCATTGTGCACAGACGAGTGCAATTGACAGATCGTGTGTCAATCGACGTGGAGAGGATGGACACCGTACATGAAAACTTATACAAATCCATCGGAGGTCTTTTTTGACAAGTGTATTAAATTAAAGGCGGACCAACATGATAGTTTGTCCTTGGTCCGTCGATTGACGAATGGTGAGTGGATGGGGAGTAATTTGTAATGGGTCTGTTTTTGTTGCTCAATATTACGTGACTTAAATAAATTAATAAGGTGTTTAATCAATTATTGAGGTTTTATGGGAGTTCTAATAAAGTTAATTAATTACATATATAAAGACCCTAAACTAATTAAACTAACCTAAGCCCCCATAATTCAAAAACCCAAATTCTCTTCTTTCTCTCTTCTGTCTCTCCCCAAAGTTTAGGAACACCATAGAAGGTAAAATTCCAAGGGGTTCAAGGAATTCAATAAACAAGGTTTCTCCATCAATATTAATCAAACATTAATGTAGAGGATTCCTTTAACCTTTGGGACTTCTTTCCCCAAAGGGTTTCATAAAATTAATTTCAAAACTATGAAATTCAAGTGGGTCTTTTTCAACTTTGAAATTTATCTTGTGAATTTATTTGTTTATGATTTATTTCGGATATTATTAATATATTACCATTTATGATAACTATTATATTATTTTTTGATTGATTGGCGTAGTTTGTAGAAGATGACCAATTCCCCTTAACCCTAGATTGTGATCTTCATATGAGTTATGAATGTTGGTTAAATTGAATTGGTCATTAGTTGAATTACTACTACATGATGTTATTGTATCAATTATTAATATATTAAGATCAATTATATTCTTATCATTCTAGTTCTTAATTAATTGATCTACATTATGACTTTGACGTAAGTCTCTTATATTAAGCTATGAACTATTGATGGATTGTGATGTAGTGATTTAATTGGCTTGGTTATAAATTCTTTATATGTGATGATAATATACCCTTATTGGGTTGAGTTATGGGTTTATGGTAACTTTTTGATTATGGATTATAAAGAAGACTTGGTAAGTCTTGTGATCCCTATTCTTTACTTAAATTATGGTTACTTGTAGTTATGATATGATGTTGTATTGAAGTATGCCTTATATTAGGATTGATAGGGTTGGTATGATGTTTAATTGGAATGCCTTTACTATGGTTTGTGAGGTATAGGATAAGATGTAAATGTTATAACGATTAAGATAATATACTAGTGTGCTTTATAATTATGTCGTTATGTAAATGTGCTAACCTCCCTTGTATGGATTGTAATGAAAGGAAAATACGCATTCAATTCTTATTGATCTATGATGATGATGTTTATACAAGGGTTATACCCTAGGACATACATTAATCTATGATGATTAATAAAGATACTAAAGACATTTCAAAAGGGACTCTAGCATAGCACCGAGTGAACTAGAGTGTGGAGTTTCCCTTCCCACATAGCGAAGGTAGGATCACTAATATATTATTTAGATTGCAGAACACAATGCATGTAGCATAAAGAGATACCCAACTATATCTCCTAGTTCTTGAACTATGTTGCCCGCATAGGAATAGTAGCTAGTGGATCCACATAGTTGCTATGTTGATGTTTTTGTACTACTTTGTCAAGTAGTCCGCCTTCTTTAGGTGTAGTGTTTCATGACACCGGATTCCACCGGTTAAGTCAAGTTGTTTCCAAAAAGTAGAATGAATTAAATTAATGAACTATTACTATGATAATCTTAGAGGTTTAGTGTAAACTAGGCAGGGGTATGGGACTGTACCTTAACAGTTCACTAGTTAGCCTACAAGGAAGTCTTAGGAGGATGTTCTTATGTATGTATATACATATAACTGTAATTGATATGTATATAATGTTCTTACATGTAAGTGACACTATCTAATCGTGGTTACCCTTATGAACATGTATTTTGTCTCTATTGCTAAAGTATGGTGTTATGTACTCTTGATGATATGTTTTTTGAAGTTGGACATTGGTTATGCTTGTTTATAGGTTTACTTGATTAGGTAATATTATGGTTCTTTGATTATTCATTGCAAAAGTGGACTGAAAGACGGTCATGAGTAATGATCTTTCTTTGGCTATGTTTAAATGTACTATTCATGCTTGTTGATATTATAACTCCATGAATTTAAAGTTTTAAAGAGAAATACTAAGAACTTATCTAGTTCATAACCTAATAACATTCACTTTAACAAAAAGTTCAACTAGGGTTACCTTTTAATGGAGACTAAGATAGCTCATTATGACTTTTCTAAGGGTTAATATGTTGCCGTTCCAGCCAATTAACCTTAAATCCACCATTCCTTTACATGAAAGATACCATACGCCTCTTGACTTCAACATTCATAACATAACTTGTATTACATAGATGACCTTCTTAATAACCTCTAAGGTATCACATATATTTCATTCATACATGACAAGGGTTCACCAAGCGTACCTAGTAAACATATCTCAAAATCTCATAACATTCATTAATATATAAAGTAAGGGACACAAGTTTACCAAACATGACACTACATTTTTTCATTTTATCACATATAGCGTATCATTCTTTAAAGAACTTCGGTTGACCCTTATCTTTTTAATCCCATCCTATTCATTACTTCATTATAAATATAAAAATCATAACTCATATATTCAAGTAGTAACAATCATGGATCAACATCTATGACAACACATATAAGCACATAGTCATAGTCTAACTTGATCACCTACATATCATAGATAGTTCACATATACTTGTACATTTCTTAATATGTAGATAAATATCATCATAGTTAACATAGTTAACTACAAAAATAGCCACATTACATCAAGCATTGCCGACAAGGCCATGATAATCATATAGCATAATGTAACGCCGACAAGGCCACGTCAAATCGCACAACATTGCCACCATAATTGGATCATACCGATCATAACGTAATTGAAGTATAAATAACATAAAAATAAGATAAATAAGGCATCTTACCCTCTCAAAATCGGCAACACCTCACCTTGATTATAATTCATCCAATTGAATAACATAAGGCCCTTACCAACAGCCACGAACAATAATTCAATCTAGAAACTATGATAATCAATGAAACTAGGATAATTCAATAGAGATTCAAAATTATAAAATAACCTAGATATAAATTGAATACTATCTTAACATCATTGGAAAGCCAGTAAAAATCTACACTTGAATTTAACAACATTAGGTTAATATCAAGTAATCGTAAACTTAGTAAAAATCTAGGGTTCATAGGTAATTTAGATTAAAATCATCAATAAAATATCAATTAAATAATTATTTAATGTTTAGAAATCATTAATTCAAGAACCTTAAGCCTAAACTGGGGCTCCTTGATGAAGAGATATTCAACGATAAATATCCATACCTTGATGAATCTAATTCTTCACTTTTATGATTAATTTCAACTCAAAACGTCACCTTAAGCCCTTCCTTGATTTTGGACTTCAATGGAGTCTTTGGGAGAATTCTAAGAGATTTTTGGGTTTTTGATTTAGAAGAATGAAGTCTTCAATGTGTTAACCACTTATATACTCCGGTAAAATACCCAAAAGACCCTTAAAGAACCACCAAAGTGTTATTTCTAAAGTGGTTTAGATTTACAAAATAATCCCTAGCTTGGTAGTAAATTGCACGCAGTGACATGACCATCGAGATTGGACAATCAATGGAGAGTTTATGCATAAACGGACCGTCTTGTCCGTCCGTTTGTTTGGTCAGCGACTTTCCAAAGTTACTCGTCCTTTGACCGGACTAAATATCAAACTAAGAGACCATTGGAGCCCTGTTCTTTGACCAATGTACTACCCGTTGGTCAGTGGTATAGGATAATGAACTTGCCAACGACGAACTGCCCATTGACGGGATGTAGGTCTACTTACGGGCCGTCCTCTCCTTCATCGATGGGTTTAGAGAATTGGGAGAGATAGCTTAGCCACCCAGTCTAAGTACCTACCCACTCCCATTACCAACAGACCGTCGACAAGGACACTGGCCATCGATTCGCTTCCGTAGGTGAGGCTGCGTTGGGAAGTCTTGGCCACCAACTTATTTCCTTCCTCAAGGTAAAATTGATGGTCCTTGGGGATAATTTCCCATATATTTCCAACCCAAATATGATTTTGTATGACCTTAAAACATCTCACATAAATTTCATTAAAAATGAACACGTAAAATTAGACAAAACATGCGTAGAAACAAAAGGTCACTTCAAGGCCTATCTTTCGAACGTCATGGACATTTGACCTCCAAACTCCACAAAACATTACACACTACCTATACATGCTATAATGAATTACTTAAGGACCTTAAAACCTTAATAATAACATATAAATGCATCAAAACCACATATGAGGCACGTAGATGACTTAGTCGTTGAACGTCTTGGTCATCCCTTGACGTTTGACTTCCAATGCACCTAATATTTTAGATACTACATTATACTAAGTATTAGAACTATTTAGGACGTTAGACTATGAATACCAACATGTTAGGATCTAGTTCACCTAAGTAACTTTCGGGGTCTTACAATATCCCCCACTTGGACAACATTCGTTGTCGAATAACACTTGCCACTCTCTGAACACTTCCAAGAATAGATATCCAACTAGCAACTAATAACCATACCATACAACACATAATATATAAGAAAACATCAATTTCAAATAGCCAAGAGATTCACAACACAACAAGATACTAGAGAAAAAAATCTATAACTCATTATAATAGAAAACTCACATACTTTTTTCCAATTATTAAAAATGTATTTTATAATCAATATCATACCTATATACATCAGTTCTAATCATATTACAACAATTTTAGACCAAAGAATCAAATTATCAATTTTTCCAAAATTTTACAATTTTTTCCCATGTTATAGTGATTTTGATCAAATCTATTAAAAGAAAATGCATCTTCTAGGAAATTCATGATATGAACATGATAATATGCAAAGTAACATCATATAAACACACCTTTAAATATAATCATAACTTCATAAGATTCATAATGCTAGAAGTTAATGAAATTCAATTTAAAAAAACTTTGAAACATCATGTGACATGCTTCTATAGTATTCTACCTCATTTACTAACAATACTCCCCCACTTAGAAGGAACTCATATTACAACAAGATAAAAAGAACTTACAAACATCATCATCACTCTCATCCGGCTTCTCCCCTCTAGAACAGATTACATAGAAATGCCTATTTATTGAAGCATCTTCACTTGGAGCACTAGGAGCAACTTGCTTTTTCTCCCTTCCTCTACCTGCAATGGTAGGACACTCTCTCACCTTATATTCATCCTTACCACAACCATAGAAAACACTAGTACCGGCTAGACACTTCCATAGTGTCTCTTCCCACAAGTGACACATGTAGGCTTTTCAATTTGAGAACCACCTCCTTTCTCAAATTTTACCTTAGCACTCCTAAGCTCTTCTTGTGTTTGATCCCTCTTCTTAACCCCTGTTTGCTCATGGTCACTAGAACCACCCATTTTTAAGTTTCTATCATTTCTCCTATGTTTAGACTCTTCAATTGCTCTTGCATAAACCATGAGTTTAGCTATGGTCATATCATCATGTTACATCACCGTGCGACATCCTTCCCTTTTGAAGTCAGCTACAACTGTCACGAAACTACTCATTTCATCCCTTGGATTTTCCACAAGAGAGGGAGCATATTTGGATAGCTTAGAGAACTTCAAATAGTATTCCTCAACACTCATATAACCTTACTTGAGATTGATAAACTCTTCTACCTTAATTTCCGTCATCTCAAGGGGAAAGTATTTACCAAGAAAAACATCCTTAAATTCATCCCACTAAATAGGACCAGACTCCTCCAGCGTATTGACTTTCCATTGTGTCGACCACACTTGATCGATATCTTTCAATTGACATGAAGCTAACTCCAATTTGTTTCTAGATGTTACTCCCATATCATGCACTATCTTATAATCCTTATCTATAATCTCTTAGTTATCATCTCCCACCTTAGAGTCAAGAACTATAGGGGAATTCATCCTCAAAAAGTATCTCAACCTAGTTGTCATTGTGCTCTCTATAACCCTAGGCATATAATCAAATTAGTTTGCATAGTCATGGCTCGGGCTATATAAGCCAAAGCCTCTCTAATCTCCCTATTAGACATCTCATCTCCCGAACCTCAATACCTCCTTCCACATTAGGAATAGGATCACCTTGGGGAGGAAATTGGGCACCTTGAACATCTTGGACTCCTTGCCCACATTGAGGAACTGGCTCAACTTGCTCATCTTGAGGAGGAATCTCCTCATTCATCCTCTGATCTTCCAACCTTATATCGGCAATCCTTTTATATTTATCTTCTAGAAATACATGGAAATATATTAAGAAGGCTTATCATAATATTTACTCTATCGTCCTATATCCTCTCCCCCGTAGATGTATCGCGAACCAAACCGAATGTTAAGACTCTACTAGACGTGACTTCGTGAGACTTTTGGATTCCTAGTACTACTTTCACAAACCTATGCTATGATATCATGTTTTTTACATCCCAAGAAAACACGTAGAAGTTAGGTTACAATCTTAGATTGTAACCGGCATACTCGACCTCTCGGAGGTCTTATAGAAGTGCTTTCATATCATTCATCGTATAAACATAGTGAAAAGTAGTATGGAATTAAAACTTTAAATAAACAAAATAAAATATTTTGAATATTTTTCATATAAAAGTAATAGGAAATACTAAATCTCAATCTTATCATCTTAAGACTCAAGAATACATGGGACACGGCCATTACTTCAAAATATAAATATTGAAATACTTAGTCCATTAGAATACTTCAAATGAAAAATATATAAGACATATATGCCATCAAGTCAAATGAGGACATACTTCAGATTTTCTTAAATAATGCGACGGTCATGTATTCATTTCTCAAAGCTCCTCACCTATAAAGAATTTTATAGATATATTAAAGCATGAAGTTAGTACAACCACATGTACTAAGTATGACATTATTCATAAAGGTCATAATAATGGACTTTTATTGGAAATATTCATCTTTTCATTTAAAAATCAAATTATAATCATAATACCAACATTTAAAAACATAGAAACACATAAGATAACATTTAAACAAAAAATCATATTTCAGAGAATTACTTTAAAATGAACACATTCATTGTTACAGTAAACTATTTCATTGTAAAGTGAAGATGCTTATTATTCACATAAGACACCCTTTAGCATGTAATCTTTTAACTTAAAGCTATCCTATGATTCACTTAAGTCACACAAATAGAGACCGCCCATATACCCTCTATAGATGTGCCGAAATACATGTAAGATTACTTATAATGAGTCACATACACTCTTTAATACATCGAACATATCAACATATCGACACTATTAGATTTCCTCATCAAATGTTATCCAAAAGACTTACTTAAGAAGACCAAGAAGATATCCATGATTGACCTCTTAAAGACTACCTAAATAATTCTTAACACTTCCAAAGTTCGTATCATGTACACATAATTAACATCTTCCCTAACTAGCGTCAATCTTTAGACTCATCAACGTAAGATACAAAATGATCATTCATATGCCCCTTTCACACCTTAACTAGGAAGTCCTTAAATACTCTAGATAGGTACTTATTCCCTTCTTATACTTCATAACATATGTCATTAGTTCATTACTTCATAAAGACTCATACATCACATAAAAGATGTTAAAGTATTGGTCATACATAAGATCTAGGGACTCTAACTAACACCTTCAAACCCTATTGTGCAATGTCTAGATAGCATCCCTTACCACTGCCTAAACTTCATAGAACTTCTCTAGTACTAGTAAGTATCCCACATGATGAGAATAGGAAATAACCGACATAGACTATGATAACTAGACATGGAATCCTTAGTTCTAACCTACTCAGATAAGGGTGTTCTACTTTCCAAGGGTATAACTAGGACACATCCCATGTAATTACATGGTTAAGGAGTATTAAGTGCTTTTATGCACTCTAGTCTCATTCTCAAGTAGAGATATATTTTACTCTAGTATCATTTTCAAGTACATCTACTTCCAATTACATAATCACTCCGTGCTAGCCTTGGTTCTCATATAGTAATTGACATTAAAGGATCAAATTAATAGGTTCCTTATCTGGTTCATAACCTATTCACATTCACCCTACCAAAGAGTTCCACTAGGGTTACCTTTCAATGGAGACTAAGACTGCTCATTATCACTTTCCTAAGTATAAATATGAAGTCGTTCAAGCCAATAAACCTCAATTCCACCTCCATTACACAAAGGATACCATTACAAATCTCGACTTTAACATGCATGACATAACCTTTACCATGTATATGACCTTCTTAATATCCTCTATGGTCTCACATATCTTTCATTCATTGATGAAAAAGGTACACTAAGCCTACATAGTCAAGACATCTCATAATCTTAGAAAATTTATTCATATATCAAGTAAGGGGCACAAGTTTCCCAAACAAGCTCAATACATTCTTTCACTTTATAACATATATATAGCGTATCATTCTGTAAAGAACATAGGATGACCCTTATCTTATTAATTCCATCCAATACATTCCTTTATCGCTATCAATATATCCATCATAACTCATATATTCAAGTAGGAACAATTATGTATCGACATCTAAGACTACACATATAAGCGCATTGTCATAGTCTAACATGATCACCTATATAATATCAATAGATCACATACACTTTTATATTGCTTAACATGTAGATAATATCGTCATACATCACATAGTTAACAACAAAAATAGCCACATTACGTCAAGTAGTGCCAACAAGGCCATGATTATCATATTGCATAAAGTAACACGGACAACTTCACGTGAATTTACACAATACGTCAACTAATAGTGGACCATACAAATGAAAACATAATTGAAGTATAAATTTTTTAAACAAACTAAGATAAATAGGGAAGCTTACCCCCTCAACATCCTCAACACCTAAACATGATGCTAATTCATCTAATTCAATAAAATAGGGCCCTTACCAATGGCTATGATCAATAATTCATCATAGAAACTATGATAATCAATTATACTATATCAATTCAATTGATATTAAACAATACAATATAAACTAGATATCAATTGAACACATTCCTTAAATCATCATAAAGACCATAGAAATCTACACTAGAGTTCAATAACATTAGGTTAATATCAAGTAACCCATAACTTAGTCAAAATCTAGGGTTCATCCAATTCATGGGTTCATAGGTAATTTAGATTAAAATAATAAATTCTATATAAATTAAATCATTATTCAATGTTTAGAAATCATTAATGCAAGAGCCATGGTAGAATTATGAAAATGGACAATTCAACTTTAGAAACTTTGAAAACATCTTTACAATTCAGGCTCCTTTATAAAGCTAATTATTCACTTTGATGGATAATGTTTTCTGAAATGATAAACCTAACCCCTTCCTTGATTTTGGACTTCAATAGTCTTTGGGAGAATTCTAAGGGATTTTGGGGTTTATAATCATGAAGAATAAAGTCTTCAACGTTTTAACCAATTATACACTCCTTAAAAATACAAAAAAGAACCTTAAAAAAACACCAAAGTCTATTTTTTAAAGAAGTGTGAATTTACAAATTCGCTCCTATCTTGGTAGTGAAACTGAACGTAGGGACATGACCATCAACGGTGGACAGTCGACGAACCGTTTGTCCACAAACGGACGATCCTGTCCCTATGTTAGTTGGGTTAGCGTCATTCAAAGGTTACTCATCCTTCCCCCATACTAAGTATCAACCTGTGAGACCATTGACGCCCCTTCCTTTGACCAATAGACCATCATTTGGTCCATGGTCTAGGACAATTAACTTTCCAATGATCAAATTCACATCGACTGGACGTAGGTAAACTTAAGGGTCGTCCTGTCCTTCGGCGATGGGTTTAGACACATGGGAGAGGTATCTTAGCAACCCAGGCTAAGTACCTACATACTCCCATCACCAACAGACCATTAACAAGTCCACTGGTCGTCGATTGTCTTTCGTAGGTGAGGCTTCCTTGGGCAGTCTTGGCCACAAACTTGGGTCCTTCCTCAATGACCCTTAGTGGTCATTGGGGATAATTTCCAAGAAGTTTCAAACCCAAATACGATATTCCTTTAATCTAACACCTCTCACATAAATTTCATCAAAAACAAACACGTAATACTTGATGAAACATTCCTAGACACACAAGGTAACTTCAAGGCATATCTTTCGAACGTCATGGACGTTGTTGGACGTTTGACCTCCATAATCCACAAAACATGAAAAAATACCTAAAAATACTATAATAAAGAACTTAAGGACCTTATAAACTTATGAATTACATATTAACACATTGAACCACATATTAGGTACATAGCTTACTTAGTCGTCATACATCTTTGTCATCCCTTGACATTTGTCTTCCAATGCACCTAACACTTTAGCTACTACCTCTATACTATATATTAGACCTAGTTATAGTATTAGACCGTCAAGAACAACATGTTAGGCTCGAGTTCACAAAAGTCATTTTTAGGGTCTTACACTGTTTTAGGCCTTCCCACCAATATATATCCCTTAGGTCATGGTACATTTTTGTTGACCCCAGAGGAATTGACTAGCGGGACCCATGTGCTTCTTCTAGGATCAGATCAGTCAACCCATATACATACAGAACACATAATATCCCTTGGTACGTTAACACACCATCCCCCCTAATGCTAGAAAAAAGTGTTGTTTGGACTTCACATCAACCACTAAAGATGACTTGGAGATATGATGAACTAAAGAACACCAATCCGGAAAACTCTCCAACCTCACCCCACATTTATCCAACCTATGTACTTCGCTTGCTAGGTCCTTCTTTGCTTCATCAGGATGGGATATACTACCCATAGTCATACGAAATAGGGCTTCACAACTACATTAGCCTTGTCGGGGTGATAAAGGACACTCATATCATAAAATTTCAACAACTTTAGCTACCTTCTATGTTAGAGATTCAAATACTTTTGAGTGAACACATATTGGAGACTCTTATGATCGGTAAAAACATCAACATGAACCCCACACAAGTAATGCCAACAAATTTTCAAAGCAAACAGAACGACCTCTAATTCAAGGTCATGAGTGGGATAATTTTTCTCATGTACATTTATTTTACTAGATTCATACGCTATCACCTTCCCGTGTTGAATAAGAACACACCCCAAACCCACTGTGGATGCATCAAAATACACTACAAAACCCTTTGTGTCCTCCGATAAGGTAAACAGCGGAGTTGAAGTAAGCCTATCTTTGAACAAGTAAAAACTTTTCTCACATGCCCCCGACCACTCAAACTTCTTTCTCTTTTAAGTAAAAGCAGTCAAAAGAGATGCAATGGGCGCGAAACCATCCACGAAACTCCGATAGTAACCAACTTAACCCTAGAAACTCCTAATGTAAGTTTGAGTCAATACACTAGGTCTGTTTATCATCGCTTCTGTTTTTGTTAAGTCTACCTCAACTTCCTCACTAGAGATGATGTGCCCAAAGAATGTCACTGACCACAACCAAAACTCACACTTACTATATTTGCCATATAATTTATTCTTTAAGGGTTTGCAATACCACCCTCAAATAACCCATATGATCACCCTCATTATTCGAATATACAAAGCTATCGTCAATGTAGACAACGAAAAATGAATGTAGGTAATTATAAAATACTCTATTCATTAGGTCCATATAAGCCGCCGGAGCTTTAATGAGACCGAAAGACATGACTAAGACTCATAGTACCCATACCTTTTTCGAAAAGTCGTCTTTGATATATCCTTACCCCTCACCGTAACTTAGTGATACCTTGATATCAAGTCAATTTTTGAAAAGTTACTCGCCCCTTGGAATTGATCAAACAAGTTGTCAATCAAAGAGATAGGGTACTTATTCTTAATGGTAACCTTTTTGAGTTGGAGGTAATCAATACACATTCTCAAGGACCCAAATTTCTTCTTAAAGAACAAAACCAAATCACCCTAGAGAGACATACTAGGACTTATAAAATACTTGTCTAGTAAGTCATTGAGTTGAGCCTTAAACTCTTTTAACTCGACAGAATCCATCCGATAAGGAAGAATGGATATGGGATTTGCATTCATTAAAAACTCAATGCCAAATTCAATTTCCCGTTCAGGAGGAATACAAGGATGATTATAAGGTAAGACCTCTGAAAACTTACTCACTACGAGTACTGACTCGATAGGAGAAACTTCAGAGTCCAGATCTTGTACTCTTACTATATGATATAGACAACCTTTTTAGATCATATTTCATGCTTTTAGACAAACAAATAATATGACCTCTAGGAATAGAATTTCCCCCCTTTCACTCAACAGTAGGATCATTTCGGAAGTTAAACCTTACCTCTCTTATCCTATAATCAATGGATGCAAAACATGCATGCAACTTATCAATACCTAATATGATTTTAAAATAAAGCATATCGCGTTCTAGTAGATAAACATAAGAAACTCTACTGGGAAACATTATTGGACAATTTGTATACACCCTTTTTCAATAACCGACTTACCCATTGGAGTAGACATAATAAAAGGTTCATGCATAATATCGGGTAAAATATCAATCTTTTTAGCTACTACATGTGTCAAAATATAAAGTAGCGTCGGGATCAAGTAAGGCATATAGATAAAGAGAGACAATTTTAAACATCTCGGTGACCACATCGGGAGAGGTCTCTTTCTCACCCCTAGTGTGGAGAGCATATAAGCGGTTCTTCTACGGACCATCAGTAGAACCACTAGCTGGAGCTTGGCCACTACCCTTGTCTTAACTATTCATGTTTTGAAAATCTCTCCTCTTGTGAACACTCTTGCAACAACTAAAGAAATTATTCATCCCCTTCCCACAGTTCTTTTTTCCACACTTTCCACAAGTAGGCTTCTTATTTGGTGAATTAGTACCTTTTCCCTTATTGACTTTAGGATTAGACTCCCTATCACCACAACGTCTTGGGAATTTTCAAAGGACTTGATTAGAAAATCGCTTAATAAATCTAGGCTTGCCTTGTATCTCTAGCCTATTCATTGAAAAACCTCCATCAAATGACCTTGCTCTATTAGCATCTCTACTTTTTCGCTTAGACCTTGCCTCCTCAACCCTTCTTTCATACAGCATAAGACGGGAGATGTTCATTTTGTCATGTAGCATGGCAAGTTGGAACTCTTCTTGTAAGTCCTCCGACACCCAAATCACAAACTAGCTCATTTGGTCTCTACGATCAAAGACAAAATAAGGAGTATATTTGGACAACTTCATGAATTTTAAAGAGTACTCATGGACACTCTTTCCTCCTTGGAGAAAATTGATGAACTCTATCACTTTTTCTTCCCTCACCTACCTAGGGAAGAAACAATCTAGAAAAGTTGCTTTAATGATCTCCCAAGTCACCTGACTTCCCCTTAACGGCCTATAATCCCTCAATTTCAAATACCGTGTTTGAGCAACCTCCTTGAGTTTGTATGTGGCATACTCGACCTTCTCACTGGAAGACACCCCTATAGCATATAATATCTCTAAGACCTCATCGATGAATTATTGGGGGTCTTCATCAACCATAGACCCATATAATGTAGGACGTTTCATTCAGGTAAAGTCCCTTAGACGGGAAGCCATATTAGTGACTTTTTGATGAGGATGCAAAGAAATCTCCCGATCGGCTTGGGCCGTCGTAGCTTGGGCTTGAATAGTCATGACTTGTGCTTAAGTAATAATGGAGTGGGACATTTTAGCAAGAAGCCCTCATCTCATCCTCCGTCATAGGTGGAGGGTTAGGTAGGGCTTGATCAACATTAGAATTTTCCGCAAATGGAGGAACTTGGTAAGCATGTGGAGGAGCTCCCGCATTAGAAACTTCCTCCTCAAGTCTTCGAGCCGCATTTCATCTAGTTTTCATGCTTCCTATAAGCACAACAACAGGATTAGATGCAAAAGCTCATTATAAGTATACCCTATTTACATGATATAAGATTTCAAAGAAGGACAATGATTCCAAAGAATTATATAGGTTCCTACTCAAAAGTGTGGCGCGCTTTAAAACAATGATCACAAACATTCATAGACGTGGTAGAGAGAGAGACATAACTCAATGATATTAAACCTCATGCTCTGACACCAAGATCGTCACATTCGAGTTTACCCCCCCCCCCAGACGTAATCGGAGTAATCGTCCTTTTGAAAGACTAAAACTAGCCTGTTACTCTCATGTCATTACATATATAGATTAAAAAATGCGAAAAAAAATTAAAACATTCATTATAACTACTTGGAGGTTTACATAGACCTTTACATACACATAAAATAAATTCATATCGAGTATACATAGACCCTTCATATAGTAATGTTACATAGCCTTCGTATTTTATTGAACATACATATACGTAATATATTGAATAGTCTCGACGATGGTCTCATCTCATACCATCTAAATGAAAATAACAACATGGGCATATCCCTTACATCAATCCAAAAAGACCGTGTATAGTTCATATGAAAGTACAATACTCAATTAAAAAAGGAATAGAGTGAAAGAGTCAATAAACTCATAAAACAATTGTAAGCTAGAAAATGGCATTACACTCGAATGTTGCGGACCTACTCCACTTGGATTAAAGGAAAAATCGAAGACTTCAACAATGTGTCCTTCTAAACTCACTAACAACATGAACCTAAAATTTTTGGTAAAAGAGACGAAATTGGGGTTAGTACTCCACATGCATAAGTATGGGATCTTATGCACATACACAAGCAAATCATTCTAAAAGGGACATTTTAGTCAAGGCATTACATATTACCCTTTAGGGACTTAATTCAAATTATGTGAGTCAAATTAAGAAACAAAATATTCTTACTATCTCAACAAGCAATACTTCTTCCGACATACATGAAACCATGATTGACTATAACCCTAACATCAAGGAATAATATCACATAAATGAATAAGAGTAAAACATATCATAATAAGCAAGACAACTACTCACTAGTCCTTATCAAGTCAACAAGTACAATGACCAAGCAAAGCCCCAAAACCATACTCAATCAAGTATCCTCAACAAGAAAATTTGACCAATGTCAAACTTTACATATCATGGCATTTAGGTTTCATTTCATCATATATTAACATTATAACCTAATGTATATTCATAATGAACTAATCAAAAGTATCAACAATGATACATGATCATCATATATACATCATAAATTATCATAACATAAACTTATATAAGAACTTCCTCCTAAGACTCCTCCAAGGCTAACTAGTTTAATATTTAGGTAGAGTCGCATACCCGTACATAGACTATGTTAGACCTCCTCGGTTATCCAAGTTAGAGATCAAATCCATTAATTTGTTTTACCTTATGGGAACATCTTACCCTACAAAAATCGACCACGTGAGCTAGTTTGGAATACGATGTCATAAAACCCTACACCAAAAGAAGGCGGACTACCTTCCAAGGCAGTACAAAAATATAAAATATAGCAAGTAAGGGGATCCACTAGATATTATTCCTATGGGGGAAACATAGTTAGAGATGTAGGAGATTTAATTAGAACCCTCTTTATGGGCCATGCATTATAGTCTCCAATCTAAAGAGTAATGTAGTGTTCCTACCTTCCCTATGTGAGAAGGTAGACTCCTCAATGTAGTTCACCCGGTGCTATGATAGAGTCCCTTTTTGAAATATCTTTAAGCCTTTAATTATCAATAATAGCATAAGTTAGGTCATAGGGTCTACCCCTTTTATAATCATCATCATAAATAGCTCATTAATAATTGTTTAAGTCCTTTCATCACAATTCATATATGTGAGGTTAAAACATTAGCTTATCATAGCATACCAAGGTACATTGATTGTTTTCACCATCCTTATATCACATACATCTTAGTAAGCTTCACAACATAGTCAAGACATTTCAATTAAACATCATACCACCCTATAATCCTGGTATAAGGCATACTTCAATGTAATAACATGACTTAAAGACAATTAATTACAATTGGAAATAAAATTAGAGATTCTAAGGCTTACCAAGTCTTCCTCATAGTCTATCATCAAGGTTTTACCATCAACCCATAACTCAACCCAATTTGTGGAGTAACATCATCACAAAATGATAACCAATAACATAACAAGGCCAATTTCATCTCTATAACACAATTCAACTCTAGATCACAACTTGAGACAATACGCATAGGCTAATTTCACAATATGATTCATAACCTAAATAAAATTTCTAAAACTGGCATGATAGGCCTATAATTCTTATTAATTTAATAATAATAACACCATAGTATAGCAATCAAATAAACAACTTGAATGATCACAATACAATATAGATCAAGTTCACTACCTCGGGTTATGGATAGAGGACGATATTCTTCAATTTGGACCAAACCATCAACAATAACCATAAACAAGTTGAATTATATGTTAATATACTTAATGTAATTTAAATAATTGATGAACAACTTAATCCATAACTTCAATTTAGTAATTTAATGAAACCCATAAAAAAATTCAACTTTTGAAATCTATTATGAAGGAACCCTTTGAGGAAAGAGTCTGAAAGGTGTATAGAAACCATACCTTAACGTTTGTCAACAATTAGATGGTGAATTCTTCCCTTTCCATCCCCCAAAACGTAATCCCTTCTAGTCCTCAATTGTGAGTTCATGTAGAGAGAGACATAAGAGAGAAGGAAGACAATATATTTGTGAGTTGTCTTAGGTTAATGAGGATTGAGGGTATTTATTGTGGGACTTAATAAACTTAATTAATATCCCTTTAATGTCCAACTAACCCCCAAAAAACCTAATTAATTAAATAAATTGAATTAAAAAATGTACAGAAACTTAGGTCCCTCATTGACGAGACTCCGCTTACGGTCCGTCTATGAGTGGACGAACATCCACCCCTCTCCATCCCGCACTCCGTCGTCTAGGTCAGATAATGTGAAGGAGAAGGGCTTCATCAAATTTTCTAAGTGTGGGCCGAAGCGGGCATAGATGCCTTGACAATCCACACACGTACTGTAGCCTAAACCTCAACACTCCATCGATGAGTTCAGAGGTTGTGCGGGTGAAGGGACCTACTCAACCAGTCTATATGTGGGACGACGGTGGCATTGACGCCCCATCGATCCACACACAGGACGTCTTCTGTCCCATCGATTCTTATTGCCATGAAGTGTTGCATCAAAATAAAAGGTTCCTCTTCTAGGGCCTTTGGTTTGTCCTTGGGGAGTCGTACCCGAACGTTTAAACCATGAAATAACTCAAACACCTATTATCTACCTTTAAACCAACCTTCGTACATTTAGGACTGCTAAAAGTTAGTCAAATAAGACAAGGCATACTAACATCCATTTGAACCAACTTTTCAAAAGTCACGGACATTTTTGGACGTTTTGGTTCTTAAACCTTATAACTTACCTATATTCAATAAAATTGAATTTACAAATAGTAGATAGACTTTATGAAACCTATGTTAGGCTTTAAAATGTGTCTTGAATTTTGAAGGAGTTTTATATAATTCCATAGTTTTAACAAAAAGAGACACTTTATAGTAAGCTTTTAAAAATTTACAGTAATCTCTTGAAAAAGTACTCTAAACTATCCCGATTCCAAAACAGTAAACTTCCTAGGCTAAGCAAAAGAACAAGTTAACTCATTTACATAGGAGTATCCCTAACTAAGGTTATCCTAAAACTCACAAAGGTGAGACATGAAGGAAGTGAACATACACATCCTCCCATACACACCAATGATATCCTCAATACTACCCCTTGTTTGCTTGCTCACCTCGGTAGAGAAAGCGCCCACTCAATGACAAGACATTAGAACAACACCCATGAAACACACAAAGACTTCCCATTCGGAATGGCCACTTATGTTAATGATCAGATTTTTTCCCATTCCGCCACCTACCTTATGTAGTACACTATTTTTTACAGCTTAGCACCAAGATTACCCTTTCAGAAGGTCTACTTAGTGTAATGGATAGAAAGTTTCCCATACAACCACCTACCCATGTACTACGCTCTTTTAAATGTTTTTGTTCAATCAATTCATATAAGATTCACCAATACTCTCCTTTCGAAATGCATACCTATTGCAATGGATAAATATCTTCCCATTCCACTACCTACCCTTTGTAGAAAACTCTAATAGAAGACTTAGCACTTTCATTACTTCTATAGAGTTAGCTTAATTGACATAAAACATGAGAGCTAGACATGGAATCTCGATACATCCATTATTGGAGTAGGGTTCCCCCAATTTCCTAGTGTAAGATCTTCTTTTTTATGTTTTACATGGCTTTCAAAGTAGATATACCTATGCGGGAATATAGTTATGGGATAAGAAGACTGCTTTTATGTAACTCATTCTATACTAACAAGGAGTACTCATCTCAAGCGGTAGATTAAAATACAACATCTCAATTCACAAAGGGTAAGACCATGATGATTAATTATGAAGGAGACTTGGTAAGTCTTGTGATCCCTAATCTTTACTTTAAATTATGGTTAATTGTGATTAAGTCATTATGTTGTATTGGAGTATGGTTTGTATTATGATTTATAGGGTTGGTATGTTGTTGAATTAAAATGTCTTGACTATGATTGTATGGTGTTGGATAAGATGTATATGATATAAGGATGGTGAGTGTTTTACCAATATGCCTTACTATGAATTCATATGTAAATGTCCTAACCTCACTTATTTGAATTATAATGAAAGGAGTTTTACTCATGCAATTCTTATTGAACTATGATGATGATGATGATGTTTATACAAGGATAATGTCACATCTTGAAACCACACTCTTGAAGTTAGGGCGAATCTCAGATTACGACCGGCATACTTGACCTCTCGGAGGTGTTATAGAAGACCTTATATATCATTTAAAACATATACATAATGAAAACTAGCTCGGAATTAAAATTTTCACTAAACATTATATAAGTCTTTAAAAAAAATTCATATAAAACCATAGGAAATAAAAATTCTCAATCTCATCAAACTTAGACATGAGAATACATGTGACATGGCCGATACTGCAAAATATAGAAATACTTAGTTTATTAAAATATTTCATAATAAAATGCATAAAAGACAACTATATATTCCCTTGAGTCAATTAAGGACTTACTTTGACTTCAATATAATTATTTTACTATCCAATTCTTGCTTTCCAAATGCTTCTCACCTACCAACAACTATAGAGATACATAAAAGCATGGAATTTGTACGACTACATGTACTAAGTATGACATAATGCATAAAATCATGTAAACGGACATTTAATAGAAATATTGATCTTTTAACTTAAATAAGATACCATAATAAGAAGAATAACATTTATCAACTTAGAAACACATAAGATAGAATTTAAGCAATTTACTGTATAGTGAGTTACTCCACTGTTATAGTGACGTTCTTTCTCTTCCCTTTTGAAACTTCGTAGCATGTAGTATTCTCACTAAAAGATATCATAAGACTCACTTAAACAACACAAAGATAGACTGCCCAAACACCCTATCCAAGCATGACTAAATGACCTTAAAGAGTACTTATAATGGAACATATACACAGTTACTAGACTTCAAACATATTAACATGAGATTTTCTCTACCAAAGGTGTTGTATGTCTCACTTAAGTAATTTGTGAAGCGACCTGCCATACAATACTTTACACACACACTTAAGAGATCTGTTAGACTACCTAAGATTGAATCGTTCTCAGGTAATACAAAAACACATAGTTAATATGACATTTTCCTTACCAAGGCTATTAAAAGACATAGTTAAGTAAATTAACAAGATAACATCCATGATTGACCTCTTCAGGACTATCCAAATAATCCTTAAGACTTCCTAAGGCATAGAACTTGTCCACATATTAAACATCTTCCCTAACTACTCTAGGTACGAACTTATTAATTTTACATAATTTCTTAACATAAGTCATTAGATTTATTAGTTCGTTTAAGATTCATTCATCACATAAGGATATTCAAGTAATGGTTTTGGACAAGACCTAGGGAGGCTCACTAACTCCTTCAAAGCGTATTGTGCAATGTCTAGATAGGATTCCATACCACCACCTAAACTTTATAGAACTTCTCTAATTCTATTAGGTATACCATTTGATGAGAATACTCTATAATCGACACAGACAATGATAGAATCAGAAGTTCTATCCTTCTCCGATGAGGGTGTTATACATCCCAATGGTAGAACTTGGACGCATCCCATGTAGAAACATAATTAGGGAATGTGAAGGGTGTGATTTGTAATCTAGTATCATTCTTTGACAAGAAATACTTTTCTTACCATACTCACTCGGTGCAAGACTTTGTTTTCATTGAGTAATTTACACTCAAGGTTTGTACAGAAGGGTTTCATATCAAGTTCGTAGTACAATCATATTTACCCTAAAAAGGAAAGGTCCACTAGGGCTACCTCACAATGGCGACACGAGGCTCATCATGATTTTCCTAAGGATTAGTATGATGTTTTTCCGACAAGTTAACCTTATGTCTTACCTGAAGGAAATGATTACGACTTTCAACTTCAACATTCATAACCTTACCACTAGGTTCAAGGTTTCAAATAAAAGACCCTCTTAACTTCATTAAAGGTCAAATGTCATTAATATATTTAAGACTAAGAGACTTTAACTTCCTACGTCAAGATATCACATATTCAACATTCACACATGTATCATGTAAGGAACACAAGTCATTAAGGATAAGATAGAACATCATTCACCACGACACAAATTACATCTCATTCTAGAAATAGATAAACATAACCATATACTATTTAACTCATCCTATACATTAACATATCATCATCAATATGACCATCATAGACTCATATAGTTAAATTGGGATAACAATGCATCAACCCTAAGACTATACAAACATGATTACCTACATATCATCAATATAAGAGCAGATAGACATTTACATTACTTACCAATTAAATATACATTATTATTCTTCACATAATCATCATAATAGTTAAATTTGTTTTCAGAAAAGGCCTTGATCATCATATTACTTAAAAAAATGCCGACAAGGCTACATTAACTGCACGTAAAGGATATAACAATGCCACCATATGTGTACCATACCAATCACAATATAATTGGTGTTTAATTATCATAAAATATGGTAAATTAGGGCAGCGTACAACAATATTATCCTTAACACTTTAATTCAATGTGTCATAAACAAATTCAATACCATAAGGCCCTTACTCATGACCATGACCATAAACTATACACAGTTATAATAATAATCAATGGAATTAGGTCAATTAAATATATTTCATCAATCTAAGACAACCTAGATATAAATTGAACACTATTCTTAAATCATTAGAGAGCCCATAGAAAACTACAAGAAGAAATTCATAAACATTAGATCAATATCAAGTAACTAATAACTTAGTCAAAATTATGGTATATCAATAACATGGGTTCATAGGTTAATTGAGTTTAAATCGCCAAACTAATAACAACTCAATCACTATTACTGCTTAAAAACATTAGGGGAAGAACCCATGCATAGACCATGAAATTGGACAATTCAACTTTGAAAACTTTAAAAAAAATCTTTTAATGTTGGCCTCCTTGATGAAGAGAGTTTCAAGAATTAAAAAACATACCACAATGAAGTTTATTCTTCAATTTCATGAAGAATCTTCACTCAAACCTCCAATTCCAATCCCTTTCTTGAGGTTTGGCTCAAATGGAGTTTTAGAAAATTTCTTAGGGAATTTGGGTTTTTGATTTTTGAAAAATAATATTTTGTAACTGTTTTAGGCTTATAAACATAGTTAAAATAACTAAAAGACCCATAAGTTACCTCCAATACTCTCATTTGGACGTAGGCTGAATTTACAAGTTTTCCCCTAATTTGGATGTGAACTGCACGTAGAGACACTGCCCATTGACAGTTGCTCATCGACGACCCGTCCATTGACAAACGTACCGTATTGCTGGTCCGTGGTCTGGTACTAGGGCTTGTCCATGACTTCCTTCCCCAAACGCCTTGTGTCTATAGACAAATCACCACCAATGATGGCCGATTGACCCACTGGTCATCAATTGCCGTGTATTGGCTAGGTTGTCTTAGACAAACTTCGCGTAACCTTTTTGTCCTTCCATAAGGACCCTTAGATGGTCCTTGGGGATGTTTTCCCGAAATTATCCAACCCAAACAGTCTCGTAAATGATTTTAGAACCTACCACATGAATTTCATTTAAAAAAGAACACGTAAAACTCAATGAAACATGCATAGAAACTCAAGGTCATTTCAAGGAAAACCTTTGGAATGTCATGAGCGTTTTTGTTAATTTGACCTCCAAACATCACAAAACATGGCACACTTACTATATAAACCATAATAACTATATTTAAGACATAGTAAACTCATGAATCACGCATAAACAAATAAAACCACATATGAGGCATATAGGTGACATAGTCGTAGAACGTCTTAATCGTCCCTTGACGTTTGACTTCCAATGAACGTAAAATCTAATACACTGCATCAATACCATGTGTGATACAACTTCAGGACCATATAAAACCATGACAACCATGTTACTATATAGGTCACCTATGTCATTTTTGGTATATTACATTCTCCCCCACTTTGACAATATTCTTCCTTGAATGACACTTGTCACTCTCTGAACATTTCCCTGAATAGAGATTCAACTATAAACTCATGAATAAACCATATAACACCTCATTCATCTCAAACATATAAGAAAACATCAATTTCGTAAAATCAAGAGAATGACAACACCACAACAAACTAAAAACAAATCTACAACTCATTATGTTATAAAACTCACATGCTTTATTCTGAATCATAAAAACACATTTTACACCAAAGAATTGATTAGTCAATTTTTAAAAAAATTATACAGTGAACCGGCGGCCCATTTACAGTGATTTAGGAAAATTTTTCCAATAATGCAACGTTTAGGAATTCATGATAGGAACATGCTCATATCAAAAGAAACACCATATAAACTCATGAAAAAAGATAATCATAACTCCATAAAAAACACAATGCTAGAAATAAATGAAAATCAATTTCATTAAAACTCCTAAGCATTATGCAACATGCAACATACTTTCATAACATTCTATCGCATCTACTAACCATACTCCCCCACTAAGAAGGAACTCATATAATGAAAAGGAAATGCAAGATCTTACCCTCATCATCTTCCCCACCATCCGACTTCTCTACTATAGCCTGAAGATCATACAAACGCCTCTTCTTGGAGAGTTATCCTTTGGAACATTTGGAGTAACTTGCTTACCCTCTCTTCCTCTAGAAGCAATAATATGAAATCTCTTACCTTATGTCCTTCCTTATAACAACCAAGAAACTCATGGTACACCTTAGACACTTAGCATAATGCCACTTTTCACAAGTGACACATGTTGGTTTTCCATTTTGAGAAACACCTCATTTCTCCAATTTCACCTTAGCACTCCTAGGTTCTTATTGAGTTTGATCCCTCTTTTTTAACATAGTTTGATCATGGTCACTAGAGCCACTACTTTTAAAGTTACTAGACATCCTCTAATGTTTAGATTCTTCAATTATTCTGGAATACACCATGAGTCTAGCTTGGGTCATATCATCATGAAGCATAGTCTTACGACATTCCTCCCAAACTAGATCTGCGACAAGTGTAACAAATCTACTCATCTCATCCCTCGGATTAGACACAAAGGATGGGGAATATCTCAATAACCTAATGAACATCAAACGGTATTCCTCAATGCTCATATTGCAATGCTTGATATTGATAAACTACTGTACCCTAACATCCCTCCTTTAACGCGGAATGTATTTTTCAAGAAAAGCTTCCTTAAATTCTTCCCACTCAATAGGATAGGACTTCACCGGCCTATTATCCTCCCATTGGATGTACCACACTTGAGAAAACACTGTCAATTAATACGAAGCCAATTCACCCTTCTCACTTGATGTAACTCCCATAGGACTCAATACATTGTACACTCCATCTAGGAACTCTTGGGGATCCTCTCCCACAATAGAGCCAAGAAAGATAGGAGGATACATCCTTACAAAGTCTTTCAACCTAGATGTCATAGTGCTCTCTACAACATTCACTTAACCCTCACAAAATCTCTAAACCTAAAAGTCATAGTGCTCCCTAAAATATTAACCCTAGGAACCATACTCAAATTCACTTGAGTAGCCACGGTTCATGCTAAAGCAAGCAAAGCCTCTCTAAATACACAATTACTTATCTCCGGGGGATCCATCGGAACATCATTATCTCTTTCCTAAATAGGGACTTGATCACCTTAAGCACCAGGATGAACTTGATCAACATCCTTAACTTGAGGAAGAATCTGTTCTTGAACATTATTCTCCTCAACCGTCCTAGACGGTGTCCTCCTCATATTCATCTTCTTAGAAATACAAGGAAAACCATAAGAAAAGAGTACTAATAACTTCTACTCTATGTCATAATATAGGAGAAGAAAAGAAGGGAAACTCTATCGTCATATAGCCTCTCTACCATAGATGTGTCGCGACTTATACTGATGGTAAACACTCTATTAGACATGACTTGACGCGACTTTCAATTCCTAATCCTACTTTCATAAACTATTATCTAATACCAAGCTTGTCACATCCCTAAATTACACCCTATATGTTAGGGCCAATTTCAGATTGCAACCTGTGTACTTGACCTCTCGAAGGTCTTGTGCAAGCCCTAACATATCATTCATCGCATAAACATAATAAAAAGTAGTACGGAATTATAAATATCACAAAAAATTCTAATTGTCTTTGAAAATTCTTTAATAGAAAATCATAAGAAATATGAAGTCTTGATCACATCAAACATAGACACGAGAATACTTGGGACACGTCCCATACGTCAAAATATACAAATACTTAGTTTATGACAATATTTTTAAAGAAAAGAAATAAAAAACATCCATATATGCCCTTGAGTCAACCGAGGATATACTTCGACTTTACTTGGATGATGACACTGTTACAACCCAAAAACGACTATGTTATGTAAGGCATAAACATACATAGAATTCCTATATTAGACTGGTTCACACGGATTGATGCGCATGGAACCAAAGCATTAAAAGTATGCACCAGCCAAGCCAACAAAATTGGTGATTTAGTTGAGCTAGAAAGGGTTTGTTTCAGCCATGTTGGGTACCCCAATACTAGAATTCACCCGGATGAGTCTTAACTAGACTTGGAGAGTTAGTCCTACGTTTTAAGGGTTCTAGGGGTATAAAGATAAATTTTTGGCTAGGGGTAGTATAGTAATTACCCTAGGATTATATTTAATTAATTAAATAAAGTTTTTAAATATTCAAAATAAGTCAAATCTAGATAGTCAAACCCGAGATTGACCCCACCACCACACTTGGATCTGACCCGACATGGAGGCAGTAAGGGGAACAAATTAGTAGATTAAAAATAAAAGAAAACAAGGAGGAATACTACAATAACTTAATATAAATATATATATATATATATATATAATAATCCGATTTTACCATTTTAATTGTTCGACTCCCACTAGGAGTGTGCTTCATGCTCACTCTTTAATCTTTATATTTATCCTAAAAACCTTTTCAGCTTTACCTCGCAATTCAAAAACAGAAAGTAAACGTATACTCACTATTCAAAAAGAATTATTGTCTTCATCCATCAAAAACAAAAGGAAGAATTCATACGCCTAAGTGTTTTAAGTAAAGAACTTCACTTGGGAACAAGAATCGAAGCTCGAAAGAAAGGTTTGTGTCGGTGTGGAAACGTGTGGTGGTGGCTAGTTGTAAAGGAGATAATGGTATGTGTTTTCTTCTCTCTTGGTCGCTTTCCCAAGAGTCCCCTAATGTTTAGTTTAAGTGTAATCTAAAACTAAGTTTTTCCTCCGTTGAATGCCCCTTTCATTAGATCCTATGAACGTATTGATGCATGCGTTGGTCTGACTTCTAGTAGATGATTTTAGGAATTATTGTGGTTTCTTGCAATGTATGTCACGGCCTTTTTTTTATTTTTTATGTACGTCCGAACATTGAACGTCATACGTGCACAAAACATGTGGTTTTTCATAATTGTATAGTTACTGTTATGTTGAAGAAAATGGTGAATCATGCATTATGCAATGTTGTGTGTTTAACATGCAAACGAAATTGTGATGTTAATGAAAAAGAAAGTGAAAGTAAAGTCCTTAATAAATTGGTGAAATGTATATGTAAAACTATGAGTTAAACGTCTAGGCTAAATGTAACAAAGTTAATTAAAACTTTATGTAAAATGCACATTGTTTCGTATAGTCACTAATATAAATGAAAAGGAATAGTTGCTTCCTTTTAGTGTGAATCTCGAAACATTATGGTCCTAATACTAAGAGATAAAGCCTTAGAATTAAAAAAAAGGGGTGAGATAGGGGATTCGAACATGGGAAGGTTGAAAGAAGTCTTAATTTAAAAGAAAAAGAAAATAGTGAAGGAGGGGGGATTCAAACTCGGCTCCTTGGCTATGGGTGTGAGCTACATAAATGTCACACCAAAATAAATTCATAAAAATTGAAGCCACTGGGATTTTACCCCAGATCCTCTTTGGCCGAACGAATGAAGTCACCTAGCACTGTAATTAATTAAAAATAAAGTGCTGCCTAACGAACTAGAACATGGGTCCCCTTGACCGTAATTGTGCGACAAATAAGTCTCGCATATAATGAAATGAAATGCAGACACTAGGGATTGAACGAGGGTCCTTTTTCTGATGTTTTACAATGCATGTCTTACCCAACATATACTTAGATTATCATGAAATACTTTGTCAATTATAACTAACCCGAAATGGGTAATACCATGAGTTTATGGTAATATTAATAAATTAACATTCATGTAATTAGATGAGTAATTATGTTAAACTATGATGCTAATGAATATGGTGACAACATTATAAGAGGCTAAGATAAATGAAGAGACAAGTTTCAACCAAGCCTAAGTAAAGGTCACAAAAAGTACTCACCTAAGAGAGTGTTGAATATTAAGAGAAAAGTCTCAATCACATTCTATATGTAAGTGTAAAGACAATTCACACTTAATAAGTAAAGAAGAGAAGAGAAATAATATAATGAGATATGACTACCTCATTCTAAGAAGAATGCTTCGATGATGTATGAGTTTAATGTAAATAGGAACTTTAAACTAAGCACGGTAGTCTTGCATTCAGTGGTGATGCCTTCTTTCGAGAAGGGTGTAGGTTTAAATAAATATCATGAGCAGAGACAGTCCACCAATGTGTGTATGGGTCTCCCTTAATGTCCTAGTCATTGATATATGTTGCGAACATAGGGAACTAGCTTTGTTCGAACCCATAAAACTAGCATGTTTTTGGTTTCACTTTTGCAAGTGAACCCCCTCTTTTTAGTGTGGGGGAGATAACGGATTTCATGATTCTCACAAGATATACGTCGGTTAAGGTTGAAGTACCTAAAAGTATTAAAGATAATGAATCGAATTATATCGAAGGTGTTTGTGCAAGAAAATCTATAGGTGAAACCGGATTCAACTAATGACAGTAGGTCATGCTTGGTTATTGCAGTTCATGATACTGATTAGAGTCTTAAACTATATCCTAGGTATAGCTAGTGTTTACATTATCCGATGAATGATTGAAATGAATAATGTGAAGTATAAAAAAATCAAATGAAGCAGGCTTTGTGTTAGCAAAAGGAGATCATGTGTGAAAAATGAAATGTATATTATGTTAATCTATGTGTGTATTATATGTGACATATTATGGTATGAACATCCTATTACGAAATAGTCAAGGTCAAGAGACTTTACCTTCTAAGAAAGGATGTTGATTAGGAAGAACCATTCTTTTTCATGCATTACCGTTATGTGTTGCTTGTACACATACTTAGTACAATTGTGTAATCATTCCTTACAATATTACTATTTTAGGTGTAGGCTTAGATGGACGTTGAGGGTATCATTGCAGCTGTTCGGACTCAGAGATTTATTCTGGACTTGGTTGGTCCTCATGCATTCGATGATGTCTGGCTTTATATTTCTTTCTTAGTAGTAGGTTTTAACTAGTGGGGTATATTCCACTAGTGTTTCTTTCCTATTTTTCTCATACGATTGTAATGATGCCGTGTTTACAAGTATTACATTTAACATGAGATTCCATTTCTTTCAAGTATCATGATCTTATAATTAGATGTTTGATGTAAGAGCAACGAACTTCGTTGCAAATATGCGCTTATATGAAGTTTACTTATATATTTCACCATAAATGAAAAGTTTAAAATTTTCCTCTAAATTTAATTGCATCAATATGATGAATGCAAAAAGAGACTTGTCTGCAACCTGTAGGAGGTCAATGATGCCGGCAATTCTTATTCTAGAATCCGGGTCAAGATAGCTACAGTCCAAGTCTTACTTCCCAAATGCTCCTCACCTACCAACTACTATAGAGATAGATAAAAGCATAGAATTAGTACAATCACATATACTAAGTATGGCATAATGCACAAAATAATGAAAATGGACATTTATTAAAAACTTGTTTCTTTTGACTTAAATAAGTTATCATAATCATTAGAATACATTTATCAACAAAAAAACACATAAGATAATATTTAAGCAATTTAACACATTTATAAGCCAGCTTAACAATGAGTTACATTGATTGTATAGTGAGTTAGTTATTTGTTACAATGAAGTGATTTATCTTCCCTTTTGACACTTCCTAGCATATAGTATTCTCACTAAATTCTAACTTAAGACACACTTAATCAACAACAAGAGAGACCTCACATACACCCTCTCCAAGCATGCAAAAATTACCATCATGAGTACTTAAAATGAAACATATACTCACTTAAAAGACATCAAACATATAAACATGAGATTTACTCTACCAAATGTGATCCTAATTCTCACTTAAGTGAGTTGTAAAGAGACCTCCCATACATTCCCTTACACAAGCACTTAAGATATCCTATATACTACCTAAGATAGAATCGTTCTCACTTAATACAACAACACATCGTTAATATGACATTTTCCTTACTAGGGTTATAAAAGACTTATTTTAGTAAATCAATAATATAACATTCATGATTGACCTATTCAATACAACCTAAATAACCCCTAAGACTACCTAAGGCTTAGATCATGTCCACATAATTAATATCTTCCCTAACTAGAGTCATTCTTAAGACTTATCTATGTAAGATATGAAGTGACCATTCATATTCCCCCTTCTCACCTTAAGTAGACAACCCTTAACTACTCTATTTAAGTACTTATTCATTTAACATACTATCTTAGCTTAAGTCATTACATTTATTAGTTCATTTAAGATTCATTCATCAAATAAGGACATTCTTGTTATTGTCTTGGACAAAATAATAAAATAATGACATTTATGTTACTGTCTTGGACAAGAGTAAGGGACTCTCACTAACACCTTCAAAGCCTACTGTGCAATTTATAGATATTTTCCTATACCACCTCCTAAAGTTCATTGAACTTATCTAATGCAAGTATATATCTCATATGATGAGAATAGGCAATAACCGACATATATCATGACCACAAGGCATGGAATTCAAAGTTCTAACCTACTCCGATGAGGGTGTTCTACTTGCCAATGGTAGAACTTGTACACATCCCATGTAGGCATACGGTTAAGGAATTTGAAGGTCATGCTTTATAATATAGTCTCATTCTTAAACTAGAACTACTTCCCATATTATACTCACTCGCTTCTAGCCTTTGTTCTCATAAAGTTATTTACACTTAATGTACATACAAAAAGGTTCCATATCAAGTTCATAACCCAATCACATTGACCCTACTAATGACATGTCCACTAGGGCTACTTCATAATGGAGAAAAGAAGCTCATCATGAATTTTATCAGTATTGGTATGATGTCGTTCCATACAATTGATATTAAGTCTATCATTTCCTTACTTGAAGGATACCATTACGACGTTCGACTTCAGCATTCATAACCTTACCTCTAGGTTGAAGGTTTCACATAAAAAAACCTCTTAACTTCTTTTAAGGTCACATGTCATTAATACATTAAATACTAAGATACTTTAACATCCTATGTGAACAAACCACATAATAAACATTCACACATGCATAAATTTAGAGACACAAGTCAACCAAGACAAGACACAACACTTCACCCATATATTACATGTTATTCTTGAAATAAATAGACATAATCATATCTTCTTTAGGTCATCCTATATACTATAATATTATCATCCAATATGACCATCATAGACATGTATAGTCAAGTAGGGATAACCATGTATCAACCGTAAGACTATACACACAAAGCCTATGTTATAGTCTAACATGAGTACCTACATATTATCAATTGAAGAACGCATATACTTTCACATTACTTATCATGTAAATAGAAATTATCATACTTCACATAATAATAATAATAATACTTGGTCATCATATTACTTAAAATAATGTCGACTAGGACACATCAATTGCAGGCAAAACATATAACACTGTCACCATATGTGGACCATACAAATTAAAATATTATTGAAGAATAATTAAAAAAAATAAAGGTAATTAGGGAAGAATACAACCACTCCATCCTAAACACCTCAATTCGATGCCAAATAAATCAATTAAATACCATAAGGCCTTTATCGATGGCCATGAACATCAATTTTATACAATTATAACAATACTAAATGGAACTAGGTCCATTCAAAATATATTCATAAATCTAAGAAAAAATATATATTAATTGAACACAATTCTTACATCATTAGAGAGCCCACATAAAACTAAACAAGATTTCATAAACATTAGATAAATATCAAGTAACCCATAACTTGCATGAGTTCAATTTTATACAATTATAACAATACTAAATGGAACTAGGTTCATAAATTGCATGAGTTTATATGTAAATTGGGTTAAAATTATCAAATTAATAACAATTTAATAACTAATAAATTCTTAAAAGCCATTAATGCAAGAACCCATACATAGATCAAGAAATTGGACAATTCAACTTTGAAAACTTTAGGAAACTTCTTGAAAGTTGGGATCCTTGATGAAGAGAGTTTCAAGGATAAAAAACCATACCTCAACTTAGTTAATTCTTCAATTTATGAAGAATCTTCAATGAAACCTCCAATTCCAAGACCTTCCTTTAGTTTTTGTTTCAATTGAGGTGTAGAGAATTTCTAATAGAATTTGTGGTTTTGATATTTGAAGAATAAAATTTTCTAAGTGTTTTTGTCTAATAAACATAGTTAAAGTACCCTAAATACCCTTAATGAACCTCCAATACACTTGTTTGAACGTGGGGTGAATATACAAGTTCACCCCTCACTTGGATGTAACTGCACGCAGGGACAATGCCCATTGACGTTTGCCCTTCGACGTCCCATCCTTTGACCAACAGACCATCCTTATGGACCGTGGTCTTGGACTGAGGATATTCCTTGTATTCCTCCCCCACACTCCTTTGTTTCCAATGATGGATTACCACCAACTGTACATCGACTAACCTACTGGTGTCTATTGCAATCAGTTGGTTGGGCTGTCATTGACAATCTTGGCACCAACTTTGAGTCCTTCCTCAAAAAACATTGAATGGTCCTTGGGGATATTTTACCAGAAGTTTAAAACCCTAACACTCTCGTATACAAGTTTAAAACGTACCACATGAATTTCATCCAAAACGAACAGGTAAAACTTTATGTAACATGCACAGACGCAGAAGGTCATTTCAAGTCAAACCTTTCAAACGTCATGAACATTTATGGACGTTTGACCTCCAAACTTCATGAGACTTGAAAAACTTTGCAACTGTATCATAATAACTCACTAAAGAACTTTATTACCTCATCTATCACACATAAAAACACACATGAAACACATAGGCGACTAAGTCGTTAAACATCTTAGTCTTCCCTGAATGTTTCACTTCCAATACCCCGAAACTCTTAGAAACATCCACAATACTATGCATTTGAAAACATTAGGACGTCATACAACTATGATAAACTTGTTAGGATCTATCTCACCTAAGTCATGTTTGAGATCATACAAGTTAGGCCCTATGACCTTCATTAAGATATAATTATTTATAAAGACATTGAAGACACTTCAAAAGGGACTCTAGGTTAGAACCAATTGAACTAGAGTGAGAAGTGTCTCTTCCCAAATAGGGAAGGTAGGATCACTAATTTAGTCTTCTAATTGGAAACTACTATGCATGTTGCAGCAAGAGGGTCCCAAATTTATCTCCTAGTTCTTCAACTATGTTTCCCCCATAGGTTTACTAGCTAGTGAATCCACGTAGTTCCTACGTTCATGTTTTGGTACTACGTCGGCATGTAGTCCGACATCTATAGGTTAAGGGTTTAATGTTAACGGATTCCATATTAGCTCATGTGGTATATGTCAGTTAGATCGAGATGTTTCAATAAAGGTAAAATGAATTAAAGGAATGAACTCGAACTAAGATAACATAAGGGGTTTATCTAAGTATAGGTAGGGGTGTGAGACTCAACTTAACCGTTGAACTAGTTAGCCTTGAATGTAGTCTTATGAAGATTTTCAATTGTATGAATATGCTTCTGAGGGTATATATATGTATATGATGAACTCGCACATGGTTGATAGTATATGGTGATTAGTTTCACTAAATGAATATGTGTTGGTCTATGTTGTTAATGTATGATGATATGTAATCTTAAATTATTTGCTATATGAAGTAGGATGTTAGTCATGATTCTTGTTGAGTTACTTGATTAGGTGAGTGATGGGGCATTGATTGTTTATTGAACTCAGTGACTTGATAGGGTTGTGGGTTATTGGCTTGCTTTAGTTAAGTTATAATAATCTCTTTTTCATGCTTGTTGAGGTTATGACTTGATGGTAGCGTTGCTTTGACTATATGTCTAATTACATGATATTCATGTTTACTTGACTACTTTTGATGTTATCTGTCATGTGATGTACATGCCTATTACTTAATGACTATGTCTTATTTATTTGGTATGGTCTTGTTGAATGTTCATTATAGTTTTTAAATAAAAGTGCATACTCATTGCAATGTCCCTTCTCTTAGCATGATTTAAAGTATGTGCGCATATAGTGTCATACTTTGTATAAGTGGTGTACTAACCCCATTTCGTCTTTTCCTCCAATATTTTAGGTTCTGCTTATTGAAGGGCTTTTGAAAAAGTCTTGAAGAAGACTTGGATCTCGTATTTATCCAAGTAGGGTAGGTCGTCAATATCAAAGGGAGATGCCATTATCTATCTAATGGAGTTGTTTTTAATTTAAGACTTGTATTTTTCTTTCTTTTCTATTTAGCATGAAACATTGTATCGCTCATGTGAGACATTCTTACTTTGATGCATGGGCTAGGCCAATTTGATATACTCTTAGATGGTTATGAAATGAGACAACTATTATAACTATGTTATCTGTTATATATATATATATATATATATATGTGTGTGTGTGCAATACAGTAAAAGACAAAGTAATCTTTCTATATGAATGGTCTATGTATACTTGATATATCTCTATTACATGTATGTAGAGGTCTATGTAAATCTCAATGTATAAGGAGTAATAATTTAAAAATTTTCCGCTAAATTTTACCTATGAATGTAATGATGTAAGCTAAGAGGCTAGTCGTAGTTCTCAAAGAGGACGACGATGCCGGGTATGTCTAGGAGGTATTCTCAAATGTGATAAACTTGGTATTAGAGCATGAGGTTGAATAGCTTTGAGTTAATGTCTATCTCAACCACATCTATGTATGTTATTCATGATTGAGAAGAGTGCCACACTTATGAATAGGAATCAATTTGATGCTTAGGGAACTCTCACTTTCGTCGAAGGCCAATAATGTACCTTTAGAGTATTAGATCTATGTTTCTTTGCATCAAATTCTCTTTTTGTGAATATAGGCGATGAATACTCAAATGAGTGTTGCATGAAGACTCGAGGAAGAGATTTCCAATGCGGGAGTTCCATCTAAGGTGATCGAGTTCCTCCACTTGAAGAAAAAGCTTATGATGACCAAGCTTCGGTAGATCATCCTCCTTTGATAGATGGTGCTATAAGGGCTGCTCTTTTCTAATTGGGCCAAGACAATACTACCCAAGCACAATCTGCCACTACTCATGCACAATCCATGAAAGACCAATCTAAGGGATTTAACTAGGATAGATAATCCTACATTCTATGGGTTAAAGGTTTAAGAATACCTTTATGATTTTATTGATGAAAACTACAATATCCTTTATGCTATGGGGTTATCTACTAGTTAGAAGGCCGAGTTAGCAACTTACAAACTCAAAGATGTGGCCCAAACATGGTATTTTCAATGGAGGTACAATGGGTAATTATGGGGTGGATTGGTGACTTGGGAGGTGTTCAATGAAGGTTTTTCTTGATAGGTATTTCATTGGAAGAAGAGGGAAGCCAAGATGGTGGAGTTCATCAATATTAGGCATGTAGGAATGAGTATTCTTGAATACTCTTTAAAATACACTAAATTGTCAAAATATTCTCCTTCTTTGGTTTCCATACCTAAGGGTGAAATGAACTAATTTGTGATGAGAGTTTCATATGACTTAAAAAAAATTGTCATTCGTCTATGCTACATGACAATATAACCATTTCTCGTCTCTTGGTTCATGCTCAACAAGTGGAAGAGACAAGGGATTAGAGGAAGAGTAGAGATTCCAAGAGGGTCAGATCTTTTTGTGTTGGATTTTTAAAGGGAAGGCTTGAGATTAAAGACTAGCCTAGGTTCTAGAAGAGGGTTTTTCAATCATGTTTCTTCTATGTTTCGTAAGGAGAGGGATGATAGGGTGTCTAACCCTGATCCTAAAAAGGGAAAGAGTACTAGTTCACCGATCGAGAAGCCAACTTGTGGAAAGTTTTGCAAAAAGCATTATGGTGATTGTCTAAAAGGAACGTATAATTATTTTGGTTGTTGTAAATGTGGTGAAAAGGTTTGATAATTCCCTAATGTGAGTGGTCAAGACAAGGTTAGTGGTCAAGCATAAGGAAAATGTTGAAATGAGGCTCCTAAGAAGAATCACTTCTATTCTCTCAGCTGTAGGGGTGAGCAGGAGACTTCTCCCGATGTGATGAATGGTATATTAAAAGTATTCTCTATTTATGTATATGGTTTATTTAATACAGGCGCTATATTATCTTTTGTTACTCTTTTTATAACTAAGAAATTTAAAATCTTACCCAACATTATGAATGAAAATTTTATGGTGTCTACCCCGGTGGGTGAGTCGGTTGTTTCAAATGTTGTGTATAGAAATTGCCTACAATGTGGCCCAATAGTGTTACTTATTTTGAACTAGTAGAACATGGTATGTTTGTTTTTGATAGCATATTGGGTATGGATTGGTTGCATGCTTGCTTTGTCTCTATAGATTGTAGAACTAGGGTGGTGAAGTCTAACTTCTCAAATGATCCAATTTTTAATGGGTGGGAGGAAATTCTAATCCTATAGGTTTTATCATCTATTATTTTAAAGAATGAAAAATTATGTCTAAATTGTACTTATACCATATAGTAGGATTCCAAGACCTACACTGTGAATTCCTCCCATTGAGTAGGTCCTCGTAGTGAGGGAATTTCTATAGGTCTTTACTAATGATCTTCCTAATATTCCTCACGAACGGGAAATTTATTTTAGTATCGACTTGTTACTAGATACAAATCCCGTATAAATTCCTCGTTATCGGATGACTCCGGATGAATTGAAAGATTAGAATGTTGAACTGAAAGACTTACTAAGCAAAATATTCATTAGACCTAGTATTTCTCCATTTGGTGCTCTTGTATTATTTATGAAGAAGAAGGATGGATCACTTGGAATGCGAATTGATTATTAAAAACTCAATAAAGTCAATATCAAGAATAAGTATCCTCTCTCTCTAGTTGGCGAATTGTCTGATCAACTTCAACGGGTAAGATACTTTTTCTAAGATTTACTTGAGATCGAGGTACCATCAACTTAGGGTGAGAAGTGAGGATATACCAAACACGACATTTCAGACCAGATATGGTCACTATGAGTTCTTAGTAATGTCCTTTTGTCTCATTAATGCCCTGATTGCACTTATGAGTCTCATGAATAGGGTGTTTTGAAGTTAACTAGATTTATTTGTCATTGTCTTTATTGACAACATCTTGGTATAATAAAAAAATGAGGGTGATCACATGAACCATATGAGGGTGGTGTTCCTAGTGCTTAAGGAGAACAAATTATTTTCCAAGTATAGCAAATGTGAGTTTTTATTTAGGTCGGTGGCGTTTGTTTGTCATATTATCTCTACTGAGGGAGTTGAGGTTGATCCAAGGAAAAGCGTGGATCTTAAAATTGGCTTAGACCATTGACTCCAATAGACATTAAGATTTTCTTGGGGCTAGAGGGTTTTTATCGAAGGTATTTGGATTGTTTTGCATCCATTTCATCTCCCTTGACTACTTTGACCCAAAAGAGTAAGAAATATGAGTGGTCACATGCCTATGAGAGAAGCTTCCAAATCATCAAAGATAGGCTTACTTCTGCTCCGGTGTTGACTTTACCAGAGGGTACAAAGGCTTTCATTGTGTACTATGATCTATCCCATGTTGGTTTAGAGTGTGTGCTTATGAAACATGGGAAAGTGGTAGCCTATGCTTCTAGACAACTTAAAATACATGAGAGAAACTATCCAACTCCGGATCTTGGATTAATGGCCTTGGTATTTGCCTTGAAAATAAGGACGCATTACTGTGATGGTGTCCATGTTGATGTGTATTCAAACCACAAAAGTCCCCAATATGTGTTTACCGAAAAAGAGTTGAATCTCCGACAAACAAGGTGGTTATAAATGTTGAAAGATTACGAAATTAGTGTTCTCTATCACCCCGCCAAGGCCAAAGTTATTGCATATGCTCTAATTAATTTATCCATGGGTAGTGTCTCTCATGTCGGTGAAGCCACGAAAGACCTAGTGAAAGATGTTCATAGGTTGGCTAGATTGGGTGTAAGGTTCAAAGATTCTCTGAATAGTGGTTTCACAATTCATCATGACTCTGAGTCATCTTTAGTAGTTGAGGTGAATTCCACACAATACCTTGATCAATCATTGATGGAGTTGAAGGAATCAGTTCATGGCAAGATTAACGAGTCATTCTCCATTAGGGGAATGTTGTCTTGAGCTACAAAGGAAGGTTGTGTGTTCCCACTGTAGATGGTTTAAGGGACCAGATCATTGAGGAAGCTCATGGGTCCCGTTAAACCATTCATCCGGGTTAAAAGAAAAAGAACCATTACCATAGGGAAGTATTTTGGTGGGAAGGTTTGAAAAAGGACATATCACAATTCATACTTTGAAGTAGGATGACATCAATATGGATTTTGTAGTAGGTTTTACTCAGCCTCAAAGGCAATATGACTCTATATGAGTGGTAGTGTATAGGTTGACCAAGTCCTCTCATTTCATTCCCATCAAGTCTACCTTTTTGACGGAATATTATCAAAGGATCTAAATAAATGAGATAGTATGTCGGCTTGGTTTTCCGTTATCCATCATATCGGATCAGTCAAGAAGAGCATACTATTAAAATCCTTGAGGATATGCTTAGATCTTGTTTATTGATTTCAAGGTAAATTGGTATAAGCATTTTGCCTTTGGTTGAGTTTTCTTATAATAATAGTTTTCAATTCATCCATATCCGTGTCTCTTAATGAAGCATTGTATGGTAGGAGATTTAGGTCTAATATTGGATAGTATGAAGTTGGTGAGCCTTTGCTTCTTGGTCGCGATTTGATTTATAAGACATTGGAGAAGGTTGGCAAAAGTCTTATGCCGATCATAGTACAAGAGACATAGAGTTTGAGGAGGGTTATAAAGTATATTTAAAAATTTTCTTACTAAAGGGGAGGTTAGATTTTGCAAGAAAGGTGAGTTGATTCCTCTAAATGTGGATCCCTATGAAATCTTGCAAACGGTCTGTAAGGTTGAATATAAATAGAAACTTCATAGTGAATTCGCTTTAGTTCATCCGATTTTCCATGTTTCCATTCTTAAGAAGTTTATCTGTGATCCAGAGTCTATTTTTCATATTGAGGGTCTTGGGGTAAAGGATAACCTCTCTTATGAGGAAGTTCTGGTTGAAATCTTTCATAGAGAAGTAAAGAAGTTGAGGAATAAAGAGGTGGCTTCCGTAAAAGTCTTATAGAAGAATTACCTAGTTGAGAATACAAAATCGGAGGCTGAGGACAATAGGAAGTCTTGTTATCCTCATCTATTTGATAAATAAGGTTAGTTACTTCTACTAATAATAAAAATAATGACTAAAAATTGAATATTCTTAATTTTTTGTGATGTTTAGCAAAATATGCAATTTTTGGATATTATTACTGTGATTTTTAGGGAAATGTGCGTTTAATCTTGAAAATTCGCAATCCTTTTTGTTTTCAGTCATGTTGTAAATTTTGATATTGTGAGTCTTTATTAATTGATAAGTAGAATGTTGGCAAGTTTAAATTTTGCATAATTGAGTCATAAATGCTATGTTGAGCTCTTGTCTTTGTGAGGGGGATATTCCTTTTAATGTAATGTCTAGCCTTATGTGTGGTAATTAAAGGTTTTTTAATTGCATTGTGTAAATTAAGTGGTTTATGTTGTTATCTATTATGTTTGGTCGGGATTCCAGTTTTTAGTATATTCCTTCCTTTAAAAGACTTTCAGTGTCATTCAAGGGCGAAGGTTCCTATGCGGGGGATAATTTAACACTTCGAAAATTCAAGACGTGTTACACATCAAAATATAAGTGTCATAAGGTTTATACACTATTTTAAGTTCAATTTTTATGAATATAAGTAATTTTGGAAGTCTAGAAACCAAACATCCATGATGTCCGAAATGTAGTTCAAGGATTTTGTAGCGTGTCTTATCCTACTTGACTATCTTTTTGAAGTCGAAAATTAATGAAAATTGGTGGAAGGGTTTCTAATATGTGTTTATGTTTAATAATGATTAAAACTTCTGGGTACGACTCCGCAAGGACTAACCAAGGGCCCTTGAGGAGGAACCTCTGGTTTGTGTTTACAAGCACTGCCTGGGCATTGTGCACCCATGAAGGTAGTTGACGGAACGTTTGTGGATCGGCAGGGCATCGATGCCATACATAGACAAAAATTTAGACATTTTGGCTAGTGTTCCATTTGTACCACTCTCTTAACTCGTCAACGAAGTGAAACACATAAGGGGGCAGCAGTCGTCCACTAACAGATTTACCGTTGGTTGAGGTCTCATCTGTTAGGGCCTAACTCTGCTGCACATTTTTTGTTGGTTCAAATTAATTAATTAATGGTATAGTTCAATATTTGGGTGTTAAGGTAAGTCTAAATAATTTAACTAACACAACATATAAGGACCCCAACCCCATTAAACTAATCTAAGCTCTCATAACTCACAAACCCAAACTCTCTTCGTTCGCTCTTCTTTTTCTATCTAGTGAAGAACAACACCATTGACGATCAAGCTAGGTGAGGGTTTAATGGATTCAAAGAGTAATGTTTCACCATCCATATTCATCAATTAAAAAGGTATGGGATCTCTTTCAACTTTGAGATCTCTTTCCTTAAAGGGTTTGCATTAAATTTATTTCAAAGGTTAAGTTTGAATTGGGGTTTTTCCAATATCAAAATATGTTATGAATTGATTGTTTTTTATTTATTTTTTATATTATGAATATAGTAAAATTTATTCTAAATTAAATATGATATATCTATATAGTTTAGTCTAGTTTTGTAGAAGATGACCTTTACCCCCTTAACCCTAAGTGATGATCTGAGGTGAATTGACTAATGTTAGTTCAATTCGAATTTTTTGTGGTTTGAATTAGTATTAGATGAAGTTGGTGTATCAATCATGAATGAGTTAATATGTATTATAGTCCTATCATGCTAGTTCTTGAGAAGTTGTTCTACGGTATGAAGTATGTTGTGAATTTACCTAAGTATCTTTTCTTAAGCTATGAACTTGTATTGAAATATGATGTAGTGATTCTTTTAGCATTGTTATCATATTGTTCATGGAATTATGATGATTATATAACCTAATTTTTTTGAATAAAGGGCTGACGTTAAGATCTTGATGATTGATTATGAAGGACACAGGGTAAATCTTTTGATGTCTATTCTTTGCTTTAAATTATGGTTAATTGTGATTATGTCATGATGTTCTATTGGAGTATATCTTGTATTAGGATTTATACGCTTTTTATATGTTGATTTAAAATGCATTGACTGTGTATGTGAGTTGTTGCCTAAGATGTATATGTTATAAGGATTGTGAGTGATTTACCTATGTGCCTTATCATGAAGTGATATGAATATGTGCTAACTCATGTAAGATCTTAAAAGAGACTTAGGTGAGGATAGAATGTAATATGGTTTTTCATGATGGTATAAGATCCTAAAATATTCTATAATGTTTTATTGAGGCAGTGTCTACAGTTTTTGGCTTAATTTGAAGTGAAACATCAAGGGACGACCAAGACGTCCGACGACTAAGTCACCTATGTGCCTCATATATGGTTTTATGTTTTATGTGTTATTAATGAGGTTATAAGGTCCTTATATGAGTTATTATAGTGTCTATAAGACGTTTGTCAAGTTTCATTAAGTTTGGAAGTCAAACGTCCAAGAGCGTCCATGACGTTCGAAAGGTGTTCCTTGAAACGACCTTCGGTGTCTATGCATGTTTCATCGAATTTTACATGTTTGTTTTTGATGAAATTGATGAGGGAGTTCGTAAAATTTTGTACGAGTGTGTTTGGGTTGGAAACCTCCCGGCAATCAACCCAAGGTCCATCCAAGGGTCCTTGAGGAAGGACCCTTCATGAGTGCCAAGACTGCAAAAGACAACCCAAACCACGGAGGCAATCGACGCCTAGTGGGTCAATTGAATGCACCATAGGTGAGGATTTGTGGTTTGATACTGAGGCGTGGAGAAGGAGAGTCTAAAGAACAACCTTAGTCCCAATAAATGGACCAATAGGACGGTTCGTTGGCTAAGGGATGTGCCGTCGATTTGCAAGTCGTTGGTAGACTGCCTTTCTGCGCAGTTCACTATAAGTTCAAGGGGTGAATGGGTAAATTCCCTCATGTCCAAAAAAGAGAAGCAGAGGTTCATAAAGGGTATTTTTGATATTTTAAACATGTTTGTAAGTCAAAAATACTTAGAAGATTTCATTATTCAAAATCAAAACCTAAAATCTCTTAGAAATTCTGTAGATCTCCACTGGAGCCAAAACTCAAGGAAGGGCTTGGATTAGATAATTTAGTTGAGATTATTCATCAAAATTAAGAATTATATTTATTAATGTATGATTTTTGATCGTTGAAACTCCATTCATCAATGAGCCCAACTTTCAAAGAAGTTGTCTATGTTTTTCAAAGATGAATTGTGCAATTTTATGATCTATGCATGGGTTCTTGCATTAAAGGTTTTTATGCATTGAATAATGATTGAATTGTTGTTAGTTGAATGATTTTAACTGTATTAACCTATGCACCCATATAATTGATGAACCCTAGTTTTTTACTACTTTATGGGTTAAGTAATATTGATCTATTGTTTATGATTTCTATTGTTGTTTCCTATGGGATATTTATTGATGTAATAATTGTATTGAATTGATATCTAGGTCATCTTAGATTGATGAATCAATAATTAATTGACCTAGTTTCGTTTACTATCATAGTATTAATATAAAATGGGATGTTCATGTCCATGGGTAAGGGCCTTATGGTATTGAATTGGATGCTTTAGCATTGGATTGAAGTATAGAGGATACAGTTGTGGTACACTTCCCTAATCCCCTTTATTTTATGCTATTAGACATTAATTATCTTGTTATAGGTATGGTCCACTTACGGTGCAAGTGGTATGTGCTTTACTTGCAATTGATGTGTCCTTATCGGCGTTACCTAATGTATTATGATGATCATGACCATTTCGGCAAAGACTTGAAGTATTATGATGATTTGGGTTGTTTAGATATGTTATGTATGAGCATATCTATATATATGTGATTAAGTAAAAATATGTGTTCTATTGATATTAGGTGATCATGTAGACTATGACTATGTGATTATAGGTTTAGTCTTAGGGTTGGTGCATGGTTATTCATACATGACTAAATGAGTCTATTATGGTCATATTGATGATGTTATTGTAACATCCCAAGACCATACCCTAGAATATATGGTACTGTCGAAGCGCCAACGACGTATTCGTCCTCTTGGAAGTTTTATACAACCCCTTACGTATCGTTCATCGCATATAGATAATGAAAAGTAGTGCGGAATTTAAACTTTTCATTTAACATTTCATAAACTTAGACACGAGAATAGCTAGGACACGGTCCGTACATTACTAGTATAGAAATACTTAGTCCATTACAATACTTTGAAATAAAAGACCTAAAAGATATTCATATATGTCCTCGAGTAAATTGAGGACATACTTCTACTTCATTTGAGTGTTGCTACAATCCAACTATTGCTTCCCAAATGCTCTTCACCAACAAAAAACTATAGAGATAGATAAAAGCATTGAATTAGAACAGCCTCAAGTACTAAGTATGACATAATGCATAAGATCATGAACACATACATTAATTAGAAACATAGAAAAACATAAAATAACATTTAAGAAATTTATAGCATTTTAAGGCAACATTATAGTTGCTTAAACTAATGGTACAGTGAATTGCTTCACTAGTACAATGAAGTATTTCCTAATTAACACTTTGTAGCATGTAATAATTATACTAAAAGCAATCCTAAGACTTACTTAATAATCACAAAGAGATATCGCCCATATAACCTCCCCAAGCATGCCTGAATGACCCTCTAGACTACTTATAATAAGACACATAAACATGTACAAGACACCAAAAATATGAACATGAGATTTCTTCTACAAGATGATTTTAAGTATCACTTGAGTGATTTGTGTAGGGACTGGCCGTACAATCCCTTACACACACTTAGGAGATCCTACAGACTACCTAAGATAGAATCATTCTCACCTATTACACAAACACATAGGTAATATGACTTTTTCCTTACCAAGTCTATCAAAAGACATAGATTAGTCAATCAAGAAGATAAACGTCAGTGATTGACCTCTTCAAGACTACCTAAATAATCCTTAAGACTACGTAATTCTTAGATAATGCCCACATAATCAGAATCTTCCTCAACTAGAGTCATTCGTAAGACTTATCTAGGTATTATACGAAATGACCATACTTATGCCCAATTCCCACCTTCACTAGACATCCCTTACGTACTCAAGGTATGTACGTGTCAATTTAACATACTTCCTTTATTAACATAAGTCACTAATTTCATTAGATCATTTAAGACTCATGCATCAACATAAAGACATTCAAATAATGGTCATGCACAACACCTTGTAACTCTAACTAACACCTTTATTTCCTATTGTGCAATGTATAGATAGTGTCCCATACAACCCCCTGAGCTTCATATAACTTCTCTAATGCTAGTAGGTATCCCATATGATGATAATAGGCAATAATCGATATAGACCATGGTAGAAAGGCACGGAATTTGAAGTTCTAATCGACTCTGATGAGGGTAAACTACTAGCCAATGGTAGAAATTGGACACATCCCATGTCGTCACATGGTTAAGGAATATGAAAGGTGTGATTCATAATCTAGTCTCATTCTTTAACTAGAACTACTAAACTTATTATACTCACTCGGGGCTTGCCTTCGTTCTTATAGTGCAATTCATTTTAATGGTTCATATAAAGAGGTGGTTCCATATCAAGTTCATAAGAAAGGTCAACTAGGGATACCTTACAACGACAACAAGAATCTCATCATGACTTTTCTAAGGATTGATATGATGTCGTAAAATTCAATCTACCATAAGTCTATCATTCCTTCTACTTTAAGGATACCCTTAAGTCTTTCTACTTAAACATTCATAACTTTATTACGGGGTTCAAGGTTTCAAAGAAAAGACCCGCTTAACATCATTCAAGGTTACATTTCATTCATACATACAAGACTAAGAGGCTTTTGCATTCATAGTCAATAGATCTGATATTCCCATTCATACACCTATCAAGTAGAAACCGAAGTTAACAAAGACAAGACAAAACATACTTAACTTTAACAAATATTTCATGTAATTTTAAAAGAACATAGACATAACAATCATCATCTTAAAATCTATCCTATACTCTACAATAAAAGCATCAATTTGACAATAATAGACTCATATAGTAAAGTAGGAACAACCATGCATCAACCATAAGACTATAAACACAAAGCAAAAGCTATAGTCTAACATGATCACCTAAGTAACATCAATAGAAGAAAACATATACTTTCACATCACTTATCATGTAGATATACATTATCCATCTTCACGAAATCATCAAAATACTTCAAGTAATTGCCAACGAGGACATGATCATCATATAACTTAAAATAACACCGACAAGGCCACATCAATTGCAAATAAAGCACATAACACCAACACTATAAGTGGATTATATAAATCACAACATTATTGAATTCTTATTGACATAAAATAAAGGGAAATAGGGAAGCGTACCACCACTCAATCCTCAACACCTCATTTTGATGCCAAATAAAAAATTCAACACCATAAGACCCTTACTAATGGCCATGAATATCAATTTAATACAATTATAACAATACCCAATGAAATTAGGTAAATTCACTATATATTAATCAATATAATACAACATATATATCAATTCAACACAATTCTTATATCATTAGAGAGGCCATAAAAAACTACACTAATATTTATAAACATTAAATCAATATAAAGTAACCTATAACTTAGTAAAAAACTACGGTTCATCAATTTCATGGGTTCATAGATTATTTAAGTTAAATAATAAAATTAATATTAATTAAATAAATAATAAATTCTTAAGATCCATTAATGAAAGAACCCCTGGTTAGATCCTGAAATTGGACAATTCATCTTAAAAAACTTTAGAAAACATCTTTGAAAGTTGGGCTCCATGATGAATAGAGTTTCAAGTAACAAAAACCACACTTCAATGAATATAATTGTTCAACTTGATTAATAATATTCCTTCAATTCTCCAATTTCAATCCCTTCCTTACGTTTTGGCTCCAACAGAGTTCTAGGGAATTTCCAAGGGATTTTGGATATTGATTTTAATGTATGAAATCCTCTAACTGTTTTAGGATAATAAAAATAGTTAAAATACCCAAAATTACCTTAAAGAACCTCCAATAATCTTATTTTTATGTGGGGTCAATTTCCAATTTCACCGCTTAACTTAATAGTGAACAGCGCAGGGAGGCAGTCCACAAACAGCTACCAAACAACAGCCCATCCCTAGACCAACAGACTATCTTTTAGGTCCCTGGTTGAAGAATGAGGCTATTATTTGTATACCACTCCCACATTCCTATGTTTAAACCGATGAGGAACCAACAACTGGGCGTCGACTGACCCACTAGGCGTCGATTGCCATACGTTTGGTGGGCTTTCATGGATAGTCTTGCCACCAACTTGGTGTCCTTCCTCAAGGACTCTTTGATGGTACTTGAGATAAATACCCTGACGTTTATAACAAAAACATGATCATATACGAGTTTAGGACCTATCACATGAATTTAATTAAAAAAAACGTAAAAATAGATGAAACATGCCAAGACACACAAGGTCGTTTCAAGGAAACCCTTTTTAACGTCATGGATGTTTGACCTCAAAAAATTACCAAATTTGTCAAGCTTCCTATATACACTATAATAACTTGTTTAAGGTCCTTATAAGCTCATTAATAATACATAAACACATATAACTACATATGAGGCACATAGGTGTCTTAATCGTCGACATTTTGGTTTTCCCTAATTGTTTGACTTCCAATGCACTTAAATCTTAGACACTGCCTCAATACCATATATAAGACCACTTAGTACCATATAACCTCATGAAAACCATGTTAGGATCTATTTAACCAATGTCATTTTTGGGATTTTACATATTTTGTAGTGTATAGGATTACTTAAAGATGATAATTATTATTTCTATAGGCTTCTAGAATGACTTGTAATTTGTGTTCAAGTGAAGTATGTTTCTTCTTATATTGATTGACTTGTGTCCCTTACTTGATGCATGTATGAAAGTGAATATGAGATGTCTTGACTGAGGATAATATAGCCTCTTAGTGTTGTACATATGAACGACATGAGACCTTGAATGATGTTAAGAGAGTCCTTTATGTTAAACATTGATCCAAGTGGTAAGGTTATGAATTATGAAGTTTAAATCCGTAATGGTATCCTTCAAGAAAAGGAATGATAAACTTAAGATTGGTTGGCCATAACGACACCATATCAATTCATAAAAAACCATTATGAGCTTCTTGTTTCCATTTTAAGGTAGTCCTAGTGGTCCTCTTTGATAGGGTAAATGTTACTGGATTATGAACTTGATATGGAACCCCTTTATATGAACCATTAATGAAAATTACTCTTTGAGAAAAAAAACTATGACCAAGTGAGTATTGTAAAGGAAGTAGCTCTAGTTAAATGATGAAACAAGAGTACAAAGGACGCTTTTCATATTCCTTAACTATGAGAATACATGGGATGCGTCAAAGTTCTACCATTGGCAAGTAGAAAACCCTCAGCAGAGTAGGTTAGAACTCTAGATTCCATGCTTTGCTATCATGATAACGTCGGTTATTGACTATTATAGTCATATGGGATACAACTAGCATTAGAGAAGTTTTATGAAGTTTAAGTGATTGTGTAAGACGCTATCTGGACATTGCACAATAGTCTCTAAAGATGTAAGTTAGAGTCCCTAGGTCTTGTCCAACACCATTACTTGAATGTCCTTATGTGATGAATGATTATTATATGAACTACTGAATGTATTGAGTTAAGTTAATATAATATGTTAAATTAATAGGTACTTATCTAGAGTAGTTAAGGGTATTCTAGTTAAGGTGTGAAGGTGGCTTGGGAATGGTAGATTTGCACCTTACCTAGAAAAGTCTTAAGAATGACTCTAGCTAGGGAAGATGTTGATTAAGTGGACATAATGTAATACTTATGCAGTCTTAAGGATTATATAGGTAGTCTTGAAGAGGTCAATCATGGACGTTATCTTCTTGATTTACTTAAGTAAATCTTTTGATAGCCTTTTGAAGGAGAATGTCATATTATTTGTGTTGGTGTATTAAGTGAGAATGATTCTATCTTAGGTAGTCTATAGGATCTCTTAAGAGTGTCTGTAAGGGATTTTATGGGCGATCGCTTCAAAACTCACTCAAGTGAGTCTTAGAATCACTTTTGGTAGAAGGATCTCATGTTTATGTGATCGGTGTCCTGTAAGTGTATGTTGATCTTATTATAGGTTGTATTAAAGATCATTTAGGTGTTTTTCGAGATGTTTTACGAAACATCTCTCTTTTTCTTAATTAATGAGTCTTAGGATACCTTTTTGAGAGGAAACTACATGTTGTAAAGTGTCTAAAGTAAAGAGAAGGCCCTTTACTGTAACAGTGAGGGAATTCATTGTATAGTGAATCAAGATTACTGTAATGTTTGTTTTAATATATGCTAAATTGCTTAGATGTTATCTTATGTGTTTCTAAGGTGTTAAATGTTGTTCTAATTATTATGTTATGATATTTATGTCAAAAAGATGCATATTTCTAATAAATGTCCATTTTCATAATTTTATTCATAATGCCATACATGGTACAATTGTTTGTACTAAATCCATACATTTTGTTATCTATAAAGGTGTAGGTGAAAGTTTAGAAGGATCCTGATCGAGAGCCGGGATTCTAGAGTCAATTAAGCAATGTTGAAGTATGTCCTCAATTGACTCGAGGGTATATATAGATGTTATTTATTTCCTTTGAAGTATTGTAAAAGAATAAGTATTTCTATATGTTGAAGTATGGGTCGTTTCCCAAGTATTCTCTGTCTAAGTTTGATCAGTTTCAGACTTAGTATTTCCTATGATTTCTAATGAAAGATCATATTAAAGATATTCTAATGTTTTGTGAAAAGTTATAATTCTGCACTACTTTTCATTATATATATGCGATGAACGACACAAAAAAGGCGTGTATAAGATCTTCGAGAGGTCAAGTATGTTGATTGCACTTCGAAAGTGCTATATATTCTACGGTGTGGTCTCGGGATATGGTACCTCAATTAAGTGAATTGTAATGAAAGGAATTTACTCACGCAATTCTTATTGAGCTATGACGATGATAATGATGTTTATACAAGTGTTAGGCCCTATGACCTCTATTAAGCTATGATGATTAATAAAGACATTAAAAACATTTCACAAGGGACTCTAGCTTAGCACCGATTGAACTAGAGTGTTGAATGTCCCTACCCTCATATGGAAGGTAGAATTACTAATGTACTCTTGAGATTGAAAAATATAATGCATATTTCATAAAGAGGGCCCATCTATATCTCCTAGTTCTTGAACTATGTTGACCCCATAGGAATACTACCTAGTGTATCCACGTAGTTTCTATGTTCATGTGTTGGTACAAACTTGGAAAGTAGTTTGCCTTCATTCCATATAGTGTTCCATGACACTTGATTCCACATTAGCTCATATGGTCTATGTTGGTTAGAGCAAGATGTACCCAAAAAGTTAAAATGAATTAAAGAAATGAACTATAACTAGGATAGCCTAAGGGGTTTAGCTTAGTCTAGGGAGGGGTATGGGATTCTACCTAAACATTACACTAGTAAACCTTAAAGGAAGTCTTACGAGGATGTTCTTACGTATGAATAGACTTTTGATGATATATGATATGTATATGATGAACTGGCACATAGTTGATACTATATGATTATTAGTTTCACTGAATGAATATGTGTTGGTCTACACCGTTAAAGAAAGATGATATGTATTATTAAATGCTACGCTATGTGAAGTAGTATATTAGTCATTAATCTTGTCGAGTTACTTGGTTGGGTGAGGTTATAGGGATTTGCTTGGTCATTGCACTTGTTGACTTTATAGGGGTTGTGGGTATTTTTCTTGCTTTATTTATCTTTGATGAACTCATATTCAGGCTTGTGGAGGTTACGACATGAAGGTAAAGTTGCTTTGACTATATGTCTAATTAGATTATATGCATGTTTACTTGACTAGTTTTGATGTTATCAGTCTTTTTATATACATGCCTATGACTTAACGACTATTCCATATTGATTTGGTATGGCCTTGTTTAATGTGCATAAAGACTTCTATTGAAAAGTGCATAGTTATTTAAATATCCCTTCTCTTAGCATGATTTCAAAGTATGTGTGTTTATAGCTCATACTTAGTACAAATGGTGTACTAACCCCATTTATTACTATTCCCCAATATTTAAAGTTCCGGTCATTGAAGGTCTAATGCAGACGACTTGAAGAAGGCCTTGATATGTTTTTCATCAATGTAGGGTAGGTCCTCAATTTTTGATTGACATGCCACTATCTAAATAATGGAGTTATTTTTAGATTAATACTTCTTATTTTTTTTTGTGTAGTTTTAAACATTGTGTAGCCCATGTGAGGCATTATTACATTGATGTATAGACTAGGCCCAATTTGAGTAGAAGACTAAGTAATCTTGGTATACAAAAACTGTTAGGTAGTGAAGCATGATTAATTTTAGGTTTTCCTATTTATTCTATATTTTAGGCTTTTCTATTTATTCTCTATCTATTCTCTGTAACCAAAAATACTCTGAATTATTAATATAAATATACCTCACCGCCGTGGATGTTTTCTCACGAGGTTTTACCACGAAACAGTTGGTTTATTCTTTCTCTCCTAGATCTCTCATCTCTTTTTCTTCTAGCGTGTGTGCGTGAATTTGATCCTAACAACTGGTATCAGAGCTAAGGAGATTCAACACAATCACAGAAGTTGGATAGTTCGATGCTTGGAATTGAGAAGTTTTATGGATCCGATTTCAGTTTCTAAAAGATGGAAATCGAAGATTATCTGTACCATAAAGATCTTCATGAACCACTGACTGGGGTGAAGCCGGAATCCATGACAGAGGAGAAGTGGAATCTCAAGGATCACCAGGCTCTAGGGTTGATCCGGTTGACTTTGTCAAGAAACGTGGCGTTGAACATTGTGAAGAAGAAGACTACGTCCGGTCTATTGAGGGCACTGACAAACATGTATGAAAAACCATCGGCTATGAACAAGGTATATTTGATGCGTAGATTGTTCAATTTACAGATGTCTTAAACTGGAACCGTTTCTGATCATATAAACTAGTTCAATATTATTGTGAGTCAACTCAATTCTGTGGATATTAATTGCGATGATGAAATTAAGGCGTTAATTTTGATATCATGTCTACCCGAGTTTTGGGATACTATTTTTGCTGCGATTAGCCGTTCCCGTGGATCTAAGAAACTGATGTTTGATGAAATCCGTGATGTTGTTCCTAGCGAAAGTATTAGCAAACGAGAAGTGGGAGATTCATCGGGCAGTGCTATCAGCGTTGATCAACGGGGGAGAAGTAAGAAGAAAGGCAAAAATCAACATGGTCGATCAAAATCAAAGAATCGAGGAAAATCCCTTAACAGATCAAACGTGACTTGTTGGAACTGTGGAGAAAAAGGGCACTTTCGGACGAACTGTACAAAGCCAAAGAAGAAACAGAATCAGAAATTTGGAGATGACAATGATTCTGTAAATTCAGCAGAGGACATTGGGGATGCTCTAATCCATAGTGTGAACAGCCCGGTTGAATCATGGATTTTGGATTTTGGTGCATCTTTCCATTCGTCTGCAAGCAAGGAGTTGTTCCAATGTTTCAAATCTGGAAATTTTTGAAAAGTATATCTTGTTGACAATAAAGCCTTAGAGTTTGAAGGAAAGGGGGATGTTTGCATAAAGACCACCTCGGTAAAATCAGTGGACATTGGAGAATGTTAGATATATTCCTAGGATCAATAAAAATCTTATTTCTGGTTGTCAGTTTGATAGCACGGGATATGCAGCAGAGTTTGGGAAATGTTCGTGGATAATCGTGAAAGGTGCTATGGTAGTAGCTCGTAGCATCAAATCTGGAACCTTTTACACCACTTCAGGGTGTATAAACATGGCCGCTGTTGCTGAAGGTGCTTCCGGTTCATGTCTGTGGCACAACAAATTTGGACACATTAGTGCTAAAGGAATGAAGATGCTGGTTGCAAAAGGAGAATTAGAGGATCTGAAGTCTGTTGATATGGGTCTTTGCGAGAGCTGTGTTATGGGAAAACTTAAAAGAGTAAGCTTCACAAAGATTCCTAGAGAGCCAAAGAAAGTGCAGTTTGAAATGGTCCATACAGATGTTTGGGGACAATCTCCAGTATCATCACATGGAGGATCCAGATTCTATGTTACCTTCATTGATGATTTAAGCAGGAAGGTATGGGTTTACTTCTTGAAGCATATGTCAGATGTGTTTGCAACTTTCAAGAAGTGGAAAGCTGAAGTTCAGAATCAGACCGGTTTGAAAGTCAAATGCCTAAGGTCTTACAATGGAGGAGAGTATGACAAATAATATTTCAAGGAATTCTGTGCAGCTGAGGGAATCAGATTGATGAGAACAGTTCCTGGTAGGGAAGGTAGAATGGAATTGCTGAGAGAATGAACAAATCATTGAATGAGCGTGCAAGGAGTATGAGGATACAATGTGGGCTGCCCAAATCACTTTGGGCGGATGCTGTGAGCACAGCTGCATACTTGATCAACAGGGGACCATTAGTTCCTTTAGTGTTCAAGAATCCAGAGGAGGTGTGGACAGGAAAAGAACTCAAGTACTCACACTTGAGGACTTTTGGTTGCATTGCTTATGTTCATGTTATTCAAGAAAAGAGACACAAGCTTGATGCGAAGGCTGTGAAGTGTTACTTCATAGGCTATGGTTCTGATCTTTTTGGTTACAGGTTATGGAATTACAAGAATAGAATGATCCTGAGACATTGTGACATGACATTTGATGAGTCTGTCTTGTACAAGGACAGGGAGCAGAATGTTCTAGAGATTACAAAGAAAGTGGGAGTTGAGGTTTAGTTGGAGAAGAGAAACCCCAGAGATGTCGAACCAGATACTCAACAAACTCCTACTGAAGAATCTGAAGTGGAGCAAGCTACACCTGAGCAGGTGTTAAGGAGATCATCCAGATCCATCAGGGTACCAGATAGGTATTAACCTTCATTACACTATCTATTGCTGACTGATGAGGGGGAACCAGAGTCTTTTGATGAGGCCCTACAAGTGGAGGATTCGATCAAATGGGAATAAGCCATGGATGATGAGATGAGGTCACTTGAGAAGAACGACACATGGGTGTTGACAGAGATACCTGAAGGGAAGATAGCTTTGTTGAAAAAGTGGGTGTTCATAATCAAGACTGATCCAGATGGAAAAAGAAGGTTCAAGGCTCGTTTAGTGGTTCAAGGATATTCACAAAGGAAAGGTATTGATTATGCTGAAATATTCTCTCCTGTTGTGAAGTTAACCTCTATTCGAATACTGTTCAGTGTTGTTGCATAGGATAATTTTCATCTCGAGCAAATGGATGTAAAAACAACATTTTTACATGGAGATCTGGACAAAGAGATCTATATGCAGCAACCGGAATGATTTGTGGTTCCAGGGAAGGAACACATGGTGTGAAAGCTTTCCAGGACCTTGTATGGACTAAAGCAAGCTCCAAGGCAGTGGTACAAGAAGTTTGACTCCTTCATGACCAAGAGTGGATTCTGCAAAGCTGAAGAGGATCGTTGTTGTTACTTCAAGAAATACACTGATTCATATGTCTTTCTACTCTTGTATGTGGATGATATGTTGATTGAAGGATCTAGTATGAGGGAGATTAACAATCTGAAGACAAGGTTGTCTGCAGTGTTTGAGATAAAAGATTTGGGTCCAGCAAAGAAGATTTTGGGGATGAAGATTTCTCGGGATAGATTTGCTGGCACTTTAAATCTATCTCAGGAGTTGTACATTGAGAAGGTGCTGAGCAGATTCAGGGTTAATGATGCTAAACCTAGGACTACTACATCGGCAAATAACTTTAAATAGTCAAAGGAGCAGTCACCAAAGACTGCCGAGGAGCATGATCACATGGCACTTGTTCCATATGCTTCATCAGTTGGTAGTTTGATGTATGATATGGTTTGCACTAGACCTGATATAGCACATGCAGTGGGAGTTGTTTGCAGGTACATGGCGAACCCTGGGAAAGAGCATTGGGAAGCTGTGAAGTGACTTTCTGAGATATCTTAGAGGTACATACAATACTTCACTTTGTTTTGGCAAAGGCAAGGTGACTCTACAGGGTTTTGTGGATGCTGATCTTGGTGGGGATGTTTACTCGAGCAGGAGTACATCCGGGTAGATTTACACCATAGGTGGAACAACAGTGAGTTGGATGTCTAGGCTTTAGAAGTGTGTTTCTCTTTCATCAACTGAAGTTGACTATGTGGCAATAGCTGAAGCTGGGAAAGAGATGATATGGCTGGCAGATTATCTTGAGGAATTGGGCAAGAAGCAGAGCGAGAAAATTCTTTACGTAGGTAGCTAGAGTGCCATACATGTGGTGAAAAATACAGTCTACCATTCGAAGACAAAGCACATCAGAAGGCGATACCATTTCACTCGCAGGGCAGTGGAGGATGGTGATATGTGCTTGTAGAAGATAGAGGGTGCAAAGAAACCGGCAGACATGTTGACGAAATGTGTTGATTTTGGGAAACTGAGGTTATGTAAAACCTCGGTTGGTCTTCTGTAGTTGTTGCTACAGATGTTGCAGTGCGGTAAAGATGTTTATGATGAAGAGATTGCGGTGCGATTGAGAATGTTCTTGTTGGATGACTGTGTCAGTCTCCAAGTGGGAGAATTGCTAGGTAGTGGAGCCTGATTAATTTTAGGTTTTCCTATTTATTCTCTATTTTAGGCTTTGCTAGTTATTCTCTATTTTTTCTTTGTAACCAAAAATTCTCTGAATTATTAATATAAATACCTCACCGCCGTGGAAGTTTACTCACGGGGTGTTACCACCAAACATTGGGTTTTCTCTTTCTCTCTATAGATCTCTCATCTCTTTCTCTTGAAAGTTCTTTTATTCTTCATTCATTTAGTGTGTGTGCGTGAATTCTATCCTAACAAAAATTCCATATATACTTGATATATATCTATTCATGTATGAAGAGGTCTATATAAACCTCAATGCAGATGTAGTAAAAAGTTTTAAATATTCCGCTAAATTTGACATATGAATGTAATGATGTAATCTAAGAGACAAGTATTAGTCCTCATATAGGACGACGATACCGATTACGTCTTGGGGTATTCCCAGATGGGAAAAAATGGTTAGACATTCATTTAACCCATCACACACTTTAACAAACTTCATATAAGCATTTAATTCATGTAGGCATACTCTCTAGCCTTCTTGATATAATATGATTCATAAAACACATTGATCAAGAGGAGAATCACTATCATATTACTTCACATAACATGACTTCAAGGACTCATTCACAATTCACAAGTAGTTTCACATTCATATTATACCAAGTAACTATCACCATCAAAGGTGGACTATACCAGTCAAGAGCATTTCATAATTAAAGCAAAACAAGGTAAACAACTTACCCTTTAATCCATGCTATCATAACCCATAATAATTCCTTCAATTATTCATCATAATATAGCCATTATGGCGGTACCTAATTAACAATATAAATAAAAGGAAACCAAAGCTCAAAGACTATAATATTATTCACATTTAACCCATTTCTTAAGAAAAATTTGATAAAAAGCTTTAACATTATTTCATTGATGTTTTACTATTAAAATATCAAACAAACATTACAAATATCATATTTGAATCATTTAAAACCTTTTCATGCAAGATCCACACTTAAGAGTCAAAGATACAAGAAGTTAGGGCTGGAAAACTCTTTTTGAAATATATTTGAAAGGAGATCCTTGAATGGAAAAGATTTCAAGTATGTTTACTGATATACTGTGGTTTCACTATATTATTAATACTTTTTCCTTAAGTATAGTGTGTCCAAAAGCCTTTTTGTGCTAATTTTTATATAAGTTTCTCTTTGTTTAGCAGGAAATCTGTCCAAAGCTTAATGCGGAGATTTTGAGCGAAAAACTGCAGAAGAGACCACCTACAGAGCATATGACGGTCCGTCGTGCTTGTGACGGTCCGTAGGTTGCAGCGTATTGCAGCTGTTGAAGGAAGGTGGGGAAGTCTTACAAAGTGTGGGATTACGAAACTTGTGACAGTCCATCGTGGCTATGAAGGTCCGTCCTGCAGGTTCGTCGTGAAGTTCAGAGAAGTGATCCCTGTACCAAGATTCCAAGAGTTGAAGTGTTTCGGAACAAAGAACCTCGACGGACCGTTGTGCCTATGACGGTCCGTCATACTTGCCGTCGAGGTGAATGAAGATAGCAGCAGAAGAAATTGCACAAAGTATGGGACGACGGAGTCCATGACGGTCCGTGGTGACCACGACGGTCTGTCGACCCAGCCTCATTTTGGCAGATTTCTAGCAATTAGAATCCTTGTTTAATTAGGTTTTTTGTTTTTATATAAATAGTTCGAAAACCTCATTTTTGAGGTTAGACTCTATGAGATTAGACATCAGATTTTTAGACTTTGTGTATTAGTGTTAGATTTTGAGATTTTTGCAAGTGAATTTTGGAGACTAATCAAGAAAACTTTGAATTTTATTCTTTCTCATTGAAGTAAGTACATGAATTAGTATTTAATATATTTGAATATTGAGTTTATGGCTATGAGTAACTAAACTCTATATCTAGGGTTGTGGGAACCATAGGCAAATAATGAGACAAACCCTAACTAAAAAATCAATTCTAGATTAGTGTATTGCATGTATTAATAATTCTTTCGCTTAAAAGTCTTTTTAACGGATGGCCAACGTTAGAACTCGCCTTAATGCTACTTGACGGACAAAGGAGGTAGATAATAGGAAAACAGTTATTAACATAGATTTAGAGTATACTATCTAATAGGCTAGTATTGATTTGTACGAGGTAATAACTTAGTCAAATATCAAATACGATGCTTAATATGAGGTAAGGATAAGGGTTAGGATAGCAATAAACGTGGGTGGACCAAGGTGCGGAGTGAGATTTTCTAGATGCCGGACCAAGGATTTAGAAATACTTAACTTATCACTTTGCATGCAAGATACTAGGAAAGAATTGTTATAGTTGGAGTTATCAAGCTCTGAACCTGTGGGGAACAGGTAAACCCTAGTTACTTTGATTATTTGATTAAAACCCAACATTCAATGTTGTTAAGTGTCTCTTGCATGTTCGTTATTTATTTTCACTCATTTAGAAATAGAGATCCCCCTTTATTGTTTTTACTTTCCAAGGAAGTCATTAACCAAACAATAGAAATAATAGGTTGGAGTTAAGTCTAGACTATTTTCTTCGTGGAACGATCCCAACCTCACTAGATGGGTTATTTACTTGACAAGACCGCTTTACTTCCTATTTGAGAAGTAAGTGGTAGCGTATCAAATTTTGGCGCCCTTGCTGGGGATTATAGCTTTTAGATTAACTTGAACTTAATACTATAGTTTAATTGATATTTTCTTGATTTTACTTTATTTTATGTTTTTGATTTCTTTTCATAACTATCCTCCTTGTATGCCAAATACACGGAGAGGAAGAGAACCCTTGTTTCCCTACGATCACGAGTTAGAGCGTACACTGCGCAATATGAATCAAAAAATGGCAATAAATGATTAGGACCCGAACCAGAACATCCCAGCTCCGGTTGATGTTTATGGTCAGATGTTACCGATGCTCCGGGTGAACATAAACAGAGGGGACAAAATCTCGTTCCACGGCCCCAAGCATACTACAGAGGGTATGATAACATAGAAGACTCAGATGGGCAACTTTTCTTGCCCCCTCTACCCACAGGCCACACTTTTGTGGTAACTAGTAGCCTGATGCAAATGCTCACTGCCAGAGGTTTGTTTTCAAGGCTACCTTCTGAGGATCCACATGCCCATATAGCTAAGGTAAGGGTAGTGTGTAAAATTTGTGTGGGGAGGCCTGATTTAGATCTAGATGTAATAAGTCTCAGAGTGTTTCCTCTCTCACTGACGGGAGAGGCTGCTATATGGTTCACTGAACTCCCATACAACTCAATCTTCACTTTGAAAAAATTAAGAGATCTCTTCTTAGCACGCTACTATCCGGTCTCCAAGAAACTAAACCACAAAGATAGAGTGAACAACTTTGTGGCACTACCAGGAGAGTCAGTTAGTAATTCTTGGGATAGATTCACCTCATTCTTGAGAAGGTTTTCAAATCACCGTATAGATGATGAGTCACAGAAGGAGTACTTCTATCGGGGATAGGATGATAACAACAAAGCGGTGTTGGATATATAGCTGGTTGATCTTATGGAGAATGCCCTTATGCTGAGATCGCTGAAAAATTAGAGAAAATCTCCTGGAATAACAAAGCTTGGAGTACTAGGAAGTCTGATACAGGGAGGTACACCTTCGCAGTGCAGTCCACTCACAACCCTGCAACAGATGAGATTCGTGAAGAAATGGCTCAGGTGAGAACTGAGCTTGGGTTGGTACTAAAACATGTCAAAGGGGGTGCAGAAAAGATAAATGCAGTCTACGACTTGGATAAGACACGAACTCCTAATGATGAGTGCTATTATGCGGAGGACACTTATGCAGTAAATGAGCAGACGGGGGTTTCCAACCAAGCGCCCAAGGCTTAAATCAGGATAATTGGCTCCAAGGTCAAAGTAACCAAGGTTGGAACTATGGTAACTACAACCGTGAGGGTCATTATGTCTGAGATAGAAATTACAACCGCGACAACAACTTTAACAGGGGTAACTATGCTAATAGAAACGACAGGAATGGGCCCTATGTCCCTCCTCAAAATAGTGAAGTTACTCCTAGGGATGGTGGAGATAGTATGGCGCGAGTTGAAGATATGTTGCACAAAATGATGAGGAGGTTCGACACTAGAAATGAACACATTAAAGAGTTGAGGTGTGATTTATCTAGTATTGGGAAAAAAGTTGATACACATGCAATTTCGATTAAAAAGATCAAATTGCAAGTGGCCCAATTATCTGCGACAGTGAACACACGGCAACCGGGCACTCTTCCTAGCAACACTGTCCAAAATCCAAAGAATGATGCGCACTGTATGGAATTAACTACTCGGGGTTGTAGGCACACCATTGACCCACCTATGTCATCTACTGAGAAAAATGTGAGAAAGTATAATGATAATGTTGTAAAGGGTAGTGGTGAAGCAGAGGGAAGTAATGGGAAAGATGTAGAAGTACCTATCAAGGTAATTCCCACGCCTAGGCCACCACCACCCTTCCCTCAGAGATCAGTGAAAAAGACCGAGGATGGTAAATACCGGTGCTTCATAACAATGTTGAAGCAGCTCTCTATCAATGTCCTTTTGGTAGAAGTTCTACAACAAATGCCCGGTTATGGAAAATTTAAGAAAGATCTGGTCACCAAGAAAAGATGAGTAACTTTTGAGGATGATGATAGACTACAACATTGTAGTGCTATTGCTACAAGATCCCTTGTACAAAAGAAAGAAGATCCAGGTGCATTCACTATTCCTTGTACAGTTGGGTCATTACATTATGCGAAAGCATTATGTGTTCTGGGGGCAAATATAAATCTTATGCCCCTCTCAATCTACAAGACGTTGGGTTTTGGGGATCCAAAACCCACTGCGATGCGGCTACTGATGGCTGATTGGACAGTGAAACGGCCTATAGGGAGACTCCATGATGTGCTAGAAAAGTTGAGCCATTCATCTTTCCGGCTGATTTTGTTATTCTTGATTGTGAGGTCGATTTTGAAGTGCCTATTATTCTTGGGAGACCATTCCTTGCTACAGGTAAAGCATTAGTTGATATGGAGAAGGGACAGATGACATTTAGGTTGAATAATGAAGAAGCGACCTTCAACATTTGTAGGACCATGAGGCAGAGTGGTGAGCTCCAATCGGTATCTTCCGTATCCCACAAAGAAAAGATGAATAAGGAGACTGAATAGAAAAATGCAAAACAAGAGCTTATGGTTGGGGATTTTGTGCTTGTAGACAGTTTTGGGGTTCCTTGTCATCCGGGCAAGCTCAAGTCTAAATGGAGTAGCCCCTACTTGATTACCCAACTATTCCCTCATGGAGTAGTTGAGTTAAAATCCAAGGAGGGAGTGCGGTTTAAGAGGAATAGAGATAGAATAAAACTATATTTTGGGCATAAAGCATCGGGGAATAAAGTGATAGAGGCATACCATGTTGATGAAGTCTGAGTAATCAAGGGTCTCAGTCGTGCCGCGACATTAAATCAGGCGCTTGTTGGGAGGCAACCCAATACTTATAGTCTTTTTAGTAAGGGTAGCATTTTTCTACTAATGAGTTTTTATATTTGCAGGCACATCATCAGGAAATTCTGCAGCAGTCATTGACGGACACATCGATGGACCATTTCGCCTGCGACGGACCGTCGTAAGCATCGGTCATACCAGGTATGTTTTTCTGTTATTTTGAAACTACGGCACACATGACGGAACCAACGACGGGTCGTCACAACTACGACGGACCGTCGTCGGTGAACTGTCGCATGATTAATGAGTTATACCCGACCCGACCCGGTTGGACCCTTTTTCAAAATCAGACCGTTTAAACCCCCCCAACCCCTCATTTCACCCCATTCCTTCATTATTCCTCTCATCTCCTCTGTTTTTAACTTCCACATTCTCTCAACCACCGATCATTGCCCTCTCAGAATTCTACAAAGCTCTAAAGTGTTATCTACTAGTGGAAACTGCTGCTGTGAGTGTCTACCTTGCCACTGAGTACTTGTGCATTTGTTTTTTCTCCATTTCTAAGGTACGTGTATCTAAATTAATGCTCATTTATTGTACCTTTTTGTTTACTAGTTAGTATTATGCTTAGTTCCTCTTCGTCTGTTGTTTACTTTAGACGATTCTCTCTAACCTAGTTTACAAATGTTCAAAATTGCCATGTTTACCATCCTAGACATAGGTGCTTTTGCATTGCTAGTTTCCTAGGTGGTTGGGTTAGACACATGTAGGTCCAAAACACTACAAGGTTGATGTCGGTTCATCAGGGATGCTTAGAATACCCTTAGTTCTGTCACTGTCATTTAGAACGAGACCCCGATGACGGACCGTCGTACCTACGACGGACCGTCGTAGGGTCCATTGCAAAAGCCCTAGCACCCCTGTCCCAACGGACACATATGACGGATCATCGTCTTCCCAACGGTGTTAGAGACCCTATTTCTAAAGGTCTCTCATTTTTTCCAAGTTTCCTTCAACGGACACATGTGACGGACCGTCGTACCCACGATGGTCCGTCCTGCATGACTATCAAAGACCTCTCTCCTAAGGGTCTCCATTTTTTTTTATTTTTTTTTCACAAGTGTCCAATGACGGAAATCTCTGACAGACTATTGTACCTGTGACGGTACGTCCTGCACATACCGTCATGCTAGTCAGAGACTCTCCTTCAAGGTTCTCTATATATACATAGTCAAAGTAAAACACGACGGACCTCACGACGGTCCGTCATAGTCATGACGAGACGTCACATGGCCCGTCGTGTGTCACTGCTTCTACAGCAATGACATACTCTTTTTAATGTTTTATTTCGTATGGTTTCGCTTGTCTTGTTTGCCACTACTCGTACTAATATTGATCCTTTGCATGTAATATCTACTATGGCACCCAAGAAAGACCTAATCTACGCACGCGGGTGATCAAAGTCTGTCGCCCCGTCTGCACGCATGATCATCGGCTCTAATGATGAGCGGGACCCTGAGTATGTGCCCCCAGGCACTTTCACACCTTCCTGTACTACACGTGCTCTCAGAGCCACACCCAAAAAGGTGGCATCCGGCGTAGTCACTGCCTCCCAGTCTGATGAGGAGTGCACATTGACCGGCACACCTTCTGGGTCAGCCATAAATGATGAAGGAGCGTCTGGCTCCTTGGGAGAATCCTGGTCCGAGGAAGCCTCTAGCTCTGCTAAGTTTCCTGCACCCGCCACTGCTGCAGCTTTTGCCTCGTCTGATGAGGCTGACAGTTCAGACTCTACATCCGGCTCACCATATGAGGTCCCCATTCCATCCACTGACCAGCCAAACCGGTGGTATGTTGACGGTCAGTTTCAAGTCTACTCCGACGCCATGATCCTGACTGATAAAGGAGTGATGACTCGAACACTCACATTGGAGCGGCGGGTACTTACAGGGAGTCTCCCAACGATGTCAGAAATCCACAACCTCTTCACCAGGCATCGCTTGGAGTGGAAAGCACGTCCGTTGGGATGATACAACGAGGAAATGGTCCGATAGTTCTACGCATCCTTCGTAGTGGCTCTCCGATCACAAATCGATAGGCGGGCTTCCCCCGCTAAACAGGCCTTACTGGAGCAGGTCCGAGTTCGGAGTGTGCAAGTTGACATTTCCTTGCCAGCCATCTGCCGGTTTCTATACGGCGATAGTATTGATGCTAATCGAACCCCCCTCACTGCAGAGTTTAACTACCGCTGGCAGATAGTAAAGGATGGCCAGTTCTTGTGCGAGCCAGCACTTAGAGAGACCACCAAGAGGTTGATGGCCCTGCACCTGTCTGTAGATGGAGAGGGTTTCCGATTGGGTGACTGAGCCAAAGGGGGCCATCATGAAGGCCAACCTCACATTCACATCAAAGTTCTTGTGGTTGCTTGTCCATCACTGCCTTTCCCCCACAGTTGCTAATAACATCGTTACCTAGGATCGAGCAGTGTTGATGGCGGCGATGATATCCAAATTTGAGGTGGACATCGCATGGCTTCTCCAGGCAGTCATGCACGAGAGGGCATTAAAGGTCACTACTACCTACCCTTTCCCGTGAAAGATCTTTGCCCTTTGCAGGTGCACATGTGTGCCCATATGGCACGTAGATCAGCTTAAGACCCTGCAGGGCACTGTAGACGTCGGCCTCATCAGAAACGAGGCCAATGAGTTGGCTCCACGCAGAGGTCCCCTTCCAGAGCTGCCCCTTCTTGCTCATACGGTAGCCAAGGCCCGCACAGCTACACAGGCGTCCACTGACACTACCCCTGTCAAGTCTATCCCGGGTAGTAGCACAGCCCCGAGCTCCTCTCGCACAGCCCCTCTACTGGCACTGGTCCCCGCTTAAAAGATTCCAAAAACTAGAAGGCACAAATGGCCACTCTTTTGCATCATATCCACCCGTGGATGCAGAGGTCGATTACTGAGTCCGAAGAACGTCTAGAGAGGAAGATGATGCAGTTTACAGAGCGGAAGATCGATGTGGTTAACTAGTGCCTTGACGCCTTTGAGTTTAGAGTGTTAGCCCGACCAGCCCCTCCGGTGGATGTGTCGACTCTTCAGGCTGCAGTAGACCGTCTTCGTGAAGACATCGACACGATCTTAGAGGCTAGGGTTCCGTAGTTTGGGGTCCTTTTGTTGAGTCTGCTGAGGACACCGTGTTAGCGGCCCTTTTTGCTACTTCTAAAATTCAAACACCTCCCCCTCGAGAGAATGCCAAGAGGCGTAGTGGTCGAGCAAAGGACGAGGCTCAAGCACGGAAGAAGGAGCGCCGAGATATAGAGGCTGTGAGGAGAGCCTCCCTTGCTGAGGAGGAGGCGAACCGAATGAGAGCATCTGAGTTAGCGGCTGGGGTGTCTAGCTCCCGCACTCTGGAGATAGCAAGAGGCACTACTAATGGTGCGTTTATTGCTAAGGACACCACTGAGGGTGTCCAGGTTGCAGAGGACGTGGGTTCCGGGGAAACGGATCCACCATCTTGCTGATCGACAGTGCTTTGTGCCACAGGTTTGCTTCACCTACCACTCTTGTATTTAGATTTTTATGCATTGGGGACAATTGCATGCCTTTTTTTGGGGTTTGTGTAAATGGATAGTGAGTATTAGGGTGAAGTGTGAGCATACTAATTCACTATCCTCTTTTGGAGTTTTCTTGCCTGTGTTCTTTTTACCCAAAAGACTGATTACTTTTTCTGTTGAACCGGCATGTTTATATCTTTTGAACATTGTTTAAGTCTGAATCATGATGGCTAAAATGATATTCTGATAAACTGGAAAATAATGCATGACTAGGCATAGTAACTGATAATTGTGTGGCTCTAAGGATGAAACAGAGTTACACCATTGCATTACCCTAAGTCTTAAATTCGAACTAGGTGTCTGATAATCTTGTATAGTGATGAGATGTCAAGGAGTGTGAGGTAATTTGAATAGTCCACTATTGGTACTGAGCTAGAACTTGCCTGGTTAGTCCTGCTAAAAGTAAGTTGTAATAGACAATTAAGAAAGGATCATAGGCCCTTATTCAATATAGCCCATTTCTAGACTAAAGAAAAGAAACCAAATGAAATTTATCCTTCTTTTATCCAAATAATCTGAGCTTAAAATTTGACCTTTCTTTTTCACCACAACTGGTCTTTTCTGGGACCAATGTGTTGGCCTTGGTCCCTCCTTTGACATGTGCACGTCAGCTTATGCCAAAATCATAAGTTGAGGGTGGCTAATGCATAAACAACCTTTGTTATGGCCCTGACTCAACTTTGGGTATTGTGTACCTTGACTCATGGCAAAGCCATGAGTTAAGGGTGGCTACTATGGGGAATTCTTTGGAAAGTGGGGTTCAAATAACAAAGAAAGAGAAAGAACAAAAGTAAAGTGACTCAAGAATTAGATGAAAAGAAAAGTAAAGAAAAAGAAAAATACAAAATAAATACAAGCAAGAAAAGAAGAGAGTCACTTACACAAACGAAGAAAGAAGAGAAAATACCAAGGTGAAAGAATATGAGAAATTGGGCGAGATAAAATGAGACACAGTGGAAGGTTAAGCCGTTATGTCAAGGAGGGCAAAAATCAGTATGCCAAAATATACCTTACCTGACTCTGAGCCTATGTTACTAGCTAAAAAAGTCCTATCGTGATCGTAAGGGTTGTGTAGCGAACTTAAGGCAGTGAAAATAAGGACAAGCTTATGGCAAAAGGTATGAATGAGTGTGACTTTGTTCTGAGGGTGAGTGTTGAAAAGTAATCCTTATACTCAAACTTAAATCATTGTGTGAAAAAGTAGGATTTTTTTTAAAGTAAGGACACTAGTTTCAATACCAGAATTGTTAGCACCTCGGTGAGAAATTGAAGAGGATAGGTGTTAGTACGTGGTGAGTCTGTGTCATGTTGTGATCCCCCAAAATTCAAGCCTAATAGTGATAGCATGCATAGATGTGATGAGATTAATAGGGATTGATAGCCAAGTGATTGCAAAGGATAAAACATGGATACTATTGTACAAAGATTGTGTAGTGAGTCATAGTGCGTCGCTTGAGGACAAACAACGAATTTAAGTTGAGGGTGTTGATATATCGAGGTTTCCCGGTATTATTAATACTTTTTCCTTAAGTTTAGTGTGTCCAAAAGCCTTTTTGTGCTAATTTTTATATAAGTTTATCTTTGTTTTGCAGGAAATCTGTCCAAAGATGAATGCGGATATTTTGAGCAAAGAACTGCAGAATAGACCACCTACGGAGCTTATGATGGTCTGTCGTGCTTGTGATGGTCCGTAAGTGGCAGCGTAGTGCAGCTGCTGAAGGAAGATGTGGAAATCTGACCAAGTGTGGGATTACGAAGCTTATGACGGTCCGTCGTGGCTATGACGGTCCATCCTACAGGTTCGTCGTGAAGTTCAGAGAAGTGATCCCAGTACAAAGTTTCCAAGAGTCAAAGTGTTTCGGAACAAAGACCCTCGACGGACCGTTGTGCCTATGACGGTCCGTCATACTTGACGTCGAGGGGAATGAAGATAGCAGAAGAAGAAATTACACAAAGTATGGACGACGGAGTCCATGACGGTCCATCCTGACCACGACGGTCCATCGACCCAGCTGCGTTTTGGCAGATTTCCAGCAATTAGAATCCTTGTTTAATTAGGTTTTTTTTTTTAATAAATAGTTCGAAAAACCTTGTTTTTGAGTTTAGACTCTATGAGATTAGAAATCAGATTTTTAGACTTCGTGTATTAGTGTTAGATTTTGAGATTCTTACAAGTGAATTTTGGAGACTAATCAAGCAAACTTTGGATTTTACTCTTTCTCATTGAAGTAAGTACATGAATTCGTATTTAATTTATTTGAATATTGTGTTTATGTCTATGAGTAACTAAACTCCATAACTAGGGTTGTGGGAACCATAGGCAAATATTTAGATAAACCTTAACTAAAATAACAATGCTAGATTAGTGTTTTGCATGTATTAATAATTCTTTCTCTTAAAAGTCTTTTCAACGGATGGCCAATGTTAGAACTCGCCTTAATACTACTTGTCATACCGAGGAGGTAGATAATAGGAAAAGAATTATTAACATAGATTTAGTGTATACTATCTAATAGGCTAGTATTGATTGGTACAAGGTAATAACTTAGTCAAATATCGAATACGATGCTTAATATGAGGTAAGGATAACGGTTAGGATAGCAACACACGTGGCCGGACAAAGGTTCGGAGTGAGATATTCTATATGCTGGCCCAAGGATTTAGAAATACATAACATATCACTTTGCATGCAAGATACTAGGAAAGAATTGTTATAGTTGGAGTTATAAAAGCAATGAACCTGTGGTGAACATGTAAACCATCGTTACTTTTATTATTTGATTAAAACCCAACATTCAAAGTTGTTAACTGTCTCTTTCAAGTTCGTTATATATTTTCACTCATTTTGAAATAGAGACCCCCTTTATTGTTTTTAATTTCCAAGGAAGACATTAACCTAACAATAGTAATAATAGGTTGAAGTTAAGTCTAGACTATTTTCCTCGTGGGAACGATACCAACCTCACTAGTTGGGTTATTAACTTGACACGACCACTTTAATTCTTATTTGAGAAGTAAGTTTGAGCACATCAAATTTTGGCGCCGTTGCCGGGGATTATAGCTTTTTGATTAACTTGAAGTTATTACTATAGTTTAGTTGATATTTTCTTTATTTTACTTTGTTTTATTGTTTTTGATTTCTTTTCAGAACTATCCTCCTTATATGCAAAATACACGGAGTGGAAGAGAACCCTTGTTTCCCTACGATCACGAGTTAGAGCGTACACTACGCAACATGAATCAAAACATGGGAATAAATGATGAGGACCCAAACCAGAACATCCCAGTTCCGGTTGATGTTCATGGTCAGATGTTACCCGATGCTCAGGGTGAACATCAACAGAAGGGACAAAATCCCGTTCCACGGCCCCAAGCATACTACAAAGGGTATGATAACATAGCAGACTTAGATGGGCCACTTGTCTTGCCTCCTCTACCCACATGCCACACTTTTTTGGTAAATAGTAGCCTGATGGAAATCCTCACTGCCATAGGTTTGTTTTCAGGGCTACTTTCTGAGGATCCACATGGCCATATAGCTAAGGTAAGGGCAGTGTGTAAAAGTTGTGTGGGAAGGCCTGATTTGGTTCTAGATGTAATAGGTCTCAGAGTGTTTCCTCTCTCACTTACGGGAGAGGCTACGATATGGTTCACTGAACTCCCATACAACTCAATCTTCACTTGGAACCAATTAAGAGATGTCTTCTTAGCACGCTACTATCCGGTCTCCAAGAAACTAAACCACAAAGATAGAGTGACCAACTTTGTGGCACTACCAGGAGAGTCTGTTAGTAGTTCTTGGGATAGATTCACCTCATTCTTGAAAAGTGTGCCAAATCACCGTATAGATGATGAGTCACTGAACGAATACTTCTATCGTGACAGGATGATAACAATAAAGCAGTGTTTGACACTATAGTAGGTGGATCGTATTGAGAATGCCCTTATGCTGAGATCGCTGAAAAATTACATAAAATCTCCTGGAATAACAAAGCTTGGAGTACTAGGAAGTATGATACAGAGAGAAACACCGTCGCAGTGCAGTCCACTCACAACCCAGCCATAGATGAGATTCGTGAAGAAATCGCTGAGATGAGAACTGACCTTGGGTTGGTACTAAAACATGTCACAGGGGGTGCAGAAAAGATAAATGCAGTCACCTACTTGGCTAAGACACCACCTTTTAATGATGAGTGCTATTATGCGGAGGACACTTGTGCAGTAAATGAGCAGACGAGGGGTTTCCGACCAAGCGCCCAAGGCTCAAATCACGATAATTGGCGCCAAGCTCAAGGGAACCAAGGTCGGAAGTATGGTAACTACAACCGTGAGGGTCATTATGTCTGAGATGGAAACTACAACCGCGACAACAACTTTAACAGGGGCAACTATTCTAATAGAAACGACAGGAATGGGCCCTATATCCCTACTCAAAATCGTGAAGTTACTCCTAGGGATGGTGGAGATAGTATGGTGCGAGTTGAGGATATGTTGCACAAAATGATGAGGACGTTTGACACTAGTGATGAAAACATTTAAGTGTTGAGGTGTGATTTAGCTAGTATTGGGAAAAAAGTTGATACAAATGCAATTTCGATTAAACAGATCAAATTTCAAGTGGCCCAATTATCTGCGACAGTGAACACACGGCAATCGGGCACTCTTCCTAGCAACAGTGTCCAAAATCCAAAGAATAATGCGCAATGTATGGCAATCACTACTCGGGGTGGTAGGCAAACCATTGACCCAACTATTCCATCTACTGAGGAAAATATGAGAAAGGATAATGATAATGTGGTAAAGGGTAGTAATGAAGCAGAGGGAAGTAATGGAAAAGATGCAGAAGTACCTATCAAGGTAATTCCCATGCCGAGAATGGTAAATACCGACGCTTCATAACAATGTTGAGGCTCTCTATCAATGTCCCTTTGGTAGAAGCTTTAGAACAAATGCCCGGTTTTGCAAAATTTATTAAAGATCTGGTCACCAAGAAAAGATCGGTAACTTTTGAGGATGATGATTGACTGCAGCATTGTAGTGCTATTGCTACAAGATCCCTTGTAAAAAAGAAACAAGATCCTTGTGCATTCACTATTTCTTGTACAGTTGGATCATTACATTTTGCGAAAGCATTATGTGATCTGGGGGCAAGCATAAATCTCATGCCCCTCTCAATCTATAAGAAGTTGGGTTTTGAGGATCCAAAACCCACTGCGATGCGGCTACTGATGGCTGATCGGACAGTGAAACGGCCTATAGGGAATACACCATGATGTGCTAGTAAAAGTTGAGTCTTTCATCTTTCCGGCTGATTTTGTTATTCTTGATTGTGAGGTAGATTTTGAAGTGCCTATTATTCTTGGGAGGCCATTCCTTGCTACAGGTAGAGCATTAGTTGATATGGAGAAGGGACAGATGACATTTCAGGTTATTAATGAAGAAGCAACCTTCAACATTTGTAGGACCATGAGGCAGAGTGGTGAGCTCCAATTGGTATCTGCCGTATCCCACAAAGAAAAGATGAAGAAGGAGATTGAACAGAAAAATGCAAAACAAGAGTTTATGGTTGGGGATTTGGTGCTTGTAGACAGTTTTGGGGTGCCTTGTCTTCCGGGCAAGCACAAGTCTAAATGGACTGGCCCCTACTTGATTACCCAAGTATTCCCTCATTGAGCAGTTGAGTTAAAAGCCAAGGAGAAAGTGCGGTTTAAGAGGAATAGAGATAAAATAAAACTCTATATTGGGCATAAAGCATACGGGAATAAGGTGATAGAGGCATATCATCTTGATGAAGTCTGAGTAATCAAGGGTCCCCTGTCGTGCCGCGACATTAAATCAGGCGCTTGTTTGGAGGCAACCCAATACATATAGTCTTTTAGTAAGGGTAGCATTTTTCTACCAATGAGTTTTTAAATTTGCAGGCACATCACCAGGAAATTCTGCAGAAAGTTACTCTGCAGCAGTCACTAACGGACACATCGACGGACCGTTGCGCCTGCGACAGACCGTCGTATGCATCCGTCGTACCAGGTATGTTTTTCTGTTATTTTGAAACTAGGGCACACATGACGAAACAACGACGGGTCGTCACAACTGCAACGGACCGTTGTCGGTGAACCATCGCATGATTAATGAGTTATACCCGACCCAACCCCACCCGACTGGACCCTTTTTCAAAATAAGACTGTTTTAACCCCCCCAACCCCTCATTTCACCCCATTCCTTAATTATTCATCTCATCTCCCATACCTTTTCAACTTTGACATTCTCTCAACCACCGATCATTGCCCTCTCACAATTCTCCAAAGCTCTAAAGTGTTATTTACTAGTGGAAACTGCTGCTGTGAGTGTCTACCTTGCCACAGAATACTTGTGCATTTTTTTTATCCATTTCTAAGGTACGTGTCTCTAAATTTATACTCATTTATTGTGCCTTTTTAATTACTAGTTAGTATTATGCTTAGTTCCTCTTCATATGTTGTTCACTTTAGACGATTCTCTCAAACCTAGGTTACAAATGTTCGAAATTGCCATGTTTACCACCCTAGACTTAGGTGCTTTTGCATTTCTAGTTTCCTAGGCAGTTGAGTTAGACACATGTAGGTCCAAAACACTATAAGGTTGATGTGGGTTCATCGGGGATGCTTAGGGTACCCTTAGTTCTGTCACTGTCATTGAGAACGAGACCTCGATAACGGACCGTCGTACCTTCGACGAATCGTCGTAGGGTCCGTTGCAAAATCCCTAGAACCCCTGTCGCAACGGACACATGTGACTGATCATCGACTTCACAACAGTCCGTCCTGCACAATCGTTCTGGTTGTCAGAGACCCTGTTTCTAAGGGTCTCTCATTTTTTTCAAAGTGTCCTTCAACGGACACATGTGACAGACCGTCGTACCCACGACGATCCGTCCTGCATGACTGTCATGATGGTCAGAGACCCCTCTCCTAAGGGTCTCCATTTTTAATTTTTTTTCTAAAGTGTCCTACGACGAACATCTACGACGGACCGTCGTACCTGTGACGGACCGTCCGGCAAATACCGTCATGCTAGTAAGAGACTCTCCTTCACGATTCTCTATAAATACATAGTTTAAGTAAAACACGACGGACCTCACGACGGTCCGTCATAGTCACGACGAGCCGTCACCTGGCATGTCGTGTGTCACTACTTCTACAACAATGACATTCTCTCTTTTTGTTTTATTTCGTATGGTTTCGCTTGTCTTGTTCGCCACTACTCGTACTAATATTGATCCTTTGCAGGTACTATCTACTATGGCACTCCAGCAAGACCGAATCTATGCACGCGGGCGATCAAAGTCTGTCGCCCCATCTGCACGCATGATCATCGGCTCTGATGATGAGCGCGACCCTGAGTATGTGCCCCCAGGCACTTCCACACCTTCGCGTTATGCACGTGCTCCAAGATCCACACCCAAAAAGCTGGCATCCGGCGTAGTCACTGCCTCCTAGTCTGATGAGGAGCGCACACTGCTCGGCACACCCTCTGGGTGAGCCACAAATGAGGAAGGAGCATCTGGCTCCTTAGGAGTATCCTAGTCCGAGGAATCCTCAGGCTCTGCTAAGGTTCCCGCACCCACCACTGCTTTAGAGTCGGCCTCGTCTGATGAGGCTGACAGTTCACACTCTACATCTGGCTCACCAGCTCATGTCCCCACTCCAGTCACTGACCAGCCCAACCTGTGGTATGTCGACGGGCAGTTTGAAGTCTACTCCGACGCCAAGTTCCTGACTGATAAAGGAGTGATGACTCGAACACTCACTTTGGAGCGGCGGGTAATTACAGGGAGTCTCCCAATGATGACGGAGATCCACAACCTCTTAACCAGGAATCGCTTGCAGTGGACAGCACGTCCGTTGTGACGATACAGTGAGGAAATTGTCCGAGTTATTAAAGGATGGCCAGTTCTTGCGTGAGCCAGCACTGAGAGAGACCACCAAGAGGTGGATGGCCCTGCACCTGTCAGTAGATTGAGAGGGTGCCGATTGGGTTATTGAGCTGTAGGGGGACATCAAGAATGCCAACCTCACATTCACAACAAAGTTCTTGTGGCTGCTTGTCCGTTACTGCCTTTCCCCACGAGAGGGCATTAAAGGTCACTACTAACTACCCTTTCCCGTGCATGATCTTTGCCCTTTGCAGGTCCGCAGGTGTGCCCATATGACACGTAGATCAGCTTAAGACCCCGCAGGGCACTGTAGAAATCAGCCTCATTAGAGATAAGGCCAATGAGTTGGCCCCACGAGAGGGCCCCGTCCAGAGCTGCCCCTACTTGCTGATGATCTTGCTGATACGGTAGCAAGGCCCGTACAGCTACACAGGAGTCCACTGACACTACCCCGGTCTAGTCTATCCCTAGTAGTAGAACAGCCCTGAGCTCCTCTCGCACAGACCCTCTACCGGCACTGGTCCCGCTTGCAAGCATCCAAAAACTAGAGGCACAAATGGCCACTCTTCTGTGTCATATACAGTCGTGGATGCAGAGGTCGATTTCTGAGTCTGAATAGTGTCTAGATAGGAAGATGATGCACTTTACAGAGTGGAAGATCACTGAGGTTAACCAGCGCCTGGACGCCTTTCAGTTGACAGTGCTAGCCCTACCAGCCCTTCTGGTGGATGTGTCGACTCTTAAGGTACAGTCGACAGTCTTCGTGCAGACATCGACACAATGTTAGAGGCTAGGGTGCCGGAGTCTGGGGCCCCTTATGTCGAGCCTTCTAGGGACACCGTGTTGGCGGCCCTTTTTGCTACTTCTGACATTCCACCACCTCCCCCTCGAGAGAGTGCAAAGAGGCGTAGGGGTCGAGCAGAGGACGAGGCAAGAGCACGGAAGAAGGAGCGCCGAGATATAGAGGCTGGGAGGAGAGCCTCCCTTGCTGAAGAGGAGGTGAACCGAATGAGAGCATCTGAGTTAGCGGTTGGGGCGTCAAGCTCCCGCACTGTGGAGATAGCAGGAGGCACTACTGATGGTGCGGTTGTTGCTAAGGACACCACTGAGGGTGTCCAGATTGCAGAGGACGTGGATTCCAGGGAACCGGACCCACCATCTAGCTGATCGACTGCGCTTTGTGCCATAGGTTTGCTTCACCTACCAGTCTTGTATTTACATTTATATGCATTGGGGACAATTGCATGACTTTTTGTTGGGATGGGGTAAATGGATAGTGAGTGTTAGGGTGATGTATGAGTTGCCCAATTCACTATCCTCTTTTGGGGTTTTCTTGCCTGTGTTCTTTTCCCCCAAAAGACTGTTTACTTTTTTTGTTGAACCGGCATGTTTATATCTATTGTACATAGTTTATGTCTGAAGCATGATGGCTAAAATGATATCCTGATAAACTGGAAAATAATGCATGACTAGGCATAATAACTTATAATTGTGTGGCTTTAAGCATGAAACAGAGTTACACCATTGCATTACCCTAAGTCTTAAATTCGAACTAGGTGTCTGATAATCTGGTATAGTGATGAGATGTGAAGTGAGTGAGGAAATTTGAATAGTCCACTATTGGTACTCAGCTAGAACTTGCCTAGTTAGTCCTACTAAAAGTAAACTGTAATAGACAATTAGGAAAGAATCATAGGCCCTTATTCAATGTAGCCCATTTCTAGCCTAATGAAAAGAAACCAAATGAAATTTATCCGTTTTTGATCCAAATAATCAGATCTTAAAATTTTACCTTTCTTTTTCACTTCAACTCATTTTTTCTGGGAACAATGTGTCGGCCGTGGTCCCTCTTTGGACATGTGCACCTCAGCTTATGCCAAAAGCATATGTTGAGGGTGGCTAATGCATAAACAACCTTCGTTATGTCCCTTACCCAACATTGGGTATTGTGTACCTTGACTCATGGAAAAGCCATGAGTTGAGGGTGGCTACTATGAGGAATATTTTGAAAGTGGGGTTGAAAGAACAAAGAGAGAGAAAGAACAAAAGTAAAGTGACTCAAGAATTATATGAAAATAAAAGTAAAGAAAAAGAAAAATACACAAGAAAAGAAGAGAGTCACTTACACCAATGAAGAAAGAAGAGAAAATACCAAGGAGAAAGAATATGAGAAACTGGGCGAGATAAAATGAGAGACAGTGGAAGGTTTAGCCGATATGTCAAGAAGGGCAAAAAGTCACTAAAGTATACCAAAATATACCTTACCTGACCCCGAGCCTATGTTACTAGCTTAAAAAGTCCTATCGTGATCCTAAGGGTTATATAGCGAACATAAGGCAGTAAAAATAAGGGCAAGCTTATGGCAAAAGTTTTTAATGAGTGTGACTTTGTTCTGAGAGTGAGTGTTGAAAAGTAATCCTTATACTTAAACTAAAATCATTATGTGAAAAAGGAGGATTTTTTTTAAAAGTAAGGACACTAGTTTCAATACTAGAATTGTTAGCACCTCGGTAAGAACTTGAAGAGGATATGTGTTAGTGCTTAATGAGTCTGTGTCATGTTCTGATCCCACAAAATTCAAGCCTAATAGTGATAGCATGCATATATATGATGAGATGAATTGGGATTGATAGCCAAATGATTGCAAAAGATAAAACATGGTTACTATTGTACAAAGATTGTGTAGTGAGTCATAGTGCGTCGCTTGAGGACAAACAACAAATTTAAGTTGAGGGTGTTGATATACAGTGGTTTCACGGTATTATTAATACTTTTTCCTTAAGATTAGTGTGTCCGAAAGTCTTTTTGTGCTAATTTTTACATAAGTTTCTCATTGTTTTGCACGAAATCTGTCCAAAGCTGAATGCGGAGATTTTGAGCGAAGAACTGCAGAAGAGAGCACCTACGGAGCTTACGACGGTACGTCGTGCTTGTGACGGTCTGTAGGTGGCAGCATAGTGCAGCTGCTGAAGGAAGATGGGGATGTATTATCAAGGGTGGGATTACGAAGCTTGTGACGGTCCGTCCTGCAGGTTCGTCGTGAAGTTCCGAGAAGTGATCCCAGTACCCAGATTCAAAGAGTTGAAGTGTTTCAGAACGAACACCCTCGACGGACCGTTGTACCTATGACGGTCCGTCATACTTTCCGTCGAGGAGAATGAAGATAGCAGCAGAAAAAATTGAACAAAGTATGGGACGACGGAGTCCATGACGGTCCGTCGTGACCACGACGGTCCGTCGCGAGGTCTGTCGACCCAGCCGCGTTTTGGCAGATTTCCAGCAATTAGAATCCTTGTTTTATTAGTTTTTTTGTTTTTTTATAAATAGTTCGAAAAACCTCGTTTTTTAGGTTAGACTCTATGAGATTAAACATTAGATTTTTAGACTTTGTGTATTTGTGTTAGATTTTGAGATTCTTGCAAGTGAATTTTGGAGACTAATCAAGCAAACTTTGGATTTTATTCTTTCTCGTTGAAGTAAGTACATGATTTCATATTTAATATATTTGAATATTGTGTTTATGGGTATGAGTAACTAAACTCCATAACTAGGGTTGTGGGAACCATAGGCAAATAATGAGATAAACCCTAACTTAAATAACAATTCTAGATTAGTGTCTTGCATGTATTAATAATTCTTTTGCTTAAATGTCTTTTTAACGGATGGCCAACGTTAGAAATCGCCTTAATGCTACTTGCCGGACCAAGGAGGTAGATAATAGGAAAAGAATTATTAACATAGATTTAGTGTATACTATCTAATAGGCTAGTATTGATTGGTACGAGGTAATAACTTAGTCAAATATCGAATACGATGCTTAATATGAGGTAAGGATAAGGGTTAGGATAGCAACACACGTGGCCGGACCAAGGTGCCGAGTGAGATTTTCTAGATGCCGGACCAAGGATTTTGAAATACATTACTTATCACTTTGCATGCAAGATACTAGGAAAGAATTGTTATAGTTGGAGTTATCAAGCTATGAACCTGTGGGGAACAAGTAAACCCTATTTACTTTGATTATTTGATTAAAACCCAACATTCAAAGCTGTTAAGTGTCTCTTTCAAGGTCGTTATTTATTTTCACTCATTTAGAAATAGAGACCCCTCTTTTTTTGTTTTTACTTTCCAAGGAAGTCATTAACAAAAAAATAGTAATAATAGGTTGAAGTTAAGTCTAGACTATTTTCCTTGTGGGAACGATCCTAACCTCACTAGTTGGGTAATTTACTTGACACAACCGCTTTACTTTTTATTTGAGAAGTAAGTTTGAGCGTATCAACTACCACACCTTACAAAGGAGAAACCGAAATTATTTTTTGTGGATAAATTGACCTTACAAACTTCTATAATATCATCAATATAACCATCATAAAATTTATATAGTCAATTAGGAAGAATCATGCATACTCTCTTGGACTACAAATATATAGTCATAGTCATAGTCTAACGTGATCACCAAACAACATCAATAGAAGAACAAATACTTTCATAGTACTAAAATGTATGTAGATATGATAATACTCCAAATAATAAACTACACACATCATCACAATATATTAAGTAATTTGCCGAGAAATTCATTATCATCATACTACATAAAGTAACTCCATTGTGGAAAAATCATTTCCAAGTAAAGCACATAGAACCAAAACCATAAGTGAACCATACTAATAACAACTTAATTCAAGACCTAATTAACATAAATAAAAGAGATTTAGGTGTAACACTCAAAAATGAACAAAGGTGAAATAGAGCCTCGTATTTGTTTATTGAGTTAAATTTAGGTTAAAGTTATTAAAATTTTTGTTTTTAGGCAATGTGTGAATTTTTGTTAAGTTTTGATTTCATTCGACCAAGAACGTCTATTACGTTCAGAAGGTGCGCCTTAGAATGTACTTGTGCGTTTTGATGAGTTTTACGTGTTTGTTTTCCTTGAAACTAAGGTGGGATGTTTTTAATACCAATAAGGAATAGGTTAGGGGTTTAGCGTCTGCGAAAGACCACACCTAGGAACCACAAGGGGCACTCGACGAAGGGCCCAAAATTTGGCAAAACTACCAAAAAGCAGTGGCCATCGACGACCCTGAGGATGGTCCGTTGGTCCATCAATGATCTGTGGACCTATGGCGCCAACTGGAATAGAATGTCATGGTGGCCAGGTTCCATTTGTACCTAAGTCCTAAACCACTAGACCCTACCAACGGTCTGTTGATGCACAGAGGGTTCGTTGGTGAAGGTCTCTATGTGAGGGCCTGCCAAGTCTATGAAGTAGCTGCAAACTTGGGGTGTTTTATGTAAATACACCCCAAGTTTTTTAAGACCCTAGGTGGATAATTTTAGTTTCATTAGGTTATATTAAATTATATTTAAACCCTAGACCTACACAAGACCCCTTACTTCATACATTCGAACTCCCTCTCTAAAAAAAACTCTCCCAAAGTCACCATTGAAGCTAAGACTCAAGGAGGGAAACGAGGGCTGCTTTGGACGTGTGTATTCACCAAAACTAGTCGGTTTATTTATATTTGAGGTATGGTATCCATACTTAAACCCCTTACATTCAATGAGTCATTTCCAAAAGATTTCCAAAAGATTTCCAAAAGGATTTTTAAAGTCAATATTTTTCTATCATTGATTTAAAGTGTGGGTCTTCTTGTTAAAGTGTTCTAATGTTTTAAATTCGTTTAATATTGTATGAATTGACGATTTTTAATGTTAAAAATCTAATGAAATCTTTTTTATGCATATTTCTAACTTTTAGCTTGGGAAATGGGTTATTTGAGCATTTTTGGGTAAGGTATGAATTTTGGTTTTCTTGTAGTAATATGTTTATTTAGATACTACCCTAAATGTCTTGTTTTGATGAAATGTTTATAAAATTCTTATAGGTTATTATGGATTGATTAAATTGCAAGTTGCTTACATTTTATAGTTTTCATTATAATTGCTTCTGAGTTGTATGATCAACCTTCTTAGTGGAGGTGTTTACTTGATGAATTTTATGTTATTTAGTATATATTGTGAATGTAGTTTTGAGGTTCTAGTAGATGAAATGTAATTATATTGAAGATGAGTCTTGTCTTGTGTTTTGTGAAGTTGAATAGCATGTTTGGATTGTATTATGTCTAAGTGAAGAATATTGAGTATGTGAAATATTTAAGGTGTGTGAATTAATGAATGAAGGTATAAAACATGAATAAAAGTTAATAAGAATGAAATTATGTTTATGTGCAAGGTGTGCCAAAATGTACACACACACTCACACTTAAAAGAATGTATGATACTAAGTTGATAAAATGGGAGTATTGGGGTGGACACCCTTCGTCATCTGAGAATATATGTCCCTGTTGTTCCTAATGATCTTTACAAGAGTGGTTGGATAATAAATACCCTTCGTGAGTTGAGATGTGGTGTTCACTAGTTATCCTTAACCTATAGGTTTGAATGTTGAGAAATCTGGGGGAGTTATGCCTAGCATCGAGAGGATATGAAGGAGAGGTGGATTATACTTCATGAGTTGAGATGTTGTAGTTTCGAAGTACCTCTTGAGATGACTAATCCACGATAGTAGAGAATGAGTCACTTAGTTGAAATATCCTTATCCCTTAACTCTGTGTCCACATAGGTGTAGCTATTCGGAAAGCCATGTAAAAGTTAAGAAGCATGACCTTACTCTAGGAAAGTGAGGATCCCTCATCTGATAGGGGTTAATATCGGGATTCCATGTATAACTCTCATGGTCTATGTTAGCTAACCTATTCCCACACAAAGAATTTATTGAATGAAGTATTTTAAAAGAACGTACTACTTGGGGTAGGTGGTAGTATTGAGGATTACTTTAGCGTGTATTGAAGGAGGAATCTGCATACTTCCTTCATGTCTTTCCTTAGTAAGTCTAAGGATAATTCTGATGTAAGGAAACTCTTATGTAAAATGAGTTCACTTTCTCTTTTCCTTGACTGTGGAAGTTCACTCATTTAGTGTAGGATAGTTCATCGTAATTTCTAAAGTTGAATTTATTATGAATGCTTTATATGATTCCTTGTTAATGTTCAAATGTATTTACTGTAAATGATAAAGGAGTTCACTGCAAAGGTCAAGTTGCTTTACTGTAAATAATTCTTGTTGGCTTAAAAAATATGGGAATTCTTATATAAGTTTAAATAATATTTAATTTGATGTTTTGCCTTTGTATTCATGAATGTTTCCATTAAATTGCATGAAAATAAATTTTACGAAAATGTACCTTTTTACATGTTTTTGCATATGCCATACTTAGTACATTGTTTTGTACGACCCCATAATTTTCTATAATTTATAAGTATAGATTGGAAGCTTTTGAAGGTTTGCAGTCTAAAAGGAAGAGATTGGGAAAGTTTCTCTCAAGGAAAAGTTTGTCATCATATATTCGAGGGCATAGTCCTTTTCTTAGTTTTATTAAAATACATATTATCTATTTGATTTCAATGTAAAGGGCCGTGTCCCTAATATATTACACTTCGTGTATTAAGTTTGGCTTGGAATGATAAGATTTCTTATGTATCTATGAAAGATTTCTTTTTTATTAAATTATTGGTGAAAAGTTTAATTCCACACTACTTTTCATGCCATATGTAATAAATGTTATTTGGAGGGGTTGAACAAGACCCGAAAGGATCAAGTACACCCGACTACGAAACGAGGATTACACCTAACTTCTAAGGTGTACTTTCGGGTTGTTACATTAGGGTTTTGTACAACTAATCCATTCTCACGACTTCAATCCGTAACTAAATTATCCACTACAATGCCAAAAGGCCCTTACCCATGGCCATGGACATAAATTCAATAGAAAAAAACATAATACTAAATGAATCTAAATAAATTCTATATAGTTTTATCAATATAAGAAATCCTATACATCAATTGATAGAATTCTTACATCATTCAATAATCCATAGAAAAGTACAGTAGAATTCATATGCGTTAAGACATTATCAATTAACCCATAAAGTAGTCAAAAACTTTTGTAATGTCATACAATGGTTCATAGCTTAATTATGTTAAAATAATATAATTAAAAACAATTCAATCAATATTCAATGATTTAAAACCTTTAATGCAAGAACCCATAGATGGGTTTCAATCTAGAAAGCTCATCTTTTTGAGAATTCTTTGAAAATAACTTTAAAGATTGGCTCCTTGAGGTAAAGATTTCCAAGGATGAAATACCATACCTCAATTATGTTAATCCATGAAATTGATAAAGAATCACCACCCAAATATCCAATCCAAGCTCTCCTTGAGTTTTTGCTTCTATGGAGTTCTAGAGAATTTATTTGATATTTTGGGTTTTGATTTTGAAAAATTTGTTCATCTAGGTATTTAGGAATTATAAATCCACTTAAAATACCTAAAATAACCTTAGTATAAAGCCCAAACTCTTATTTGTACGTTAATTGAATTTACAAATTCACCCTTGCTATTTAATGTGAAGTGCGTAAGAAACTAGTCCAACCCACTACTGCCGATCGACGGGCTGGTGGTCCACAAACGGACCATCCTGGCTTTTCATCGATGATTTTAGAGACTTTACACTGAGATTTTAATATACCATAGGCTATGTCTTGGCCCATGAATCAAATTGATGGGGCATCGACTTTTGTACGAGCCGTTGTTTGCCTCCATCGTTTGAGACTGGCCTAGAAAGCCTTTGACTATATGAAGGGTTCTTCGTTAAGGACTCGTTGTTGCTCCTTCGGGATTTTTGCCTTGAGTTTTCGAACACGGATATATTTCTATACAATTTTATTGGCTCACCATATCAATTTCATCGAAAAGGAACACAACAAACTCGACGAAACATGCTAAGACACGCAAGGTTGTTTTAACGCAAACCTTTAGAACGTCATGGACATTATTGGACATTTGACCTCCAAATTTCATGAATTTTAAATACAATGCCAATAAAAAGTATAATAATTCATATATTGACCTCATAATATCATGTAACAAACCTAAAACATAAAATCACATAAGGCACATAGGTGACTTAGTCGTCGAATGTCTTGGTCTTCCCTTGACGTTTCACTTTCAAATCTCCTAAAACTCTAAACACTGACTTATTACAACATTATAAACAATTTTAAAGGTTATTCCCTCATGGAAAACATTTTAGTCTCTAATTTCACCTAAGTCATTTTATAAGTATTACAATCTCCTCCACTTAAAAAATTTTCGTCCTCAAATGAAACTTTCCACTCTCCGAACACTTCCAAGATTAGAGACTTAATTTAACATATCATAAACATACCACATAACATTTTACAAAACACAATCAAGGAGAAACATCAATTACACATAATCAAGAAAATCACAACACAACAAGAAGTTAAAACAAATGTACAACTCATTATATCATAAAACTGACATCCTTCATTCAGAATAGTTAAAACTCTTTTTATATTCATTATTATGCACATATACACCACTTATATACACAATCAAAAAATTCCAATCAAAGAATTAATTAGCTATTTTTTCAAAAATCTTACAGTGAGCAGATTTTCCCTAGCAATGAATGTACCTCAATTTTCAAAAAATGCAACTTTTAGGAAATTGATAATAGAACCATGATAATATGCAAGAAAAACCATATAAACACACTTTACAACTTAATCACAACATCATGAAATGCAAAATTCAAGGAATCAATGAAGAATAATTTCAACAAGACTCCTAAACAAAATGAACCATGTAACACATAACATGCTACTATGACATTTTACCCTCAAAATTCATATGAAAATAAGAGATGAGAAAATCAATGAAAACTCCACTACTAATCGTATTCCCCATTTATGAGAAACTCGTAACACTAAAAGATATAACTATTACTTAGAAATATCCCAATCATCATCCGGCTTTGATCCTCTTTCCCAGAGTACATATAAACCAGCCTTCCCCTTTGGAGCATCATTGCCTTGAACACTTGGAGTAACTTTCTTACCGTCTCTTCCTGTAATAGCAATAGTAGGTCAATCACTCATATGTCCATCCATACCATAACCAAAGCAATTCATAGTACAAATTAGACATTCCCAATAAAGCTTCATTCCAATAGTAGCACCAGTGGGCTTACCACGTTTGGAACCACTACCGTTCTCGAGTTTCACCAATGAAACACTATGTCCATCTTGAGTTTGAGCCGTCTTTTTTAACATAATTTTACTTTGACTCACTTGAACCACTCTTCTTCATAGTTCTAGCACTCCTACAATGCTTAGACTCCTCAAAATTGATTAAGAATAAACCATAAGTCTACATAGGTAAAATCACTATGTAACATGGCCTTACAACATTCTTCCTTAATAAAATATGCAAAAAAAGTCACAAACCTACTCATCTCATTCCTAGGGCTAGGCACTAAGGATGGAGCAAACCGAGGCAACATAGAGACCTTTAATTAGTATTCTTCAACACTCATATTTTCTTGCTTGAGATTTTTGAACTCTTAGACCTTTACCTCCATCATCTCACAGGGAAATAACTCTTCTAAGAAAGACTCCTTAATATCTTACAACTCTATTGTAACCGACTCAATCAGACTATAACCTTGCAATTGAGTGTACCTATAATGCCCCTAAACGAACTAAGCTGAAAGTAAATCCTCGTGAGTATTTATACAGTTAATTTCGTTTTAAAATGAGTTTATTTAGTTCTCAAAGGTAGTGTGTGAGGTTTGGTTAAGTTTTGAGGTCAAAGATTTATCAACGTCCACGACTTTTAGAGGATATACCTTAGAGATTAATTCTGTGTCTTGAGGTGTTTGAGTAAATTTTACGTGTTCGTTTTGATTGAAATTATTGTGAGGTATTCCTAAGACCTACAAGACTACATTTAGGTGTTAAACGTTTGGGTACAAATCCATGTATGACCCACGAGGGGGACTAGAAGAGGACCCCAACACATATACAAAACTGCAAAACACGACGACCAATCAATGGCCTATCGACCAAGAGAAGGCTCGTCGACCTAGTCCTTCGGTTGGAAATGGAAACCTCAAAAGTGGAGATTTTCATTCCCAACCAATTACACCCAATTGACGGGGCATTTGTTGACAAATGGCCCGTGTGTAGGAAACTGTTTTTGCTGCCTTCAAAGTCTATGGTTTTTGGTAAATTCACCCCAAGTCTTATATGAATCTAGGAAGTAATTTTTAGTGTTATTTATATATAATAAAGTATTTCAAACCCTAAGACCTAATTTGAGACTTCATTCCCTAAAACCCAAAAACCCTCTCCCTTAGAATTCTCTCTCAAGTCTCTTTGGAAGATAGAAGTAAAGAAGAACTTGAATGGTTGGTTGGACGTTATATTCTTTAAAAATAGTGGATTGTATTTCATTTGATGTATGGTTTCCATCCTTGAAACCTCTTTTATTAATGGAGTCACTTTCGAAAAATTTCAAAAAGGGTTTTCAATCTCTATTTTCTTCTATCTTTGATTTTAAGCATGGGTGTTCTTGTAAATGTTTTCTAATCATTTAAATGTATTTATTCTAGTATGTATTGATGACTTTTATGATAAAAAACTAATGAAATCATGCATATGCATATTTAAAACTTTTGGTAAGAAATGAGTTAAATGACTATTGTTGTGTAGGGTACGTACTTTGATTTTTTATGTTGTTATTTTGTTTTCACTACTGACCTATGGGTCTAATTATGTAGAATATTGAGAATGTTGTTATAGTTGTTGATGGCTTGATTATATTCTGAGTTCCCATATTGTGTAATTGTTATTATAAATTGCTCTTGACTTGTATGGTCCACCTTCTTGGTGGCGATGTGTATTTGGTGAACCTGATACTACTTAGTGTTTTTATGGGAGTGTGTTTTTGAAGGCCTAATATATGAAATGAAGTAATATTGAGGATAAGTCTTGTCTTGTATTTTATGAAGTTCAATTGCATGTTTGGTTTACAATATTCATAACTGAAGTATATGATTTGTGAAGCATGTTAATTGTGTGAATCGATGAATGTAGGTCTAAATCATGCATAGAAGTTTATGTGAATGAAATAATGCTTATATGCAATATAAGGTCACAAGTACACACACACAAACTTAAACGGTTGTATGAAGCTAAACTGAGTAAGTAGAGGATTTTTGGGGTGAACACTCCTTATGAGTTTAGATGAAGTGTTCAGTAGCAACCTCACTACATCCTAAGAAATTTGTTAAAAAGGTCGGATGATGAATTCCCTTCGAGAGTTGAGACGTGGTGATCACTAGTTATCCTTAACCGATAGTCTAATATATTTAGAATCTATGGGGGTTATGTCTAGAAACGAGAGTGTATGAAAAAGAGGTGGTTACACTTCGTGAGTTCAGATGTTGTATTCAAACTTACCTATTTATATGAGTAATACTCGTTAGTAGAGAATGTGTTACCTAGTAGCAATCTCCTTATCCCTTAACTATGCGCCTGCATAGGTTTATCCATTTGGAAAGCCATGTAAAAGTAAAGAGAATGACCTTACTGTACTCATCCGATAGGGGTTGATGTCGGGATTCCATGTCTAGTTCGCATGGCCTATGTTGGTTAAGATAACTCCCATAAAAATGAATGTTCTAAGTCTTCTAATTACGTGTATACATAGGGTAGGTAGTGGAAATGGGACTCTTTTTATCCATTTCACTAGGTAGGCAATCCGAAAGGGGAGCATTGGTGAGTCGTTTTTAAATTTATTGAACTAAGTCTCCTAATAGAATGTACTACTTAGGGTAGGTGGTGTTATTGAACACACACTATCCATTGCACTAGGTAGAACCTTGCGAAAAGGGATTCTTGCTGCCTTGTCTTCTAACAGAGTGAACTACTTCGGGTAGGTTGTGGTATAAGATTCCATCTACTCATTGCGCTATGTAAGGATTCCGAAAGGGAATTCTTTGTTGTTATTGTATTACCATTGAGTGGGTGTTTGTTATCTCTAGGTGAGTATGCCGAAAGCAAGGAAGTCTTGAGGGTCGCTTTGGTGTGTATTGATGGAGGTATATGTGTACTTTATTTATCTCTTACGTTAGTGAGTCTAATGATGACCTTTTAAGGGAAACTAGGACGGAAATGATGCTTCTTCTTCATTGACAATACTTGTTAAGTTTACTACATTGGAGTCTTGTAATTCATTGTATTGTTCAATTTGAGTTACAGTAATGTTAAGGAAGATAACTATAATGTTTTCTCTGGGTATAAAAATAGGGAAATTCTTCCCTAAGTGTTAAATGACGATTCTTATTATGTTTTCATTTGATATTCTTTAATGTTTTACTTATTTTGCATGGAATGTTATTTTACTAAAATATCCCTTTTCACATGTTTTTGCCTATGCCATACTTAGTACATTATTTGTACTAACCCCATACTGTGTATACTCGACAAGTAGAGGATGAAGTTTTTTTGGATGATCAAAGGTAAAGCTTGGGAAGTCTACTCTCTCAAGATTTGGTATATCGTAATATATTTGAGGACATAGTCTTTGTTAAGTTGTAAAGCCTGAGTAATATATATATAACTGTTTACGCGGTTTAACCTAAATTTTAGGCTATACTATTTATTCTCCATTTATTCTATGTAATGAAAAATACTCTGATTTACTAATATATATATACACCACCGTCGTGGAAGTTTACTCACAGGGTCTTACCACAAAATATTAGTTTCTCTCTTTCTCTCTCTATATCTCTCATCTTTTTTTCTTGAAAATTCATGTGTTCCTAATTCATCAAGTGGGTGGGTTTGCATTCGATCCTAATAACTAGTATCAGAGATAAGGAGATTCAACACGATCACTAAAGATGAACAGTTCAAGGCCTGGAATCGAGAAGTTTGATGGATCTTATTTAAGTTTTTGGAAGATGCAAATCGAATATTTTATGTACTTGAAAGATCTTCAAGAACCGTTGACCCGGGTGAAGCAAGAATCCATGACGGCGGAGAAGTAGAAGCTCAAGCATCGCCACACTCTAGGGTTGATCCGGTAAACTTTGTCAAGAAACGTGGCATTCAACATCGTGAAGGAGAAGACTATGTCAGGTCTGTTGAAGGCACTATCAACCATGTATTAAAAACCATCAGCGATGAACAAGGTATATTTGATGCGTATATTTTTCAATTTACAGTTGTGTGAGAATGGATCCGTTTCTTATCATATAAATGAGTTCAATATGATTGTGAGTCAACTCAATTATGTGGATATTAATTCCGAAGATGAAATTAAGGAGTTGATTTTGATGTTATCTCTGCCCAAGTCTTGAGATACTGTAGTTGCTTTGATTAGCGGTTCCCGTGGATATGAGAAATTGATTTTTGATTAAAGCCCTTATGTTGTTCTTAGATAAAGTATTCACAAACGAGAAGTGGGAGATTCATCAGGCAGGGCTCTCAGCATTGACCGAAGGGGGAGAAGTAAGACGAAAGGCCAAAATCAACAAAGTCGATCAAGATCAAAGAATCGAGGAAAATCCTCGAACATATCAAACGTGACTTGTTGGAACTGTGGAGAAAAAGGGCACTTTAGGATGAGCTGTACAAAGCCAAAGAAGAAACAGAATTAGAATTTCGGAGATGACAATGGTTTTGTAAATTTAGCAGAGGACATTGGAGATGCTCTAATCCTTCGTATAAACAGACTGGTTGAATCATGAATTTTGTATTGTGGTGCATCTTTCCATTCGTCTCCAAGCAAAGCGATGTTGCGAAATTTCTAATCTTGTAATTTTGGAAAGGTGTATCTTGATGACAATAATTCCTTAGATATTGAAGGAAAGGGAAATGTTCGCATAAAGACCACCTCGGGAAACCAATGGACATTGGAGGATGTCCGATACATTCCTCGGCTCAAGAAAAATTTGATCCCTGTTGGTCAGTTGGATAGTACGGGATATGCAGTAGAGCTTTTCAAAGGTGCTATGGTAGTAGCTCGTGGCATAAAATCTGAAACCTTGTACACCACTGCAGGGTGTATTAACATGGCCGCTGTTGCTGAAGGTGCTTCTGGTTAATGTCTGCGGCAAAAAAGACTTGGACACATGATTGCTAAAGGAATGAAGATGTTGGTTGCAAAAGAAGAATTATAGGATCTTAAGTCTTTGATATGGGTCTTTACGAGAGCTGTCTTATGGGCAAACAAAAAAGAGTAAGCTTCACAAAGACTCCTAAAGAGCCAAAGAAAGTGCGGTTGGAAATGGTCCATACACATGTTTGGGGACCATATCCAGTATCATCACTTGGAGGATCCAGATTCTATGCTACTTTGTTTGAAGGTATATGTTTACTTCTTGAAGCATAAGTCAAATGTGTTTGCAACTTTCAAGAAGTTAAAAGCTGAAGTTAAGAATCAGACCGGTTTGAAAGTCAAATGCCTAAGGTCTCACAATGAGGCAGAGTATGACAAATCAGAGGTGAAGTCAATTTGTGCAACTGAGGGAATAAGATTGATGAGAACAGTTCCTGGTAAGGCATGGCAGAATTAAATTGCTGAAAGGATGAACAAAACATTGAATGATCGTGCAAGAAGTATGAGGATACACTCTGAGCTGCCCAAAACACTTTGGGCGGATTATGTGAGAACAATTGCATGCTTATGTTCATGTTGATCCAGAAAAGACAGACAAGCTTGATGTCAAGGCTGTGAAGTGTTACTTCATAGGCTATGGTTCCGATTTGTTTGGTTGCAGGTTTGGGATGACAAGAACAGAATGATCCTGAGATAGTGTGACGTGACATTTGATGAGTCTGTCCTGTACAAGGACAGAGAGAAGAAGGTTGTAGAGATAATAAAGAAAGTGGGGGTTGAGGTTGAGTTGGAGATGATAATCCCAGAGATGACGAAGCAGATACTCAACCAACTCCTAGTAAAGAATCTGAAGTGGAGCAAGTAACATATGAGCATGTCTTAAGCAGATCATCCCGAACCATCAGGGCACCAGATAGGTATTCACCTTCATTACACTATCTATTGCTGACTGATAAGGGGGAACCAGAGTCTTTCGATGAGGCCCTACAGGTGGAGTATTCGATCAAGTGGGAGCAAGCCATGGATGATGAGATGAGGTCACTTGAGAATAATGACAAATGGGTGTTCACTGAGTTACTTGCAGGGAAGAGAGCTTTGCTGAACAAGTAAGTGTTAAGAATAAAGACGGAACCAGATGGAAGATCAAGTTTCAAGTCTCATTTAGTGGTTAAGGGATATTAGAAATGAAAGGTATTGATTATGGTGAAATATTTTCTCTTGTTGTGAAGTTAAACTCTATTCGAATTCTGTTGAATATTGTTGCATCGAATAATTTGCATTTAGACAAAATGGATGTAAAAAAGCATTTTTACATAGAGATCTGAACAAAGAGATCTAGATGCAACAACCGGAAGGATTTGTGGTTCCAGGAAAGGAATACATGGTGTGCAATCTCACCAGGACCTTGTATGGACTAAAGTAAGAACAAAGGCAGTGGTACAAGAAGCTTGACTCGTTTATGACCAAGAGTTGATTCTGCAAAGTTAAAAAGGATCCTTGTTCTTACTTCAAGAAATAAACTGATTCATATGTCTTTCTACTCTTTTATGTTGATGATAGGTTCATTGAAGGATCTAGTATAAGGGAGATTGACAATCTGAAGACAAGGTTGTCTACCGTGCTTGAGATGAAAGATTTTGGTCCAGCGAAGCAGAGTTTAGGGATTAATATTTCTCGGGATAGATCTGCGAGAACTTTAAATCTATCTCAGGAGTTGTACATTGGGAAGGTGCTGAACAGATTAAGGGTTTATGATGCTAAACCCAGGACTACTCCATTGGTAAATAACATTAAATTTTCAAAAGAACAGTCACCCATGACTGTAGAGAAGAGTGATCATATGACACTTGTTCCATATGCTTCAGAAGTTGGGAGTTTGATGTATGCTATGATCTGCACTAGACCTGATATAGCACATGCAGTGGGAGTTGCTGGCAGGTACATGGAGAACCCGGGGAAAGATCATTAAGAAGTTGTGAAGTGGTTTATGAGATATTTGAGAGGTACATCCAGTACCTCACTTTGTTTTGGCAAACGCAAGGTGAATCTACAGGGTTTTGTTGATGTTAATCTTTATGGGGATGCTGACTAGAGCAAGAGTACATCCCGGTACATTTACACGATAGGTTGAACAATTGTGAGTTTGACGTCCATGCTTCAGAAGTGTGTTTCTCTTTCATATACAAAAGCTGAGTATGAGGCAATAGCTGAAGCAGGGAATGAGTTGATATGGTTGGTAGATTATCAGGAGGAATTTGGCAAGAAGCAGAGCGAGAAGATTCATTACTCAGATAGCCAGGGTGCCATACAGTTCGTGAAAAATCAAGTGTATCATTCGAAGACAAAGCACTTAAGAAGGCGATACCATTTCACTCGCAGAGAGCAGTGCAGGATTGTGATATGTGCTTGAAGAAGATAGAGGGTGCAAAGAACCTGGCAGACATGTTGACGAAATGTGTTGATGTTTGGAAACTGGGGTTATACAAAACCTCGGTTGTTCTTCTGTAGTTGTTGCTATATATGTTGCGTTGCGGTAAAGATGTTGATGATGAAGTGATTTTTTTTTTTGAGAATGTATCTTTTGGTTGACTAAATCAGTCTCCAAGTGGGAGAATTGTTAGGTTGTGGAGCCTCATTAATATATTCTCTGTAACAAAAAATACTCTGATTTATTATTATTACATATATACCCCACCACCGTGGATGTTTACTCAAGGGGTGTTACCACGAAATATTGGTTTCTCTCTTTCTCTCACTAGATCTCTCATCTCATTCTCTTGAAAGTTTTTCTGTTCTTAATTCATCAAGTATGTGTTTGTTCATTCGATCCTAATAGTCTTTTATTTCCTAGTTTTATTATGAAGACTTAATATGTAGTTAATATAAATTTAAAGGGTCATTTCCCTAAGATATTATGTCGTGTCTCTAAGATGGCTTGTGATGCTGAGATTCTCTAATTATTTATGAAAGACTAGTTTTTATTAAAGGTTCTTTAGAAGATTTAATCCGCACTATTTTTCATGTTTTATGTATTGAACGATAATTAAAGTTCTTGTACATGGCCCCAAAAGGGTAAAGTACGTCCTGTCACGAAATGAGGGTTCTCCCTTATTTCTAGGGGGTACTTTCGGGTCAGTGAAAAACTTTTTATCATAGCATAAGGTTATTGAAAATAGCTTAGGATCTAAAAGTTTCATAACCCACATCAAGTAGTATGTTGGTCATTGGTGTGAGTCATAACACATTCATGGACAAGATGCTATAAGATGATAGAAGTTTAACTTTCTTCTCTATTCTAATGTCATGCCTTTGAATTGAGTCGTATAAGGTGTTTTTCTCAACCTCTTCTATTTGTGTTTATAGGACATGAATACGAGGAGATCAACACCTAGAAGAGAGGAGGTAGTTATAGCTAATGACAGGATCCCTCGACGTGTTTACCAAGTTCCTACTGTTTGTCTAGAAAAAGAATGAGGAGGTTCCCCTTCAAGGACCTTAAGTTCCTCCGGAACACAAAGATCCTCAAGTGCCCAAGTGCCTCCTATGCCTCAATCTCATTTTATTGAAAGAGATATACTAATGCTGGGTTGAGGGCTTCCTTAATAAACTTGACTAAAGTCATGACTGCTCAAGCCTATGTCCTCAATAATCACTTTGTTGCCCAAGCTAACCAAGGATTTGGACCCCAACCTAATGCTCGTACTCCCGCTTCTAGAATTTTTGATTTAAGGACGATGAATCCTCCCACTTTTGAAGGCATTAAGGTGGATGAAAATCCAGAATGTTTCATAGATGAGGTTTTCTTGTGGTATATGTTATGGGTGTTTCCCCCATAGGGAGAAAGCGGAGTTAGCCGCTTACAAACTCGAAGATGTGGCACAAGTGTGGTTTGAGAAATGGAGGGTTGAGAGACCCTTAGAGTGAGGTCCGGTTGATAGGGAGAATTCAAAAAAGGCTTTCGTAGATAAGTTCTTTACCCTAGAGTGGAGGGAGAAGAAGATGGTTTATTCATGAACCTTCGTCATGGGGGAATGAGTGTGCAAGAGTACTTTCTAAAATTCACCCAAATCTCTAAGTATACCCCAACAATGGTAGCCAAACCCTAGCGCTAGAATGAACAAATTTGTGATGTGAGTTTCTAGCTAGGGGAAAAAAGAGTGTTTTACGACAATTCTTCTTAATGACATGGATATCGCTACGATCATGATGTACGCACAAAAAATTGTTTAGTTCAAAATTAGGGAGATAAGGCAAAAGGGTAAGAGGCCTAGGTCGGATGATTCTAGTCACAAAAAGCCTAAGTATAGGTTCTATGACCAATATTCTTCCATGGGAAACAAGGATAACTCTCCCGACCGAAATTCCCAAAGTGGTGCACATTCCTTTGAGAGGACTAGGTGCCCTACTTGTGGGAAGTAACATTATGGATAGGTGTCTTGCCTGAATGGATGATTGATTTGAATGTTATAGTAATAGCCCAAAGATGAGGTAGTTCCCTAACATCAAAGCAAGAGGTAAATAAGTCAATAAAGCTTCCCTAGATCCTAATGCTCCAAAAGAAGAACACTTCCAATGGGATGGGAGCTACGAAGGATAACTAATTCAGAGTTAGGTAAGTGTTAACTCTTTTTCATTATTTTTTTATTTTATTAAATGAGTTTATATAGTTTAATACTTCATATGATCATTTCATCTTGATGAATTTCTCAAAAAATAAATTTTTGAAATTTTAAATGGTTGGCAGTATCACAATGAATCTCACTGTAAAAATCTTGTGATTTGAAAAAAATTAACATTCACTTAATTGTAATTTTTGTATTTGCAAAAGTATTGTATATGACAATGTTTAATTTTTGAGAAGGTAGTTTATACATAAAATAATATTAAGGGTGAGTTTTGATGTTTGTGATGTTTTGCTAAAATTCCATATGTTGCTAAGTGTTTGAAAGTGTAAAATGATGCTCCTTGATTGTTGATGCTTTAATTTTGAGAGTATTATCCTTGATTTACTATTTTATGTGATGCTAAGTTAGTCCTAGTAGTTGTTGAAGTTTTATTGTCATTAGAGGACGAACGTAATTCCAAATGGGGAAGAATGTAACACACCAAAATGAACTAACGTGAACTAGAGACTCATGAATGTTTCTTGAGTTAATCTAGTTTGAAAATGAGTTAATTTAGAGTTCTTAGGCAGTGTGTGAAGGTTGGTTAAGTTTGGAGATCAAACGGTCAAGAACGTCCATGAAGTTCAGAAGATCTGCCTTTGAAATTACTTGTGTGTCATGATATAGTTAAGTGTGTTTTACATCTTCGTTTTGCTTGAAATTCATATGAGGATTTTCCAAGTCCTAGAAGACTACGTTTACGGGATGGCCATCCGGGTACGACTCCATATGGGACCCACGAGGGGCCCTACAAGAGGACCTCAACACTAAAACTAAACATCAAAAAAGAAGTGACCAATCGACCAAGAGACAACCCGTCGACCAGGTACCTCATTTTGACATTGAAGCCTTAACATTGGGGAGTTTCAGTCCCAACGAACAACAACCTATCGACGGGCGTTGGTTGACAAACGGCATGTCTGTAGGTTAGTATAACAACCCTAAAAGTGGATATGCTAAGTAATTCTAATGTGCCTAGAATGCGTACAATTAGATCGGGTTCACACGGATTGATGCGCATAGAAAAATACATCTGACCCCTTGCGACATCCAAGTAAACTATATTTTTTATGTAGTTGAGATAGGAAAGGTTGGGTCCAGCCATGTAAGGGTCCCGAATATGAAGATTTACCCGGATGAGTCTTCACCGGACTTAAAAAGGGGAAATCATAAGATTGGACGGTCTAGGGTAAAATGGTATTTTTCCATGATAAGGGTAGTATCGTAATTATCCTAAAAATATAGTTAAATAATTAATTAATTAATAAGGTTGGGGGTATTTTTTTTAAAGAGGGACGAAAATTGGAATTTGAGTGAAGTCTTGCTCCACTAGGGTTCTAACCTAGTTGGAAGCCATGATTTAAATTGCTTTTATTTAAATTGGTAAATTAACTTAATTAGCAAATATTTAATATCTGATATAATAGAAAGTAGATTAGATTTTTTTTGAGGGGTTAAAATAGTCCTAGTTTGACTAAGTCCTTACCTAAGTCTAAACTACTTTGAATATTTCACTTTCTCACGTCAATACCTCAATTTCACAATCATTCTCTCTTCATTTTTACGTTTCTATGCCATGAAATAATACTAAAGCATAAAAATTACTAAAGTTCTACACACTTGAAGAGCTTACACAAAAATTTAAGGAAAACAAGCTACGAAAAATCGATAGTCAAAAGGGAGGATTATTTATTCGATTTGGTTTGGCAGGTTTGGGGATTTGGACGTGATTTTAAGAGAAGATTTGAGAAGCAAGTCAAGGTTTTGACTACATAAAAGGTATGAATTTTCTTACTCTTGGTCAATTTTCCAATAGACCCTTAGGACTCAGATGAATGTATTCAAAAAACTAGGGTTGTTCCACTTTACATGTTCCCTTTTATGAGCTCCCATCGATTTATAAGTTGGGTATGTTTTATGGTAGAAATTAAGAAATAATGTGATTTCGTGTTGATTATGTTCTTTTATGTATGTCCGGAGTTATGTGAATATTAAGAATGATATCCGAGGTTATGTGTTTATGTGTGTGCATTGTGTAGCTGTGACCTAAACTGTGGTTTGAAGTTCAAAAATTACATGTTATGATTGTAATCTTACATTCACAAACTTGTACAAATTGTGATGTTCATATGAAGTATAATGTGGCTAATTTTTTTGGAAATTACTAGCGAAGTGAATCTATAAAAATGCGCCTAATGATAAACTAAATGATTCATGAATTACCCTAACAACTAACATGTATACATTGATTAAAAGAACCGGATAAACGTACCACATTTCAAGCATCTTGTTAATGAGTTTCGGCCAAGATAAGTAATGTAAAAATTCTTATTTGATTGCAAACTCTTCATAGAATGTGATATTGAAAATGCACCTAAAAAAGTCAAAAAAAATTACAGGAAACGTATACAGATTTAACGTGAAAGAGGTTAGAAAATAGGCTGCAAAAATGTGATCGAAATTCCAGCACTTTGAAGTTAGTTTTGGTCAAGTTAAGTCAATTATGAATAAACGAAGAAAACTAAGAGCGGCCACAGAGGTTCGAACCCGTGACTTAACCTAATTAAAATTCGTAATATAATTTAAGTTAAAAGAATGTGTTAAGGGGGGTTCGAACTGTGACCTTGACTTGAAAATGAAACTGTGAAAATAAAAATGAGAGGAGTGGGTTAGAACAGATAACCTCTTGGTCAGAGTTAAGGAATTAAAATAAAATAAAGGTTGAGGCGTGTAGGAATCAAACGTATGACCTCTAGGTTTATTAAGGGAATTAAAGAAAAATAATAAAGTGAGGCTGTGGGGATTCGATCCCATACCCTCAAGGTAAACTCGGAAAACTCAAGGAAAAAGAAAATAAGAGAAATGAGTTTGTGAGGGATCGATTCCACAACCCCTCAGTCCAAAGACAAGCAAATAAGAAAGAAAGAAAATAAGGGAAAATGAAACAAAGGCGTTGGGGCTTGATCTCGTGTCCCCAAGCCATATGGATCAAAATAGAATAAATAAAAAATATGTTAGCTTTAACCAAGGGATTTGGAACCGGGTTCCCTTTTCAAAACTCCATACAGATACGTAAGTGATACGTGAATAAACGTTTAAAGTAATGCTTCCCACATAGATTAAAATATATATCATTGCATATATGAAAGATTAATAAGTCTTGTACCACATAATCATAGGAAGTTATGAATCACTTAACCTAACTATGGATGAAGCCTCATGGATTGTTCGGATAGAACCATAAGTCTAGAATATGTTAAAAAGTAAGTGAACCTAAGATATATGCAATGAAAAGATAAAATCCTAAAATGGTTAAGTAAAAGTGTGAAACACACTAAATGGACAAGTACATTGACATATGATGAACTGAACATTTACGTAATAATGGGTGACTATTTATGAAGAGTAAATGTTCTTAAGTTAATAAATGTGGTGAGAATATGATAAGAGGCTACTGTAAAATATGAGAGCAATCTCAAATGAGCCGATGTAAATTTTACTAAAACGTACTCACCTATGAGAGTCTAAAGTTAATGAAGAGACCAATATCTATCAACACTCTAATAAAAGTATTGAAGTTAATGCATACTTAATATTAATGTAGAGATTACAAATCATCTAATGAGCTATGATGTGCTCATGCTAGAAGTTAGCTTCCATGATGTATGAGTTGAATCTAATGAAACTTTATACTGAGCACTTATACGCTAGCTATGAGCGGTGATGCCTTCCTTTGGGAAGGGTAGAGGTTCACATACCTCTCACGAGATGAGACTGTCTGGCATGCCGGATATGGGTCTCCTTATATCTCCTATCCTTTGAACCTATACTGGCAATATAAAGATTTGGCAGGGTTTATTCCACTATACAAGCTAGCAGGTTTTGGGTCAGCTTGGCCGGTGATTCCACCTCTTTTCTATGTGTGGCCGGTGATTCCACCTCTTTTTTATGTGTGGCAGACACTGGGTTTCATGATGCTCACACGATCTATATCGGTTAAAGTTAATGTTCCGAAAGAAAGAATAAGGCCAGCCACAAATGATGCACATAAAGAAATGAATGATACCATAGGTGTTAGTGTAGGATAATTAAGAGGTGAGCCAAACTTAAGCAACAACAATAGGTCATTTTTTATCATTGCACAACTAACCTGATTATAGTATTTAACTACATCTTAGGTATAGTATGTTTCTACACTAGGTTATGAATGAAAGAAGTGAAGTACATATGAATGAATGAAGCAGACTCTATGTTTGCTAACAAAGTCTCTCTAGTTGAGTTCCCAACTGTTGAGCCCTCATTTTTTGGAAATCTTGATTTGAAGTTCACGATTCCAATGTTTCATGGCATATGAAAGAATGATATGAAAGATGTTATGTGCTATTTGAAATATGTTATGTGCTTTGTGTATGAAGTTATGTGTTTTGTGCAATATGATATGTATGATGATGCATGCTACTATTATGTACTGACTTCCCTAATAAAAGTTTTGTGGGTCCACTAACTTTCGTAATCAAAATTTGGTTACTAGGATGGGTTGTGTGTACCAAATGCGGATGATTTGTGGACAAGGATCATTGCAAAGGCCCATGGTTCAAGATATTCTATACATCAAGGTTCCACAAAGATTCATCATTAGCTTAAGCAGCTCTATTGGTGGGATGGAATGAAGAAGGACATTGCAAAATATCTGGCCAAGTGTCCTAATTGTCAACATGTTAACACAGAACATCTTAAGCCTGGGTATCTTACTCAAATTTTTGAGGTTCCGACATTGAAATGGGAGGACATTAATATGGACTTCGTGGTTGGTCTTACAAAGACTAGGAGACATCATGACTCCATATGGTTTATTGTGGAAAGGATGACTAAGTTCCACTTTATCCTTGTAAAGTATACTTACAGAGGTGAGGATTTTGCGAGACTCTATACTGATGACATTGTGAGATGGCATGGGATTTATTTTTCCTTCATTTCAGATAGACGAGATCAATAGACTTCTTATTTTTTTAGATCCTTCTAGAAGAAAGCTTAGGCATGCAAGTAAAGCTAAGTATTGCCTCTCATCCTCAAACTGATGGGCATGGAGAGCGCACAATTCAGACATTGACGGATAGTTGATGGCATGTGTGATTGACTTTATGGGTACCTAGGATGACCATATACTCTAGATAGAGTTCTCGTATAATAATAGTTATCACTCAAGCAGCGGGATGACACAATTTGAGGCTCTATATTGTACGAGATGTAGGTCTCCAGTTTGGTTGTTCGAGGTTGGACAATAATCCATCTTCGGTCTAGATATAATTCATGAGTCCTTAAAGAATGTCTGTGTGATTAGAGAAAGGTTTTCTAATGCCTACAGTCGGCAGAAGTCTTATGCAAACAATAGAAAATGGGCCTTGGAGTTTGATGTTGATGAGCAGGTCTATTTGAAGAGATAACCTATGAAGAGGGTGACGAGATTTGGCAGGAAGGGGAAGTTGAGTCCGAGGTTTGTTCAGACAAATGAGATACTACAGTGTGTGGGTGAGGTGGCCTATAATTTGACATTGCATGCGGAGGTAGCTTCTGTTCATCCATTATTCCATATATCTATGTTACAGAAGTTCCTAGGGGATCAAGCATTGATTTTACCTATTGGAGGTTTGGGGGTCGATGAAGACTTTTACTATGAGGCAGTACCTATTAAGATTTTAGACAGACAGATCAAGCGGCTAAGGAACAACTAGGTTGCCACAGTAAAAGTATTGGGGAGGTATCATCTTGTTGAGGGTGCTACGTGGGAGGCCACTGGTGATATGAGATACCGCTATCCTCATCTTTCCATCCCTTGAGGTTAGACTTCCTACTCTTAAGTACAAGTTTCCTAATCTCTCTATTTGTTTTTGTTATTGCTTGATTCTGTATAGTAATCATGTTATGATTTTACAGGAATTATTCTAGATAGTTAGTAGTGTCATTCGGGGACGAATGGTCCTAATGGGGGGGGGGATAATGTAACAAGCCTAAAAAAGGATATGCTAAGTAATAATTAATGGGTCTAGATATCCTACAACTAGATCGGGTTCACACGTATTGATGCGTATCGAACCAGACCTCTGAACCCTTGCGACAGCCAGGCCAAAAACTTGGGAGTTAGTTGTTCTAGGAAAGGTTAAGTCCAGCCTTGTAGGGCTCCCGAATATGAAGATTTACCCGGAGGAGTCTTTACCGGACATGAAAGGGAAAATCTTATGTTTGGAGGGTCTAGGGGTAAAATGGTATTTTTCAAGGCAAAGGGTAGTATCGTAATTTCCCTAAATACATAATTAATTAATTAATTAATAAGGTGCAGGGGTATTTTTGGGAGAGAGGGCAGAAAATTGGACTTTGAGTTAAGTCTTGCTCCACCCTGGTTCGAACCTAGTTTGAAGCAACGATTTAAATTGTTTTTATTTCAATTGGTAAATTAAATCAATTAATTAATATTTATTTGCTGATTTAATAAAAAGGAAAATCAGTTTTTTTTAAAAAGGCTTGAAAGAGTCCTTGTTTGACTAAGTCTTTACCTAGGCCTAAGCTACTTTACACGTTTGACTCTCTCACGTCAATACCTTACTTTCACGATTATTCTCCCTTCTTTTGCATGTTTCTCTGCAAATCAAATATACTAAAGCACAAATATTACTAAATTTCTTCATACTTTATGACCTTACACAAAAATATAATAAAAACAAGCTAATCAATAACGTTAGGCAAAAGGAAGGATTATTCCGTCGATTTGGTGTTGAAGTAGAGGGGATTTGGACAAGATATTTGGAGAAGGTATTTGGCAGAAAGTAAAGGTTTGACCTACATAAAAGCTATGGTTTTCATACTCTTGTTCCCTTTCATAAGAGACCCTTATGACTCAGATGAATACACTCCTAAAACTAGGGTTGTTCCCTTTACATGTTCCCAGTCACTAGCTCCCATCAATTTGTAGGTTAGGTATGTTTGCTGGTATAAATAAGGGACGTAATGTGTTTTTGTTTTTATTATATTTACGTATGCATGATCGGAGTTATGTGAATATTAAGTATGATATCCGAAATTGTGTGTTTATGTGTGTGCATTGTGTAGCTGTGACATAAACTGTTGGTTTGAAGTTAAAAATGACATGTTATGGTTGTATTCTTTCATGCACAAACTGGTATAAATCGTGATGTTAATATGAAGTATAATGTGGCCAATTTTAATTGAAATTATTAGCTAAATGAATCCATCAAAATGCGCCTAATGATGTACTAAATGATCCATGAATCACCCTAACAACTAACATGTAAATGTTGATTAAAATTATCCGAAAAACGTACAAAGTTTCTAGAATCTTGTTGATGAGTTTCGGCCAATATAAGTAATTTAAAAATGCTAATTTGACTGCAAACTCTACATAGAATGTGATATTTAAAGTGCACCTAAAGAACTCACTAAAAACTACTCTAAACGTATACACTCTTAACGTGAAAGAGATGAGAAAATAGGCCGCAAAATTGTGATCAAAATTCACCACTTGGATGTTAGTTTCGATCAAGTTAAGTAAATTACCATGTTATGAAAAAAAGAATAAAAATAAGTGAGGTCACTGAGGTTTGAACCCGTGACCTCACCATGTTAAAAGTCATTAAATAAGGTAAGTTAAAAGAATGTGGTAAAGGGGATTCGAACCGTGACCTTGACTAGAAAATGAAACTGTGAAATAATAATGAGAGGAGTAGGATTCGAAATAACAACATCTTGGTCAGACTTAAGGAAATAAAAGAAAGTAAACGTTGAGGCCTGTAGGAATCGAACTTACGACCTCTAGGATGATTAATGGAATTAAAGAGAAAAATAAAGTGAGGCTTTGGGGATTTGATCCATACCTTCAAGGTCAACATAGAAAAAAGGAAAAAGAAAATAAAAGAAATGAGGTTGTGGGGGACCTATCTTACCACAATTTAGTCCCAAGACAAGCTAATAAGAAAGAAAGAAAAATAAGGAAAAATGAAGCGAAGGTGTTGGGGCTCGATCTCGGGTCCGAAAGTCGTATGGATCAAAATAGAATAATTAAAAAAGATGTATGTCTTAACCAAGGGTTTAAAACCGCGTTCCCTTTCCAAAACTCCATAAATATACACAATTCATACGTGAATAAATGTTCAGAATAATAATGCCCACATAGATCAAAATGGAGATCTTGGCATACATACAAGATGCATAAGTGTTGTACCACATAATCTTAGGAAGTTTTGAATCGCATAAGCGAACTATGAATGAAGCCTCATGTCATGTATGTATAGCCCATGAGTCTAGCATATGTTTAAAACTAAGTGAACCTATGATGTATGCAATTAAAATGATGAAACCCTAGAAGGGTTAAGTAAGTGTGTGAAAAACACTAAATGGCCAACTTTATTGGCATATGATGAACTGAACATTCACGTAATTAGGGGTGTGAAATTATGAAGAGAAAATGTGTTAAAGTTAATAAATGTGGTGACAACATGATAAGAAAGCTAATGTAAAAAATGAGAGCAATCTCAAATGAGCCTAAGTAAATGTTACCAAAATGTACTCACCTTTGAGAGTTTAAAGATGACCTATCTCTATAAACAATTTAATGAAAGTATTGATGTTAATGCACTCCTAATACTAATGATGAGATGAGAAATCATCTAATGAGCTATGATGTCCTCATACTAGAAGACATCTTCCATGATGTATAAGTTGAATATAATGGAACTTTATACTAAGCACCGATAGGGTAGCTATTAGCTGTGATGCCTTTGTTCGGGAGGAGAAGAGTTTCACGTCACTCTTATGAGATGAGACTGTCCGGCAAGCTGGGTATGGCTCTCCTTATATTTCCTATTCTTTGAACCTATACTGCCACTATAGGGATCTAACAGTGTTAAATCCCATATACACGCTAGCATTTTTTGGGTCACTTTGGCCGGTGACTCCACCTCATTTTTGTGTGGGGAAGACATTAGATTTCATGACTCTCATATGATCTACGTCGGTTAAAGTTAAAGTTCCTAATGAATTAATGAGGCCAGCCTCCAATGATGCACATAAAGAACTCAATGATACCAAAGGTGTTAGGATAGGATAACCAAGAGGTGATCTAGACATAACTAATAACACTAGGTCATTCATGATCATTTCACAGCTAACCTGATGAAATTCTTAAACTACATCATAGGTATAGGTGGTGTCTACACTAGCCTATGAATGTATGAAATGAAGTACGTATTAATGAATGAAGCCGACTCTGTGTTTGCTAATGAAGGCTCCCTAGTTAAGGTCCCATATATTGAACCCTCATTTTTTGGATGTCTTGATGTCAAGTCCATGATTCCTATGTTTCATGGCATATGAACGAATGATATGAATGATGTTATGTGTTATATTCAATATGATATATGTTATGTGTAAGACGTTATGTGTTGCGTTCAATATGATACGTATCATAATGCATGTTACTCTCATGTAATGACTTCCCTAATCCAAATTTGGCCGGTCAACTAACTTTTCTAATCAAAATTTGGCAAGTTTACAGACTTAATTTTCTATGAATCATGTTGTCAGGAAAGAGATATTCTTACTCATACATATCCTTGGTGTGTGTTTACATATACCCATACTTAGTACAAGTGTGTACAAATCCGATAAAATATCTACTTTTAGGTGCAGGCACAAGTTGATGTTAGAGCTTACGGTATGACGTTGCAGCTATCCGGACGTGGATCTTACTTTCGGACTTGGTAGGCCGTCATGATTTCGAGGATGTCTACAATTATAATCTAAATTAGATATAGGCCTTAGATAGTGGAGCATGTTCCACTAGTGATTCATTTCCCATTTCATTTCAGACTTCGTATTGCTGCCATTTTGGAAAGAATACATTTAATGCAATTATGAACTTCTTCTTTCATTTGATTATCTCTATATTGGATTGTTGATTTGTGAACACCTACGATTATAAGTACAATATTTTTCGCATGAAATGAGAATACAAAAACATCAAATATTTCGCTAAAATTGATCTAGATGAACTATAGATGATGTATGCAGGCTTGCTTGCGACCTCTAAGAGGTCAACGACACTTTTCTTGTCTGGGGTCTAGATTTTGGTCGTGACAGGAACCATTTGTGCTTCCAGCAAAATCTATCTTTTGCGTGTGAAGTGTTGGGATATCTAGTAAATTCACCCCAAGTATTTATGACTCTAGGGAGATATTTTTAGGAATATTTAGATATATTAAAGTATTTCAAACCCTAATACCTAATTTTAGACTTCATTTCCTAAAAGCCAAAACCCCTCTCCCTTAGAATTCGCTCTAGAGTCTGTTTGGAAGATAGAAGTCAAAAAGAACTTGGAGTGCTGCTTAGTAAGTGTTCTTAATCCAAAACCAGTGGTTTGTCTTGCATTTGAGGTATGGTATCAATACTTGATCCCTCTTACATTTAGGGAGTCATTTTCAAAAGAATTTAAAAAGGGGTTTTGAACTTTCTTTTCTTCAATCATTGATTTTATGTATGGCTATTCTTGTAAAAGTGTTCTAATGATTTTAATGTGTTTATTGTACTATGAATTGATAATTTTAATGTTAAAAACCTAATGAACTTATGCATATGAATATTTCAAACTTTTTGTAAGAAATGGGTTAAATGAGTATGTTTGTGTAGGGTATTAACTTTGTTTTTGTTATGTTGTTATTTTTGTTTACCTACTGCACTAAGGGACTTATTATGTTGGAAGATTGATAATTTTGTTATAGTTGGTTATGTCTTGATTATATGGTGAGTTGCTCATATTGTATAATTTTTATGATAAATTGCTCTTGAGTGGTATTATCCACCTTCTTGGTGGCGGTGTTTATTTTATTAAGTTGATATTACTCATTATGTTTTGTGAGTGTTGCTTTGAAGTCCTAATATATGTAATGAAGTGATATTGATAATAAGTCTTGTCTTGTGTTTTCTAAAGTTCAATTGCATGTTTGGGTTAGATTATGCCTAAGTGAATTATATGATTTTTTGAATCATGTAAAGTGTGTGAATTGATAAATATAGGTCTAAATAATGTATAAAAGATAATGTGAATGCAATGATGCTTATATGCAAGATGTTCTCACAAGTACACAAACACACTTAAATGAATGTATGGCGCTAAATTTTTTAAGTAAAGGAGTTTTGGGGTGAACACTCCATATGAGTTTAAATGAACTGTTTAATAGCAACCTCAGTACATACTAAGAGCTTTCTAAGATAAGTCGGAGTCTAGATTATCTTTTAGAGTTTAGACGTGGTGTTCACTAATTATCCTTAACATAGAGTCTAACATTTTTAAAATCTATGGTGGTTATGTCTAGCATCGAGGATATGAAGAAGAGGTGGTAACACTTCGTGAGTTGAGATGTTGTATTCCAATGTACCTCTTGAGATGAGTTATCCTTGTCATTAGTGAATGAGTTACTTAGTAGAAATCTCCTTATGCTTTAAATATGCTCCCTTATAGGTGTAGATATTGGCAAAGACATGTAAAAGTTAAGAGAATGACCTTAATCTAGGAAAGTGAGGAGGATCCCTCCTCCTATAGGGGTTAATGTCGGGATTTCATGTCTATCAATCATTTTCTATGTCGGTTAGTCTATCTCCCACAAATGAAATTAATGTGATATGTCTTAAAAAGGAGTGTCTACTTAGGGTAGGTAGTGGAATACGACACTATTTATTTATCGCACTAGGTAAGAAATCCGAAAGAGGGGTCTTGGTAAGTCTTATTTTAATTGATTGAACTAAGTCTCCGAAAATAACGTACTACTTATGGTAGGTTGTTGTATGGGACGCTACCTATCCATTGCACAAGGTACGACCTGCCGAAATGGGATTCCTGGTGCCAAGTCTTCTGAAAGAGTGTACCACATAGGGTAGGTAGTGGTATGAGACTCCATCTATTCATTTCACTAAGTTGGCATTCCGAAAGGAAATTCTTTGTGTGTTGTTGGGTGTTCTTTTATTGTATCACCATTGAGTGGGTACTTGTTATCTCGAGGTGAGTATACCGAAGGGGAGGAAGTCTTGAGGGTTGCTTTGGTGTGCATTGAAGAATGTATATGTGTACTTTCTTCATTTCATACCTTATTGAGTGTTATAATGACCTTTGAAGGGAAACTCTGACAAAAATGATGCTTATTCCTCATTTGCAATACTTTGAAGTTCACTAATTTGGAATCTTGCATTTCACTTTAATGTTCAATTTGAGTTACTGTAAAGTTTAAGAAGTTTATTATAAATTTTTCTTTGGGTCTAAAAATATGTGAATTCTTCACTAAGTGTTAAATGGTGATTCTTATGATGTTTTGCTTTTACATTCTTGAATGTTTTACTTATTTGGCATGAAAATGCTATTTTACAAAGAAGTCGCTTTTTGCATGTTTTTACATATGCTATACTAAGTACATTATCTGGACTCAGCCAATACATTTCTATACTCTATATGTATAGGTTGAAAGCTTTTTCGAGGATTCGTAGGTGAATCCTGGGAAATCTTATCTCTGAAGATTTGGTATGTCCTCATATATTCGAGGACGTAGTCTTTTGTTTCCTAGTTTTATTATTAAGACTTATTATGCATTTTATTTAAATTTAAAAGGCTAAGTCCCTAAGATATTTTGTCGTGTATCTAAATTTTCTTGTAACAATAAGATTCTCTAATTATTTAAAAAAGATTAGTTTTTTCTATGGTTCTTGGAAAGTTTTAGTTTCGCACTACTTCATGTCTTATGTAATGAATGATAGTTAAATGACTTGTACAAGGCCCCAAAAAGTTCAAGTACGCCCAATCACGTAACGAGGGTTCTCCCTAAATTCTAAGGGTAATTTAGGGTCGTGACAGTACCACACTTGAGCAACCTCCCTCAATTGGTATGAAGCTAACTCCGCCTTCTCCCTAGAATTTCACCCCCTATGGCACTTAATACCTTGCTTACACCATCTAGAAAATCATGCTAATCCTCTCTAATACTAGAGATATGAAATATAAAAGGATTAATTCTCACAAAATCTCTCAATCTATAGTCATAGTGATTTCCACAACATTCACTGTATATTCAATACCCTTATTCACATGGGTAGGAAAGGCTTAGGCTAAAGTAAAAAAGCCTCTCTAATATCACCACTAGTCATTTCCGGGGGAACCACCGGAAACTCATTACCTTTACCTCCAAAAGGGACTTGGACACCTTGAGCAACTTCCTTAAGTTGATCAACTTGAGGAGGAACTTCCTCCTCCACTCTTCTTTTTTTTAACCTTCTAGCGGCCATTCGACTAGTATTCATCTCCTATAATCACAAGATAGGAATAGACACTTACAACCTCAACTCTATAGGAATAACACAAGATTGATGGAGAATATTAAACTCTATCTTTTTATAGCCTCTCGCCCATAGATGTGTCAAAACTAACACCAATTGTAAAGACTCTACTAGACGTTGCTTTATTATTCCTTTTTCATTGCTATGTCTATATTCATAACCAAGGCTCAGATACCAAGCTTGTTACACCCCCGAAATCACAACCTAAAATATATGGCACTATAAGATTGCTACCAGAGTATATGACCTCTTGGAGGTCTTGTACTAGGCCTTTCTTATAATTCATCACATATAGAATTATGAAAAGTTATGCAGAATTCAAACTATTCAGACGAATATCTTAAATATCTTTGATATAAAAATTATAAAAGTGCTATGTCTCAACATATGTCGTTCTTAGACTAAAGAATATTTGGTACACCACTCATACAATAAGAATATAGAAATACTTAGTCTATTACAATATTTGAAATAAAAGACATATATGCCCCTGAGTCAAGTGAGGAAGTACTTCAAATTTTCTTGACTGACACTAGAATCCTAGATTTCCTTCACCATCCTTTTCACCTTCCACCTACATATTTAGATAACAAATTATATGGTATTAGTATAAACACTTGTACTAAGTATTTCTTAATGCATAAAATCATGAAAATGGACCATTATTAGAAACATGCTCTTTTTGATTGAAACGTCATATCATTGGCATAACAACAAAAGTAATACCTTAAAAACATAATAAATCACTTAATAAATTTATCCCATTTTAAGGAAAACTTTACAGTAAGCTAATTGATTGTGTGAATTCCTTCATTGTTACAGTGTAGTTCCTCAACTTCATATTGGACACTTTCTAGCATGTAGTTCCCCCACAAAAGCTTATCCTAAGACTAATATAAGTAAGACAACGAGAGACCTCCCATATACCCTCTCTAGGAACACCTAGAAGATCCTTAAAACTACCTTTAATGATATACACACACATACAATTCACCAAACGTATCAACATGAGATCTTCCTACCGAAGGTGATTCTATGTTTCACATGAGTGAGTTGTGAAACGACCGCCCATACAATCCTTTCACTCACACTTAATAGATACTTTGGACTGTCTAGGATAGAATCATTCTCACTTAATATATCAAAATAAATCTAATATGACTTTCTATTCACAAAGGTTATCAAAAGACTTAATCAAGTAAATAAGAAGATAATGCCCATGCTTAGTCTCTCCAATATTACCTAAATAATCCTTTAGAGTACCAAAGCCTTGATCATGTCTAATGTATAAACAATATCTCCTGACTAGACTCATTATTATGAATTATCTAGGTAAGATACAAAGTGACCATTATTATGCCCCTTCATACCTTAACTAGACAACCTGTACCTACTCTAGATGAGTATTTATTCATTTAACATACTTTTATAATGTTAACATAGAGTCCCATACCACAACCTAAACTTCATAGACTTCTCCAATACTAGTATGTATCCCATATGATGAGAGTAGGCAACAACAGACATAGACCATGGTAGCTAAAATTAGAATCCGGAATAGTAATCTACTTCGATGGAGGGTGCTCTACATGCTAATGGTATAACTTGGACACATCCCATGTAGACATATGGTTAATGAATGTGAAAGTTTTCTTTATACACTAGTCTAATGCCTAACTAAAGCTACTCTCTTTACCATACTCACTCGGTTCTAGCCTTTTTTCTCATAGATTAATTCACAGTAAATGTTAATACAAGGGGTTCCATACGTAGTTCAGAACCCAATAACGTTCACCCTACCAAAGAGGTCCTCTAGGGCTACCTTAAAGTGGCAACGAGGATAGCTTACTGACTTTCTATAGGAATATATTATGTCATTCCGGCCAACAAAATATTATGTGCATTATTCATAAAAGAAGGATAACATTACGACTTTCCACTTCAAGGTTCATAACCTTACCACTAGGTTAAAGGTTCCACATAAAGAACCCCTTATCATCATTCAAGGTCCCATGTCATCCATACATACAAGACAAAAAAGCTTTAGCATCTTCAGTAAAGACACCTCATTTACATTCATACACGTATCAAGGGACCCTAGTCTACCAAAACAAGACACTGAAATACTTCACTTTAGCACCTATTGCACATCATTTTAAAGCACATAAGATCATACTTCTATAATATAATGAATATACCCATCATATGAGTGTTATAGTAAGTTAGGATGAATCATGTATCAACTTTAGGACTACACCATATAGACATAGTTATAGTCTAACATGATCACCTAACAACGTTAGTAAAAGAACACATACTTTCACATTACTAACATGTAGGTAGATATTATCATAAAACACATAATCACCTACACAGATCATCACGATATACAAAGTAATTTGCCGACAAGGCCATGATAATCATAATACATAAAATAACACTGACGAGGCCACATCGTTTACAAGTAAAACATAGAGCACTGCCACCATAAGTGGACCATACAGATAAAATAATAATGCAAAACCTAATTAACATATAATAAAGAGTATTATGGAAGCGTACGACCAATCCATTCTCACCACATCAATCCATAGATAGATCATCAAATACAATACCAAAAGGCCCTTAGCCATTGTCATGGCCATCAATTCAATACGAAAACCATAATATTCATTGAATATAAACCATTCAATATATATTTATCAATATAAGACATCCTATATTTAAATTAAATAAGATTCTTACATCATTCAATAGCCCATAGAAAACTACAGTAGAATTCATAAGCATTGAGACAATATAAATTTACCCATAAAGCATTCAAAAACTAGGGTTCATGAATTACATTTGTTCATAGGTTAATTATGTTAAAATAATGTAATTAACAAAAATTGAATCAATTTTCAATTATTTACAACCTTTAATGTAAGAACCCAAGGAAAAAATTCAATTTAGAAAACTCATCTTTTTGAGACGTCTTTGAAACTCAGTTTGATGATAAAATTTCCAAGGATTTAAAACATTACCTAAATGATGTTCATCATTGAAATTGATTAAAAAAATCACCACTCAAATCTCCAATCCAAGGTCTTCGTTGAGTTTTGGCTTCAATATTGTTTTACAAAATTACTAAGAATTTTTTGGTTTTGATTTTGAAGAATGATATTATCTAGGTATTTAGGAGTTATAAACAGATTTAAAATACCTAAAATACCATTAGGAAACCTCATTAATTATTATTTAGACTTTGGATGCATTTACCATTTCACCCTTGCAACTTACAATGAATTGCGCATGAAACCAGTCCAGCCCACAACTGGCCATCGACGGGCCATTAGTCCATAAACGGACCATTCTGGATGTCCGTCGATGGGTTCAGAGACTTGAGACTTGGAGTGTGAACTCCTTATGATAAGTCTTTGCTCACGAATCTAATTGACGGGGCGTTGACTTGCCAATTAGTCGCCATTTACCTCCTTCATTTTGGACTATCCTAGAAAGCCTTTGGCAAGAGGAATCGTCCTTCCTCAAAGACCCTTGTTTGGTCCTTGGGGATGTTTGACTAGATGTTTCAAACCCGAATATGTTCCTATACAAGATTAGTACCTCCATAGATATTTAATATAAAACGAACGCATCAAAATGGACCAAAGATGCGAAGACACACAAGGTCATTTAAGGCAAACCATTCGAATGTGATGCACATTTTTGGACATTTGAACTCCAAACATCATTAAACTCAACAGACTGCTTATAAACACTATAATAACTGATATAAGGTCCTGAAAATATCATTAAATATATATAGACATATAAAATCACATAAGGCAGATAGGGGAAACATCCTCATTACCATATTATAAATAATTTTTTGACCTTATACCCTCATGACAAACATGTTAGACTCTAGTTTAACCTAAGTAGTTTTAGAGGTATTACAGGAATAGAAATATATAATGTAACATTCTGGAATTCCCCTCTAGACATAACCGGCTTCCTCGTCCCCTTTTAGGAGTAACACTACCCTCCTAACTTACATCATTACATTCATAGGTAAAAATTAGCGGAAACTTAAAAATTTTACTACTTCCACATTGAGGTTTACATAGACATCTACACACTCTCTCTCTCTCTCTCTCACATGTGTGTATATATATATATATATGTATAATGTTTAATTTACAAATGAAAAAGAAAGGAACATAGATGTTTTAATACTAAAAAAAACTTCTTAGGCTTGATAGTGGTACTTCCCTCGGAAAGTGAGGACCTACCCAACTTGGCTGATCAAGAATTTCAAATATTCTTCAAAGTCGTCTTGAAAACAATTTTAATGATCGGAACATGAAATAATAGGGAAAAGGAAGAAATAGTGTTAGTACACCACCTATACTAAGTATGGGACCATATTCACACATTCTTTTAAATCATGCTAAAAAAAGGGACATTTCAAGAGGTATGCACTTTTCATTAAAAACAGTAATGTACATTCACAAGACCATACAAACCAATAGGACATATTCATGAAGTCATAGGCATGTATATCATATGAACAACAATATCAATTCTAGTCAACTTAACATTAATACATGTACTTGAATATATAGTCAAGTGACTCTATCATCAAGTCATAGCAGCAACATGGAGGAATAATAATACATTTATACGTAACAAAAGTATAACAATTACCCATAACCCCTATCATGTTAATAAGTGCAATAACCATGCAAAGCCCCATAACCGTACTCGATCAAGTACCCCAAAAAGAATGATGACCAACCTCCTACTTCACATAGCATAACATTAAAGAGTACATATAATCATACTTCAACAGTGTAGACAAACACATATTAATAAGTGACATCAATAAACATATAGCATCAACAATGTGAAAGTTCATCATATACATATCACATACTATCATAAGCATATTCATATATATGACTTCCCTGAAGGCTAACTAGTTCAATGTTTAGGTAGAGTCTCATACCCCTCCTAGACTAAGCTTAACCCTTTAGGTTATCTAGTAACAGTTTATTCCTTAATTCATTTTACTTTTTTGGAACATTTTTCCTTAACCGAAATAGACATCATGAGCTAATTTGGTATCCGGTGTTATGGAACCCCACACCAAAAAAAAGGTGGACTACTTGCCAACGTAGTACCAATTCATGTGCATAGCAACTACGTGGATCCATTAGCTAGTATTCCTATGGGGGAAATATAGTTAAATAACTAGGATATATACTTGGGACCGTATTTATTCTACATGAATTGTATTCTCCAATCTCAAGAACATTAGTAATCTTGCCTTTCTTATGTTCAAGGGACACTCCTCACTCTAGTTCACTCGGTGCTTAGATACAGCCTTCTTTGAAATGTCTTTAATGTCTTTATTATTCATCCTTGATTATTGTAGGTCATAGGGTCTAAAACTGTCATAAACATCATCATCATCATATCTTAATAAGAATTTCATGAGTAATGTCCTTTCATTAAAATTCATATAGGTGAGGTTAGCACATTAACATTTTCAAATCATGATAAGGCATATTTGTGAATAATCACCATCCTTAAAACATTGACATCTTAGTCAACATCTCATAAACAGAGTCAAGAAATTCAAATTCAACACAATACCACCCTATAAATCCTAATACAACATATACTCAAATACAATAACATGAGTTAATTAAAATTAACCATAATTTGAAGTAAAGGAGAGGGATCATAAGACTTACAAAGTCTCTTGAATAACTAGTCATCGATGTATTACCATAAACCCTTAATTCAACCTAATTAGGGTATAAAATCATCATAATTAAATGACCAACACGATAACAGGACTAAAAGGAACACTTCACCATAATTCAGCACTAGTCATAGCTTAAGACAAGAGACATAGATCAATGTCATAATCTTTTTCAATTACTCGAGAACTAGAATGATAGGACTATAATACACCCTAATTAATTCAGTATTGATATAATAACATCATCTAGTAGTAATTAATTTTATAACAATGTCAACTGATCAACATTACACAATTCATATCAAGATCACAACCTAGGGTTAAGGGGAAAAGGGCATATTCTACAATCTAGACCAAAACATAAAGATATATCAAAATTAAGTTAGATTAAATTTTAATATATGCATAATATCTAAAATAAATCATATAAATATCAATTCACAACATCAAATTCGTATTGGATGAAAACCCAACTTTTGAATTCAATTTGATGGAATCCTTTAAGGGAAGAGGTCTCAAAAGTGAAATACATCCCAAACCTTACAAATTGATTAATATTGGGAAATAAATTCCACTCCTTGGATCCCTTACACCCGTTTCTAAATTGTTCTACAATGGGGGTTTCATTGGGAAAGAGAGAGAAGATAGAAGGAAGAGAGTTTTGGATTTGTGAGTTATGAGAGTTTTAGTTAGTCTTAATTAGATTAGGTTTGGTGAAGGGGGTTAAATAACTTTATTATACCTCCCTTAACCTCTAATTAACTTCCTAACTAAAGAAATTATTTATTAAACATAACGTAAAATGGGAAGTAAAAGTAGCCTCTCATAGATAAACCACAATCGATGGATCGTGGGTCAATCGATGGCCAGTCCCCCCTTCGGTGATGCACATCCGTTTGTAAGTTTAAATGCTATGAAAAAGAGTACCTTAAAAAATTTGTCTAAGTGTTGGTCAACGCATGACATTGACACCCTGTTGATTCCCCTATTGGATGCACGCTGCCCAAGCAATCTTTGACCCCAGAATGCAGGGGTCCTCATCAAGGACCCTTGGTTGGTCCTTGGTGAGTCGTGTATGGTAGTTTCAACTAAGATATAACTCTCAATTGTGTAAGACACCCTTCAACAATTTTCATCATTTTTTGACTCATAAAAGCTCGTTAAATAGGCTAAGACATGCTAGCACCTCATTGAACTAGTTTTCGTACGTCATGGACATTCTTGGACGTTTTTGTTGCTGGAGTTCCTAAATGACTTATTTTTATTAACATGGACCTTAAAAAAGTGTACAAACCATATGAAACTTATGTTATTCTTTAGAACACATCATAGTTTTTTGAAGAGTTACGTTATTCCCCCCCCCTTTTAGAATATTCGTCCCCAAATGACACTAAAGATCATCTAAAGGAATGAAATAGACTCAAGACTACCGGTCCAACCAACATAAATACATAACAACATAAATGATGATATTCACAAAAGGCAATTAAAAACTTCAATTACAACACATAATGTTCAAAATCACATTATGGGGAATTTCATTTTTCGCACACAACTACATTAGCTTAACAATTCATATATGAGTCAATTACTCCATATCTTAACTTATCAACATGCTACATATCATTTCATAAAGATTCCCCATATAAAAATGAATATCATGACTTAAAAAATCAAAATAACAAAAAATTAATGTGGAAAGGCACAATTTCACTTTAATTCATTGTGATGACATCAAAAATGCACATTTTTTCAAAATATTACCAAAAATAAAGAAACTTCAATTTTTTATTTTTAGTCATTATTTACAATATTAATAAGAACAACTAATTATCGTAACCAAATAAAGGAGGGTAACGAGAATTCATGTCGGCGTCGGCCTCATGTGTTGAACTCTCAAGTAGGAGATTTTTCCATAAACCCTTTACGGAATCCCCCTCTTCATTCCTCAATTTCATTACTTTCCTATCAAATATTTGAACCTAAACATTCTCATAAGAAAAGTTATTCTTCTGACCAAGACCCTCAATAGGAAAAATAGACACGGGATCATTGATACACTTCTTAAGCATAGAAACATGGAAATCCGAATGAACCAAAGCCCATTCATTAGGGAGTATCAATTCAAAGGAAACCTTACTAACCCTTAGCAAGGTCTCATAGGGACCCACATAACGAGGACTGAACTTCCCTTTGTTTCAAAATCTAACAACCCCTTTAATAGGAAAATTTTTCAAATACACCTTATAACCTTCTTACAACTCTTAATATGTTTTCCTATGATCGGGATAAAACTTTTGCCGACTGTAGGTCATTTTCAACTGGTTCCTTATAATATGAACTTTTTCCAAAGTCTTATCAATCAAATCGGGACAAAAAATCAAAGAGTAACCACTTAAAACCACGCAATAGGATACCTACACATCCTACCATACAAGCTTTCATATAGAGACATGGATATAGATGAATGAAAACTATTATTGTTAGCAAACTCCACCAAAGGCAAATTTTTATCCCAATTTAATTAGATTTAATAATACAAGATCTAAGCATATCCTCAATGGTTTGAATAGTATGTTCTGCTTGATTTCCATTTGGGGATGGAAAGCGGTGATTCACTTCACCTTGGTACACAACCCTTATTAGAATGACCTCCAATACCTAGATGTGAATTGTGCACCCACATATGCTATGATGGATAATGGAATACCATTGCGACACACAATCTCATCTATGAAGATCCTTTAATAATATTTTGCCAAATAGGTAAAACTGACGGGATTGAAATGAGCGCAATTGTTCAACCAATCCACAATCACCCATATAGAGTCATATTGCTTTTGTGTCAGAGTCACACATACCAAAAAATCAATATTAATGCAATCCTACTTCCATGTAGGAACTAGGATTTTTTTGAAGTAAACTACCCGCCTTTTGTTGTTCGCCTTTCACTTGTTGGAAATTTTGACACTTACAACAAATTCTGCTATGTCCCTTTTCAAACATCCCACTAAAACACATCCATAAGGTCATGGTACATCTTTGTCTAACCCGAATGTAAGGAGTAACATGATGCATGATCTTTCTTAAGGATCTGATTCCTCAAACCATTAACATTAGGCTCACACAACTTCCCTTGATACCTCAACAAATAATCCCCCCTATGGATAATGACTCATAAAGCTTGTCGAGAACCGATTTATTTTACTCCATAAATGGTTGACCCGAGTGTTGTTTGGAATTCACCTCAACAACCAATGACGACTCGGAGTTACGATGGACCATAAAACCACCATTCCCATAATTCCAACCTCAAACCCAATCTATCCAACCTATGAACATCTTTCACTAGGTGATTCTCGGCTTCCTCTACATGAGACACACTACCCATGGAAAAATGACTTTGAGAATCTGCAACCACATTAGCCTTGCCGGGGTAATAGAGAACACTCATGTCATAATCCTTCAATAATTCCAACCACCTTCATTGTTAGAGATTCAACTCTTTTTTAGTAAACACATATTGGAGACGTTTGTAGTCGATAAACACATCAACATGAATACCATACAAGTAATGCCTCCATATTGTTGAGGCAAATACAACGTCTGCTAATTCAAGATCATGTGTTGAATAGTTTCTCTCATGCACCTTATGTTGTCTAGAAGAATAGGCTACCACTTTCTTATGTTGCATAAGCACACACCCTAAAACCACAGGGGATGCATAACAATATACAAGAAAGACATTTGTACCCTACGGTAAAGTCAACATAGGATCTTATGTAAGCCTGTCTTTCAAGATTTAGAAGCTTCTCTCACATGCCTTCGACCACTCAAACATCTTAATCTTTTGGGTCATATGATCACCCTCATGTTTTGAATATACCACCCTCCAAATTGTCCATATGATCACCCTCATTTTTCGATTATACCAAGATGTCCCCAATGCATACAACGAAATATGAATCTAGGAAATTTTGAAAGACCCTATTCATGAGATCCATAAATGCGGCAGGGGCATTTGTGTTACCAAAAGACATCACTACGACCTCATAGTTATAATAAGTAGTCTAAAATGTCATCTTAGGTATATACCCACCTCTCACCCTAAGTTGCTGATACCCCGATCTCAAGTAAATCTTAGAAAATTATCTTTCCCATTGGAGTTGATCAAACAAGTCCTCAATTCGAGGGACAGGATACTTGTTTTTAATAGTGACGTTATTGAGTTGATGGTAATATGTGCACATCCTAAGGGAAACATCCTTATTCTTCACAAACATTACCCATGCATCCCATGGAGAAATACTAGGTCTACTGAAGCCTTGGTCTCGTAAATCATTGAGTTGAGACTTCTAGTGATTCAATTTGGTTGGAGCCATACGATAAGGAGGAATTTAAATGGGATTTGAATCAGGTAAAAAGTCGATATCAAAATAAATTTTCCGTTTGGGAGTAATACCGGGAATATCATTAAGAAAGGCCTCCAAAAATTCCCTCACTACGGGCATCGACTTTATGGGAGGAATTTTAGAATCTAAACAATGAACTCTTACAATTGGTATAAAAACAAGTTAGAGATCATTTTACAAGCTTTCAAATAATAAATGATACGACCTCTACAAATAGAGCTTCCCTCCTTCCACTCTAAACCAGGATCATTTCAAAACTTAAACTTGACCACCCTCGCTCTACAATCTATGTAGGAAAAGCAAGCATTTAAAAATCCATAACCAATATGACATCAAAATCAAAAAATATATTCTACTAGTTCAACCTATGTAACTCTATTGGGCAACATTATAGGACAATTTATATACACCCTCTTTGAAACATCCGCCTCATCTACGGGGTATATACCATAAAAAGTTCATTTAGAATGTCGGATAAGGTATCACATTTCTTAGCTATCAAGGGAGAAAAAGAATATAAAGTATCTCCCTGATGAATTAAAGCATATACATAAATAGAGAAAACTTTCAACGTACCGGTCACCACGTTGGAGAAGTACCTGCCTCACCCATAGTGTAGAGAGCATAGAAGCGATTCTTCTTCAAACCATCATTAGAACCAGTTCCTTTTCCCCTGTACATGTATTTACCCGTCACATTTTGGCCATATTGTACCTTTTGCCCGCTTTTAACACAACCAATAAAATATCCATCCCCTTAAGACAACCACCATTGTGCTTTTTGCCACATTTTCCGTAAGTTAACCTCTTGGATGATGAACTAGTATCCCTTCAGTTTTAAGGCTTAGGGTTAGAAACCCTATCATTCCTTTGTTTATGAAACTTGGAAGGAAATTTATTAGAAACCCTCTTCTTAAACCTAGGCTTTTCTTGAATCTTATGCCTATCTTTTGAAGAATCACCATCAAAAGATCTTGCACTTTTGGCATCTCTACTCTTCCTTTTAGCCGTTGTATCTACCACTTGTTGAGCCTGAACCATGACACTAAAAACGTTCTTATTATTATATAGCATAGCCGAATGACATTTCTCTTTCAAGTACTCCGACACTCCCGTCAAAAAGCACTTCATTTCACCTCTAGGGCCGAAAATTAAAAATCTTTTACTACTTCTACATTAAGGTTTACATAGACCTCTACACACACACACACACATACACATATGTATATATATCGAGTATATGTAGAACCTTTATATTGAAAAGATTATTTAGTCTTGTACATTTAATACACATCGATATATCGGATATAACACAGTGTCAAAATAGTTCTATCATCTCATAACCATATAATACAAGTATATCTCACCGGTCCAAACACATATTACAATACAATAATACAACATATAGGTCATATAATGTTTCATATTCACATAGAAAGAAAAGAAACCTATGAGTTTCATAATAAAAATCATTTCATAGGCTTGATAGTGGAATTTCCCTCGGAAGGTGAGGACCTACAAAACTTGGATAATAAAGAATCCCAACTTTTCTTCAAAATCGTCTCCAAAAGCACTTCAATAACCGTAACCTAAAATATTGGGGAAAAGGAATAAATGGGGTTAGTACACCACTTGTACTAAGTATGAGACCATATATCCACATACTTTAAAATAACATTAAGAAAAAGGATATTTCATTACTATTTCATAGCTTAAAAGAAGAGACTTAGGTCAAATCGATAATATACTTCATAACCTAGATCAATTACTCAAGAACTATCATAATAGTACACATATGAATCTTAATATATCCATAATTTATACAATAACATTATCTAGTAGTAATTCGACCAATAACCAATTCAATCGAACCAACATTACACAATTTACATAAAGATCACAACCAGGGTAAAGAGGAATAGGTCATTCTCTACAAACTAGACCTGTCAATAAATTTAACATAATTTATCTAGAATACATGTTATTATATTAATAATATACAAATGAAATCATAAACAAATCAATTTACAAGATCAATTTTCAGAATAGAAAAGACCCTCTTGAAAACAAAACTTTTGAAATCAATTTTTTGGAACCCTTTAAAGAAAGAGGTCGCAAAGATGAAAGGAATCCTATATATTATTGTTTTATGAATAAAGATAGAGAAATTCGACCCTTAGGATCCTATCAACCCACCATTATCTTTGTCTTCAATGGAGTTCATTAACTAGAGAGAGAAAGAAGAAAAAAGGAAGAGAGTTTTGGGTTTGGGAAATTCTGAGAGCTTAGGTTAGTCTAATTGTCTTTGGGTCTTTATATACATGTTTAAATAACTTAATTATACCAATAAAAAATCCTAATTAACCTCCATACTGAACCAACTAATTAGATAAATTATTTCAAAAAGATCGAAAAATAGCACCGTCACAGACGACACCATGATCGACGGATCATGTGTCCATCGGCAGACACTGTGCACCTCCGTCGATGAGTTAAGAGTATATGAAAAAGAGATATTTTAAGATTTTAGCTAAGTGACCATTGACAGAGTCATCGGCGCTCTGTCAATTCACCAATGGCCTGTTGGTGGCATTTGTTGGTGACACTGTCCCTTGACCGCTTTTGGTCACTCTTGCAAGGTTCATCCTCAACGGACATTGGGTTGTCCCTGGGAAGTTGTGCCCAATATTTTTTACTAAGAATTAACTATAATACGTTTTATAGACCCGTCACATAATTTTCATTATTTTCTGACTCCTAAAAGATAGTCAAACACGCTAAGGCACGGTAGTACCTCATTGAACTAGTCTCCCGACATCATGTACTTCCTTTGACGTTTTGGTTTCTAGACTTCCTAAATGACTTATATTAATTAAAATAGACCTTAAAAAAGTGTCTAAACCTTTTGAAATAGACCTTAAAACAGTGTCTAAACCTTTTGAAACTTATAATAGTCTCTAGAACACGTCTTATCTTTTCAAAGAGTTACATTATCCCCCCATTCGGAATACTCGTCGCCGAAAGACACTTATATCTTTTGAGAGGATAGAATAGACTCAATACTAGAAACCCAAAAAACATCAGTACATTTAAAAAAATTTCACAACTTTAATAGTAAAAATTATGCAAGGAAATTCAAAAACATTAATTACCGCACATAAGGCTCAAATCAAATATGAAGAGTTTCCTTCTTACAACTACAAGATGAGGTTAACATACCATATATGAGTAAATTATGCCACAACATAAATTACGAACCTGCTCAATATCGTTTAATAAAGAATCACCATATAAAAATGCACAACATAATTCAAAATAAGTAGAATTCCAAATTTTAAAGTCAATATGCACAATTTCACAGTAACTTCACTATAATGACATAAAAAATGGACTTGTTTTTTTGAAATCATCACCAAAATCAAAGAAACATCAATTTTAGTCTTTATTTTATTAATAGTCAGAACAACTAACCTTAGTTATCAAATAGTTGAGGGTAACGGGGCTTCATGTTGGCCTCAGCCTCCCATTTTGCACCCTACACTAGGTGGTTCTTCTATACCACCTTTACGGAAGTACCTCCTTGTTCATTAACATTTATAGATACCCATCAATGATTTTAATCGGAACATCCTTATAGTAGAGGTTATCCTTCACACCAGGACCCTAAATAGGAAGAATGGACTTGGGATCACCAATACACTTCTTAAGAAAACCGGATTAACGAAAGTCAAGTCATTATGAAATCTTAACTCATATGCCACCTAACCAATCTTTTATAGGATTTCAAAGGGACCCACATAACAAGGATTTAACTTTCCTTTCTTGCTAAATCTAACCACCCATTTCTTACGCAAAATTTTCAAAAACAACTTATCACCTCTTTCAAACTCTAATTCCCTTCTCCTATGATCGGCATAAGACTTTTGAAGGCTATAGGTTTTTTGAAACTAAATCCTTTTTATATGAAACTTATCCAAAGTCTTATAAATTAATTTGGGACCCAAAATTGAAGACTCACCAACTTCAAACCACCCAATTGGAGATCTACACCTTCTACCATACAAGCCTTAATAAGGAGTCATATATATAGATGAATTGAAGCTATTGTTGTGAGCATACTCAACCAAAGACAAATGTTTATCCATATTTCCCTTGAAATCAACAATACAAGCTCTAATAATATCATCATATCATATACTAGTACGATCCGTTTGACCATCCATTTGAGGATGAAAAGTGGTGCTTAACTTTACCTTGGTTCCCAACCCTTCTTGAAATAACCTCCAAAACATTGAGTTAAATTGTGCACCCCTATCAGATATGATGGATAACAGAATAACATAGGGATAGGTGGTGATGGTTTAGTTAATTGTGAGTTTCTTATATTGTATAATTCTTATTATGAATTGCTCCTGCGTGGTATGGTCCACCTTCTTGGTGGAGGGGTTTACTTGATGCATTTAGATATATTTGGTGTGTATTGTGAGTATGTCTTTTAAGGCATAATTTGTAAAATAAGTGATAATAAATATGGTCCTTGTATTGTGTATTATGGAGCTTGAATTACATGTTGTGGTTATAATTATGCGTAAATGAAGTATATGACTTTGTGAATAATATACAGTGTATGATTATATGAATTTAAGGTTTAAATCATGTATAAAAGACAAATGTAAATTCAATGAAGTTATGTACAAGGTGTGCCCACATGTACACACACACTCACACTTTAATGATCTAATGAATCTAATTTAAGTCAACACGGCAGTTTCGTGGTGAACACTCTTCGTGAGTTGAGATGAAGTGTTTAGTAGAAATGACAATATATCCTAAGAGGTTTGTAATATTGGTTGGAGGATGAATGCCTTCATGAGTTAGGTTTGGTGTTCATTAGTTATCCTTAACCTATAGTTTATAATGTTTAGAATCTATGGAGAGTTATGCCTAGCAAAGAGAGAATATGAAGAAGAGGAGGTTACATTACGTTAGTTGAGATGTTGTATTCAAATGTACCCTTTGAGATGAGTACTCCTCGTTAGTAAAAAATGAGTTACTTAGTAGCAATCTCTTTATCCCATAACAATGTACCCACATAGGTATAGCTATTGGCCAAGCCATGTAATTGCTAAGAGAATGACCTTGCTCTAGGAAAGTGAGGATCCCTCATCCGATAGGGGTTAATGTCGGGATCCATGTCTAGGTCTCATGGTTTATATAGGTTAAGCTAACTCCCACAAAAGTAATGCATATTCTAAGTGATCTAAAAGAGTGTACTACATAGGGTAGGTAATTGAATGAGACCCTATTTTCCATTACATTAGGTAGGCATTCCGAAAGGGAAGTATTTGTGAGCCTTATGTGAATTGAATGAACTAAGTCTCCTAAAATAATGTATTACTTAGGGTATGCATTTTTATTGGGACGCTACCTATCCATTGAACTAAGTAGACCTTCCATAACAGGAATCTTGGTGCTAAACCTTCTATAAGAGTGTACTACTTATGGTAAGTGATGGTATGGGACGCTATCTACTCACTGCACTAAATAGGAAATATGAAAGAGAAGTATTGGTAGGTTGCTTGAGTTTCATTCTAATCTCTTCTTATTGAGTGGTGGCTTTTGCCAGTTATTTAAATTGTCATTACTCTTACTGCGAAATACCCCAAAAAGGTTGAGTAAGAGAGAGAACTCCTCTAAAGAAAAAAGGTGACATAACCCCAAGGTCAATGAGTTGAAAGGGGTAGACTTGAGAATCGCTTTGGTATTTATTGAAGGAGGTGTATGTGAATTTACTTCATGTCCTAACTCTATGGTTCTTGGCATAATCTTAGTTAGTGAATGTCCAACAGAAATGAGTTCACTTCCTCATTGCTTTGCTTTTGAAATTCACTCCTTTTGAATATGGATTAATTCACTATAAATGTAAAAAATGATTCATTGTAATGTTTGATAGTTTACATTAAATGGTCCTATTTGGTTAAAATAATGAAAATTTCTCTCTATGTTTTAAATGGTGATCATTATGTTTTTTTTTATATTCATGAACATTTTTCTTAATTGGCATGAAAAGGTATTTTTACTAAAATCCCGCTTTTTGCATGTTTTTGTATGTGCTATACTTAGTACATTATATTTACTAACCTAATACTTTTCTATACTCTATTAGTATAGGTTGGAGTCTCCTTAAGATTTGACGATGAAGCTTTTGAAATCTACTCTCTTAAGATTTGATATACCCTCATATATTCGAGGACATAGTCTATGTTTTTTAGTTATATTTATAACAACTATTATGTACTTTCGTTCAAAGTAAAGGGCCGTGTGCGTAATATATTATGTCCTATATTTAAGTTGGCTTGTGGCGATAAGAATCTCTAAATAATTTATGAAAGATTTCTTTTTTATTAAATGTCGTGAAATGTAATAAATTGTGCACTACTTTTCATGTCTTATGAAATGACCGATAGTTAAGGGCTTCTACAGGACCCCAAAGGGTCAAGAATGCCCCATCATGACCCAAGGGTTCTTCCTAACTTCTAGGGGGTACTTTCGGCTTGTGACAGACTTGGTATCAAATCCTAAGGTTATGGGAAATAGTTTAAGGTCTAAACGTCTCACTAGCCACGTCTAGTAGTATATGCGTAATTTCTGTGAGTCGTGACACGTCGATGGACGACAGGCTATAGGAAAAAGAATTTCACATTCTTCAATTCTATTGAATTGTTCCATAGAACATAACTCCATGAGGCTTCTCTCTCTTATGTTCCCTTGTTCGGTGATCTTCTAGGTGTGATTTCTTTGAAGTGGAGATGTGTCTATGTTTGAGGGAGAGAAAAGTTGAATTTTGATTGTATGATGGTTTTGTGGCTAGAAGAGTAGATATGAAGGTATGATTTAAAAAGTTTGATGTGATGCCATTTATGTCTAGGTGTGATTTATTAGATTGGAAGTGTTGTGATGAGAAACTTTATGGTGATGTAGTTCAAATAATGGTAAGAGTTATGATAATTGAATGAAGTGCCTTTGAAAGTAATTGAGTCATCTTGTAATTATGTCCAATGATGGTAGATATTCTATAAGTTGTAAACTTGGGGAATGTTGAGAGGATATTAAGATTTTCTAAGAGTAGTGGGCAATCATCTTGTGTGGTTAATGATTCTTAGTTGTTCTCGTGATTTGGTTGAAATTTTTGTGTAGGTTTACTTTAAATAGGAAATGTGGTATGAATACCTACTAATGGAATTTTGTTCAATGAGATTGAGTCAAGTGGTGCCTAAGATTTTAATAAGGTGATGTTTAGTAGAGTTTTTAATAGCTTAAATCATATGAGGAAAGTGTTAAGCATGACTTGTAAGGTTGATTTTAGTCTTGATGAGCATGTGTTAAGAGTAGTGTGAGTTCCTACCTTGTGACAAATATAATGGTACTTTTAAGTATGAGGCCTTGAAGATGGCTTTACCCTAAGTGGGGGAGAGTGAGTTTAGTTGAAAGGTAGTTGATATCCTCATCTTTTCATTTTGTTCTTATTCAAGCTTGAGACCAAATCCTTAGTAGTTTTGTAATGACTAAGAGTCTTGCATAATTGTATGAGTTATAATGTCTTGTATATGAAGATAGACGACTTAAGGTCTAATTTTAAAGAAGAAAGTTAAAGCTATGTTTTGCATGATGAATGTTGAGTTGAATTTCTTGTAGTGTACTTAGACCAAGACAATCCTCAAGGGTCACTAAGTGAGAGTGGTGGTATAGGATGCTACTCTGACATTGCATTAAGTCTAACTTACAAAGTGTATTTGGAGTTGCATCTCATATTTTCAAGATATCTTGTTATATTTTCTTGAAAGGTGCATTACGGACAATGAAGTTTTGAGTTCACTGTAAAAAAGTCAAAATTTTGAGAAAATAGCATTTTTCATGAATTATGATTTCAATGTGTTTATAAATGATTTTTATTAAAATTCTTAATGTTTGATAATGTAGTTCCTATATGAGTGAAGAAATTAAAATAAGATTGAATTTGTGAAGTTTTACAATTTGCCTATGTATAGTGATGCTAACTGTGAAAATCTTCATTTTTTTGAAAAAATTGGTTTTTCTTTAATTGTAATAGCAATGTGTGTAAAAGTGTTGTATATGAGAATATTTAATGTTGCAGAAGGTAGTTCCTCCATAAGTGAAGGATAAGAGAAGATTTTGAAATGTGAGAGTTTTGCTAAAGTGCTTGTGTTGCGAAGTGTGTGAAGTCGTGCATTTGCGATTCTTACTAGTTTATGCATAAATATGATGTTCGGTACTTGATTGTAATACGTTATCTAATTCTATGTGAGTCCCTGATGATCTTAAAGTGTTTAGTGTCATTAAAGGACGAATGTTGTTCTAATTGGATGAGAATGTAACACCATAAAACAAACTAAGGTGAACTACAGCCTTGTGATGGTTTCTTGAGTTAATTTTATGTTAAAATGTGTTACATTAATGTTCTTAGTCATTGTGTAAAGTTTGGTTAAGTTTGGAGGTCAAACGTCCACGAACGTCCATGACGTTCGCAAACTGTGCCTTAGAGAGCACTTATGTGCCTTTGTGTGTTTGAGTGAGTCTTACTAGTTCGTTTTAATCAAAATTGATGTGAATTGTTCCAAATACCTATAAGACTATGTTTAAGGGTCTAATGTCTTGGTATGAGCGTACCTAGGACCCACGACGAGCCCTAGAAGAGGACCCCCCTTTTGGCAAGAAGGTGCAAAATAGTGACCAAATGACGACCCAAGGGATGGTCTGATGGTCAACAAATGGTTCATCGAACACACGGCATCAATTGGACCTGCAAGAAAAGAAATATTTACCATGAAGGAGATTAAGTCCCACAATGATACCTCACCAATGTGTCGTTGGTTGACAAACGGTCCGTTGGTGGGTCTGTCTCTGGGACTGCAACAAAAGATGTCTATTCCCTTTAATTACTTGGGGGTTTGGTAAATTTAGCAAATGTCTTTTATGAACCTTCAGTTATATTTTTCGGGTTATTCAGTTATTAATGTGTTTAAAAACCTAATACCTTATTTTAGACTCTATTTCATAAAATCCAAAACCCCTCCCTCTTAAAAGACTTTCTTATGTCACCATGGGAGTTAGAAGTCAAGAAGAAACTAGGAGGACAGTTTGTGGATGTTTATTAATAAAATATAATGGTGGTTTATTATATAAGATGTATGGCATCTGAGACGCTCAAACTTACATCTCAAATAAGAAGTAAAGCGGTCGTGTCAAGTAAATAACCCAACTAGTGAGGTTAGGATCGTTCCCACGAGGAAAATAGTCTAGACTTAACTTAAACCATTTATTACTATTGTTTGGTCAATGACTTCCTTGGAAAGTAAAAACATAAAAAGGGGGGTTTCTATTTCTAAATGAGTGAAAATAAATAAAGAACTTGAAAGAGACACCTAACAGCTTTGAAAGTTGGATTTTAATAAGTTAATCAGAGTAACTAGGGTTTACGTGTTCCCCACAGGTTCATAACTTTATAATTCTAACTATAACAATTCTTTCCTAGTATCTTTCATGTAAAGTGATAAGCTATGTATTTCTAAATCCTTGGTCCGGCATCTAGAAAATCTCACTCCGCACCTTGGTCCGGCTACGTGTGTTGCTATCCTAACCCTTATCCTTACCTCATATTAAGCATCGTATTCGATAATTGACTAAGTTATTACCTCGTACCAATCAGTACTAGCCTATTAGATAGTATACACTAAATTTATGTTAATAATTCTTTTCCTATTATCTACCTCCTTGGTCCTGCAAGTAGCATTAAGGCGATTTCTAACATAGGCCATCTGTTAAAAAGACTTCTAAGCGAAAGAATTATAAATACATGCAAGACACTATTCTAGAATTGTTATTTTAGTTAGGGTTTATCTCATTATTTGCCTATGGTTCCCACAACCCTAGTTATGGAGTTTAGTTACTCATAGCCATAAACACAATATTCAAATATAGTAGATAAGAATTCATGTACTTACTTCAATGAGAAAGAGCAAAATCCAAGAGTTTGCTTGAATAATCTCCTCAAATTACTTGGAAGAATCTCAAAATCCAACACTAATACACAAATTCTAAGAATATGATGTCTAATCTAATAGAGTCTAACTATCTGGTGTTTAACCCAAAAAACGAGGTTTTTTGAACTATTTATAAAAAACAAAAAAACCTAATTAAACAAGAAATCTGTTTGCTGGAAATCTGCCAAAACGCGGCTGGGTCGACGGACCGTCATGGACTCTGTCGTCCCATACTTGTTCAATTTCTTCTACTTCTCTCTTCACCACCCTCGACGGGAAGTATGACGGACCGTCATATGCACAACGGTCCGTCGAGGGTCTTAGTTTTAAAAAACTTCAACTCTTGGTATCTAGGTACTGGATTACTTCTCTGAACTTCATGACGAACCTGCAGAACGGACCGTCAAAGCAACGATGGACCGTCACAAGCTTTGTAACCCCTTACTTTGTCAGACTTTCTCATCTTCCTTCAGCAGCTTTATTACGCTGCCACCTACAGACCGTCACAAGCACGAAACACCGTCATAAACTCCGTGGGTTGTCTCTTCTGCATTTCTTCGCTTAAAATGTTCGGATTCAGCTTTGGACAGATTTCCTGCAAAACAAAGAGAAACTTATATAAAAATTAGCCCAAAAATGGCTTTTGGACACACTAAACTTAAGGAAAAAGTATTAATTATACTTTGAAACCACGGTATATCAACACCCTCAATTTAAATTCGTTGTTTGTCCTCAAGCGACGCAATATGACTCACTACACAATCTTTGTACAATAGTATCCATGTTTTATCCTTTGCAACCATTTGGGTATCAATCCCGATTAATCTCATCAAATCTTTGCATGCTATCACTATTAGGCTGTATTTTTGTGGGATCAGAACATGACACAGACTCACCATGATCTAACACCTATCCTCTTCAATTTCTCACCAAGGTGCTAACAACTCCGGTATTGCAACTTGTGTCCTCACTTTAAAACAAAATCCTCATTTTTCACACAATGATTTCAGTTTGAGTATAAGGATTACTTTTCAATACTCGCTCTAAGAACAAAGTCACACTCATTCATACCTATTGCCATAAGCTTGCCCTTATTTTCACTTCCTTAAGTTCGCTATACAACCCTTAGGATCACGATAGGACTTTCTTAGCTTGTAACATAGGATCATGGTTAGGTAGGGTATATATAGGTATACATTAGTGACATTTTTACCTCCTTGACATCTCAGCTAAACCTTCCACTTTCTATCACTTTATCTCGCCCAGATTCTCATATTCTTTCACCTTGCTATTTTCTCTTCTTTCTTCATTTGTGTAAGTGACTCTCTTCTTTTATTTCTTGTATTTCTTGTCTATATTTTTTTCTTTACTTTTCTTTCAACTAGTTCTTGAGTTACTTTACTTTTGTTCTTTCTTTCTCTGTGTTCTTTCAACCCCACTTTTCAGAGCATTCCTCAGAATAGCCACCCTCAACTCATAGCTTTGCCATGAGTCAAGGTATACAGTACCCAAGGTTGGGTCAGGGCTATAACAAAGGTTGTTTACTGCATTAGCCACCCTCAACATATGCTTTTGGCATAAGCTGAGGTGCACATGTACAAGAAGGGACCAGGGCCAACACATTGTTCCCAGAAAAGATCAGTTGGGGTGAAAAAGAAAGGTCTAATTTATGCTCAGATAATTTGGATCAAAGAAGGATAAATTTCATTTGGTTTGATTTTATTTTGGCTAAAACTAGGCTATATTGAATCAGGGCCTATGATCTTTTCCTAATTATCTATTACAGATTACTTTTAGCAGGACTAACGAGGCATGTTCTAGCTCAGTACCAATAGTGGACTTAATCAAATTTTCCTTACACTCACTTGACATCTCATCACAATACCAGATTATCAGACACCTAGTTCGAATTGAAGACTTAGGGTGATGCAATGGTGTAACTCTATATCATGCTTAGAGCCACACCATTATCAGTTACTATACCTAGTCATGCATCATTTTCCAGTTTTTCAGGATATCATTTTAGCCATCATGCTTTGGAATTAAACGATGTACAATAGATATAGACATGCCTGTTCAACAGAAAAAGTAATCAGTCTTTTGGGGGAAAAGAACACAGGCAAGAAAACCCCAAAAGAGGATAGTGAATTGGGCTATTCAGACTTCACCCTAACACTCACATTCCTTTTACCCCACCCTCAACAAAAAAACATGCAATCTTCCCCAATGCATAAAAATGTAAATACTAGAGTGGTAGGTGAAGCAAACACGTGGTGCAAAGCGCCGTCAATCAGCAAGCTGGTGGGTCCGGTTCCCCGAAACCCATGTCCTCTGCAATCCGGATACCCACAGTGGTGTCCTCAGCAACAACCACACCATCAGTAGTGCCTCCTGTTATCTCCACAGTGCGGGAGCTAGATGCCCCGCCCGCTAACTCTGATGCTCTCATCTGGTGCGCCTCCTTTTCAGCAAGTGAGGCTCTCCTCGCAGCCTCCATCTCTCAGCGTTCCTTCATCCGTGCTCGCGCCTCGTCCTCTGCTCGACCCCTATGCCTCTTGGTATCCTCTCGAGGGGGATGTGGTGGAATCTCTGAAGTGGCAATTTGGTTCGCCAACACTGTGTCTTCAGCAGGCTCGACAGAAGGGGCATCAGACACCGGCACCCTAGCCTCTAAGATCGTGTCGATATCTGCGCGAAGACTATCGGCTTCAGCCTGAAGAGTCGACACAGCAGCTGGAGGGGCTGGTCGGGCTAGCACCCTCAACTCAAAGGCGTCCATGCGCTGGTTAACCTCAGCAATCTTCCGCTCTGTAAACTGGGCCATTTTCCGCTCTAGGCGCTCTTCGGACTCTGTAATAGACTTCTGCATCCACGGCTGGATATGATGTAGAAGTGTGGCCATTTGCGCCTCTAGTTTTTTTACCTTAGCAAGCGGGAGTTGTGCCAGTCGAGGGGCTGTGCGAGAGGAGCTCGAGGCAGTGCTACTACCCGGGATAGACTCGACCGGGGTAGTGTCAGTGGACGCCACCTGTGTAGCCGTGCGGGCTTGGGCTACCATATCAGCAAGATCATCAGCAAGTGGGGGCAGCTCTGGACGGGGCCCTCTGCGTGGAGCCAACTCATTGGCCTCGTCTTTTATAAGGCTAACGTCAATAGTGACCTGCAGGGTCTTAAGCTGATCTACGTGCCATATGGGCACACCTACGGACCTACAGAGAGCAAAGATCATGCACAGGGAAGGGTAGGTAGTAGTGACCTTGAATGCCCTCTTGTGCATGACTGCCTGTAGAAGCCATGCGAAGTCCACCTCAAACCTGGCTATCATCGCCGCCATCAATACTGCTCGATCCCAGGTAACGATATTATCTGCAGCTGTGGGGGAAAGGCAGTGACGGACAAGCAGCCATAAGAACTTCACCGTGAAAGTAAGGTTCTCCTTCTTGATGGCCCCCTTCGGCTTAGTCACCCAATCGGCACCCTCTCCATCTACTGACAGGTGTAGGGCCATCCATTACTTTGTGGTCTCTCTCAATGATGGCTCGCGCAAGAACTGGCCAGCTTTAGCTAGTCAAACTTGGTAGTGAGAGGTGTCCGAGTAGCCTCAACTCCCTCGCCATATAGAAACCGGCGGATGGCAGGCAGTGAAATGTCAACCTGTACGCCACATACTCGGACCTTCTACATTGGGGAGTGTTTAGTGGGGGCAGCCCGCCTATCTATTTGTTATCAGAGAGTCGCTACGTAGGATGCGTAGAATTCTCGGACCATTTCTTCACTGTAATGTCACAGTGGACGTGCTGTCCACTCCAAGCGATGCCTTGTGAAGAGATAATGGATCATAGGCATCGTCGAAAGAATTATTAATACATGCAAGATATAATTCTAGAATTGTTATTTTAGGTAGGGTTTATCTCATTATTTGCCTATGGTTCCCACAACCCTAGTTATGGAGTTTAGTTACTCATAGCCATAAACACAATATTAAAATATAGTAGATAAGAATTCATGAACTTACTTCAATGAGAAAGAGTAAAATCCAAAAGTTTGCTTGATTATTATCCACAAATCACTTGGAAGAATCTAATAATCCAACACTAATACACAGTCTAAGAATATGATGTCTAATCTAATAGAGTCTAACTATATAATGTCTAACCTGAAAAACAAGGTTTTACGAATTATTTATAAAAAATAAAAACCCTAACGACAAGTATGACGGACCGTCATGGACTCTGTCGTCCCATACTTGTTCAATTTCTTCTGTTGATCTCTTCACCATCCTCGACGGCAAGTATGACGGACCGTCATAGGCACAACGGTCCGTCGAGGGTCTTCGTTTCAAAACAGTTAAACTCTTGGAATCTTGGTACTGGGATTACTTCTCTGAACTTCATGACGAACCTGCAGGACGGACCGTCATAGCTACGACGGACTGTCACAAGCTTCGTAACCCCACACTTGGTCAGACATCCCCATCTTCCTTCAACAACTTCACTATGCTGCCACCTACGGACCGTCACAAGCACGAAGGACCGTCATAAGCTCCGTAGGTGGTCTCTTCTGCATTTCTTTGCTCAAAATCTCCGCATTCAGCTTTGGACAGATTTCCTGCGAAAAAAGAGAAACTTATATAAAAATTAGCACAAAAAAGGCTTTTGGACACACTAAACTTAAGGAAAAAGTATTAATTATATTGTGAACCCACGGTAGATCAACATCCATCTTAGAATCGTGTTCTATTCAACAAGTCCTTTCCAAAAGATCTCAAAAAATGTTTTTAAACTGTACTTTCTCCTTTTTTGATTTTACGCAAGGGTCTTATTGCAAAAAATATTAATGATATGAATGTGTTTATTTTTGTATTAATTGATAATTTTAATATAAAAACCCTAATGAACTGATGTTTATGCATATTTCAATTATTAGGCTTAAGAAATAGGTTAAATGAACATGTTTGTAGCGTATGAACTTTGGTTTTCTTTTATATTTAATACGATTTAGCTACTTCCCTATGGACCTTATTATGATGAAATACTGAGAAATTGATCGTAGGTGGTGATGGTTTTGTTAAATAGTGAGTTGCATCTATTGTATAATTCTTATTCAGATTTGCTCTTGAGTGGTATGGTCCACCTTCTTGGTGGCGGTGTTTACTTAATGCATTTGAATATATTTAGTATGTATTGTGGGTATGGCTTTGAAGGCCTTATGTATCAAATTAAAAGTAATAATGAAGACTGTACTTGTATTGTGTATTGTGGAGCTTGTATTATTTGTTATGCTTAGATTATGTCTAAATGAAGTATATGAATATGTGAAGCATGTAATGTGTATAATTTGATTAAATTAAGGTCTACATAATGTATAGATCATAAATGTAAATTAAATGATGCTTATGTGCAAGGTGTGCTTACTTGTACACACACCCACACTTGTATGAATGATTGAAGCTAATTTAGTTTAAAAGGGGAGTTTTGGGGTGAACACTCTTCGTGAGTTAAGACGAAGAGTTTAGTATCAACCTCACTACATCCTAAGTGCTTTCTAATATAGTTTGGAGGATGAATGCCTTTCGTGAGTTGAGATGTGGTTTTCACAAGTTATCCTTAATCTCTCTTTTATAATGTTGAAAATCCGTGGGGAGTTATTCATAGCACCGAGGGGATATTAAGAAGAGGTGGTTACACTTCGTGAGTTTATATTTTTTTATTCCAATGTACTTTCTTAGATGAGTACTCCTCGTTAGTAGAGAGTGAGTTAGTTTGATGAAATCTCCTTATCTATTAACTATACGCCCGCATAGGTATATCTATTGTTCAAGCCATGTAAAAGCTAAGAGAATGACCTTACTCTAGGCATGTGAGGATCTCTCATCCCATAAATGTTAATGTCCAGATTCCATCTATAGCTCTCACGGTCTATGTCGGTTAAGCTAACCACAAAAGTAATCAAAATTCTAAGTCTTCTAAAAGAGTGTACTACATAGGTTAGGTAGTGGAATAGGACGTTGTTTATCGATTGCACAAGGTAGGTAATCCGAAAGAGGAGTCTTTGTGAGCCTTATGTGAATTAAATGAACTATGTCTCCTAAAAGAACATACTACTTTGGGTAGGAAGTTGAATGGGACGCTATCTATCCATTGTGGTAAGAAGAAAATCATAAAGGTGAGTCTTGGTGTTAAGTTTTCTAAAATAGTGTACTACATAGGGTAGGTGGTGGTATGGGACGCTCTCTACTAATTTTACTAAGTTGGCATTCCAAAAGGAATGTCTTGGTTGGTTGGTTAAGTGTCCAAAAGGAATGTCTTTTTTGGTTGGTAAAGTGTACTTCTAATGTCTTATTATTGAGTAGTGGCTTGTTCTCACGAGGCGAGTTAGCCGAAATGGTTTGTCTGGAGGATCGCCTTGGTGTGCATTAAAAGAGGTTTATGTGCATTTCCTTCATATCTTGCCTTAGTGATTCTTGGGATAATCTTTGTTAGGGAAACTCTTGTTTAAATGAATTTACTTCTTCTTTGCTTGACCTTTAATGTTCACTCCTTTGGAATAGGGATTACAACATTGTAAATGTTAAAAAGGATTCACTGTAATATTAGATAGTTTACTATAAAATGGTTCTTTTTTGTTAAAATGATGGAAATTCTTGTTTAAGTGTTCAATGGTTATTATTATGTTGTTTTAACTCTATATTCATGAATATTTAACTCTATGATTGTTAGTTAAGACTTATGATGTACTTTCTTTCAATGTAAAGGTATGTGTCCCTAAGATATTATGTCGTGTCTTTAAGTTGCCTTCCGACGATGAGATTCTCTAAATATTTATGTAAGACATCAACCTAGTTAAATGTACAAGACACTAAAGGATCAAGTACGCCCAGTCATGACCGAAGGTTTCTCCCTAACGTCTAGGGCGTACTGTTGGGTCATGACAATTATCTGGTTTTGTAATAGAAATTATCGTGATTGTCCCTTCGTGATTCGAAATCTAGTCTTCCCTACTGCTTTGATAGAAATGACCTTCAATTATTTTGTTGTTATTATTTGGATGGACTTGCTTTATGAATATCATAAAGTCATAGATTTTAGGTAAAAGATTGTGACGATTAAAGATCCTACATTTTAATATATCATCAGACTACGTGAAAGATCTTTGACACAAGTATCATTTCTGTGGCCTTTTCAAGAAATTTGATGCGTCAAGGTTGTGGGACATACTTTGATCACATAGTTGATACACTGTTGGAAATTCATTTTATCAAGGACATACGGGTTGTTTGTGATTTTCCTGAGTCTTCCATGAAAATCTTCCTTGATTTCCCCCGGAAAGAGAGTTTTAATTTCAAATCTAGCTGGATCTGCCCTTATTTCCATCACTCCTTATAGAATGGATCTAGCAGATTTAAGAGAATCGAAATTTTAATTACAATAACTTCTTGTGAAAGGTTTTATTCTACCTAGAGTTTCTCCTTTGGGAGCCCATATTTTATTTGTAAATAAGAAAGATGACATTCATAGGCTTTGCATTAACTATAGATAATTTAACAGAATAACCACAAACATAGCTATCCATTACCAAGGATAGATGATTTATTTGTCAAACTGAAGGGTGCTAAAGTATTTTCAAAGATCGATTTATGTTATGGATATTACAAACTGCATGTTAGAGATAATAATATTCCTAAACACCTTTTAGAACTCGGTACAATCATTATGAATTTTTGGTGATGCCATTCGAATTGAAAAATTTTCTTGTTGTATTTATGGATGTAATGAATCAAGTATTCAACCCTTATCTTTATTGGTTTGTGGTTGTTTGATAGATGATATTTTAATATATTCCAGAAGTACATGAAGACCACGATAAAAAATCAAGATTATTTTATAGTTTTTTTAAAGAAAAAGAAATTTACGATAAACTTTATAAGTGTGAATTTTGGCTTGATGAGGTGTTTTTTCTTGAACATGTTGTATCAATTGAAAGTTTGTAGGAGGATCGTAGTAAGATACAAACAATTGTTGAATGGAGACCTCCAAAAAGTCCTACTGAGATAAGAAGTCTCTTAGGCTTAGCATGATACCATAGAAGATTTGTGAGAGACTTCTTCATTATTTCCTCCCCTTTGACTAAACTCTTGCAGAAGGAAGTGAAGTTTATTTGGAATGAAAAAGGTCCAAATAGCTTTGAAACACACAAATCCTTGTTGACTCAAGCAGTATACTTACTCTACCTATTGAAGGAAATAATATGTAGTGTAAAGTGATTCTTCTCACGATGGTCTAGGATGTGTTTTGATGAAAGAAGGGAAGGTAATATATTATGCACCTAAGAAATTAAAACCGCATGAATTGAGCTATCCTACTCATTATCTTGAACATTCTGCTATAGTGTTTACTTTAAAATTTTGGCGACATTATTTTTATGGAGAGAAATGACATACATTAACTGATAACAAGAGCTTAAAGTACTTGGGTACCAAAAACATTTGAACCTAAGACAACATAGATAGCTTGAACTTTTTAAGGATTATGACTGCACGATTAATTATCATTGAGATAAAGCTAATGTGGTTGCCTATGCCTTCACTCGAAAAACATTCTCACTTATTTCATTGAGTCCTTTAACATTTCTGCTCTAGTTCGAATCCATGAATGTTTGTTTTAAACCTGATTCAAATTGTTCTGTTATTTCTAATTTGCAAGTAAAGACAATATTAATTTAACAAGTGAATGAAGCACAAAAGTTAGATGAGAAGCTTGTAAAATTGACTATAGAGGTCCAAAATGGCGAAAAGATTGACTTTACATTAAGAAAGGATGGTGTCTTGTTTTATCAAAAAAGTTATCTATCCCTAATGATGACTTATTGAGGAGAGAAATATTGAAAGAAACACATACTTGACCATGTGCAATGCATCTTGGAGGTACAAAGATGTACCAGACCATCAAAGAGAACTTTTGGTGGAATGGTATAAACAGAGAAAAAGCGGAGTTCATTTGAAAATGTTTTGTTTGTCAAAATGTAAAGGCGGAACATCATGTCCCAATTGGTTCACTACTGCCCTTGTCGATGCCGAAATTGAAATGCGAGAGAATAACTATGTACATTGTTTTTAGACTTCCTTGCACTTAGAGAAATCATGATGCAACATGGGTGATTGTTGATTGGCTAACAAAGAGTTCTGAATTCATAGAAATTAGAATATATTACTCATTTGAGCTTGTAGGCGAGTTTTGCATTAATTAGATTGTAATACTACAGTGATCCCGATATCTATTTAACATGATCTAGACCAAAGGTTTACATCAAGATTTTTTTGAAGCTTGCAGGAAGCTTTAGGTGCAAATTGAAATTTAGAACATCGTTCCGTCCTCAGACCGATGGCCAATCAGAAATAGTGATACAAATTTTTGAGGATATGCTTTGACCTAGAAATTTTTAGTTTGAGAGTAATTGGGACAAACACTTGGCTTTGATAAAATTTGCTTACAGTAATAGCTACCAATCAAGTATTAGAATGCCTCCATAAGAAACCTTATACAGAATAAAATGTCAAAACCATCTTTGTTTGAGTGAAATTGGTGAAATAGATATTACTGGTCCTGAAATTGTGCAGCAAACCGAGGACAAGGTGAAAATTTTCAAAGACCGTTTAAATATTTCTTCGAATAGAGAAAAGTCGCTTTCTAATCTAAAAAAGCGTGAGATTGAATATGAAATTGGAGATAATGTATTCTTAAAGGTGTCTCAATGGAAAAAAATTATAATATTTTGCCAAAAAGGAATAGTTAGTCCTGATTTATTGGACCTTATGAGATACTTGAGAAGGTTGGAACAGTTGCACATATTATTGGTTTCACCACTTTAGTTATTTAAGATCCACAATGTCTTTCATGTTTCTATGCTTAGAAGATATCATTATTATCCATATTATGTTCTTCCAGCTAAATAAATTTAGCATAATCCTAAATTGACGTAATCTCAGAAAGTAAAGAAACATAGAAACAAGAGAATTACCATTGTAAAGGTACGTTGGATGAACCATTCTTGAAAAGAAGCTACCAAGGACAGAGAAATAGACATGAGGAGACAATATCTGCACTTGTTTCGAGACTGCTCTAATATAAATTTCGAGATGAGATTTCATAAAGGGGGAGAGACCTGTAACACCCCAAAATACTAGACCATTATTTACATGTGAATACACCATTTCTTAATTACTCTAATGGCTGTTATTCACATTATTAGGACTTGAAATTTTTTGATAATTTAAAATGTGACTAACATAAATTGTTATGGTAATTTCAGGCATTGTAAGGGGATATAAATTTATATTGACTAATTATAATCACTAGTAAGATTAAAATAATTGTATTACAGTATATATACAATGGAGTATATGTGAGCAATTCGGGAAGCACCTTGTGACATCTTCCATGTGATGAGAATAATTTGTCTTGCTGTATATTTCACACCTCCTCTTTTGATTTCATTTTTAGTAATGTTTAAGAACATTATACATTAGAAAAATAGTTGTTCTTCGCAAATAAAAAGAAAAACTAGCTCCTTTTGGGTGAATTATACACACAAATTTCCTTCGGTAAGTGATGAGAAAAATAATTATTTCTTAGCAAGGTAGTCTTTTGAATTTTAAGCATATCTTATCTTATCGTTAACAATGAACAAATATGATTTAAAACGATAACTATAAGTTCTACTACTCTAATATAACACCTACCAAATGACATAGGTAAAGCTAGACCCTAAAATGGTTTTCATGATTTCCTAAAGTCTTAAAATGGTTTATAATGTAGTATTTAGGCAGTGTGTAAAATTTTAGGTGATTTGGAAGTGAAACGTTAGGGACGCCCAAGGCGTTCGATGACCAAGTCACCAATGTTCCTCATATGTGGTTATGTGCCAAATTGTGTGTTTGATGATTTAATGATTTCAGTATATGAGTTATTATGGTGTTTATAGGCAGTGTTTCAGGTTTCCTGATGTTTGGAGGTCAAATGTCCATGACGTTCGAAAGATTTGCCTTGAAACGACCTTAGGTGTCTATGTATGTTTCGTCAAGATTTATGTGTTCATTTTTTATGAAAATTATTTCGTAGGTACTAAATTCATACAAAAAAATATTAGTGTTTGAAGCGTCTAGGTAAAACTCCACGTAGGACCCACAAGGGGCCCTAGATTGAGGACCCTAGCTTGGAGCTTAACACTGCCAGGAAGTTGCAATCGACTGCCCCAAATGATGACCAGTCGACAACCCATTAGTGGGTGGAGTGGATGGATCCATCTGTCCTGCAAGATTAAGAGTTGAATGAGCAACCAACGGACCACGGATCGTAGATTTTGGGCGTCGATGGTGTTGTGATCTTCTGGAAGTTTTCTATTACGGGTTGGGTTTTTTTTGAAATTTTCCCTAAGTCTTATAAAATAGGAGGACAATTATTTTTGGTGTTTAAGGGTACTTTAAGACTATATAAGTCTAATAACTCATATTTAAACTCTATCACCTAAATCAAAACCCATTACCTCAAAAAGTTTCTTAAAAAACCTATATGGGAGCTCAAGGTGAAGATAGACCTTGAAAATGGATCTTCGATGGAGTTCATTCTTCAATTATTATGAGATTGTTCTTATAAGATAGTATATATCTTCATCTAAGGCTTGATATCACCTTAAATAAAATTTCAAATATGATTTTCTAAGATTTCAAAAAGATGAAAAAGTCCAATTTCTACTTTAAATCTTGGGTTCTTGCATTAAAGGTTTTTAAACATTAAGATATAATAATATAGATTCATAATTGATGTTTTCCGATGAAATTATCTTTAACCCCTTGACCTATAAAAATCTCTCAATTTGACTAAAATATGGGTTATGTGGTCACGCCTTTATATTAATGAATTCAAGTGAAGATGATATGGGGTTTGGATTCATGTATAAATTATGATTGATTGGCATAAAGACTGTTTCAATTTTATTAATTTAGAATTTTATATTCTTAGATCAATTGAATCTAAAGCTTATTGAATTGATATTAATTCAAGGCTTATGAATCTAGTGTAGTTTTCTATGGGCTATGGAATAACGTAAGAGTTCTATTCAATTGATGTATAGTTTGTCTTAGATTGATATTATTTATAGAATTGACCTATGTTCATTGAGTATAATAGTTTACGTATTGAATTGATGTTTAGAGCAATGTGTGTGGGCCTTGTGGTACATAATTGAATGATTTAGCATTGGATTGAAGTGTTGAGGAGGGAGTGGTTAATTATACTTCAATTATGTTGTGATTGGTATGATCCACTTATTGTGGTGGTGATATGTGAATTGATGTGGACTTGGTTGGCTTCTGTCTTTACTTAATGCATGTATGAAGGTAAATATGAGATGTCTTGACTTTGTATGCTTAAGCCCCTTAATTCTTTATGTATGAATGACATGTGAGCTTGAACGATGTTAAGAGGTTTTTTATGTGGAACCTTGAACATAGTGGTAAGTTTATGAATGTTGATGTCGAAAGTCGTAGTGGTATCTTTCATGAAAAGGAATTATAGACTTAAGGTTAATTTGATTGAACGACATCATACAAATACTTAGGAAAGTAATTATGAGCTTCTTGTAACCATTATAAACTAACTCTAGTTGACCTCTTTTGTAGGTTAAATGTGATTCAGTGATGAACTTTATATGGAACCCCCTTATATGAACCTTCAATTATAAATACTCTACGAGAAGAAAGTCTAGCACAGAGTGAGTATGGTAAGGGAAGTGGTTGTAGTTAAGGATGATACTAGAATACAAACAACACCCTTCATATTCCTTAAACATATCCCTACATGGGATGTGTCCATGTTCTACCGTTAGAAAGTAGAACACCCTAATCGGAGTACGTTAGAACTCCAAATTTCATGCTTTTCTACCATGGTCTATGTTTTTTATTTCCTATTAGTATCATATGTGATACCATTTAGCATTAGATAAGTCGTATGGATTTTGGGTGGTTGCATGGGACGCTATCTAGGCATTGCACAATAGGCTTTGAAGGTGTTAGTTGGTGTCCGTATGTCTTGTCCAAGACCATTACTTGAAGGTCTTTATGTGATGAATGGGTCTTAAATGAACAAATGAATGCATTGACTAAAGCTAAAAAACTATGTTAAATGAACAAGTACTTGTCTAGAGTATTTAAGGGTTTTTTAGTTTAGGTGTGAAGGGGGAATAGGAATGGTAAGCTCTTATATTGCCTAGAAGTCTTAAGAATGACTCTAGTTAGGCAAGATGGTTCATTTTGCCGACATGATCCAAACTTATGTATTATTAAGGATTACTTAGGTAATAATGAAAAGGTCAATCATGGAAATTATGTTATTGATTTACTTAAATATGTGTTTTGATATCCTTTGGAAGGATAATGTCATATTAGATATGTTTTGAGGCATTAAGTCAGAATGATTCTATCTTAGGTAGTCCATAGGAACTCTTATGTGTGTGTATCTAAGGGATTGTATGGGCGGACGCTTCACAACTCACAAAAGTGAACCTTAGAATCACCTTTGGTAGTAGGATCTCATGTTCATTTGATTGATGTATTTGTAAGTCTGTATGTATCTCATTATGCGTGGTCTTAACGGTCATTTAGGTCTGCCTTGAAAGGGTGTGTGGGTCGTATCTCTTTGTCTTACTTAAGTGAGTCTTTGGATATATGATAGTGAGGGTATTATATTCTTTAAGGTGTGTAAAGTGAAGATAAGAAACTTCACTTTATTAGTGAGTAAGTTCACTGTACAATGAAGTAGTTCGGTATGACAGTTTCCTAAAAATTTGAATAATTACTTTAATGATTTCTTATGTGTTTCAAAGATGTTAAATGTTGTTCCTATAACTATAGTATGATGTTTTAAAATAATTCATGAAAAGAATGTTATTTTCTAAATGTCAATTTTTCATAATTTTTGCATGGCTTCCAAACATAGTGCATCTAATGTGCTTACCCCTTCTTTTCGCTTTGTTGATTAAAGTATAGGGAATTTGAAGTCTTGATTTGCCATGGAGGATGGGTAGATTTCTAAGCATTGAACATGAAGTATTAGTGAATCCTCATCAATTCGAGGACAATATCCACGTGTTCCGTTATGTCTTAGTCTTTATTTTATGTCATGTATGGGCTTAATCCTTAGTATTGTATACTCCAAAGTTTAGATTTTTCAAGGAGATGTCTCAAAGGTTTACTACTTTAAATGAAGACTTACATTGTATAATGATTTTGGAAAGAGTTATTTGTGCATGAAGAATGTTTTAAATTCTTACTCATTCTAGTATGTTCATTATGCAAATGATACGAGTGGCTACGATGAGTCTTTCTTGATGTCTTGTTTGACGTGTGCTGATAAAAGTATGCTATAACTTCTACGATGTACTTGTGGGTCATTACATATTATGTTTATTGAAAACTCTAATTTTTTTGTTATGGATTCGAAATATGGGACGCAACATACGACAAGTTCTGTCAAGCTACTTGAATTAGATATCCTGTCTGCTCAACAGTTAGTTTTTTGATTATATCATTTTGAAGAAAGCATATTTTTAGTTGATTCTTCATTATTTTAAAGATTATGAGATGTACGTACAACATTTATTAAAGATATAAAGTCTAGTTTTGCTTTTTCCTACTTCGAACCTATGTTGCTACAGGTAGTACTTTTATTGGATAGAATCTCTTTTTGGGTGCTTAGGCGTGATTGTACAGGCTAGGATTTATTATGATGACTGATTCATTAAGTCATATGAATGTACATAAAAAGACCAACGAATTATAGTCAAGTTAATAACCATATCAATATACTTCCATATGTATCAAGACAACTCTATCATCATGTTATAACTTCACAAACAAGAATAATAGTACATTTCAACATAACCAAAGCAAGACAATTACTCTGACCCTCTTTAAGTACACTTGTACATGTACTAAGCAAAGTCCCTCTTAATTAATTATGTGAATCTAGCAAGAACCATAACCAATGTCAAACTTTACATAAGATAACACTAAAAATATATAATATCATATTTTAGCAATAGAGACTAAATACATCTTCATGAAAGAAATCAACATCACATCGTGTCATTGACATGTAAGAACATCATATACATATTATTCACATTCTTAAGAATATACATACGTAAGAAAAACCTCATAAAGCTTCCTTCAAGGGAAACTAATGCCAGTCAGAGGTAGAATCCCATACCCCTACATAGAATAAGTCAAATCTATTATGTCACTTTAGTTGGTTCACAGTTCATTTTAATTTTGGAAATACTTTCGTTAACCGACATAGACCACAAGAGCTAAGTGTGGAATCCTTTTTTGTAAAACGTTACACAATTGGAAGGTGGTCTACTGGCAAAATTAAAACCAAACATAAATGTAGCTTTCTATGTGAATCCACTAGTTAGTCTTCCTATGGGGGAAACATAGTTAAAAAACCAAGAGATAGTTACAACTTGTTTGCATGCCACATGGCAATTGGAGCATCATATCATGGGAATCCATAAGATGAGTTTTCCTCATAGGGGAGTCAACACCTCATGTTGAACTATACGGTGAATTTTCCTCTATGTAGAGTAAACACCTCCTATTATCATGTTCAACCGGTGCTCTGTTAAGTCCATTTTTGAATTATCTTTAGTAAGTTTATTAACAATCATAGCACAATATAGGTCATAGGGTCTAACCCTTGTATAAATATAATCATTATTTCTTTATAAGAATAAAATGAGTATTGTCCATTCATTACAATTCATAATGGTGAGATTAACACATTAACATATTCATATCATGATAAGGCACATTGGTAAGTCATCATCATCCTTATAACATTTAAATCTTAGACAAAACCTCAATACAATAGTCTAGACACATAAATTCAACACCACACAAACCCTATAAATCCTAATACAAGGCATAATTCAATACCACATCATCACATAGCCACAAGTAACCATAATTAAATAAAAGAATTTAGATCACAAGACTTACCAAGTCTTATTTATAATCAACAATCAAGGTCTTACCATAAAAACTTAACTCAACCCAAACAGGGTATAATATTATGGCATATCAATTACCAACATAATAACAACGCCAATTTAATCACTACAGCATAATTCATTACTAGTTCATAGCTTAAGACAATAGACTTAGGTCAAATCAATATTATACCTCAAAAACTTGATCAATTACTCAAGAACTAGAATAATAGGACTAAAATTCATCTTAATATATTAATAATTTACATAATAACATCATTTAGTATAATTAAACTAATAACCAATTCAAGTGAAAAAATATTATACAATTCACATCAAGATCACAACTTATGGTTAAGGGGAATAGGACATCTTCTAGAAACTACAAAAATCCATAAACATTTAACATATTTAAGTTAAAATACATGCTAATATATTCATAATATCTAAAATAAATCATAACTAAATTAATTCACAATATCAATTGTGAGATTGGAAAAGACCCACTTGAAAACTCAACTTTTGAATGAATTTGATGAAACCCTTTGAGGAAAGAGGTCTCAAAGGATAATGGAATTCCATACCTTAATGTTTGATGTATATTCATAAATATATTCTACCCTTTTCATCCCTTTAATCCACCCCTAGATTAGTCTTCAATGGTGTTCTCCAAATAGAGAGACAAAGAAAAGAGACGGAAGAGAGTTTTACTTTTGGGAAATTATGAGATCTTATGTTAGTCTAATTAGCTTAGGGGATTTATATATTTGGTTAAATAAATTAATTATACCTCACATAACCCCTAATTAACCTCCTATCAAAGACAACTAATTAAATTAATTATTTCAAAATGTGCAACAAAACAGCCCCCTCACATATGACACCAAGATCAAAAGATCGTGTGTCCATCGAATGTCACTGTGCACCTCCATGCTGCATATCTGTCGATGAGTTAAGATACTATGAAAAATAGGTCTTCCATGATTTTTGATAAGTATCCATCGACGGAGGAATCGACGCCCTTTCTATTCACCATTGGCCCATTGGTTGCATTTGTTTGTGACATTTTCCCCTGATAGATTTTTGTCACTTTTGAAAGGGTCCTCCACAAGGGCCCTTGGTTTGTTCTTGTGGAGTCTTGACTGGATCGTTTTACTTTGAATTAACTCTAATACGTGTTAGACTAGTTAGAGGATGTCATGGACGTTCTTTGACGTTTTGATTTCTAGACTTCCTCAATGTCATATATTCATTAAAATAGACCTTAAAATAATGTCTAATCCTTTTGAAACATACGTTAGGCTCTAGAACACGTCATAGATTTTGAAAGAGTTACAACATCTAGGACTAGCTACTTTCCAAGGCACCAGGAGCTACTTCACGACTTGTGGTGCACTTGACAGAATGAGGAACGTTGTCGTGACGTCTACATAGAGATAAATATAGGTGGATAGTTAGAGGAGATACTTCCTCACCTTTCACGAACACGACCATGGTCCGTCAAACACTTCATGGACAGTGAAATGGTCCGTGAAGTGGGGCGTGAAGGTGATCGGGATTTCACATATTGTGTTAAGTTGAACATAACTTTTGGAAGTCCAACGTAATAAGGGGTTGTTTGTGGTAACTTTGGGGTTGACTATATATTGATTTTAGGCCAATTATCACCCATTCCCACTTCAAAGATCAAACAAAAATTTAAACTTAATACCTCCAACTTCTTTCTAGTTTCTCTTTCTACTTCATCCTCCATTGAAGACTCTTTGAAGTTCAATAGAAAACTCAAATGGCTAATGTTATACTCAAATTTTGAGGCCAATCATTTTTATGGTAGGGTTTCATTCACTCTTGGGATTCCTTTCGGCAAGAGGTCCCTCCAAAAGATGATTTCTAATCCCCCAAAACCAATCTTTTTTTCTATACATGGATCTTCTTTGGAAAACAAAATTAAGGAAAAATTGTGATGAATTATTTTCAATTAATATTGTTTAAGTATACATTGATTGTTAATTCTTGTTAATTACTGTTGTTTCCCATAGACCCATGTAATTCACCAATTTCATGACCACCTTCAACTAATAGGGTAAATAATGAAGTGGGTGAATATGTTGTTTCACTACATTGACATTAACTATGTAATTTCTTCTTGAATTTACCTTGATTATTAACGGTTATGTATTCTTGGTAATGGAAGTATAGGCATGATTAGAGGGAAAGAAGGTATGAAGATTGATTCTCCTCAAATTTCACTATGAAGTATGCATTACTTAAATTGTAATGCTTCTATGTCTAATGTATGATTGTGATGTTGATAGAAAATATACCTCATCCATAACCGTATACTATTTCATTGGTTATGAAGCATGATAGTGTGTTACGGTAAGAATATTGTATGATTGAAAGTAGTTTCTCATTATCATAATAATGTTTTGAGTGAAAGGTTTACTCTCTTATATGTGGTTTTAAAGGGAAAGGATAGTTTTCACATATGAATGACTATGATTTATTATGATTATATGTTCACGTAGGGGTTTAGAAATGACTTATGTGATCTTGTATCATTAGTATGATGATTACTAAAAGGAATAAATGTTTCGCACCGAAAGGCCTTGTAACACTCCGGAATTCAATGACATATTTTAGAGCATCACATGAACAACTAATGTTTCTAAAACAATGTATAGGACTAAAATAGTTTAACGAAACTACTTAGGAAGTTTTTGTAGACAAAGCATTAAGAAACATCCATGACGTCCGTTTAATTTTTAATGTGCACTAGTGTGCCTCAGTATGTTTCATGGGGTTGTAAGAGTCAAAATTTAATGAATATTAATAGAAAGGTTTTAAACAAGTATTATAGTGTGTTTAGGGTTAAAACATCTGGGTACGACTCCCTAAGGACCACCCTTAGGGTCCTTGGAGAGGACCCTTCCATTTGACCCAAAACTGTCGAATTGATAGTAGCAAATCGACGAGCCACCAATTGACCGACATTATGTCGGTGGTGGATGTTGTTTGTCGCACAACACTTACAATTCTCTATGAAGGGTCCAAAAACATAGTCTCTGGTCTAATCGATACTTGAACAGTATGGTGTCATCGATGGACCTACAAATCATAGGTTGTGGCCTGTAGGTCATGGTCTATTTCAGACTGTCAAAATCATTAATGAGTGAATTAATTAGTTAGTTACTTATGTGGTTAATTAACAATTAGAGGGTGATTAATTTAGTTATTTAAGGGACTATATAATACATAAACCTAATTAAACTAACGCAAAACCCCACAATTCCCAAACTCAATTCTCTCTACGTTCTTTCTACTTTCTCTCTCTTTCACCAAAGAACACCATTGAAGAATAAGATTCAAGGTGTCTAGGCCTCCATGATTTAAAATTTATCTCCATCAATATTCAAGAATTGTTAAGCCATGGAAGCTCTTCACTCTTGTAATCTCTTTCCCCAAGAGACTCCTTCAAATTTATTTCAAAAGATGTCAAAAATATGGATTCCTTTACAATTTCACGATTTGTCTTTCAATTTTATTCAATGTTGAGTTAATTTGAATATTAATTATAGAATAATATTGTGTATGAGTTTATTGTTGTAGTTCTTTGTCATTGCCTTTGTTTGTGATAATTAAATCCTTTACCCTAACCCTAGGTATGAATTGGACTTGTATATGATTGGGGTTGTTAGAATTTGTTATGTTATTGCTTAATTCATTATATTATTATTATGATGAGTGAGTTATTGGATAAATTTTATGAATTAAGGGTGAGATTCTCTATGCAGACCATTGATCCTATTTTGTAAGACATTATGATTTTGAACTCTTTAAATTAATTATGAGGGATACGGTGATGACATAGTACAATTAAAGTATTACGAATATATGATATGATGAATATGAATATGACATCAATATATGATTGTGTTGAATGTAAGATTATTTTGAGGCTATGACAACGCAAGTTTGAAGATTTTTGTTCTTCTATGCCTTAGATGATAATATAATCTCATATTTATCATATTAGTGATGGTTGTGTGATGAAAGGATGTTCTCATACTATGCCTTACAATCTAAATGATATGCTATATAAGGGGTAGTCTTATATGACCTAAATAAAGCTACGATTTTAAAGAATGACTTAACGACATTTCAAAAAGGGACCTTATCTTAGAACAGAGTGAACCTCACAATGGGAGGTGTTGACTCCCCCATAGAAGAGAGATTCACCAAGGGTTCTCATGAGATAGTGGACATAGTGCAATCATAAATAAAGAGACTCCAACACATGTCTCCTAGTTGTTGAACTATGTTTCCGCCAAAGGAATACTAGCTAGTGGATCCACTTCAAATGATATTTTAATGATTTGGTCCTACCTTGGCAAGTAGATAACCTTCTTGCAATGTAGGATTTTATGACACCGGATTCAACGTTTAGCTCACATGGTCTATTATAGTTTAAGGTGATTTTTCCCGAAGGTATCAATAAAGTAATGAAGTGCACTCTAACAAGGGTGACTTAAGGGGTTCATTTTAGTAAAGATAGGGGTATGGGACTCTTCTATTCTTAGGCAGTTAGTTTTATGCTCTTATTGAGTAAATATTATGCATATGTTTACTTTACATTATGATGACTCAATGTGATATTAGTTTAACTTATGAACATTTAATTGGTCTATATTTCAATGTATAATGATGACTACTCATTATTCTATGTTAAATGAAGTTAAGCATTACTTATGATCTCTTTCCTTGTTTACTTGATTATGTGGGGTTATGGAACTTCACATGAGTATTGCATTTGTATGCTTGGGATGATATTGTTTCTAATAATCTTATAAGCTTTCATGATATGAACTCTTGTACATGCATTGTTATTATGAGATTTTGTTTGAGTTGTTTGGTTATATGATCTGAATATTCTACTATTCATGTAGATATGATCTTATGTTGTTAATAACCATGTTTTCTTTACTTTATTGGTGATGTTGGTCTTATGTTGGATATGGAATTGTCTTAATGAGTATGTGATTATTGTTTTGTATGTGATTTTATTTGTGCATTAAGGCTTCCAAAAGGTACTTAGCATGACTTTGAACAAAATGTCCCTTTTACCATGATTTCAAAGATTATATGTGCATATGTTTCCATACTTAGTACATGTGGATGTACTAACCCGTATTCGTTCCCTTTTTTCCAAATAATGTAGGTTCGGGCCGTTAAGGTATGAAGGTCGATTGCAAGAAGACTTGGACTTTTCTTATGTTTTTGTAGGTAATCTAGTTTAATGGATGGTGACACGTTCTCTTCCTTAGTAATATTGCTATAGTCTAATGGTATTCATTTCTCTCCTCTTGTTGAAGATAATGTTATAAGCCCTATGTGGAAATTATGAATTTCTATTAAGGGATATGTCTGAATGTTCTATTTCGTTTTAGATGGTTTAATATGACATGGTATTATTAAACTGAATTCTTATATGTAGGTTATTGTATCTAAATGAGAAGCCTTTGTATGCTTCCAATGTGAGGCGTCTAACTAAACTCTCTAAGTAGCATGTTAAAGGTCTATGTAAACCTCAATATGTAAGAAAAAATACAATTTCTCCGCATTTTAAACTTTTACGTGTTATGACAAATTCAAAAAGGAAAGTCTTAGTCCTCTCCAAGGAAGGAGACGCCAGTTATGTCTACAGGGTGCTTGTCACGACTAAGATTCTGGAATCCGAAGTGCAACCAGCGTCATTGACCTCTTAGAGGTCATAGACAAGCCTTATCTTGCATTCATCATATTCATATTGTTAATTCTAGAGGAAAATTTAAATATTTTAAACGTATGGTATATACATAGATCTCATATAGTTATTTAATGAATTCATCATATACTAATCTCAACATAAATGTAACAACGATCTATCATAATAGTCAATTTGAAACGGAATAAGAATATATCATAAATAGGTTCCAAACACGATCTTATTACAAATGCTTCAAAATTAAGGTAGGAAAGAAACGCTAGGGACAACATCCACTTAGTTTTGTCAAAAACTAAGACTAGACTAAAACTGTAGCATCCTCGAAATCAAGAGGACCTACCAAATGGTCTGGCGGAATGCTGATGTCCAAACAGTTCCATGAGTAGTCAATATATCCCTTAACCAACATCAATAAAATATAATATAGTATAGGTTAGTACACACTTGTACTAAGTATGGGTGTATTCACACATACACATAAGGCTATGCATGATCAAAGAGATCTCTTCCTAGTTAAAATGCTATTTCCGGAAAGCCTAGTCACTAGACATTCCTAAATTTTTAGTTAGGAATTTTACTATAAATATGATGTATTTTAGTGCATTGAAAGCACACAACTCCTTTCTATATGATTACGATACATTAGTATCATCAACATAATTTTAGAAACCCACAGGCAAAGATTTTAAATTTTATGTCACCTAATCCAAGAGTTATGTTGTCCTTACAAAGTTTTATTTTTAGTCTTTTTGTTCTTGTTGTTGTGTAGTTCAATACTTCCTTTGGTTGTATGTTTAACTTACAAGTGCAATGATTCATTGTAGTCCCATCCCCACAATGAATTGATGTAAGTAATCCAAGGACAAAGGAATTATTTCCCTAATTTATAGTGAGTCATTGTTTACACTATATATTAATTACATTTCATAAGACATTCTCTATTGATCGTGCCATTGCTATCATGACATTCATGTTACGGAAGTGATGGACGATGTAGTTAATGTTTTTAAGTTCTATATATTATACATTTCATATATACGAGACCTCGGAATTGTGGATGTAGCATTAAGACATCTCAAGTGACAGCCCAACATTTGGGACCTCAACCCGAGGGATTTCTTTAGCAAACAGAGAGTCCTTCATTCGTTAATTCGTATTTCACATTAATCATTTCATTAATATATAGGCTGATGTAAACGCAGCCTATACCTAGGATGAAGTTTAAGACTCTCATCGGGATCATGAAGTGCAATGACCAAAATTGACCTAATGTCATTACTTGAATCTTATTTGTCCTCTTGATTGTCTTTCACACACATCAACGGTATTGTTCATATATTTATGTTTCGTCATTTGAGGAATTCCAACCTTAACCGACATAGATCAACTAAGCATCATGAAATCCAGTGTCTTTCCGACCCGGATAAGAGGTACAATCAATGGCCAAGGTGAAACCAAAACATGCTAGCATATATAGGGAAGTGAACCGTTCTAGAACCCTATGTGTGCGGCATTGGTTCAAAGTGTACGAGATATATGGAGACCCTTAAATGGAAAGTCTCATCGCATTAGATTTACACGAACCTCTACCTTTCCGAAAAAAGGAGTCGGAACTCATAGATAGACTATTGGTGCTCCGTATAAAGTTCTACTACACTCATCTCACACATTATATAAGATGGCTTCAAGTCTGAGGGCGTCATTTCTCATGAGATGATTTATCATCTCATTATTAGTATTAAGTGTGAATTTTCCTTATTCTTACATATAGAGTATTGTTGACACTTGTCTCTTGATATTGAACACTCTCTTTGGTGCGTACTTTTAGTGACCTTTACTTAGGCAGTTAGGATTGGTTGATAATTGTCTCATCATTCACCTTAGCCTCTTATCAGGTTGTCACCATTTACATTATCATCATCTATTAAAATAATTACTCACCTCATTACGTGAATGTTCATTTCTTATTTTTCATTTAGTGTTGACTTAAGCATTATGGAGGCTTAATTCTATATTGAGATTTATTTAATCTATTTATGATTTGTCGTCCTTACTTTACATTGATTAAACGCTAATTTTCCATACATATCATCCTTTGGTGTTAATGAGACTAGTCTCACATATTCTAACGCCTTCATATGTGAGTACTCTTTAACATACTAGATTAGGTATAAGTGAGTGTTTTACCCCCTTTTCTAATCTTACATAATTAGATGCCCTTTCATTATGTTATAACTCACGTTACTTACTTACTTTAGTGTAGTAGCTTCAGATAATCGTCTATGGATGATGTGCACTTTATTCAATGAGTTTCACATGTTCATAGTTCTTCCTTGTGGATCATGTTGGGAGTTGTCACAATGAATTTCATGCACCATCCTATGGATACTTTGATATTACTTTAGATGTCCTTATATTATCATTTGATACTATAACTACACAAAATTTAACATATCATTTGTAATGGCTCAAGATTTGGGATCTTAGACTAGCAAATTAATTTTTATTAGCATATGTCAATTTTACGTATTTTCATATTTAAATTGTTATATGTTCGAACCATTAGCCAATATTTTAGTAATTAAGATAAGTTTCTATCCATTATTATTCATTTCGACAAATAGTGTTAACCAATTTTATTGGAACCCGATAGCCAATTCATTCAAGATATGATTTCATAGTGGCCTTGTTAAGACAATCTTAGTTCTTGACTTTAGAGTAACTTTTTTAAGAAATATTGGACAGTATAATATTAACATATTTATGACATCTTCATAACGTGTTACAAAACAGCACTACAACATTCGTCACACATACATCAACACTTGATATTTACGGAAGTAACTAACATACGATCTTAAGTTCATAGGTTCATACCACATTCATCACTCAAGAAATTACACATAAAATCAGCCAGAATTACATACCAACAACATGATCTCTTAACTATTCATAATGAAATCGAAAATGATACTAGGGACAAGGGGTTCCATGAGAACACAGGAACAACGATGTTCTTATATTATCATTTGATACTATAACTACACAAAATTTAACATATCATTGGTAATGGCTCAAGATTTGGGATGTTAGACTAGCAAATTCATTCTTATTAGCATATGTCCATTTTACGTATTTTCATATTTAAATTGTTATATGTTCTAACCATTAGCCCATATTTTAGTAATTTACATAAGTTTATATCCATTAGTATTCATTTTGACAAATAGAGTTAACAAATTTTATTGGAACCCGATAGCCAATTCATTCAAGATATGATTTCACAGTGGCCTTGTTAATACAATCTTAGTTCTTGACTTTAGAGTAACTTTTTTAAGACATATTGGAAAGTATAATATTAACATTTTTATGACATCTTCATAACGTGTTACAAAACAGCACTACAACATTCGTCAGACGTACATCAACTCTTGATATTTACGGACGTAACTAACATACGATCTTAAGTTCATAGGTTCATACCACATTCATCATTCAAGAAATTACACATAAAATCAGTCAGAATTACATACCAACAACATGATCTCTTAACTATTCAACCTGAAATCGAAAACGATACTAGGGACAAGGGGTTCCACGAGAACACAGGAACAACGCTAGTTTTAAAGATATTTGAATCGTTGTAAAGAAATTTTTGTTTAAGAAATAAGTCCAGGAGAGAAACCCATACCTTATGTTGAACCTAATCTACGAATACCACTTTGATAGAAACCTTGATTAATCCTTGAAATCGTCCTAGAGAAATCGATAAATTTTTTGCCTTTTGCTTTCGTTTGTTTCTTAAAAAATTTGCTTCGCCTATTCTATGAGTTTGAAATTGATTTTTAAGTTTGATAACTTAACTTATACAAATAAGGTTACGTAATTTAATTTAATAAACTAATTAACCTATTATAAAAATGCCCCTCCTAAGTTGCTAAAGATATGAGAACATAACACTTAGTCAAATCTGAAAATTGGTGTTAACTATGGTTTTGGTAATCATTTTGACATTATGTTAATTAAATAAATCATTAATGTAGTTAATTTAGGGACATAGGTTAATTACTAAAGTACCCTTAAGTCATTGAACTATTATCAAACCTTTGGGACCTTCCTAGGTAAAGTACTATGATGTTTCTTGAATTATACTAGGTTGGTTAAAGAATTTCGTTTTCATCATTTAAAACAATAAGTTAAATTTACAATATAATTAATTAGGTGACCAAAGCTAATTACTAAAGTACTTTTAATTCGTTAGAACAATAACCTATCCTTTGAACCATCCTAGGTTAGCTACTTGGTTATTTTTTTGTTGTTTTGACAGAAATCTTAAAATTGCTTTGAGATTTCTATTTTATCCCTTTAAAATAATTAACTGAGTTGATAAATTAATTAATTAAGTATCCTAAGATAATTACTAAATTATCCCTAGGTTTTAAGTAATTCAACTAACTCTTTGGACCATCCTAGGTTGGGTAGTAGGTTGTCTCTTTTATCTGGAAATTGCCTTGTAGTTTTGGTTTTAGTCCTTTTAAATTAATTAATTAATTTGCTAAATATATGAATCAGGTAACATAAAGGAATTACTAAATTACCCCTAACTTGTTAGGACCATAACTAACCTTTTGGACCATCCTAGGTTAGCTACTAGCTTGTCTCTTTAAGTAGTACTAGGTTAGTGTCACCCGATTTTGGTCCTACGTTTTCGTTTGCACTATTAGGTCCATTTAGGTTCGTCCTAGGTAATTTATCTATTTAGCACATTCATTTAGGACCTAGAGTTAGTTCTGAAGTTAGGCCCCACATGGAGTTGTCCTTTGTCCATGTTTTTCCCCCTAACTGAATTCAGTTACGGTGCTCCCCTCCTTTGGCAGCTTCTTCACATGTCTTGTACATGTGCTTGCACATGAGTTGGTTATACTTTTCTAACTAACTATCTTTTATGGTTCATTTGGCATGGTTATGTGCTTAGGGTACTAGGCTTGACTCTTGGATCCCTAATACCTAATGTGTGTGCAACTGATGAATTTTAAATTTTAGCTTAGGTTCTTCATTGCAGGTACATTTCCTAAATAATCTTATTAATTCTTAAATATATGTGTAACACCCTTTAAGCCAATACATTCTAAAATGCTCAATATCTTGCTTATTGGGTATTATATAGAAATTGGCTATTACCCCTTAGCAAACATGATACGGCTTTTACATAGGCATTGGAATTCGTATGCATCCCGAATATGAATTCATAAAGACCTATTGAGCTCTTCACAAGATATAAAATTTTCCTTAACGTTATAGTGCTCCACGCTTGTGACAAACTTGTTGTAGTCTATGTTGAGTCTTTTTCATCGGTGTGAGTGGTCACTCTATGTGTTCCTTTTTCTTCTAATCCGTTTCTTTAAGATAAAGGATATGAATATGTGAAGGGAAGACACAATGAGAGTGGAAGAAGATATTTCTAATGAGGGAGTTCCCTCGAAAAAACCTAAGGACCCATAAGGAAACCAAGTACCTCCAAAAGACCAAGCTCCGATAATACCTCCACCTTTGACCGTTGGAGAGATAATGTCGGCATTTTTGACTTTTTCTCAAGCCACTCAAGCTCAAGCCAAGACTACTTAAGAAAATTGAGAGGTTGGAACTCATGTTCAACCAAATGCTAGAACTATGGATTCCCTCTTGAGATACTTTAGAAAGATGAACTCTCTGATGTTTTATCGGTCAAAAGTGCATCAAGACCACGAAGACTTCCTAGATGAAGTCTATAATATTCTCGAAACTATAAGGGCGTGTTCAAATGAGAATGATGAACTGGATTCATATCAACACAAGGACGTATCTCAAAAATGATACACCCAATGGAGAGAAAATCAGGAATTGAGAGCGGGTCCTATAACTTCGGAGGTGTTTCAAAGGTCTTTCTTTGATCGGTTATTTCCTAGTGAGAAAAAGGAGGAGAAACTGGAAGAGTTTATCAACCTTCGTGAGGGAGGTATGAGGATGAAAGAGTACTCTTTTAAATTCACTCTATTTTCCACATATGATCCTTCTTTGGTATTCAATCTTAGGGATAAGATAACTCTCTTTGTGATAGGAGTGTCCAATGATCTAGTTGAAGAGTCTCGTTCGGCGATGCTATATGACAAAATTGCTATCGATCGGTTAATTGTTCATGCACAACAAGTTGAGGAGAGTAGACTCAAGATGAAGAGTAGGGAGTTCAAGTGGGCGAAGTCTTATTAAAGAGGTACTTCCAAAGGATCGCTTGGGATTCAATAAAAATCTAGGTTCAAGAAGACGGTTTCAAATCAAGTTTCTTTTAATTTACTTGAAGCAATCATGGACATGGTTTCTATCCCTAGGTCTCCAAAGGGAAGTGCAAATTCACCAATTGACAAACCTACTTGTGCAAAGTGTGGTAAGAAGCATAGGGGTGAATGGATGGTGGGAATGGGAAATTGCTATTGTTTTGTGAAAGAGGGACATCAGGTTAGGGATCGTCCTAACATGAGGAGTTAAGACAAGGGGCGTGTTCAAGATTGAGTAAGTGGTCCTAGTTCTGATGCATAAAAGTGGAACCGCTTCTATGCTGTGCAATCTAAGGGTGACCATGAAGAGTCTCTCGATGTGGTCACCGGTATGTTAAAAATTTATCTATTAATTTTAATTATTTAACTGATCCCAATGTTACTTTAACATTTGTGACTCCTCTAGTAGCTAACAAATTTTATGTTCTACCCAATAATTTGATTGAACCATTTGCGGTTACAACGCGGTGTGTGACTCCATTGTTTATAGAAGAGTGTTTAAGATTTTTCCTATATCTTTGCCCAATAGATTTATATGGGTGGATTTGGTAAATCTTGATATGGTTTATTTTGACGTCATTTTGGGAATAGAATGGTTATATGCTTGTTTGGCTTCCATAAATTGTGGAACAAGAGTGGTTAAGTTCAATCTACCTAATGAACCCGTCCTAGAGGTCATATTATTTTTTGCCTAAAAGCTTGTAAAATGATCTCTAAAGGTAGTCTTTACCATATTGTAAGAGTCAAAGATCTTTAGTCCGACATCCTCCTTTAGAGTCGGTCCCCGTAGTGAAGGACTTTTCGGATGTATTTCTTGATGACTTTCACTGAATTCCTCACGAGCAAGTAATAGACTCTTATGTTGACTTGTTACAGAATATGAATTTCATTTTAATCCTTCCTTACCAAATTCCTCCAGTGAAGTTGAAAGTGATGAAGCTTCAACTCAAACACTTATTAGACAAGGGTTTCATTCAACCTAGTGTTTCACCATGGGGAGCTCTAGTGTTTTTTGTTAAGAAGAAGTATGGATCACTTAGGATGTGCATTCAATATCTTCAATTCAATAAGATCACCATTAAAAAAAGTATCCTCTCCCTCAAATTGAAGACTTGTTTTATCAACTCCAATGGTAAAGTTACTTTTCTAAAATTGACATAAGGTCGGGTATCACTAACTAAGGGTGAGATATGAGGATGTGCAAAAAATTTCTTTACGTACTAGGTATGGTCAGTATGAGTTCCTAATAATGTTTTTGGTCTCAGGTATAGCTCGGTTACTTTAATGGACCTTACGAATAGGGTGTTCAAGAATTACCTAGATCTCTTTGTTATTATCTTCTGCCATGAAATGAAAGTACACCCTAGAAGTTAGGGGGACCCATGGGTCGAAGCAATTGTATATATGACCTTTCGGAGGTCTTGTGCAATCCTTATCTATCATTAATTAAAAAAGACATGAAATGTAATGTGGAATTGAAATTTTTCACGAATGAATTAATAAAAAGAACATCGTTCATAGAAGCTAAGAATTTGATCTCGTCTATACAATCAAAATCAAAGACACTGTATTAATATCTTAGAGACATGACCCTTCACATTAAATGGAAAATACATAAAAAGTCTATAAAATAGAAACTAAGAAATAGAACTATTTCCTTGAATATAAAAGGACATACTGGATCTTTAGAGGGTAGATTCCCAAGATTTGTCGTCTAGTCGTCAAACGCCTCCAACCTATACATATTGAGTATAGAAAAGTATGGGGTTAGTACAAGAGAATGTACTAAGCACGGCTTATGCAAAATCATGCAAAAAGGGACATTTTAGTAAAAATAAGATTTCATGCCTAATAAATAAAACTTTTATGATTTAAGAGTTTAAATATCATAAAAATCATCTTTTAGAACATAAAGTATGACTCCACAATTTTAGACGAAAAATATACATTATAGTAACATTAGAAATTTTTACAGTGACACAGTGAATAACATTGAAGTGAATGACACATTCCAAGCAATGTGATTTTTTTTCCAGTGAGGTTTCCCTAACGAAGTTATTCTAAGACTCCCTAAGGTAAGGCAAGAAGGGAACATCCATATACCGCATTAAAGACACACCAAAGCGATCCTTAATATTACCAACCATAGGCTTACATAGTTCGGGAATCAAATCCACACACTTGGGTAGACATTTGAAATACATTCATACGAGAAGGAGTTTATAATTCTTCTACAATTAGAGCTATAAGTTACACCAAGTGCAATTTGGTAGTAGCATACCAAACTATTACTCCCACTTAGTGCTCCTTGAGGATACCCTTAGACTAAGCACCCTACATTAGTTTCTTCGAACTTCTTCACATTGAACTTAGTTTTAACATTCTTACTTAGCATTAGACCTTAATTTATATTACTTCATTAACAAGACATGATGGAACCCACAAAGACTCCCCTTTTGGAAGGTCTACTTTGTGCAATGGATAGATAGAGTCTCATACCACCACCTACCCTAAGTAATACGTTCTTCTAGGAGACTTATTTCATACATTTTATACAAAACATAGCAAGACTCCCCTTTCAAAAGGTTTTGTTAGTAAAATTGATCAATAGCCTCCCATACCACCACCTACCTTAAGTATTATGTTCTTTTAGGATACTTAGTTATTTCATTCTTTTGAGGGGAAATAGCATTAACCGTCATAGACCATTAGAAGTGGACATGGAATCCCAAATACTACCCTTATCGAATAAGGTTCCATCGACATGCCAAGGATGGAGTCTGTCTCTTAGCTTTAACATGGATTTGTCCAAAAGCTATACCTATGTAGGATAATAATTAATGGATAAGGATATTACTACTATGTAACTCGATATCTACTAGCAACGAGTACTTATCTCAAGAGGTACATTCAGGTAAGACATCTCTACTCATATCGTGCACCCACCCTTTCTTTATATCTTCTCGCTGCTAAGCACAACTTCCCCCATGGACTCTTAAACATTCATTACTAAAGGTCACGGATTTCTTTTCGGACAACCCGTCTCAAATCACAAAGTGTATATATACTCAAACCTACATTGGAAAGCTCTTGTGAATAGTGATGTTTCTAATAAACACTTCATCTCAACTGACAATGAGTGCTCAGCCCAAAACTCCCCTTTTCATTCAAATTTTTTAACGTCATTCATTCATTCATTAAAAATGTGAGTGTGTGTACATGACATCACACCATTTACATAAATCATTAATTTCAAAAAATTTAATTATAGGCATGCTTACACCTTTATTAATAATTTCTTACACACTAGCATGCCAATAGTAACACTTACTTCAGTTAGGCATAATCTAAGTAAGACATACAATTCAAGCATCATAACTCATATAAACCAAAAACCATCTCCATTTCACACATTAGGCCTTCAAATCCCTACTTACATACACACAAGTATATAAAAACACATCAAGTAAACACCTCCACCAAGAAGGTTGACCATACTACTGAAGAGCAATTTATAATAAGAATTATTCAATCTAAGCATCATACCATTTAAGTAATCCATCACCACCTATAACAAATTCCTCAATATTTAACTATAATAATGCTCTAAGCGAAGTAGATAAATCATAATAAAAACATAAGAAAACCAAAGTTCATACCCTTCACAAACATAATCATTTAACCCATTTCTTAAGTTAAACGTTTGAAATTTGAAAAAACATGAGTTCAGTATGGTTTAGACATTAAAAAAATAAATTAATACTATAATAATCACATTAGAATCATTGAAACACTTTTACAAGAAGACCCTTCATTAGAATTCAAAGATAAAAGAAAGTAGAGTTAGAAAACCCTTTTTGAAATCTGATAGAACTTATTCCTTAAAAGGAAGAGGATTCAAGGATGGATAATATACCTCAATGAGAAGGAAACACACAATTTTTTATAAATAAACACATTCCACCAGCCCTTCTAGTTCTTCCGTGATTCCTAGCTCCAAATGGTGATTTGAGAGAGATTTTCTTTACAGAGGGAGTTTGAATATTTGAAGTGAGTCTAGGAGTTAAAACCAATCTAATATAAATTGAAAACCCTAAATATATAATCCTAGGGTCCTAAAATACTTGGGGTGAATTTACACAAAACACTCCAAGTTTACAACAGATGAGAAAACTTTTTCAGGCCCCCATCGACCCCTCTAAATGACGGACCATCGATGCTTCAATTTCCCATTGATGAGGGCTCATTGATTAGGTCTGCAACTACAAAACCGGCAGAAAATCACATCCAAAATATGGACGAGGTTTACTAGACGTCTTCTGGTCTCTTTGCCATGGACTAACTCGTCGATCGACTCTATTTTTTTGATGTATTTCTCTTAGAGTTGGGGTCCTATTCTAGGGTTTGCGTGGGTCCTAGATGGAGTCGTTCTCGGACTTTAAACCCCTATACATAGTATTATTGGTCATAGGAATATACCACACAAATTTCAATTAAAACAAACACATAAAACCCACTCAAACACATCATGAAATACAACATTTTCTAACGCATATCTTTTGAACGTCATTGACGTTCTTTGACGTTTAACCTCCAAACTTCACCAAACTTCACACACTGCCTAAGAACATTAATGTAAGTCATTTTAAATTTTAATTAAATCAATAAATCATAACAAAGCTCAAATTAACCTTAGTTCGATATAGGGCATTACATCTTCATTGATGATATCTTTGTATATGAGAAAACTGAGGGTGAACATATGGACCATTTGATGGTGGTATCGCAAGTACTTAAGAAACACCAATTGTCTTCAAATATAGTAAGTGTGAGTTTTTGTTGAGATCGGTGGCAATTCATGGTCATATTATCTATAGTTAGGTTATAGAAGTCGATCCAAAGAAAACTGAGCTGATTAAGATTGACCTAGACCATCGAATCCAACCGACATTAGTAGTATCATGGGTTTATCCATGTACAATAGAAGGTTTATGGTTGGGTTTGAGTCCATTACATCTCCTATGACTACCTTGACCTGAAAGAATGTGAAATTTAAGTGATCGGAGGCATGTGAAAGAAGCTTCAAAATTTTGAATGACAGGCTTACCTCTGCGCCGGTGTTGATTTTTTTTGGAAAGTACCAAGGGTTTTGTCGTATATTATGATGCTTGCCAACTGATTTTTGGTTTTTTCTTTATGCAACATCGCAAGATTGTAGCCTATGCCTCTAGAAAGCTAAAGATACATGAGAAGAATTATCCAACTCATGGTCTTGAATTAGCGGCCAAAGTGTTTGATTTGAATTAGTGTTCTAAGTAAGTGTTGAATTTTGGTTATGTTTGAAGGTCAAACGTCCAAGAACGTTCGCGACGTTCGAAAGGTGTGCCTTAGATTGCGCTTGTGTGTGTTGATGTTTTTAATTGTGTTTTACGTGTTCATTTAATCGAAATTGATGTGAGATATTACTAAGACATACAAAAGTATGTTTAGGGGTTTAATGTTCGGTTAGGACTCCATCTAGGACCTAGGAGGTGCTCTAGAAGAGGAACCCATTTCTTTGCAACAAGCTGCAAAACAGTGACCAAACGACGACCCAAGGGACGGTCTATTGGTCAACCACCCGTCGACCATGGGCGTCGATTGGACCTGAAAGGCAGGATGTATAGTCTCAAATATTGATAAGTTTGAATACACGAGACACCACCAAAAGTTCATTGATGGACAGACGGTCCGTTGTTTACCAACCGTCGCTTGAAAGCGTCCCAAAAGCTGTGAAAAAAATTCTATGTTTTGGGGTGTTTAGTAAATTAACTCCAAGTGTTTTATGAACCCAGGAAGTTTTTTAGGGTTATTCAGGTATATTAAAGTTAATAAAACCCTAAGAACTCAATTTTAGAATCATCTTACTAAAACCAAAAACCCCTAACCCTTAGAATTCTCTCTCAAGTCTCTTCGGATGCTAGAAGTCAAGAAGTTCTAGGAGGGGTGTTGGTGGTCGTTTATTCATAAACAATAATTGGTATTTCTTCAATGTTAGACATTAAATCTATCCTTGAACTCTCATCCATTCAAGGATTCCTTTCTAAAAGATTTCAAAAAGAGTTCTCAACCCTAGTTTTTTTTATCTTCAATTTTAAAATTGTGTCTTGCATGAAAATATTTTAAAATTAATAATCGTAATTCTAATATTATTTGATAAATTTAAGGTTAAAACTATCACGAAATCATGTTAAAGCTTTTCATCAATTGTTGGCTTAAGAAATGGGTAAAATGAGCTTGGTTTTTTTAGCCTTTGAGCTTTGATTTACTTATGTTGTTATTTGTATTTAGAAAATGCCCTAAGGTCTTATATATGATGAATTATTGATTAATAATGTGATATGTTATGATAATATGGATGAAAGGGTAAGTTGTTTACGTTATGTAGCTTTAATTATGAAATGCTCTTGAGTGGTATCTTCTACCTTCTTGGTGGCGGTGTTTACTTGAATTGTATGAATGTGATGTTACTTTTTTATTGTGAATGAGTCCATGAAGGCTTGTTATATGAATTAAGAATAAAAAAATGTTATTCTTGTTGAATGTGCATCATGAAGCTACTATGTGAAATAGGCTAGGGAGTATTCTTGTTAATTGATTTATGAAGTATGTTATGAAAATGTTGCAAAGGATTATGTCTAAAACACGTATATGATTACGTGAAGTATGCCAAATATGTGATGTGATGAAACAAGATCCAAGCATGTATGAAATGAAATGTAAGTGAAATGATGTTTATGTGAAATGTGTGCTCACATGTACACACACTCACACTTAAATGAATGAATTAAGATAAGTTAGGTCAAGAATGGGAGTTCTGGGTTGAACACTCCCCGTGATTTGATATGAAGTCTTTAGTAGCAACTTACTATTCCTAACGAGCTTTCTAAGATAGGTTGGAGGATGAATACCCATCGTAAGTTGAGATTTGGTTTTTACTAGTTATCCTTATCCTATAGTTTATAATGTTGAGAATCCATCAGGAGTTATGCCTAGCACCGAGAGGATATGAATGAGAGGTTGATTACACTTTGTGAGTTGAGATGTTGTATTCAAATGTACCTCTTAATATGATTACTCATCTTTAGTAGGGAATGAGTTAAATAGTAGCAATCTCCTTATCCCTGAACTATGCGCCCGCATAGGTGTAGCTATTATTAAAGCCATGTAAAAGCTAAGAGAATTATATCATTCTTGGAAAGTGAGGATCCCTCATCTGATAGGGGTTAATGTTTGGATTCCATGTCTAGCTCTCATGGTCTATGTCAGTTAAGCTAGCTGCTACAAAAGTAACAAAAGTACTAAGTCTCCTAAAATAATATGCTACTTAGGGTAGGTAGTGGTATGGACGCTATTTATCCATTGGACAAAGTAGGATCTTACGAAAATGTATTTTTGGTGAGTATTACGTGAACATAAGGAACTAAGTCTTCTAAAAGAATGTACTACATAGGGTAGGTAGTGGTATCTGTCTATTGCACTAAGTAGGACTTTCGTAAGGGAAGTCTTTGTACCAAACCTTCTAAAAGAGTGTACTAAATAGTGTATGGGACGACATATACTCATTGAACTAAGTAGGCATTCTGAAAGCGAAGACATTGGTGTGTTGTTCAGTGTTCTTCTAATGTCTTGTAATTGAGTGGGGGCTTATTCTGTTGAGATGAAAAAGCTGAAAAGGATAGTCCTGAGGATGATTTTAGTGTGAATTGAAGGAGGCATATGCACACTTCCATGTGTTTTACCTTGGTGAGTCGTAGGATAACCTTGTTAGAGAAACTCTTAAAGAAATGAGTTCACTTCCTCATTGGAAATACTTTGGAAGTTCACTACTTTGGAGTATTTTTAGTTTACTGTAGGGGTTTAATTTAATTCACAGTTATTTTGTATTAAAGTATATTGTAATTTGCTTTCTTCTGCTAAAATTATGTAAATTCTTCTCTAAGTGGTAAATGATGAACCATATATTTTTACTTCTATATTTGTAACAACCCTAAAAATGAATAGGATTAAGACTTAGGGTGTCAAGAATGCTTGCGATTAAACCAGGGTTTACAATGATTGATACACGTAGAACAATACTTCCGAACCCGTATTATGACCAAGTCAACTAACTTGGGGAGTTATTTGAGCTTTGAAAGGTTGGAACCAACCAAGTAAGGCTTACGAAAATGAAGATTTAATCGAAGGAGTCTTTACCGAACTTAATTGACGAAATCTTAAGTTTTAAGAGTCCATTGAAAAAATGGTCTTTTGCAGGCAAAGGGCAATATTGTAATTATCCTGAGAAATCAATAAATTAATTAATTAAATAAATTAAAATAGCAATTCATATTGGGGCGACCCGGTGTGACCCATTTCACAAATGGGGTGCCACTCGGGGTCGAGCCCCACTAGGAGCATGGAATTGATAATTTAATCATCAATAAAAATCTATTAATTAAGGGTAAAATGGTCCTTTAACGTATTAATTAAAATAAATCAGATTTTTGTATCAATTTAACTTAATCTTATTTTGACAAAGTCTTGAATTTAGTCTCCTAATCATAATAACTCTCTCCCTCATGTTTGTCAACTTTCTTTCACGTCTCTCGACTCTCATTCTCTCACGCTCTGACTAACAAGAAAGATCAAGAACCATTTAGTAACTATTGTTCTTCAAACTTGAAAAACACACGAAATATTATAAGAAATGCAAGATAATAAAAAAGGTAAATGCAAAGGGAGGTTGTTCGTCGAGTGGTGTGTACGTTGAGGAGAATTGGGCTTTGTTAGGAGGAGTTTCTGGGTAGAAGCTTCACACTTGAAAAACATCAAATGGTATGGGTTTCTCTCTTCGAATTATTTCTCCAAGAGTATTTTCCTAGGAATGATTATGAAGGCCTTGAAAAATAAGGTTGTTCCCCTTTGTTTGTCTTTGTCGTTAGCTCCCAAACGAATTGGTAGGGTGGTATGTTGTTCTGCTAGATTTAGTCACGAGTGATCTATTTATATAAAATTTAAACATGTTTATGTGAGGGAAATTACGAAAACGATATTCAAAGTGTGATAAAAAAGTTGGTGTGTGTTCTGTGCACTTGGGAGTGGCTTTGGCCACTGTTTTGGGCGTGTATAAATAATGTAGTTCTTGTTTATTTTATGTGTGCAATGTGTGTATAATGTGTTATTAAACTCCATGATATATAGTGGATTGAAACAACCATCATTTGTCCAACCAAACTTATGACCAATGTGACTAAAAATGATTTGAATAATGACAAGAATTTTCCAGATTTGGTTACTATATAAAAAGGTTGAAATCTGTGTTTTAAAACGGAAAATTAAATACGTGAGGTCAATGGGAATTGAACCCAAGACCTCACATGTTGAGATGGCTGAAAAAGAAAGAAAAACATAAATGAGCTAAGTGGAATCAAACCCCTTACCTACTGGTTACGCAAGGCAATGAAAAAAGAGAATGGGGGCTGGGGGATTCGATCCTAGCTACTTATTTCGCCTCAATGCCAAAAAAAGAATGGGACTACGGGAAAATCAAACTCGCGATCTGTAGGGAGAAGGAGGAGAAAATTATTTAAACAAATAAATAGTAGGCGTGGGAATCGAAGCCACGACCTCAAGGTACGTACGAATGAAAATAAATTAAGAAAAAAGAAAATGCGTGGCGTGGGACTCAAACCCACGACCTCAACGCTGAAAGAAGAAGCGAAATTAATTAGGAAATGAAGTGAGGCTGTGGGGTTTTGATCCAACAACCTCACTGCCACTCACCCAATTTAAATAAAAGATAGATAGAGAGGTAGTGGGGGTTCGAACCCACCACCTCAGAGCCAACACAGTAAAATTAAAGGAATAGTCAAAGAGGCTATGGGAGTTTGAACCCACAACCTTTTGTTTTGGTAAAAAATGAGCAATGTATTCTTAATGAAAAATAAAAAGAGGTTGTGGGTGTTCGATCCCACAACCCTTCGGCTAAATTAAGGGTAAAATTAAATAGAAAATCTATGCTTCAATGATAATGTGGAGATTTAATTTAGAGTTCTAATGTTATGAATATATGAAATAAAATAAATGAAAATATAAATGATATCCAAGTGATCAAGATTATGTTTCGCTTGGCCAAACATCTGTATTGATATAAAAGTCGTACATGAGTAAAATATCCAAGAGTAAGGCCATCTACTTAGATCAAAAATGAAGATCTTGACATATATTCAAGATACATAAGTCTTGTACTACATAATCATAGGAATGTAAGAATAACTTAACGAACTATGAATTAAGCTCCATGGCTTGTACGAATAGGCAAATAAGTCGAACATACGTTATAAAGTAAGTGAATCTATGATGTACGTAATGAAATGATGAACCCTAGGACAGTTAAGTATGACTGTATGATACACTAAATGGTCAAGTGCATTGGCATATGATGAGATGAACTATCAAATGATAAAATGAACACACATAAAAGGGATGACTAATTATTAAAAACAAATGTTCTAATGATAATGAATGTGGTGAAAATATGTTAAGAGGTTAATGTGAACGATGAGAGCAATCTCAAATGAGCCAAAGTAAATGTCACCAAAACATACTCACCTATGATAGTGTAAAGTGAATAAATATACCAGTCTCTATGAACACTCTAATGAAATTATTGAGTTTAACACACTTAATACTAATGATGAGATGAGAAATCATCTAATGAGATATGGTGTGCTCATACTAGAAACCACCTTCTATGACGTATGAGTTGAATGTAATGGAACTTTATACTTAGCACCGACAATCTATCTATGTGTGGTGATGCCTTCTTTAGGGAAGGGCGAAGGTTCACGTAACTCTCATGAGATTAGACTGTCTGGGTTTCCGGGTATGGGTCTCCATACATCTCCTAGTCTTTGAACCTATAATGCCAATATAGGGATCTGGAGTGGTTAAATTCCCATATATTGTAACATGTCATTGACTCACTTTGGAAGGTGATCGCACCAATTTTCGGTGTGGGGGAGACACTGAAATTTATGATAATAACATGATCTATATCGGTTAAAGTTAAAGTTCCCAATGAATAAATGAGGCCATCCTCAAATGAAGCATATAAAAAAATAAATGATAACGAAGGTGTTCGGATAGGATAATCAAGAGGTGTGTTAGACTCAAGTAATTACATTAGGTTATTCTTGATCATTGCACAACACACCCGATGAAAGTCTTAAAATACATCCAAGTTATATTTGGTGTTCACACTGGACTATGAATGAAATGAAATGAAGTACATATGAATAGATAAAGCAGACTCTGTGTTTTCTAATGAATACTCCCTAGTTGAGGTCCCATATGTGGAGCCCTGATTTTGGAAAGTCTTAATGTCAATTTCATGATTCCACGGTCTCATGTCATATGTAGAATGATATGAAAGAAGCTATGTGTTATATGTTATGTGCGACTATATGGGCTATATGAAGATGGTATGTGTTGTGTGCGATATGATATTTGTAAAGATGCATGTTACTCTCATGGCATGACCTTCCTAAATCAATTTTGAAAGTTCACTAACTTTCCTAGTCTCAATTTAGCAAGTCTACTGACTTGACTTCCAAAAATCATGTCGTTAGGAATGAGATATTATTTATCATGCATGTCCTTAGTGTGTGCTTGCATATACCCATATTTAGTACAAGTTTTTACTAACCTTATACATATATACTATTTTAGGTTCAGGCAACGGTGGGAGAAAGAGCTACAGGATTATTGTTGCAGCTATCCGGACGTCAGCATTCATTTGGAGTTTGGTAGCTCCTCATGCTTTCAAGGATGCCATTGATTTACATTCTAGCGTTGTTTTTGAGTTGAGCTAGTGGAGCATGTTCCACTAGCGTTTCTTTACATTTTTTATTCAAACATTGTATTAGTGCCATTTTGGCAGTTATACAATTAAGACTTAATGAACTATTTATTTCAGTTTCTTATCTCTTTAATGTTAAATGGTTGATGATGAACGATTATGATGTGTTAAGAATGTTTAGCAAGTATGTTTAGACAATCAAAATTTCCAAATTTTACGCTAAATTAACATATGTTAAGTAAGGATGACATAATTAGGCTTGTTTGCGACGTTCGAGAGGTCAATGATGCAGGTCTCGTCTAAGGTCTAGATTCCAGCTGTGACAATATTTATGAATGTTTTACTTAATTGACATGAAAATGTCTTTTTACTAAAACGTCCCTATTTGCATATGACATCTTTGTACTTTGTTTTGTACTAACCCCATACTTTTCTATACTATCTATGTATAGATTTTGGGAGCAAGGTTGATGTCTACAAACAAAAGCTTTGAAAAGTACCTCTCAAGACAAAGTGTGTACTCATATATCCGAGGGTATGATTCCTATGTTCTTAGTTTCTTCATATTATATTTATATTGTATCTCCTTCAAATATAAAGGGTCGTGTCCCTAAATTAATTATGGTGTTTAATCAAGTTTGGCTTGTGAGGATGGGATTCTTTAAATATTAATGAAAGACTAGTTTTTATTAAATATCTTGAAAGGTTTTAATTTATCACTATTTTTCATTTCTTATGTAATGAACAAAAGTTAATGGGCTTGTACAAGATCCCAAAGGGTAAAGTACGCCTTGCCATAAATCGAGGGATCTCCCTAACTTCTAGGGGTTGGTTTTTGGTTGTGACATACTTTGTATCAGAGCATAAGGTGATGGGAAATACTTTATAGTATAAAAAATCTCACAAGCCACATCTAGTAGCATCTTGGTCATTGGTGTGAGGTGATACGCTCAATCTTACTTCTCAAATAAGAAATAAACCGGTCGTGTCAAGTAAATAACCCAACTAGTGAGGTTGGGATCGTTCCCACGAGGAAAAAAGTTTAGACTTAACTTCAATCTATTATTACTATTTTTCAGTCAATTACTTCCTTGGAAAGCATAAAATAATAAAAAGGTGGGTTTGTATTCCTAAATAAATGAAAAAATAACCAGAGAAAGAAAAAGAGAAAACTAACAGCTTTGAATGTTGGAGTTTAATCAATTAATCAAAGTAACTAGAATTTACATGTTCACCACATGTTCATAACTTGATAAGTCTAACTATAAAAATTCTTTCCTAGTATCTTCCGTGCAAAGTGATAAGTTATGTATTTCTAAATCCTTGGTCCGGCATCTAGAAAATTTCCCTCCAAACCTTGGTTTGGCTACGTGTGTTTCTATCTAACCGTTATCTTTAACTCATATTAAGCATTGTATTCGATATTAGACTAAGTTATTACCTCGTACCAATCAATACTAGCCTATTAGATAGTATACACTTAATCTATGTTGATAATTCTTTTCCTCTTATCTACCTCCTTTGTCCTGCAAGTACCATTATGGCGAGTTCTAATGTTGGCCATCCGTTAAAAAGACTTCAATGCGAAAGAATTATCAATACATGCTAGACACTAGTCTAAAATTGTAATTTTAGTTAGGATTTACCTCATTATTGGCCTATGGTTCCCACAACCCTAGTTATGGAGTTTAGTTACCCATAGTTATAATCACAATATTCAAATATATGGTATAAGAACTCATGTACATACTTCAATGAGAAAGAGTAAAATCCAAAAGTTCGCTTGATTAACTAAACAAAAAATCACAAACAATCAATTCAAAGAATCTCAAAATAATGAAGAATCTAACAATAATCAAGGGCCTAACCAAATAATCCAGAGTCTAACCTAAAAAAAGAGGTTTTTCGAACTATTTATAGAAAATAAAAACCTAATTACAGAAGGACTCTATTTGCTGGAAATCTATCAAAACGTGGCGGATCGACAGACGTCGCAACGGATTGTCGTGGTCACGATGGACCGTCATGCACTCTGTCATCCCTGAGATTATGAAATTTCTTCTTCTTTCTCTCTTCATTACCCTCGACGGCAGGTATGACGGATCGTCACAAGATCAACGGTCCGTCGAGGGTCTCCGTTCCAAAACACTTGAACTCTTGGAATATGGGTACTGGGACTACTTCTCTGACCTTAATGACGAACCTGCAGGACGGACCGTCATGGACACGAAGGTCCATCACGCATTCTGTAAAACAAAACTTGGTTTGACTTCCCCATCTTCCTTCAGCAGCTGCACTACGCTGCCACCTACGGACCGTCACGAATATGAAAGACCATCACAAGCTCCGTAGGTGGTCTCTTGTGCATTTTTTTGCTCAAAAACCTCCGCATTCTTCTTTAGACTGATTTCCTGCAAATAAGGAGAAACTTATATAAAAATTAGCACAAAAAAGCTTTTGGACACACTAAACTTAAGGAAAAACTAATAATAATACCGTGAAACCACAGTATATCATGAGTCGCGAAAGATCCATGGATAAGAGGCTATAGTATGATGGAGTTTCAATTTCTTCATTACTCTTGAATCTAGCCATTGAACTTAACTTGCTTGTGTTGTTAATTGTTGGATTCCTATTCTTGAGTAATCTTTTTCTTATAAAGCGATTTTAGTGTAATTTGGGGATTAATGTTCCCAAGTAGGGGATAATGTAACACATCGGAGGTCTATGACCTAATATAGAGCATCACATGTCTATGACCTAATATAGAGCATCACATGAATAACTAAGACTTAGAACATGTTTATACGCCTAGATAATGTATTCAAACTAGTTAGGAAGTATTTAATTTAAAACCTTAAGATACATCCATGACATTCGGTGAATTGTGAAATGTGCTCTACTGTGCTTTGGAATGTTTCATGTGAAACATCCGGGTATGACTCCTGAAGTACCTCTCCCAGGGTCCTAGGGGAGGACCCTTTCATTTGCCCTAAAATATTGAATTGATGGTATCCAAACGACGAGCCAATGGAGGATTTGTCGATTCATTGACGCTCCGTCTATTTTATCATTTGCCAACACTTATAATTCTTCAAAAAGTGTCAAAAACATAGTCTATTATGAAATCAACACTTGAACAGTAAGGTGTTGTTGATGAACCTATGGACCACAGGTCTTGTTCTACTAGGTCAGTGTGGGTTTTGGACTTTCCACGTTTCTAATGAGTTACTTAATTCTCTAAAATCTCAAACTAAATTTTCTCCACCTTCTATCTTCTATATATCTTTTTCCCAAGGAAAACCATTGAAGACCAAGGTTAAAGGTGAATAGGTCTCCAAGATTTAAACTTTCGCTCCATAAATCTTGAAGGATTGTTAAGGTATGGAAGTTTTTCACTCTTTGGATCTCTTTCCCCAAGAGTCTCCTTCAAATTGATTTTGAAAGATGTCAAAAACATGGGTTTCGTTCCAATTTCATGAGTTTTCTTTCAGTTGGATTTAATGGTTACTTCCTTTTAATATTAATGATAGACTATGATTGTGTATGGATTAATTGTTTTAATTCTTGGTCATTGCCTTTATTGATGATGATTTTAAACTTTTACCCTAACCCTAGTTATGAATTGGACTTGTAGATAATTAGTATTGTTAGAATTGTTTATGTTATTGCCTAATTCACTTATTATGATCATTCTCTATGAGTTATTTTATTATTTTGTTTAATTGAAGGTATGATTCTTGATGAATACCAAAGAGGCTATTTTGTTAGACATTGTGATCTTGAACTCTTTTGATATGATGATGAGGTAATGCTATATATGTATTACATGTGATTATATTTAGGAAGATATGATATGATGAATATGAATATGAAAGCGTGATATAATTTTGTTTAGTGTGAGATCATTGTGAGGCGATGATAATGAAAGTATAAAGACTGTTTCTCTTATGTGCTTTAGATCATAAGAAAATGATATGCTAATCTCACTAATTATGGTTGCGTGATGAAAGGAAGTTCTCATCTAAAGCATAATGAGCTAAATGATATGGTATATAAGAGGTAGTATCCTATGATATAAATTAAGTAATAATTTTTAAAGAATGGTTAATGACATTTCAAAAAGGGACTTTAGCTTAGAACCGACTGAACTTGACAATGAGAGGTGTTGACTCCCCCATAGAAGGGAGATTAACCCAGGGTCCTCTAGAGATGGTGACTATAATGCAATTGTGCATAATGAGAGTCCAACACATGTCTCCTAGTTCTTGAAATATAACACCCTAAAACGAATAAAGGTCAACTAGATCTTCGTGATGGTTCCTTGAATTAATTTTAATTTAAAACTAGTTATATTGATATTCTTAGGCAATGTGTGAGGTTTAATTATGCTTTGAGGTTTAACGTCCGAGAACGTCCATGATGTTTGCGAACTGTGCCTTAGAGAGAGTTTATGTGTCTTTGATATGTTTGAGGAACTTTTAAGTGTTCGTTTTGTTTGATAATTGTATAGGATGTTCATAAGACCTAGAAGAATATGTTAAGAGGTTCAACGTCCGGGTAATACACCACCAAGGACCCACAAGGGTCTCAATAGAAGGACCCAAAACTGCCTTTTCAGTGTCAATAAACGAGGACAAACGACGGCCAGTGGTCCAACTTATGACCCCTAAAATTGCATCGTTAATTGGACCTTAAAGGTACGATAGATAGGACCGAAATGTAGCTAAATATTCACCCACAAAACCGCACCAATGGACCGTTGATGGACAAATGGTCTTTTGGTTACATCCATCATTTGAAGCCTGCCAGAACACTTTCTTTAATGTAATGACTTGGGGTGTTTGGTAAATTCATTCTAAGTATATTATGAAACAATGTGGTAATTTTTAGGGTTCTTTAGGTATATTAATGAGTTCAAAACCCTAAGACCTAATTTAGGCTCCATTTCATAAAATCCAAAACCCCTCCCTCTTAAGACACTCTCTCAAGTCACCATGAAAGCTAAAACTGTAGAAGGTATAGAAGGGGCTGTTGGTGGCAAAGTTCTTCATAAAATTCATTGGGGTTTCTTCTATTTAAGGTATGGGATTCATCCTTGAACTCTATTCTTCTTAAGGATCTCTTTCCATCAATTATCAAAAAGAGTTTTTCAACCCTAGTTTTTTCTATCTCCAACTCTAAATACGGGTCTTTCATGAAAATTTTTCTAATGATTCAAATGTGATGTTTCTAATGTTAATTAGTGATTGTTAAGCTTAAACATCAACGAAATCATATAAAAGATTTTTATCATATTTTTGCTTAAGAAATGGGTTGAAGGAGCATGATATTGTAGTTTTTCAGCTTTTGTATCCTTTTATTTATATTGTTGTTTAGCTATTGTAATAAGATATATATTATGATGAAATGATGCTTAAATTGTTATAAGTTAGAAGATGAATGACCTTCGTGCGTTGAGATGTTGTGTGGACAAGTTATCCTTAACCTATAGTCAATAATTTTGTGAATACGTGAGGAGTTATGCCGAAAAGATATGATGTAGAGGTTGTTACACTTCGTGAGTTGAGATATTGTATTCCAATGTACATCTTAAGATGATTACTCCTCGTTAATAGAGAATGAGGTGCTTAGTATCAATCTCCTTAACCCATAACTATGCTCTCGCGTATATGTATCTATGGGGAAAGCAATATAAAAGCTATAATATAGGACCTCACTATAGGGAAGGGAGGGGACCCTTCTCCGATAAGGGAAGTATCAGGATTCCATGTTTAGATCTCATGGTCTATGTCGGTTAAGCTAACTCCAACAAAAGTAATGAATGATCTATGTCTTATAAAAGAGTGTTGTACTTAGGGTAGGTAGTGGAATTGGACTATATTTATTCAATTTACTAGGAAGGCTTTCCAAAAGGGGATTCTTGGTGAGCCTAATGTGAATTGAATGAACTAAGTCTCCTAAGTTAATGTACTAACTAGGGTAGGTAGTGTTATGGGACGCTATATATCCATTGCACTAAGTAGTCCTTCTGAAAGGGGAGCTTTGGTGCTTATCCTTCTAAAATAATGTACCTCTTAGGGTAGGTAGTGGTATGTGACACTTTCTACTTATTGCGCTAAGTAGGCATTCTGAAAGGGATGTCTTGGTATGTTGCTTTAGTGTTCTTCTAACATCTTGACATTGAGTAGGGGCTTGTTCTCATGAGGTGGGTAAGACGAAAGGGGTAGTCTTGAGGGACGCTTTGGTATGTATTGAAGGAATTTATGTGAATTTCCATCATGTCTTACCTTTGTAAGTGTTAGGATAATCCTTAGTTAGGGAAAATCCTTCGAAAATGAGTTCATTTCCTTTTTTCTTGTCATTGGAAGTTTACTATTTTTGAATAGGATAGTTCACTGTAATGTTAAAAAAGTTAATTAGTTCACTGTTAATATGTAAAAGAAATTCAGTGCAATGTTTTTGAAGTTCATTGTAAAATGCTCCTTTTTGTTAAAAGTTTCGAAATTCTTCTCTATGTGTTAAATAATGATTATTATGTTGTTTTACCTCTATATTCATGAATGTTTTACTCAATTGGCATGGAATTTTATTTTTACTAAAATGTTCCTTTTTGTATCTGCCATACATAGTACATTGTTTGTACTAACCCCTACTCTTCTATACACCAAAAGTATAGGTCTTAGAAGCAAGGTTGAAGTCTAGAAGGCAAAGCTTGGGAAAAATTCTATTACGAAAAAGAAAGGCCTCATATATTTAATCGCATAGTCCTTAATTCTTTTAGTTTTTGTATAAGTTGTTATTATCTATTACTTTCAAATATAAATGGACGTGTCCCTCTAATTTTATGTCGTGTCTTTATGATGACTAGTGACGATGAGAATTTGTTCTTGTTTATAAAAATCCTTTTTATATTAAATGTCACGAAAAGTTTTAACTTTTCGCTGCATGTCATTTCTTAGGTACGAATGAAAGTTAAATATCTTGTGCAAGACCCCAAAGGGTCATGTACGCCCTGTTATCACCCAAGGGTTCTCCCCAACCTCTACGAGATACTTTCAGATTGTGAAAGACTAGGTATTAGAGCATAGAAATAGTTTAGGGTATAAAAGTATCCATAGAAACTTCTAATGGAGTCTTGGTCATTGGTGTGAGTCGCAACACATCCCTAGACAAAAGTCTTTAGGACGATAGAGTTTCACTTTTTTCATTAGTCTTGTATCGTGTAATAGAACTTAACTCCATTAGATCTCTATCTTCTTCTCCTTTCTCCGGTAGTTTTATATGTGTGGATGCTTGGAAAGGAAGATGTTTCTATGTTTGAGTTAGAGAAAAGGTGAGTTTTGATGCTTATGATTGTTTTGTGACTAGAAGTGTAGATATGAAGGTTAGTTTTGAGTAGTGTGATGTGAAGCCATTTATGGCTATGTGTGATTTATGAGGTTGAAATTATTGTAGTAAGAAACTTTATGGTGATGTATATCTATGAATGATAAAAATTATAATGATTTATTAACGTGCCTTTTAGAGTAAATGGGTTACCTTGTGATTATGTTATATGATAGTAGAAATATTTTAAGGTGTAATTTTAAAAAATGTTGAGGGAATTTTGAGATTTTGTAGGATTAGATGGAAAGCCTCTTTTGTGGTTAATGTTTCCTAGTAGTGCTTGTGATTTGGTTGAGATTCTTGTGTAGGTTTACACTAAGGAGAAAATGTGATATAGACGCCTATTAAAGGAGTTTTGTCCAATGAGATTGAGTTAAGTGGTGCCTAAGGTTTTAATGAGGTGGTGTTTAAGAGTGATTTTCTAGGCTTGAATCCTAAGAGAAAAGTGTTATGGTTAACTTGTAAGGTTGATGTTTACTGTTGATGTGCCTTAGCTAAGGGTAGTTGGAATTCCTACCTTGTGAGAGGTATAATGGTACTTTGAAGTATGATACTTTGAAGATGGGTTTGCCCTAAATGGGGGAGAAAGAGTGAGTAGTAAGTTAGTTGATATCCTTATATTTTTGTGATGTTCTTATTCAAGATTGAGACAAAACCTTTAGTTGTTTTGTAACTATTAAATGTCTTGCATAATAATATGAGTTATCTTGTGTTCTATATGAAATTAGATGACTTATGGTCTAATGTTAAGGAAGGAATTTATATCTGAGTTTTGCATAATGAATTTTAAGATATCATGCTTTCATGTACTGTACTTAGTCCAAGAGAATCCTCAAGGGTCGGTAAGTGGGGGTAGTAGTATAGGATGCTACTCTCAATTGCAAACAGTTTAAATTACAAAGTGTTTTTGTAGTAAGTTAGTATGGTCTTGTCTTTAATATTGTGATGATATTTTGTTAAAGTTTCTTGAAAGGTGCATTATTGAATTCTTTTAGAAAGTGACACGATGATGTTTTGAGTTCATTGTAAAGAGGTCAAAATTATGAGAAAATTGCTTTTTTCATGAGCAATTGTTTGAATGTGTTTAGAAATGATGTGTTGTAACGACCTGTTTAGTCGTTTTGAGTAGCAGACTTCGATTCTGGAAAAACTGGCAAGAACAACGGGCCCCACGACGGACCGTCGTAGGCACGACGGACCGTCGCAGGGTCTCGTTTCAAAACACTTACAAAATCTGAAATTGGGTACTGAAAATCGACTCTCTGAACTTCGTGACGGAATGGCAGGACGGACCGTCACAGGTGTGACGGACCGTCACAGACCCTTGGTGGAAATTTGGGTCTCTAAACTTTGCGGCGGACAGAAGGACGGACCGTCGCAGGCGCGACGGCCCGTCACGGGCTACGCAATCCCAGTTCGGGTCGAATTTCTTTATACGTTTTAAGGGACGTTTTTGACTATTCCTGCTTAAATTATAAAGTTAGGGGGTTAATGTTAATAAGTCTAATTACTTGGGGGTTAAAAGAGGTAACCTTAAGTTAATTAGTGGGTTATTATTGTCATCTTTTATTCCTAATTATATGTTAATTAGGGTAAAAGAAAGAGGGTTTTAATAAGAAAAATAAGAAAGAACAAAGAGAGACAGAAAAAGAAAGAGAACGAGTAGAGAGAGAAACGAAGAGGATAGCAAGGATTCTGAGAAGATAGCTTGTTGATTGCAATTCTTCGGTGGAGGTAGGTTATGGTTATTTTTATGCTATTCGTAGTAAACACTTAATAGCGAATGATATGTATTGGTAGTATTGTAAACCCTTCTATATGCTTAATTGTATGCTTGCATGAATGTGATTATGAAATTGTGATATAATAAGCATGATGAAGCTATTGAATCCTAAATCTTGAAAAGAAACCCTAATCTACTTTGTTAATGATGATGCCTTGGTATAAAAGAAGGCTTTTTGAACGAAAGTAGTGAGATTAGGGGATCGGGTGCCACGTTCCGGTACCAGGATAGTATATGAGGATCGGGTGCCACGTTCTGGTACCAGGATAGAATATGAGGATCGGGTGCCACGTTCCGGTACCAGGATAGAATATGAGGATCGGAGTGTCACGTTCCGACACCAGGATAGAATATGGATCGGGTGCCACGTTCCGGTACCAGGATAGAATATGAGGATCGGAGTGTCACGTTCTGACACCAGGATAGAATATGGATCGGGTGCCACGTTCCGGTACCAGGATAGAATATGGATCGGGTGCCACGTTTCGGTACCAGGATAGTATATGAGGAGCGGGGTGTCACGTACCGACACGAGGGGAATAAAGATAATGAATCTTGAAAGATGATAATATATTCAAATCTAATGAACCTAATTCCCAAACGAGTATGATGAGGAGGCGTGAGTCCTCATCGATGTGCTTGGCGTTGTAACCAAGGGTTATGGTAACTGTAAATGCTGCATGCTAAGGATATTAGTTGAGTTTATGATATTGCTTAATATATACTGTTTTCTATTTTGAGTTGGCCGATGATATCTACTCAGTACCCGTGTTTTGTACTGACCCCTACTTTTATGTTTTCTTCTTGTTTATTTGTGGAGTGCAGCAAACGTGCCGTCATCTTCGACTCAACCGTAACTCTAGCCAGTCTTCATTACTCTGGATATCAGGGTGAGCTAATGCTTCTAGCTTGGACTGGATCTTCCTCTTCACGTCTTGATGCCTTGATGTTCCGGCATGGACTAGCTTTTACTTGTTTTAGCTTTTAGAATACTCTTAGTTTAGTCATTTGATTTTAGATGTTCTTGTGATGATGACTTCCAGATTTTGGGGATAATAATAGGTATTGATTTTATTAATGAGTTTAAGTCTTCCGCATTACTTACTGTTGATATATGTTGAAATGATAAGGTTTAGATTGGTTGGTTCGCTCACATAGGAGGGTAAAATGTGGGTGCCAGTCGTGGCCCGGTTTTGGGTCGTGACATACTTGGTATCAGAGCATTAGGTTCGTTGGTCTCATCACACAAGAACGAGTCTAGTAGAGTCTTAAGGAACGGTAGGGGGACGCCTTTACTTTTCTTTGAGAAGCTATAAGACATTAGGAAAATTCCATTCTTTCATTCTTTCTTTCGTGCTATTACTTGGATCCAATTGGTATCTAGGTGATACAAATTGGTATATGACCATCTTCACTCTATTTCGCAGATGGTTAGAACTAGAGCAACGACTGCGCCAACACCAACACCGGCAAGACAAGAAACGTCTGAGCCAGCCACTGGGGCTGTAGCTCGAGGAAGAGCAGCGGCAAGAGGCCGTGGTAGAGGTTGTGGGAGGACGTCCTCTAGGGGAAGAGGACGAGCACCTAGCCTATCTAATACTAGGGCAGTGACTCCTCCACCGACTGAAGGAGTAGTAAGAGAGGGTGAGGAAGGGGAAACTGAACAAGTACAGAATGAGGAATTGCCACCGCAACCTACCCCAGGGATGATCAATCAGGTTCTCGCTTATCTTAGTGGGTTATCTGATCAAGGTCAAACACCTCCAGTGTTTTCTGCACCAGCACCACGGGGTCCGGAGATACAACATGCAGCCACTATGGCTCCTCGCATGGATGTTCCATTGGAAATAGGCACATTTCCTCATCTGACTACAGGTCCTATAATGACAAGTGACCAGCATGAAGTTTTCAGTAAGTTCTTGAAATTGAAACCTCCAGTCTTCAAGGGTGCTGAATCTGAGGATGCTTACGATTTTCTGGTTGACTGTCATGAGCTACTACACAAGATGGGTATAGTAGAACGGTTTGGTGTTGAGTTCGTGAGTTATCAGTTTCAAGGGAACGCCAAAATGTGGTGGCGGTCACATATTGAGTGTCAACCAACAGAGGCACCACCTATGACTTGGGCCTCATTCTCTAGTTTGTTTATGGAGAAGTATAACCCCCGGACTTTGAGGGATAGGAAAAGGGATGAGTTCTTGAGCCTAGAGCAAGGTAGGATGTCGGTCAATGCATATGAGGCTAAGTTTCGTGCACTATCCAGATATGCCACCCAACTTTGTTTCAGTCCACAAGAGCGGATTCGTCGTTTTGTGAAGGGGTTGAGGTCAGAGTTGCGGATTTCAGCCTTACAGGTAGCGGCTACGGCAAAATCCTTCCAAGAAGTGGTAGATTTCGTGGTAGAGGTGGAAGGAGTGAAGCCAGATGAATTCACCATGGCGTCGACATCAAAAAGGTTCCGCAAGGGAGGTGATTTTAATGGTTCCTACATTAGAGGACAGAGTTCCGGAGGTTACTCAGTTCGACCAATTCAGTCTTCACTAAAGACTGTAGTTGGGGGTCCACCTCCGACCGGTCAACACTTCTTTGAGAGACCTACGCATGAACCCAGAGAGTGCTATGGATGTGGGGAGATTGGACATATTAAGAGATATTGTCCAAAACAGAGTTACAGACATCTAAATGTTAGAGGTAGAGGTGGTCATGGTAGAGGCCGTCATTCTGGAGGACGCGGTGGTCGAGGTAATGGTGGTCACCAAAACGGCCGGGGTGATGGGCAAACTGGAGCCACTACATCACAACATAGTAGGGGCAACGGACAGACAAGTAATGGGGCCCATTGTTACGCTTTCCCTGGGTGGTCTGAAGCGGAGGCATCTGATGCTGTCATCACAGGTAAGCTTTTGGTTTGTGATTGCATGGCTTCTGTATTGTTTGATCCCGGATCCACATTTTCTTATGTATCTTCCTCATTTGCTAATGGTCTTAATTTACATTGTGAATTACTTGACACGCCTATTCGTGTTTCTACTCCGGTGGGTGAGTCTGTGATAGTTGAAAAAGTATATTGGTCTTGTTTGGTGAACTTTGTGGTGAGTAACACTTATGTAGACTTGGTTATCTTAGAAATGGTTGACTTTGACGTAATTCTGGGTATGACTTGGCTTTCTACGAATTTTGCGATCTTGGATTGTAATGCTAAGACTGTGACGTTAGCCAAGCCTGGGACAGATCTGTTAGTGTGGGAGGGTGACTACACTTCCAATCCGGTGCGTATCATCTCCTTTCTTTGTGCTAAGAAAATGGTTAGTAAAGTGTTTTTAGCTTTCTTGGCACATCTCAAGGATGACACTACCAAGGTACCTTCGATTGAGTCGGTTTCGGTGGTCCGTGAGTTTTTGGATGTGTTCCCTGCAGATCTTCCTGGTATGCCACCAGATAGGGATATTGACTTCTGTATTGATCTTGAACCGGGTACTCGCCCCATTTCTATACCCCCTTATAGAATGGCTCCCGCGGAGTTAAGAGAGTTAAAAGCCCAACTTCAAGAGTTGTTGAGCAAGGGCTTCATTAGACCAAGTGCATCGCCTTGGGGTGCTCCGGTTTTCTTTGTAAAGAAGAGGGATGGGAGTTTTCGAATGTGTATAGACTACAGACAACTAAACAAGGTAACCATAAAGAACAAGTATCCTCTTCCTCGCATTGATGACTTGTTCGATCAGTTACAAGATGCTTGTGTCTTCTCTAAGATTGACTTGAGATCCGATTATCATCAATTGAAAATACGGGCAACGGATATGCCAAAGACTGCTTTTCGAACGAGGTATGGTCATTACGAATTTGTAGTGATGTCTTTTGGTCTTACGAATGCCCCTGCTGCGTTCATGAGCTTGATGAACGGGATTTTTAAGCCATATTTGGACCTCTTCGTGATCGTATTTATTGATGATATACTGATATACTCAAAGAGCAAGAAAGAACATGAGAAGCATTTGAGAATGGTATTGGAAATGTTGAGGGAGAAAAAGCTTTATGCCATGTTCTCTAAGTGTGAGTTTTTGCTAGATGCAGTGTCCTTCTTGGGGCACGTGGTTTCTAAGGATGGAGTGATGGTGGATCCTTCTAAGATTGAGACAGTGAAGAATTGGGTAAGACCTACTAATGTGTCAGAAATAAGGAGCTTCGTTGGGTTAGCTAGCTACTCCCGCCGATTTGTCAAGGGATTCTCTTCTATTGCTTCCCAATTGACGAACTTGACTATGCAGAATGTTCCATTTGTATGGTCAGATGAGTGTGAGGAAAGCTTTCAGAAGCTCAAGACTCTGTTGACTACTGTACCAATTCTCACCTTGCCAGTGGAAGGTAAGAATTTCATTGTCTATTATGATGCATCCTATTCGGGTTTGGGTGCAGTGCTAATGCAAGAGAAGAATGTGATTGCTTATGCTTCAAGACAATTAAAAGTACATGAACGTAACTATCCAACTCATGATTTGGAATTGGCCGCGGTAGTGTTTGCATTAAAGCAGTGGAGACACTATCTATATGGGGTTATGTGTGAGGTCTACACGGATCATCGTAGCCTTCAGTATGTCTTTACTCAGTAAGATTTGAACTTGAGACAGAGGAGATGGATGGAACTACTGAAGGACTACGACATCACTATTTTGTATCATCCGGGGAAGGCGAATGTTGTAGCGGATGCTTTAAGTAGAAAGGCGGGAAGCATGGGAAGTCTAGCTCACTTGCAAGCTTCTAGACGCCCATTGGCTAGAGAAGTTCAGATTCTGGCTAACGACCTTATGAGATTAGAAGTAAATGAGAAGGGAGGATTTTTAGCTTGTGTAGAGGCAAGATCTTCCTTCCTTGACAAGATTAAGGGAAAGCAGTTTAATGATGAAAAATTGATCCGGATACGAGATAAAGTGTTGCAAGGAGAGGCTAAAGAAGCAACAATCAATGAGGAAGGTGTTTTGAGGATTAAGGGAAGGGTATGTGTACCCCGCGTCGATGATTTGATCAACACTATTCTGACAGAGGCTCATAGTTCAAGGTATTCGATACATCCGGGTGCAACCAAGATGTATCGTGACCTAAAGCAACACTTTTGGTGGAGTAGAATGAAACGTGATATTGTTGAGTTTATTGCCAAATGTCCAAACTGTCAGCAAGTAAAGTATGAACACCAGAGGCCCGGAGGAACACTTCAGAGAATGCCCATCCCGGAATGGAAGTGGGAAAGGATTGCAATGGATTTCGTGGTTGGTCTTCCAAAGACATTGGGAAAGTTTGATTCTATTTGGGTGATTGTAGATAGGTTAACTAAGTCTGCGCACTTCATTCCGGTCAAGGTGACTTACAATGCAGAGAAGTTAGCCAAAATCTATGTCTCAGAAATTGTTCGGTTGCATGGGGTTCCACTATCCATAATATCAGATAGAGGTACGAAGTTTACTTCCATGTTTTGGAGAACATTGCATGCTGAATTGGGTACTAGGTTGGACCTTAGTACCGCGTTCCATTCTCAGACCGATGGTCAGTCTGAGCGAACGATTCAAGTGTTGGAGGATATGCTTCGTGCATGTGTGATAGAGTTTGGTGGCCACTGGGATAGCTTTTTACCCTTAGCGGAGTTTTCATACAATAATAGCTATCACTCAAGTATTGATATGGCCCCATTTCAAACATTGTATGGGAGGAGATGTAGGTCTCCCATTGGTTGGTTTGATGCATTTGAGGTTAGACCTTGGGGTACTGACCTTTTGAGGGATTCGATAGAGAAAGTGAAGTCTATTCAAGAAAAGCTTCTAGCGGCGCAAAGTAGACAAAAGTAATATGCAGATCGAAAGGTTAGAGACTTAGAGTTCATGGAGGGTGAACAAGTCTTGTTGAAAGTTTCACCAATGAAAGGGGTGATGCGGTTTGGTAAAAGAGGTAAACTAAGCCCAAGGTATATTGGTCCCTTTGAAGTACTTAAACGAGTAGGGGAGGTGGCTTATGAGTTAGCCTTGCCTCCAGGGCTGTCCGGAGTACATCCGGTATTCCATGTGTGTATGTTGAAAAGATATCATGGGGATGGAAACTACATTATCCGTTGGGATTCAGTTTTGCTTGACGAGAATTTGTCTTATGAGGAGGAACCTGTAGCCATTCTAGATAGGGAATTTCGCAAGTTGAGATCAAGGGAGATTGAATCCATCAAGGTGCAATGGAAGAATCGGCCGGTTGAAGAAGCAACTTGGGAGAAGGAGGTCGACATGCGAGAAAGATACCCACACCTGTTTACAGATTCAGGTACTCCTTTTTCGCCCTTGTTTTCCTTCTTGTGATCGTTCGGGGACGAACGATGGGAAAATTGGTATCTATTGTAACGACCTGTTTAGTCGTTTTGAGTAGCAGACTTCGATTCTGGAAAAACTGGCAAGGACAACGGGCCCCACGACGGACCGTCGTAGGCACGACGGACCGTCGTAGGCACGACGGACCGTCGCAGGGTCTCATTTCAAAACACTTACAAAATCTGAAATTGGGTACTGAAAATCGACTCTCTGAACTTCGTGACGGAATAGCAGGACGGACCGTCACAGGTGTGACGGACCGTCACAGACCCTTGGTGGAAATTTGGGTCTCTGAACTTTGCGACGGACAGCAGGACGGACCGTCGCAGGCGTGACGGCCCGTCACGGGCTACGCAATCCCAGTTCGGGTCGGATTTCTTTATACGTTTTAAGGGACGTTTTTGACTATTCCTGCTTAAATTATAAAGTTAGGGGGTTAATGTTAATAAGTCTAATTACTTGGGGGTTAAAAGAGGTAACCTTAAGTTAATTAGTGGGTTATTATTGTCATCTTTTATTCTTAATTATATGTTAATTAGCGTAAAAGAAAGAGGGTTTGAATAAGAAAAATAAGAAAGAACAAAGAGAGACAGAAAAAGAAAGAGAACGAGTAGAGAGAGAAACGAAGAGGATAGCAAGGATTCTGAGAAGATAGCTTGTTGATTGCAATTCTTCGGTGGAGGTAGGTTATGGTTATTTTTATGCTATTCGTAGTAAACTCTTAATAGCGAATGATATGTATTGGTAGTATTGTAAACCCTTCTATATGCTTAATTGTATGCTTGCATGAATGTGATTATGAAATTGTGATATAATAAGCATGATGAAGCTATTGAATCCTAAATCTTGAAAAGAAACCCTAATCTACTTTGTTAATGATTATGCCTTGGTATAAAAGAAGGCTTGATGAACGAAAGTAGTGAGATTAGGGGATCGGGTGCCACGTTCCTGTACCAGGATAGTATATGAGGATCGGGTGCCACGTTCCGGTACCAGGATAGAATATGAGGATCGGGTGCCACGTTCCGGTACCAGGATAGAATATGAGGATCGGAGTGTCACGTTCCGACACCAGGATAGAATATGGATCGGGTGCCACGTTCCGGTACCAGGATAGAATATGGATCGGGTGCCACGTTCCGGTACCAGGATAGTATATGAGGAGCGGGGTGTCACGTACCGACACGAGGGGAATAAAGATAATGAATCTTGAAAGATGATAATATATTCAAATCTAATGAACCTAATTCCCAAACGAGTATGATGAGGAGGCGTGAGTCCTCATCGATGTGCTTGGTGTTGTAACCAAGGGTTATGGTAACTGTAAATGCTGCATGCTAAGGATATTAGTTGAGTTTATGATATTGCTTAATATATATTGTTTTCTATTTTGAGTTGGCCGATGATATCTACTCAGTACCCGTGTTTTGTACTGACCCCTACTTTTATGTTTTCTTTTTGTTTATTTGTGGAGTGCAGCAAACGTGCCGTCATCTTCGACTCAACAGTAACTCTAGCCAGTCTTCATTACTCCGGATATCAGGGTGAGCTAATGCTTCTAGCTTGGACAGGATCTTCCTCTTCACGTCTTGATGCCTTGATGTTCCGGCATGGACTAGCTTTTACTTGTTTTAGCTTTTAGAATACTCTTAGTTTAGTCATTTGATTTTAGATGTTCTTGTGATGATGACTTCCAGATTTTGGGGATAATAATAGTTATTGATTTTATTAATGAGATTAAGTCTTCCGCATTACTTAATGTTGATATATGTTGAAATGATAAGGTTAAGATTGGTTGGTTCGCTCACATAGGGGGGTAAAATATGGGTGCCAGTCGCGGCCCGGTTTTGGGTCGTGACATGTGTATAAGATTGTTTAATCATGGGAAACGTAGTTCCTCCATAATTGAAGGAATGAAAGTGAGATTGAGTTTGTGAAGTTTTCGAAGTTGCATGTGTTACAGTGATGCTCAATCTGAAAATCTTCATTTTTGAAACAAATTGCTTTGTATAGAATTGTAGTTTCAATGTGTGCAAAAATGTTGTATGTGAGCATGTTTATTGTTGGAGAAGGTATTTCCTCCACTAGTTAAGGGTAAGGGTGAATTTTTAAAAGTGAAAGTTCTTCCAAAGTGCTTCTGTTGCAACGTGTAAAGGTATAAAATTGTGTTCCTTGTTAGTTGATGCTTTGATTATGATTTTTTGATCATGATTGTAATACTTTATGTGTTTTTTATTATAGTATTTTATGGTCTTAATGTTTTAGTGTCATTTGACGACAAATGTTATTCCGAGTGGGGGAGAATGTAACACCCTATAATGAACTAAGGTGAACTAGATCATCGTGATGGTTTCTTGAGTTAATTTAAGTTAAAATCATTTATGTAGATGTTCTTAGGAATTGTGTGATGTTTTGTTAATTTTGGACGTCAAATGTCCTAGAACGTCTATGATGTTCGCAATGTGTGCCGAAAAGGGTATTCGTGTGTCTTGATGTGTTTGAGTGTGTTTTACGTGTTTGTTCTATTTGAAATTTATGTAGGATTTTCCTAAGACACAGAATAATATGTTTTGGTATTTAAAAATTAGGTACGACCGCACCTAGGTCACACAAGGGGCCCTAAAGAAGGGCCTAAGAGAAGGACCCAAAATTACACCTTTGTCCAACGACAAGGACAAACAACGGCCATTGGTAAAACAAATGGCCCGTCAACTTGCCCCATAAATTGTACCTGCAATTTAGTCTATATATGACACAAATGGAGCAAAGTATCAACCCACGAAACCCCACCAATGGACCGTGGATGGGCAGATGGTCCGTTGGTTACATCAGTCGTTTCAAGCCTGCCAAAAAATTGTCTTTCATATAATGACTTGGGTTGTTTGGTAAATTCACCCCAAGTGTTCTATGAACCTAGGACGTCATTTTTATGTTATTTAATTATATTAAAGAGTTCCCAACCTTAATACCTTATTTAGGACTCCATTTTTTAAAACCAAAACCACTCCCTCTTCGAAGACTCTCTCAAGTCACCATGGAAGTTGAAAATCAAGAAATGAAAAAAGGGGCTGTTGGAGGTCACGTTCTTAATAAAAAATAATTGGGGTTTCTTATATTTGATGTATGTTAGTCATCCTTGAACTCTCTTCTATTCAATGAGCCCTTTCCAATCAATTTCAAATAGAGTTTTTCAGCCTTATTTTTCTTCTAACTTAAACTCTAAATATGGGTCTTGCATGAAAATGTTTCTAATGATTCAAATATGATGTTTTTAGTTTTAATTGAAGATTCTAATGCAACAAAGTCAATGAAATCAAGTTAAATTTTTTATATCAAATTTTGGCTTAAGAAATGGGATAAAAGAGCGTAATATTGTATGCTTTGATCTTTTGTTTCCTTTTATTGATATTGTTTTTTAGTTACTACCCTAAGGGAAATATTATGATGAAATTTTGATTAAAATGTTATAGGTGATAGAAGATGTGATTAAAGGTTAATTTGTTTATGTTTTTTAGCTTTAATTTCTTAATGCTCTTCAGTGATATGGTCAACATTCTTGGTGGCGGTATTCACTTGAATTGTATGAATACGAATTTACTTGTTTATTGTAAGTGAGGCCATGAATTCTTGTTATGTGAAGTAAGATAATAATGATGTTATTCTTTTTAAATGTGTCTCGTGAAGATAATATGTGAAGTAGGCTAGAGAATTTGCTTAAATGAAATATATGATTATGTGTAGCATGTAATGTGTGTGATGTTGTGATTGAAGTTATAACCATGTATAGAATTTTAAATGTAAAAAAATTGTTTTTATGTGCATGGTTTTCTCACATGTACTCACACACTCATACTTGAACGAATGAATGAACCTATGTTAAGTCAAAAAGTGGAGTTTTGGGGTGAACACTCTTGGTTAGTCGAAATTATGTGTTTAGTAGCAACGTCACTACATCCTAAGAGATTTCTAAGATAGGTTGGAGGATGAATGACCTTCGTGAGTTGAGATGGGTTGTGAACTAGTCATCCTTAACATATAGTAAAAATGTTTCAAATCCGCAGGGAATAATGCCTAGCACCAACAAAAGATGAGGAAGAGGTGGTTATACTTCATCTGCTGAGATGTTGTATTCCAATGTACCTTTTAAGATGAATACTCCTCCTTTGTAGAGAATGAGTTACTTAGTAGCAATCTCCTTATCGCTTAACTATGAGCCCGCATAGGTGTACCTATTGGGAAAGCCATGTAAAAACTAAAAAGTAAGACCTGACAGTAGGCAAGTGAGGGGACCCTTCTCCGATAAGGGAAGTATCGGGATTTCATGTTTATCTATCATCGTCAATGTCATTAAAGCTAACTCCCACAAAAGTAATGTAAGTTCTAAGTTTTCTAAAAGAGTGTTCTAGTTAGGGTAGGTAGTGGAGTGGGATGCTAAATATCCATTGCACAAGGTAGGCATTCCGAAAGGGGAGTCTTTGTGAGTCTTATATGAACTGAATGAACTAAGTCTCTTAAAAGAATGTACAAGTTAGGGTAGGTTGTGGAATGGGATTCTATGTATCTATTGCACTAAGTAGACTGTATGAGAGGGGTTTGTTGGTGCTAAGACTTCTAAATGAGTGTACTACCTAGGGTAGGTGGTTGTATGGGACACTATCTACTCATTGCACTCAGTAGGCATTCCTAATGGAAAGTCTTGGTGCGTTGGTTGAGTTTTCTTCTAATGTCTAGGCATTGAGTGGGAGCTTGTTCTTCCAAGGTGAGTAAGCCTAAATTGGTAGTCTTGAGAATCGCTTTGGGGTGTATTGAAAAAGGTGTATATGCATTTCTTTCATGTCTTTACTTTGTGAGTCTTTAGGATAATCCTTCGTTAGGGAAACTCCTACGGGAATTAGTTCATTTACTCTTTTCTTGGCCTTGGAAATTCATTATTTTTGAATAAGGATAGTTCACTAAAATATTATAAAAAATAAATTAGTTCATTGTAATGTCCAAAATGAGTTCACTGTAATATTTTAGAAGTTTACAGTAAAATGCTCCTTTTTGCTAAATTTTTGGGAATTCTTTTCTAAGTTTTAAATGATGATTATTATATTATTTTACTTCAATATTCATGAATGTTTTACTTAGTTGGCATGCAAATGTTTTTTACTAAAATGTTCAATTTTGCATGTTTTTGCGTATGCCATACTTAGTACATTATTTTATACGAACCCCATAGTTTTCAATACTCGATAAGTAAAGGTCTTGGAAGAAAGGTTTAGGTATAGAAGGCAATGCTTGGGAAAGATTATCTCAATACAAAGTACGTCCTTATATATTCAAAGGCATAGTCCTTAATTTCTTTAGATTTTATTTAAATTCTTAATATTTATTTCTTTCAAATGGAAAAAGTTGTATCCCTACGATGTTATGTTGTGTCTTTAAGATGTATTGTGACAATGAGACTTTCTTAATGTTTATAAAAGATTCCTTTTTATAATAACTATTGTGAAAATTTCTAATACCGCACTATTTTTCATGTCATATTTAATTAATGTATTTGAATGGCTTGTACAAGACCTCAAATTGTCAAGTCTATGCCCTATCATGACCCAACGGTTCTCCTTATCTACTTTGGGGTAATTTCGGGTCGTGATATGAACTATGTTGCCCCCATAGGAATAATAGCTAGTAGATCTACCTAGAATGATATGTTAATATTTTTGTGCTACCTTGGAAAGTAGACGACTTTCTTTTAATGTAGGTTTCATGACACATGATTCAATGTTTAGATCACATGCTCTATAGTTTTTTAAGGTTATTGTTCCTGAAGGTAAAAATGAAGTAATAAAGTGAACTCTAACAAGGGTGACTTAAGGGATTCTTTTTAACAAGTAGGTTATAGGAGTCTACCTAGACATTTCACAAGTTGACCTTGAGGGAAGTCTTAGGAGGTTTTTCTTATGCTCTTATTAAGTCAATGATATGCGTATGTTGACTTTACATGTCAATGAGTCTATATGATGTTATTTTTACTTATGAACATGTTATTGGTCTATATTTCTATATATGATGATGACTACTCATGATGATAGGTTATATGAAGTTAAGCATTACTTATGATTTGTTTCATTGTTTACTTGATTAAGTGGGGCTATACGACTTCACATGAGCATTGCACTTGTATGCTTGGGATGGGGTTGTTGGTAAGAGTCTTATAAGCTTTGATGATATGAACTCTTGTGTTGATAATATCCATGTTGACGACTTAATTGGTGATGTTTGCCTTTTTTTGCATAAGGACTTATCTTACTGAATATGTGATAATTGACTTGTATGTGTTCTATTTTGTGTATTAAGTAATTGAAAAGTGACATAGCTTTAATTTGAACAAAATATCACATTTAGCATGATATCAAATATTGATATGCAAATGTTTCCATATTTAGTACAAATTGATGTACTAATCCATATTCTTTCCCTTTTTTCGAAACAATGTAAGTTCGGGCCGTTGAGGTATCAAAGTCGATTGCAGGAAGACTTTGAAATTTCCCCAAGTTTTCGTAGGTCCTCTAGTTTGAAGGATGGCGCCACGTACTCTACCTTAGTTTTAACACTCCAAAATTCTAAAACTTAATCTAGAACCTCACTTGAATGTCCAATGGTTTTAACTGCATTAAGTGAATATTGATTAATAAAAATAATTTATAAAGACTTAGAGTCAATATGTAAAGGGATGTCCACGACATCCGATGACTAGTGCAAAAGGTTCTACTGTGCCTTAGAATATTTGATGAGGTTTTACTTGTTGTATTGTCTGAAATTTTGTGAGAAGGTTTTAAACATGTAAAGGTGTTGGGTTAGGGTTGAAAGATCCGAGTACGTCTCCCCATGGACCAACCAAGGTTTCTTGAGGACCCTTGCATTTTGGCTAAAAGTTGTCTAAGACAATAGCCATCGACCTCGGGAAGGCTATGAGATGTGGTCCAATTAACATGGCGTCGTGACACCATCGATGGAAACTTATATACTTTTACAAAAGGAAATTTTATCAAGTCTCTGACTAAAATAATGGTGTACAGGACGGTGGGTGAACATTGCTCGTCGACTGACCTATGACCCGTAGGTCCGCATCTCGTAGGTCAGGTCTGCGTTAGGCTATTTTATTTTCATTGTTTCATTGGTAAGTGGGTTATTTAATTAAAAAAGGTTTAGGTGAAGTTTAATTAAGTTAATTAAGGACCTCTATATAAAGACCTAATCCTAATAAACTAAACTTACTCCCACTGTTCCTAAACTCAATGTTTTCTCCTTCTCAATACTTTCTCACTCGCGAATAGAAGAACAAAATTGACAAGCTAAGTAATGGTATTTGGGAAGTATTAACAGTGTTTTTTCCCCATAATTCTTCAAAAATTAACAAGGTATGAGATCCTTTCATCTTTAATATTCCATTCCCCAAAGGTTTCTTCAAAAATTGATTTCAAAAATATGAGATTTATGTGGATTTCTTTCTATTACGAAATTGACTTTATACATTTCATTTTCAATAGTTTATTTAATTAACTATGCTTAGATTATGATTTATTATGATTCAGTTATGCTAGTTCTTTATGAATTATCCTAGATTGTGGAATAGATCATGAAATTGCCCCATGTCCCTAACCCTAGGTTATGAAGGATGAATTTATCTGTAGTTATTCAAATGACTTCATTCTTTTATTAAATACTATCGTGTGATGATAATACACCCAAAATTGGTTTCTATTGGATGGTTGATAGTATAACCTTTGATGATGGCTTCTGAAGGATATGGGGGTAAGTTTTGTGATCTCAAAACTTACTTAAATTATGATTACATGTGTTCAATAATGAAGTTAAATAGTGTATTCCTTAGGGTGAGATTGATTAGGGTAGTATGATTTTTAATTGAAATGTCTTGATTTATGGGTTGTGAAATTATTCATAGGATGTAATGATATAAAATAGGTTATTAAGTACCTACCACATCCAGGTTTACAACCTAGACGAAATCCGCATCGACTTCCTGTATGAGAACTGAGACTAGTCTATTAGTTTACATCATTACATTAATAGGTCAAATTTAGCGGAAAAATTAACACTTTTCATTACTTCTACGTGGTGGTTTACATAAAACTCTACATACACATAACATAAATATATATATATATATATATACATATATATATATATATATATATCGACTATACACAGACCCTTCTTATAGGAAGATTACTTAGTCTTCTACTTTTATTGCTTGTAAGTATATAAAGATATCAAAGACATAATAGTCATAATACTCCTCTCATCTAATAACCATCTAATATGTGTGTAAGATCATGGGTATAACCTATACATCAATGTAAAATTTCCTCACATGGGCTATACAATGTTTTATACTAAATGGACAGAAAGAACCATATAATTTTTAACTAAAAAACAACTCCATAAAATAGATAGTGGCATCGCCCTCTAAAATTGAGGACCTACAAAACATGAGTGAATAAGAGATCCAAGCCTTCATCAAGTCGACTTCAAAGCAATTCAATGATAGAAACCTAACCTCATGGGGAAAACGCAGAAATGGGGTTAGTACGCCACTTGTAGTAAGTAGGAGACAGTATGCACACATACTATGAAAACATGCTAATAAAAGGACATTTCATAAAGATAAGAAATTTACTTTGAAAACACTAATGCATATTCAACAAGACCATAGAAATCCATAGGACAAGTTTATCACGTAATAAGCATGTAAATTACCAAATCAACATCATCAAGTCTTGTCAAGTCAACATGCATAGCATGTAATTAGATACATATTCAAGTAACTCTATCATCAAGTCATATTAACCATAAAAATGAATATGAGTACATTTCATTCTAAACGAAGCAAAGTCAATTACTCATGAACCCCTATAAGGTCAACAACATCAATGATAAAGTAAAGTACCATAACCTTACTCGAACAAGTAATCCAACAACAATCATGACTAACATACTATTGTACATAATATGGCATTTAGGAATACATATCATCTTACTTTTACAATATAAACCAACACATATTCATAATTGAACTAATAAATATATAGTATCAACAATATACAAGTTCATCATATACATGTCATATAGCATTATAAGCATAATCGTTCATATGAACATTATCATAAGACTCCCTTCATAGCTTACTAGTGTAATGCTCAAGGTGAGTGCCATACTTTTACCTAGACTAAGATAGACCCCTTAGGTCATATTAGTTAAAGTTCATTCCTTTAGTTCATTCTACCCTTGCGTGAAAATCATGGCCTAACTGACATAGATCACATGAGATAGTGCGGAATCTGGTGTCAAAAAACCTAAACAGAAGAAAGGCGGACTATTTGACAAGGTAGTACCAAAACATGAAACATAGAAACTACATGGATCAACTAGCTAGTATCCTATGGGGCAAACCTAGTTTAAGAACTAGGAGATATAGTTGGGACCCTTTTTAGGCTATATGCATTATAGTATCAAATCTCAAGAGCTCATTAGTGATCCTACCTTCCCTATGTATGAAAAGACAATCCTAACTCTAGATCACTTGGTGCTAAGCTAGAGTCTTTTTTTAAAAATTTCTTTAATCCTTAATGATCAATCATTGCTTGATTTAGGTCATAGGATCTATCCATTGTATAATCATCACCATCATTAGCTCAATAAGAATTTCATGAGTAGAAATCCTTTCCTTACAATTAATATATTTGAGATTAGCACATTAACATATTCATATCATGATAAAGAACATTGGTAAATCATCCTTTCTCATTGTAACATTTACACCTTAATCCAACACCTCACAATCATAATCAAGGCATTTCAATTTAACATCATACAAACCTACCAATCCGAATACAAGACATACTCTAATACAACATCATGACTTAATCACAATTAACCACAATTGGAAGTAAAGGATAGAGATCATACGACATACCAAGACTCCTTCGTAGTTCATCATCAGGGTATTATTATAAACCCTCAATTCAACCTAATGTGGGTATACATCATCGTAAGTCAATAATCAAAATGATAACAAGACTACAAGAATTACTACATTACAATTCCTTACTATGTCATTTCTTAAGACGAGATACTTAGGTCAATTCACAATACATTTTATACGAAAGATTATTTTATCAAGAACTAGTATGAAAGACTACCAATTACCCTAATTTTACTCATGACTAGAGTAACTACATCATCTAGTTGTAATTCAACTAATAACAAAGTTAATTGAAATTAATACAACCTAGTTCAAATAAAGATCAAACCTAACTAGACCAAACTATCAATATATATCATAATTAAGTTAGAATATATGTTAATATACTAATAGTATAAAAAAATAAATCATAAACGAATAAATTCATTACATAATTTTTGAGATTGTGAAAGACCCACATGGAAACACGACTTTTTAAATACATTGAAGGAAACCTTTGAGGAAAGAGGTCTTAAGAGTGAATTAGATCCATACCTAAATGATTGATAAAGAATTAATGGTGAAATATTCCCTTTACAACCCCCAAATCCCTCCCCTAGATTGTCTTTTATGGTGTCTTCCAATAAAGAGAGAATGTAGAGAGAAGGAAGAGAGTTTTGTTTTTGGAGTTGTAATTACACAAATGGGGTTGGGTTCTTTATATGGGGGGTGAATTAACTTAATTAGTCTTGCCTTAATCCTTAACTAACCACACAACCCCTTAATTAATTAGTTAATACTAAGTTAAAATCCGTCTATGAGTATACGATTGGTCCCTATGGTGTGCTTCAGACGCATAGATTTGGTAAGAGACTGTGTAGATGATGGACTCCAACAAATTGTCTATGTGTTGGTCGACAGTTTCGATCAACGCCCCATCAATCAACACATGTTCCGTATGTGCAATTTCGTGGGTGCACAATGCTCAGGCAGTGTTTGACTACAAATGCAAAGTTCCTACTAAAGGGCCCTTGGTTTATCGTTATGGAGTCGTACCCGGATATTCCAAAAATCAATAAACTTAAACCCATATTAGACACCCTTCCACAAATTTTCATAATTTTACGACGTCTAAAAGCAAGTTAAAAAGGATATGGCACGCTACTACCTCCTTGAACTACTTTCCAAACGTTGTTGTCCTGCTTGAACGATTACTTTCCTAGACTTCCTAAATGACATATATTAATTTCAATGGACCTTATAATACACCATTTTCGGCCTACAGCAACACCAAGTAAGTGTAGCCTAAAGTAGCAAAAAGTGTGGCCTTTGATAAAAGGCTACACTTTTGGACATTCAGCAACACTTTTTAGGGGCTGCCCAAAAGAAGCGTAACCTTTGAAATTAGTCAACAATTTTTAAATGGTTCCATCTTTGGTAACACTTATAAAGCGTATCCAAATATGTATAAGGGCACACTTTGAAGACGTGCATTAGCAACACCTATTTTTTGTTAGACTACACTTAAAAGCATTGCCTTTTAAGATTTATTGGTCACACTTAAAAAGTGTTGCCTTTTATTGGTCATCTATTGCAACATTTATAAAGTGTAACTTTATATCTCATCTATTGAAAGACTTATAAGGTGTTACTTTATATGTCAGCTAAAGCAACACTTATAAATTGTTACTTTATATCTTATCTATAGCAACACTTATAAGGTGATGATTTTATATCTCATCTAGAGAAACACTTACAAAGTGTAACTTTATATCTACCTAAAGCAATACTTGCAAAGTGTAACTTTATATCTACCTAGAGCAACACTTTCAGAGTGTGACTTTTTATCTACCTAGAGCAACACTAACAAAGTGTAATTTCAACATTTATAAGCCTACATGTAGCACAAATATATATAATATATTTACATACATACAAGTGACCTAAAACATAAAATGAACTAATAAATCATTAAATTGAAGCTAAAATTTTCAAATAAACTTCGAGAAATATTTCATGTACAAACAAAACATAGAAAGTGATTGCTTAAAGATCTCCAATATCAACAAGTTCCAAAAACCCAAAAGTGTCATTCAAACGTATATGACAACAATACAAAAAATTGTTCATCTTTTGCCACAATGGATCGAGTTCACTTCTGGCCAAATTCAAATTCAATTACTTCCATTTTCCTGCACATTTATAATAAAATTGTAAGTTTGTGAATTAATTGTGGAAGTGCATAGTCAGAGAGAATTCACTGTAAGACAACCAATCCAAATCTAAATACAATTTCAATGTAAAAAATACACATTATAAGGACTACAACATTTGTGCAGTCTTCTGTTGTTGGCTCTCAAAAATTAAACTTCAAAAGTTTAATTTGTGTAGTCTTCTGTTGTTGGCTCTCAAAAATTAAACTTCAAAAGTTTAATTTGTGCAGTCTTCTGTTGTAAACTTAAATGTAAAAATTACACACAAGTAGTTCAAACGAACCAGTGATTACCACTGGAAACAAGGTTCATAATATAGTTTAGAAGTGTCCACAAAAATCAATACATAACAACATGACATAATATTTTCAAAGAACTGCAGCATAGTGCAGCTGCTGAAGGAAGATGGTGAAGTCTGGCTAAGTGTGGGGTTATGGAGTTTGTGACGGTCCTTAGGTGGCACCGTAGTGCAGCTGCTGAAGTTACATCGGGAAGTCTGACTGAATGCAGGATTACGGAGACCACGACAGTCCGTCGAGTCTGTGATGGTCTGTCCTGCAGGTTCGTCATGAAGTTCAGAGAAGTAATCCCAGTACCTATATTCCAAGAGTTTAAGTGTTTTGGAACGATGACCCTCGACGGACCGTCGTGTCTGTGACGGTCCGTAGGTTGCGGCGTAGTGCAGCTGCTGAAGGAAGATGGGGAAGTCTAAGTATGGGGTTACGGAGTCCACGAACGTCCGTCGAGTCTATGACGGTCCCTCCTACAGGTTCGTCATGAAGTTCAGAGAAGTAATCCAGTACCCATATTCCAAGAGCGTAAGTGTTTTTGAACGAAGATCCTCGACGGACCGTCATGTCTGTGAAGATCCTGCATACTTGCCGTCGAGGGTAATAAAGAGAGCAGAAGTGTGGGACGACGAAGTCCACGACGGTCCGTTGTGGCCACGACGATCTATTGAAAAACCTCATTTTTGAGGTTAGACTCCACATTGTTAGACGCTTGATTATTAGTTAGAGTCTTTAAGATTATTAGGTTATGTTGAAACTTTTATCAAGTGAACTATCGGATTTTACTCTTTCTCATCGCAGTAAGTTTGAGCGTATCACTCCCTCTCTACCCCTTATAAATTTTAAAAATATATCCTATATCGTCTATCTCTAACGCGTATGATTCATTTTCTATAAACTACAACTCAAAATACAAAGAAACTTTAGTAAATTCATACTACGAGGTGATCCCAAAACAACTAAGAAATATTCAACTAAAGTTTCTAATGTACACTTGAAAATACAATAGAGAAACAACAAAATGACTTCTAACACTTCAAGGCATGTAGTTGAAAAATGAAACATTTTACAAGCAAATAGCTACAAGACATAATCAATGTGGTTAACAAAGGCACAAACCAAGCTTAAGGTGAGCACAACTATGAACTCATGATGACTAAAAAAATAGTGACATTAAAACAGACATTAAAAACTTTTCAAATTCATATAGAGTAGCTACTTATAGTTGATGAAATCTATATTAGGGACAAAATATCATAGGTATCGCCATCCTCAACAATTTAGTTCTTCGAAGAAAGACGACTTAACTACAACTCAGTTCTTCATATCAAAACCTAAAAGCTATATAAAAGACTCTTAGAGATAAAATTTCATACCTTATAGACACTGTTGCAATAACCTAAGACGTGAGGCGTGTTCAAGTGTGAAGCATTTTGTTCATTTGTGAAATCCGACGGAACAACTCGTTATCAAAGAATTTGTGATGAATAGAGCAACTTATCAACAAAAAATATGTGATGAAAATCACTTTCTTCAGCTCTTCGATCTTCAACAAGGAATCTGTAATCAATTTTGACGAAAAATTGTAAAGGAAATCATATTTTCATATTTGGGGAAAAAACAGTCTTACACTAACAAAGCTTGGCCCGTAGAATCAGTTGGTAAACATCTGCTCAGCTCAGCTCCTCTAATTTTCAGCTCGTCCGATTTTGAGAGTAGAATCAGTTCAGCTCCTCCGATTTTCAACTCTGCTTCGATCTTCATCTTCCTCTCTTCAGCTCCTCCGATTTTCAGCTTCCTCTCTTCGATTTTCAGTTCATTAAGTCGATTTGAAGTTCTTGAGAAAAGAAATCGTGTGGATTTTTCAGCTCAGCTTCCTCTCTAAGACAAAATTTGTTTTTCCTAATATTTTAACAATTATTTATTTTGCCAATAAAAATGGGAGGGAGACTAGAAATGTTGGAGGGAAGATAATATTTTGGTTAAATTTTTTTTAGGCCACACTTCTAAAGTGTTGTATTTACAATTATAAAAATAGGACGCTTTAAAAGTGTGGCCATATATATAAATAATTGTTGCCATTAATTTCATACTATGACAACACTTAAAATGTGTAACCTTTACCATTAAAGGGTACACTTTACAAGTGCTGCCAATATTATTGTTGCCAGAACATAAAAATTTAGGCTACATTTTTAAAGTGTTCCCAAAAATTTTTTAGGCAACACTTTTCAAGCGTTACTCAGATTTAGTGTTGCCATAGGCCTAAAATGGTGTACTGTTAATTCAGTGACTAAACCTTATGACACTTATGTTAGGCTCTAAAACATGTCTTGGACTTTCGAAGTGTTACATTGTCCCCCCTTAATAACATTCGTCCCCCAATTAGACTAAAAATCTCGTCCCCTAATTACACTTAAAATCTTTAGATGGAAGTAGACACAAGACTAGTATCCCAACCAACAACAATACATAACAACATCAATAATATCACTTACACAAGGAAATTCAAAACATCAATTTACCACACATAAGGCTCAACATTACATTATGAGCAATATTCTTCTCACAACAACAAGAGCTCAACATTTCATTTATGAGACAATTATGTCAAAGTTCAACTTATCAGCATACTACATATTATTCCATAAAAACTCACCATATAAAAATGCATGACATAACTCAAAACAAGACAAAAAGAAACATTTTATGTCCAAATGCATAATTTCACAATTAATCAACGTAACAATATAATAAATGGATTTTTTTTCATGACTTTTGTAAAACTCAAAGCAACTTCAATTTTAGTCATTATTTTCATTATTAGTAAGAACTAGTAACCTTAGTTTATTAAGAACTAGTAACCTTACATATCAAATATATGAGGGTAACGGGACTTCATGTTTGGCTCGCCTCCCATGTTGCACCCTCAAGTAGGTGATTCTTTCAAAAAAAACATTTTGGAAGCCATCTCTTTATTCTTTAACTTCTTGACTTATCTATTAAGAATTTGAACTAGAACTTCCTCATAAGAGAGGTTATCCTTCATACCAAGACCCTCTATCGGAATAATAGACTCGGTATCACTGATAAACTTCTAAAGAATGGAAACATGGAAAAATGTATTAACCAAAGCTAATTCAGTAGGAAGTTTAAATTCATAGGCAATCTTACCAACCCTTCTCAAGATTTCATATGGACCACCATAACAAGGACTCAACTTTTCTTTATTGCCAAATCTAACAACCCCTTTCTTACGTGAAATATTCAAATACACCTTATCACTTTTTTCAAACTCCAATTCCCTTCTCCTACGATCAGCATAAGATATTTGCCGACTATAGGGCATTTGCAGCCGGTTCCTTATGATATGAACTTTCTCCGAAGTCTTATAAATCAAATCGGGACCAGGAATCAAAAACTCACCCACTTAAAACCATCAAATAGGAGGCCTACACCTCCTACTATAAAAGGTTTCATAAGAATCCATGGAGATACATGAATGAAACCTATTATTAAACGCAAACTCCACCAAAGGCAAATGCTTATCCCAATTTGCTTTGAAATCAATAATACAAGCCTTAAGCATATCCTCAAAAGTTTTTATATTATGCGTCACTTAACCATCCGTTTGAGTATAAAAAGCAGTACTTAAGTTCAACTTAGTACCTAAACCTTCTTAGAATTACCTCCAAATCCTATATGTGAATTTGGCACCTAGATCCGATATGATGGATAACAGAATACCATGGCGACACAAAATCTCTTATATGAAGAACCTAGCATAATTTTCCACCGAATAAGTAGACTTGACGGGAAAAAAGTGAGCGGACTTGGTCAACCTAACCACAACCACCCATATTGAGTCATATTTCCTTTCAGTCTGAGGTAAACCCACTAAAAAAACCATATTGATGTCTTCCCACTTCAAAGTAGGACCTTTGATTTCGTTTAGTAATTTACCCGACTTTTGATTTTTGGCTTTAACTTGTTTGCAATTTAGAAACTAAGCAATAAACTCCGCAATGTCTTTCTTCAAACCTTCACACAAAAATTTTTCACTAAGGTCATGGTAAATTGTAGTCAAACCTGGATGAATAGAGTAGTTGGACCCATGTGATTCTTCAAGGATCCGGTTCCTCAACTGATGTATCTTGGGAACAAACAATCTCCTTGGTACCTAAAATTACCATCACCCATGTAGAACGCCTCATTAATCTTGCCAAGGACTGATTCCTTCAGCTCCGTGAATGGTTTATCAAGGTGTTGTTTGGACTTCACCTCAACTACCAATGAAGACTCATAATAATGATAGTCCATGAAACCACCATTTGGAGAATCATCCAACTTAGACAACCTATGAACATCCTTTGCTAGGTCTTTCTTGGCTTCCTCTATGTGAAACACAATACCCATAGAGAATCCGTAACCACATTGGCCTTGGCGGGGTTATAGAGGACACTCATTTCATGTTATTTAAACAATTCTAACTACCTTTATTGTGGGAGATTCAATGTCTTTTGGAAAATACATATTGGAGACTTTTATGGTCGGTATACACATTAACATGGACAACTATACAAGTAAAGCTCCATATTATCAAGGGAAATACCAGGGCCGCTATCTCAAGATCGTGAGTTGGATAGTTTCTCTTATGTACCTTAAGTTTCCTTGAAGATAGGCTAATAACTTACCATGTTGAATAAGAACACATCCTAAAACCAATAGGGATGCATCACAATACACAAGAAAAATCATTGAAACCTCTAGTAAAGTCAACACTTTTGGATCAAAGTAGTCAAGGGAGAAGCAATGGACACAATGACATCAACAAACCTTGAATAAAAACCCGCTAAACCCAAGAAATTCCTAATGTCGGTTGGATTCTATGGTCTAGACCAATTTTCACCGCCTTCATTTTCCTTAGATCAACCTTAACTCCGGCACTAGAGATTATATGACTTAGAAATGTCAACGACCTCAACCAAAACTCATATTCTCTATACTAGGCAACAATTGTTGATCCTTAAATACTTGTAAAACCTCTCTCATATGGTTCATGTGGTCACACTTATTTTTTGACTATACCAACATATAAATGAATATAATGACAAATGAATCTAGGTAATTTTGAAACACTCTATTTATGGTGTCCATAAATGCTGCCAGGGAATTTGCCAAACCAAAGGACATCACAAAGAATTCATAATGACCATATCTAGTACGAAATTCCATCTTTCCAATATCCTCACCTCTCACCCTAAGTTGATTATACCCCCATGTAGAATAAATAATAGAAAAGTATTTTGCCCCTTAGAGTTAACCAAACAAGTCATCAATCTGAGGGAGAGGATGCTTATTCTTGATTGTGACTTTATTGAATTGGCGGTAATCAATAAAAATTTTTAAGGATCCATCCTTCATCTTCACAAACAAAAATGGAGCACCCCATAGAGATATACTAGGTCTAATGAAGAATTTGTCTACTAAATATTTGAGTTCACCCTTCAACTCTTTCGATTCTTCTGGATCAATCCGATAATGAGGAATTGAAATGGGTTTTTAATCCGGTAATAAGTCGATACAAAAATCAATTTCCCATTTGGGAGAAGTACAGGGAGGATATTGGGAATGAACTCCAGAAATTCACCCATTACAAGGACCGGCCCAATGGAACGAACTTTGGAATCAAAATATTGAAGTCTCATAATTTGGAATAGACAAACTTTATAGATCATTTTCCATGATTTTAGACATGAGATAGTATGACCTCTAGGAATAGAATCCCCCCCCCCCCCCTCCACTAAAAATGATTTCATTTAAAAACTTAAACTTCACAACCCTTGTCCTACAATCAATAGAGGCAAAGCTAGCATGCAACTAATCCATAACAAATATAATATAAAAATCTAACATATCAAGTTCTACTAGATTAACATAAGAAACTCTATTGAGAAACATTATAGGACAATTTCTATGCACCCTTTTTGCAACAATCGACTCACCCACCATAGTAGACACAATAAAAGATTCATGGAAAATATCGAGCAAAATTTCAAACTTTTTAGGTAGTAGTGGGGTAACAATAGATATAGTAGCATTGGCATCATGTAAGGCATATACATCAATAGAGAAGACTTTCAACATACCGGTCACCACATTGGGAAAAGTCTCTTGCTCATCCCTAAAACGGCGAGCATAGAAGCGGATCTTCTCTAGAGTCTCATTTGAACAACTTGCTTGAGCTTCAACACTATATTTTTCTTGACCCCTCAAAATAGGGGAATCTCTAAACTTGTTTCCACTTTTAGAACAACCTAATGAATTGTCCTTTCCCTTAAGATAATATCCATAGTCCTTTTTGACACACTTTCCAAGAGTTGGCTTCTTTGTTTGTGAACTAGTACCCTTTCTCTTTTGAGGCTTAGGGTAAGACACCCTATCACCACTAGCTTTAGGGAACTTTGAAGGAACTTGATAAGAAACCCGCTTCTTAAATCTAGGCTTGTCTTGTATCTCAAGCCTATTATTTGAAGAAACTCCATGAAAAGATCTTGCCCTCTTTGTTGAGTTTTATTTGCCCCGATTTCTTACCATAAATAGGTTTTTCTTTTAGGAAAAGGTTTTGCATTGACTAATCTTTTTTTTTGGTAGGCTAAGGTTTAGGACTCTATAAATAGAGGCATGTTCCTTCTAACATAATCAGCATTCACAAAGTAGTATTATGAGCTTTGAGAGTTTGGTCAGGGAGAAAAATTGTGGGTCACAAGCATGATACGTTATCACTTGTGTGAACCTCCCATGTATACCAAGAAGCTCTGGCCGTCGTTAAGTCCATGCCTCGTTGCTTGGGTCCGTCGATGATGGTCCTTCAAACGCTGTTGGATGGTGCTGCCTTGGCTTGGAGTGTTTTGTAAATTCACCCCAAGTCCTTTATGAACCACGAATGGAATTTTTAGGGTCTTTTAACTATATTTAGAGGGTTGAAACAATAAGACCTAATTTTAGACTTCATTTTAAGAAACACAAAACCCCTCTCTTAAGAATGACTCCCTCAAAACGCCATAAAAGCTTGGACCCTAGGAAAGACTTGGAGTGCTGGATTTTGTCAAGTTATTCATAAAAAATTAGTAGTTTTCTTCTCATTGAGGTCTGATATTCATCCTTGAATTTCCTCTCATTCAAGGAACCACTTTTAAATGATTTCAAAAAGGGGTTTAACTTAAAATTTTGTTATCCCTCGACTCTAAGTTTGAGTCTTTGTATGAAAACGTTTTAATGATTAAAAATAGTTTTTCATTGAATTAAATGATGATTTTAATGTAAAAACCCCAATGAAAATATACATATGATTTTTGACAACTTTTAGCTTATGGAATGGGTCGACTGACCATGATTAGAAAATTTTAGGGCTATGGTTTGTTGATGGTTAAAATGTAGTTTAACTACTTCCTTAAGGGCCATTATTATGAAGAATTTTTGGATAAATTATCGATAGGTTTTGGAAGCTTGGATGAATGGGAAGTTTTTTGCATTGCTTAGCTCTTATTACGAAATGCTCTTGAGTGGTATGGTCCACCTTTGGTGGCGGTGTTTACTTGAAGCATATGAATGTGAATTTAATTATATATTGAGAATAAGGCCATGAAGGCATATTATGTGAAATAAGATTATAATGATGTTTTTCTTGTGGATGTTCTTTACGAAGCTTGGTACATGAAGTATGCTAGAGATTATGTCGAAATGGACTATATGTTTATGTGAAGCATCTTTAAGTGTATAATATGATGATTGAAGGATTAAGAATATCTAGAATTCAATGTTGAGTCAAAAGGTAATTAGATGAATGTCGTGCTCATATGTACACTAACACTTGAATGAATGAATGAATGAAGTTATCAATTGTGAATTAGGGGAGTTTTGAGGTGAACAGTCATTGTGAGTCGAGATGAATTTTTAGTAGAAACCTCACTACTCCCATGAGCTTTATAAGATAGGTTGGAGGTTGGATCCCCAATGTGAATTGATATGTGTTTTAACAATGTGACCGTTAGGGATAAGTACCCTTCATTAATGGAAATGTGCTGCTAATTAGCTATCCTTTAACCTAATGTAATGAATGTTTAAGACTTTTGGGGGTAGTAATTCTTAGTAATGAGAGGATATGAAGATGGGGTGGTTATCGTTCATGATTTTAGATGTTGTATACAAATGTACCTCTTTAGATGAGTACTCCTCGTTAGTAAAGAATGAGTTACTTAATAGCAATCTCCTTATCCCATTACTATGCCCCCACATAGGTGTAGCTATTTTATAAACCATTTAAATCTAAGAGAATTACCCTACCTCAGGCATGTGGGTATCCCTCATCCAATGAGGGTAGTATTGGCATTCCATGTCTAGCTCTCATGGCCAATGTCAGTTAAAGTTATCCCCCAAAAAAGAATTAATGAACTAAGTCTCCTAAAAGAATGTACTACTAAGGGTAGGTAGTGGTGTGGGACTCTATTTCTCAATTTTCACTAACTAAACATTCTGGAAAGGTAGTCTTGGTGTGTTTCAAATGAAGTGTATGAATGATCTCAAGTCCACTTAGAATAGTGACTTTATTGCATTGGTGATAATCAATGCACATTCTAAGGGACCCATCCTTCTTCTTCAGAAACAATACCGAAGCACCCCATGGAGAAATACTATGTCTAATGAATCCTTTATCTAAAAATTCCTTGAGTTGAGACTTCAACTCATTAAATTCGTCCGGAGCCATCCGATAAGGATGAATTGAAATGTGATTTTGATCCGGTAATAAGTCTATACCAAAGTCAATTTTCCATTCGAGAGGAATACGGGGAAGATCATTAGGAAAGACCTCCAGAAATTCCTTCACTACGGGGACTATCTTAATAGGTGGAATTTCGCATCCTAAATCTTTGACTCTTACTACATGGATAAACAACCCTTAGAGCTCATTTGACAAGCTTTCAAACAAGAGATGACACGACCTCTAGGAATGGAATTTCCCCCCTTCCACTTTAAAACGCTGTCACTTGGAAAGTTAAACTTCACATCTCTTTTTCTATAATCTATAGAGGTAAATCAAGCATGAAACCAGTCCATACCGAATATGACATCAAATAAAAAATATCAATTTCTGCTAATTCAACACAATTAACTTTATTCAGAAACAGTATAGGACAATTTCTATACACCCTCTTTGCAAAAACTAACTAACCCTCCTGGGTAGACACCATAAAAGGTTCACTTAAAACATCATGTTAGATTTTAAATTTCTTATTTATCATGATAGTAACAAAAGATTATTCAGTAACAAAATCAAGTAAAGCATACACATCTAGAGATAAAACATTAAACATACCGGTCACCAGTTCCGGAGAATCATCTTGCTCACCTCTAGATCGGAGAGCATAAATGTGATTCTTCTTCAGAGCATCATTAGAACCACTTGCTTTCCCACTCTCCTTTTCTTGCCCCATCACATTTTGGCAATATAGAATCTTGTGCCTTCTCTTACCACGACAAAAACAATTATCTGTTCCCTTAAAATAATAACCATACTGCATCTTTCCACTCTTTCCACAAGCTGGCTTTCTTGTTGGTGAACTAATATCTCTTTCCTATTCAGGCTTAGGTCTAGACACCCTATCATCCATAGACATAGGGAGGTTTGAACGAACTTTGTTAGAAATCTTCTTCATAAACGTAGGATTTTTTTTCATATCATGCCTTCGCTTTGATAAACAACCATCAAAATATCTTTCCCCCTCTACATCTCTATTCTTCCTCTTATCCCTTGTCTCTTATACTTTTTGAGCATGAACCGTATGATGAAAAAGTGTCATATTGTCATTTATAATAGACAAATGACACTCTTCTTGCAAATTATGTGACAATCCTTTTACAAAAGAGTTCATCTCACCCATAGGGTCTAAAACCAAGGACAAAGCATACTTTGACAATTTAGTAAATTTCAAAGAATATTGAAGTACACTCATACCTCCTTGGTGAAGGTTTATGAACTTCAACACCTTGGCTTCCGTTTTCTCCGTAGGAAAGAACCTATCATGGAGAGCCTTCTTGAACTCTTCCCAAGTCAGTCCACCACTTGACGGCCTATTGTCCCTACAATGAACATATCGAGTTTGGGCCCTTTCTTTGAGTTCATAAGTGGCTAACTCGGTCTTCTAACTAGTGGCAAACCCCATAACATAAAGTATCTTGTATATTTCATTAATGAAATCATTGGGGTCTTCTTCGACCTAGGCCCCATAGAGAGAGGAGGATTCATCCTAGTGAGATCCCATAGACGAGAGGCCATAGTAGCAACTTATTGATTTGCCCGGGGAGGAACTCCCGCATTGGCAATATCTTCCTCAATTCTTCGTGTCTCATTCCTTCCAGTATACAGTGACTATAATCACACAAACTGGATCAGATGCTAAAAGAACAAAGGGCTAAAACTCTAGAGGCACGATATTGAACTTCTATGAATGTAAGAGTTTCCTAAGCATCAAATAAATTCCCATCCATAGTGTGGAACACTTCATAATTATGTGTTTAAATCTACATAGACGTGGTTGAGAGAGATATTGACTAAGTTATATTCAACCTCATGCTCTTATACAAAGATTTTCGCATCAAGGAATACCCCCCTAGACGTAACCGGTGTCGTCATCCTCTTTGAGAACTAAGACTAGTCTCTTAGCTTACATCATTACATTCAAAGGTGAAATTTAGCGGGAATTTCAATGTTTTTACTACTTCTACATTGAAGTTTCATAGACCTCTACATACACATAGTATAGATATATATATAATACACAAAAACACTTTGTACATGAAGATTACTTAGTCTTCTAGTTATACTGCACACGGATATACATGAATTAATCATAGTGTCAAATAATAATCTGATCTTATAACCATATAATAAGAGTATAGAATTTTGGGCCTAGCTCAAACATCAAAGTAATAATGCTTCACATGGCCTATACAATGTTTCGTACTTAAATGGAAAAGAATGAAACATAGAAGTCGTAAACTCAAAACAACTCCATTATCTAGATAGTGGCATCACCCTGAGAAAGTGAGGACCTACCCTACTTGGATAATTAAGAGATCCAAGTCTTCTTAAGCTCTTCTCCAAAAGACCTTCAATGACTGAAACCTAAAATTTTAGAGAAAAGAAAGAAATGGGTTTAGTAAACCACTTGTACTAAGTATGAGAACATGTGAACATATAATAACAAATCATGCTAAAAAGTACATTTTCGTTAAGTACCGACTTTACTTTAAAAACATTTATGTATATTCAACAAAACTATACAAATCAATAAGACATATTCATTAAGTCATTGTCATATACACCATAAGACCAACAACATCAAGTCTAGTCAATTCAACTTGCATATAATATTATTGAATACATAGTCAAGTAACTCTATCATGAAGTCTTAATAACCACAAGCATGAATAAGAGTAAATTTCAACATAACTAAAGCTAGACCAACATTCATGACCCTCTATAAGTAAACTTGTGAAATAAATATGCAAAGCCCTAAAAATATACTTAATCAAGTAAACCTATCAAGAAACGTAACAAATTTCAAACCTCATATAACATAACATTAAGATTTCTTAATCTCATACTTTAGCACTGTAGACCAAATACATTTTCATAAAAGTAATTATCATCAGATAGTGTCATTAACACGTCAGATCATCATATACATATCGTTTACATTTATAAGAATATGCATACATAAGAACATCCTCCTAAGACATCTCTTATGGCTAACTTGGGAAATGTATAGGTAGAGTTCCATACCCCAACTACCTAGACTAAGATATACCCACTAGGTCATCTTAGTTAGAGTTAATTCCTTTAGTTCATTTTACCTTCTGAGAACATCTTGCAATGACTTACAGAAATCACATGATCTAGTGTGGAATATAGTGTTAGAAAAGCCTACATCGAAAGAAGGCAGACTACTTGACCATATAGTACCAGAGCATGAACATAGGTAGTACGTGAATACACTAACTAATTTTCCTATGGGAAATCATAGTTCAAGTACTAGGAGATATAGTTGGATCCTATTTATTCGACATGCATTACGATCTCCAATCTAAAGAGTACAATAGTGATCTTTCCTTTCCGATGTGGGAAGAGTCACTTCTCCCTCTATTTCACTTGGTTCTAATCTAGAGACCCTCTTTGAAATGTCTTTAACGTCTTTATTAACAATGATAACTTAATGTAGGTCATAGAGTCTAACCCTTGTACAAAGATCATCATCATCATACCTCAATGTGAATTGCAAGGTATAGTCCTTTCATTACAATTCACATAAGTGAGGTTAGCACATTTATATACCACTTAATAATAAGGCAAATTTGTAAATCATTCACAATCCTTATAACATTTACATATTAGGGAACACCTCACAAATCATAGTAAAGACATTTCAATTAAATATCATACCTACCGTATATATATTAATACAAGGCATACTCTAATACAACATCATGAATTAATAAAAATTAACCATAATTGAAGTAAAGTATAGGGATCACAAGACTTAGCAAGTCTCCTTCATAATTAATCATAAAGGTCTTAGCATCAACCATTAATTAAACAAAATTAGGGAATAGTACCATCATATAACCATAATTAAGATGATAACAAGGCTAATCTAATCACTACATCACAATCCAATACTAGTTCATATCTTAAGATAAAATAATTAGGTCAATTCACAATGTACTTCATAACCTAGATCAACATCTCAAGAACTAGAATTATACGACTATAATTCATCCTATGTTATTCATAATTGATAAGACAACATATTAGGATAGTAATTCAACCAATAACCTATTCACTTGAACCAACATTACTCAATTCACATAAGGATCACAACATAAGGTTAAGGGGAATAGGTCATCTTCTACAAACTAAACAAATTCATCAAGATATAATATAATTGATTTTAAATACATTTAATTATATCTTTAATATCCTACATAAATCATAAAAAAAGTTATTCAAAACATCAATTTTTTATTTGACAAAAACCCACTTGAACCAAACTTTTGAAATCAATTTAATGGAAACTTATGAGGAAAGAGGACTCAAAGGTAAAAGAGAACTCTTACCTTAATAATTTATTAATATTGATGGAGGAAATTTAAATTTTTAAGCTGTTAACCCACCTATATCTTGGTCTTTAATGAGGGTTTCATTAGGAGAGAGAAAGAAGAGAGAAGGAAGAGAGTTTGTGTTTGTGAATTATGAAAGTTTAGGATAGGGCTTTATATAGTGGATTAACTAACTTAATTAGACATCTCCTAATCCCAAACCATCCTATATAATCCAATTAATTGATTAATCTAAGTTAAATCATACAGTGAAAATCAGTCATCACAAACGACACCACGATCAATAGATCGTGGGTCAATCAACAACTACTCTCCCTTTTGTGCTTCACATCCGTTTGTATGTGTAGACATTGTGAAAAATAACCCTTTTGCCAAATTTTCTAAGTGTCCATATATTTTCGCCATCGACGCTGCGTTGATAGGAACACGCCCCATTGATGTCATTCGTTTGTTCTAACTGTCTTGGGAAGTCCCTTTACCCCTAAATACAATGTTATTCCTCAAGAAACCTCGTTTGGTCTTTGGAGAGTCGTTCGTGGACGTTCCGACTATGAATTAACACATATATATTTTAGACACCCTTTAACCAAGTTTTATCATCTTGTGAATCCAAAAAACTAATCAAATAGGTTAAGGCACGCTAGTACCTAACTTAATTCATTTCCGGACGTCATGGACATTCTTGAAAGTTTTTGTTTCTAGACTTTCGAAATGAATTATATTCATTAAAATAAACATTAAAGCAGCAAGTGTGGAGAATGAGTTGAATAGAAAGATAGTTTATATCCTTATATTTTTTTCTATCCTTATTAATGCTTGAGACCAAAATACTTAGTAGTTTGTTAATGATTAAGAGTCTTGTATGTTAGTATAAGTTGCATTTTCTTTATGTTATGAGTTCCATTGATGGCATAATGTTTTTAATATTCATGATGATATGTTGATTACATGGGGAGATTGGTAGTCAACCTATATTTCTCTTGTTAAGGTGTAGCTAATGATATTTGTTAATTTCTTCAAAGTTGTTTTGTCGTGTTATAATGTGGTATAGTATGATATTGTCTCTCATGTTGAAATGATTTCATGTAAAAATTTATTGACATGTGAATTAAATTTTTTTGGCATGTTTCACTACTAAGTTTATTGTGTTCATTGTAAAGAACATTGAAATTTAAGAAATTGCAATTTTTATTAAAAATGGTTTCAATGTGTTTAGAAATTATGTATATTAGCATGTTTAATGTTGGAGAAGGCAGTTCCTCCATAAATCAAGAATGAGAATAAGTTTTGAAGTATGGAAATTATTTCCAAAAGTATCCTATATTGCCTAGCAAAACGCATGTCAATGTATAGTTAGTGTTCCTTGTATGTTTGGTGAATTAAATATGAATGTTTTAATCATGATGTGATGTGTTATATAATTCTAATTGATTCCTTGATGTTCTTAAGAAATGTTTAGTGTCATTCGAGGACGAATGTCGTTCCAAGTGGGGGAGAATGGAACACCCTAAAATGAACTAAGGTGAACTAGAGCTAGGTACATGTTTAATGAGTTAATTTTATGTTAAATTGGTTAATAATAATGTCCCTAGGTATTTTATTAAATTTTTTAAGGTTTGGAGATCAAATATCCATGACATTCGGAAGGTATATCTTAGAAATTGTTTTTGTGTCCTCATGTCATTAAGCAAGTTTTACGTGTGTGTTTTGATTTAAATTGATGTAGTATGTTCCTAAGACCTAGATGACATAGTAAAGGGGTTTAAAATCCGGGTACAACTATACTAAGGACCCACGAGAGTCCCTAGAATAGGACCCCAACACCTATGCAAAATCTGCCAAGACTGCCCAAAACAAGCTTCAAACGACGGAGGCAATCAACGCCTCTTGGGTCTATCCACGCCTTATCATTTAGGGGCGTAGGATGGAACCTATTCGTGGATCTCAACCCTTCATGTTTACAGATTCATACCGAAATGACGTTGTAACATCCCGAGAGCACATCGTAGGAGATATGATACTCTCGGATCGCGACACGGCGTACTTGACCTATCGGAGGTCTTGTACAAGCTCTTTTTGATCATTCATTCCATATGAAAGTATGAAAGTAGTGAGGAATTAAGACTTTTCACACGAATATCTTAAACCATCTTATAATATTAAAATCATAGAAACGCATGTCTCAGCGCTATTCTTCGACTCAAGAATAGGTGGGACACGACCCATACGATACGAATGTAGAAATATCAAGTCTATTACAATATTTTTAAATAAATAAATATAAAGACAATTATTCCCTCGAGTCAACTGAGGACATACTTAGACTTTTCTTGAAGGTTAACTAGAAATCAAGATTTCCTTTTTGACCCTTCTAACCTTCCACCTAAACCTTTAGATATAACAAAATGTATGGAATAAGTACAAACACTTGTATTAAGTATGACTTAATGTATAAAATCATGAAAACGAACATTTTATTAAAAATATGCATGTTTTTTATAAAAACATAATAGTATAAGCATAAAAACAACATTAAACACCTAAGAAACACATAAGATAAAACTTAAAAATTTAGCAATATTTTTAGGAACATTATAGTAAACCTATGTCACTTTACAGTGACTAATTACAATGTTACAATGTATACATTTAATATGTTACTTTATCACCAAAAAATATACTAAGAGTCACATAAGTAAGACAAAGAGAGACAGTCCATACACCTTCCCTAGGAAAAAATAAATGATCCTTAAGACCACCAATAATGAACACACACTTACAACACACCAAACACAAAAACATGAGATCCTACTACTAGAGTTGATTCTAAGTTTCACTTGTGTGTGTTATGGAGAGACCGCTCATCCAACCCCTTCACACACATTTATTAGAACCTTTGGACTACGTACGATGGAATCATTCTCACCTTAAACAATAACATATATATAATATGAATTTCTCCTCACAAAGGTTATCAAAAGACTTACTTCACTAAATCAAGAAGATAGTGTCCATGATTGATCTCTCAAAGATTATTTAAATATTCATTAAGACTACCTTAGTTTGTCTAATGTCTACTTCATCAACCAAGTTTCCTAACTAGAGTCATTCTTAAGACTTATCTATGTATGATACAAAGTGATCATTCCTATGCCTCTTAAACACCTTAACTAAACAACCCTTAACTACTCTGGATAAGTACTTATTCATTTAACATACTTTTTACTTAAGTCATTAGTTAATTAATTAATTTATGAGATATTCATTACATAAGGAGTTTAATGTAATGGTCTTCGACAAGACCAAATGACTCACTCACTAACATGTCAAATCCTAATCGTGCAATGTCTAGATAGTGTCGCACACCACAACCTAAATTTCATAGAACTTTTGCAATACTAGAGGATATCCCATATGATGAGAATTAGCAATAATCGACGTAGACCATACTAGCTAGGGATGGAATCCGGAGTCATTAGCCTACTCTTATAGAAGGTGTTCTACTTGCCAAGGTACAACTTGGACACATCTCATGTAGGTAAATGATTAAGGAATATGAAAGGTTTCATTGTACTCTAGACTCATGCCTAACTAGAGTTACTCCTTTCCCATACTATCTAGGATCTAGCCTGTTTTTCATAGAATAATTCAATTAAAAAATGCATGAAGAGGTTCCATGTCTAGTTCATAACCCAATCGAATTCACCTATCAATGTGGTCCCCTAGGGTTCCCTTACAATTGTCATTATGAAAGCTTAATTATTTTCCTAAGGAAAGCATAATGATTTTCGTTAGGATGATTTCATGCCTTTACATCTAATCAATGCCTATGTCAACCATTCATACAATAAGGATACCATTACATCTTTCGGCTTCAAGGATATCATGACATTAGAACTAGGTTGAAGGCTTCACATAAAAGCCTCTCTTAGCATCAATCAAGGTGACATGTTTTTCATACATTCAAGACTAGAAGATCTAGCATCCTAAGACAAGAAGTCACATTCCCATTATACATGTATCAAGCAAGATACACAAGTTTATCAAAACAAGCCACAAAATTCTTCAGCTATAACTCATCACTGTAGAAGCACGTATGATCATCTATTCGTACTTGCTAGTCATCGAACACACTTCTATATCATGATCAATATAACAAGCATAAGATTCACATAGTAAATTAGGAAGAATCATGCATGAACTATAAGACTACACACATAAATACATAGTCATAGTCTAATTTAATCACCTAAAACCATCAGTAGAAGAACACATACATTCACATAATCAACTATATATATCATCACAATATATCAAGTAAATTATATTACATGTAAATGATCAAATCAATACATTAAGGAACACAACCGATGCCACATCATTTACCAGTAAACACATTACACCGCCACCATAAGTGGACCATACATATCACAACATAATTCAAAACGTAATTAACATAAGATAAAGATAATTAGGCAGCGTACCACCAATCCATTCTCATAATACTCAATGAATAATTAAATATATATTTACAAATCTAATACATCCTATATATCAATTGAATACAATTAATTCATCATTTAATAGCCCATAGAAAACTACACTATAATTCATAAGCATTAAGACAATATCAATTAACCTATAAAGTAGTAAAAAAGTGGGGTTCATGGATTTCATGGGTTCATAGGTTAATTACATTAAAATAATCGAATTAACCACAATTAAAGAAATATTAAATAATTCAAAACTTAAATACAAGAATCCATGGATAGATTATAAAATTGGACAAGTTCATCTTTAGAAAACTTTAAAAATCTCTTTAATTTTTGGGCTCCTTAATGAAGAGAGTTTTAAGGATAAAAAAACATAACTTAATGAAGATAAAACAAGAAATTGATGAATAATCACCAATCAAATCTTCAATCCAAGATCTTTCCTTAGTTTTAGCTTCAATGGAGTTTTAGAGAATTTCATATATATTTTGGGTTTTGATTTTTGAAGAACCAATTAATCTAGTGTTTTAGGACTTTTAAACCTACTTCAAATACCTTTAATATACTTAGGAAACCTCCCGTACACTTATTTGAACGTTGGGTGAAATTATCAATTCACCCGTCAAGTTAATATTGAACCTGCAAATTGTAGGCGTAACATACGTCTGGCCATCGACATTCCGTTTCTCAACTAACGCACCATCCTGCTGGTTTGTGGTTGGGAGTCAGAATGGTACTTGGATGGAAATAATCAACATGACTAGGTTCAGCTAAACGATGATCAACGACGGGGAGTTGACTAGCCTACTTCCGTCTATTGCCTCAGTAGATTAAGGCTGGTCTTGACAACTTTTGGCTTAAAGATAGATCCTTCCTCAAGGACCCTTCGTTTGTCCTTGGTGATATTTTCACAAATGTTTCCAACCTGAATATGATTGTTTACGAGTTTAGGACCTCCCACATCAATTTTATTCCAAATGAACATATCAAACTTGATGAAACAATATAATACACACAAGGTCACTTCAAGGAAAATCTTTCTAAGGTCATGGACGTTTGACCTCCTAACCTCAGGAAACTGAACACACTAACTATTAAAACTATAATTACTCATATAAGGTACATAGGTGACTTAGTTATCGAACGTCTTATTCGTCCCTTGCTGTTTCACATCCAAATCACCTTAATCTTAAGGAACAGCCTCATTAAATATTTATAAAAAAATTTAGGTCCTTAGAACTCATGAAAAACATGTTACACTCTACATTCACCTGTGTAATTTTACAGGTATAACAATCTCCCCCACTTGGACAACATTTGTCTTCAAATGGTACTAGCCACTCTCTGAAGACTTTCAAGAGTGTAGACACTACCTAACCGCTTATAAACATACTACATAACACATTATGGAATAAAAATTTAGGAGTAACATCATTTCACATAATCAAGAGAATCACAATACAAGAAGAAGCTAGAAACAAATCTACGACTCATCATGAAACAAGACTCACATGCTTCATCCAAATAGCACACACTCTTTTTATATTAATTATTATACTTATATGAATAAGTTCTATAAAAAATATATAACAATTATCAACAAAAAAATGAATTAGTCAATTATCCAAAAATATTACAGTAAGTTGGATGCCTTATAGTGAATTATGCCAAAATTTCCAAAAATGTAACTTTTAGGCAATTTATAATTGAAACATGCTAATATGCAAAATAAAACCAAATAAATACACTTTACAACATAATCATAACCTCATAAAAAATGTAAGAAATTATTTAAATTCAATTCTAACAAGCCTACTAACACAATTCAACATATAACATGCTACTATATCTTCTACTCTAAAAATTGAGTCGTACGGAAGAGATGAGACGATAAATCAAAACTTCATTACTCAACATACTCCCCAACATAGAAGGAACTCATATCACTAAAAGATAGAAATATTACTTACCAAAATCCTCATCATCATCTGGATATGATTCTCTTATCTTGAGTTCATAGAAATGAGCCTTCCCGTTTGGAGCATCATTGCCTGGAACACTTGGAGTAACTTGCTTACACTAGCAACCTCAAGAAGAAATAGTAGGACAATCCCTCACCTTATGTCCATCATTACAAAATAAAAAAAAACAACTCCATGTACCAATTAGACACTCCCTATAGTTCCTCTTTCAACAAGTAGCACAAGTAGGCTTACAACCTTGAAAACATTTACCCTTCTCAAGTTTGACCTTAGGAGCACTAGGTCCATCTTATGTTTGATTCCTCTTCTAGAACCTAGGTTGATTTTGATGACTTCGTCCACTTCTCTTAAAGATTCTAGCTATCCTACCAAGTTTATATTCCTATATTTATTGAGCATAAACCATGAGTCTACATAGGGTAATATCATCAAGGACCATGGCCATAAGACATTCTTCTTTAACAAGGTTAGCACTACCCATCACAAACCTACTCATCTCGTCCCCAGGTTTAGACACCAAGGATAGAGCAAACCTAGAGAACCTAGAGAGGTGCAATGAGTATTCCTCAGTACTCGTATTGTCTTGCTTGAGAATGATTAACTATTAAACCTTTAGCTCCCTCCTCTAATGGGAAAAATACTTTCTTAATAAAGCCTCGTTAAACTCTTCCCACTCTATAGGTCCCGAATAAACAAGATTATTACCTTTCAATTGAGTTACCACCCTTGATCAACCTCTAAACCCTCACTAGAGAAGATATGATAAAGAAACTCCATTGACCATAACCAAAACTCACACTTGCTATACTTGGGAAATAGAGTATGTTCCTTAAAGTCCTGTAACAACACTCTGTTCCTTCAAGACATGTAACAACACTCTCTGATGACCACTATGATCACTCGTATTTTCTGAATACACCAAGATGTCTTTTATGACGACAATCACAAAAGAATATAGGTAGATTCATAACACCCTATTCATTGGGTCTATGATTGTCGTCTGAGCATTAGTTAACCCAAAAGAAATCACCCTATACTCATAGTGACCATATATTGTTTGAAATTCCAATTTTGGAATATCTTCATATCTCACCCTAAGTTATTGATATCCCGACCTTAAGTCAATTTTGTAAAAGTATCTTGCCCCTTGGAATTTATCAAACAAGTCTTCAATCTAAGTGAGAGGATACATATAGTTAATGGTCACTTTATTAAGTTTTCGGTAGTCAATACACATCTTAAGTGACCCATACTTTATTTTCACAAAAAACCGGAGCACCCCATTATGAAATTCTAGGTTGAATGAAAACATTGTCTAGTAAATCCTTCACATAAGCCTTCAACTCATTAAATTTAGCTAGAGCCATTTGATAATGGGTAATTGAAATGGGAATCCGACAATAAGTCTATACCAAAGTCAATTTCCCATTCGCGAGGAAGTTTAAGAAGATCATTAGGAAGACCTTGGGAAAATCTCTCACCACTTGGACTTACTTAATGGGAGAAGTTTCAGAGTCATTCTTTGATTCATAAAATAAAGTATAAACACCCTTTAGAGATCATCTTATAAGCCTTTTGACAAAAAATGATACGAACTCTAGGAATAAAAGCCCCCCCCCCCTCAATTCTATGATGGGTTCATTCAGAAAATTGAACATGATCTCCCTTGTCCTACAATAAATGGAAGAAAAAAAGGCATGCAACCAATTCATTTCAAAAATGACGGAGAAATAATTCTGTCCTGACCCACAAGAACTCCATAGAAGTTAGGGAGAATCCTATGGTCATGACAGGGCATACTTGACCATTTGGTGTCTTTAATAAGCCCTTCAACTATCTTCATTATATAATACATGAAAAGTTGTGCATAATTAAAACCTTTTTGACAACCCGAAAATGACTTTGCCAAGTAAAGTCTTAACGTACATAGTATGCCTAGGTTAAACCGGGTTCACACAGATTGATGCGCTTGGAACCAGACCTCTTAACATATGCACCAGCGGAGTTAACCAACACGGTGAGTTAGTTGAGCTAGGTAGGGTTTGTTCCAGCCATGTTGGGTACCCTAATACTTGGATTCACCCGGATGAGTCTTAACCGTACATAGAGGATTAGTCCTAGGATTTAAGGGTTCTAGATGTATAAAGGTAATTTTTGAGGTAGGGGTAGTATAGTAATTACCGTAGGCTGATATTTTATTAATAAAATAATGTTTTAATTGGTCAAAATAAGAAAAATATCGATGGACAAACCCGACATTGACCCTACCTCCACACTCGGATTCAAGCTGAGTTTGAGGCAGAAATGGCAATAATTAGTAGAATAAAATTTGAAAAAATAAGGTGGGGCATTATAATAACTTAATATATATTTTATAATCTGATTTTACTATTGTAATTGTATTGAATAAGTCAACAACAATTCCTACAAAAGGGGCGAATGACTCCCACTAGGAGTTGCTTCATGCCCACTCTTAATTCTTTATATTAATCCTAAAAACAATTTCAGCTTTACCTCACAATTTGAAAAATAGAAAATAAACTTATACTCACAGTCCCAAAAGTATGCTTTGCTGCATCAATAAAAAAAAAGAAAGAATTTGTACGCCTATGTGTTTTAAGTAAAGAACTTCACTTGGGAACAAGAATCAAAGCTCAGAAGAAAGGTTTGTGTGTGGGTGAAAAATGTGTTTGTGGCTGGTTTTAAAGGCTTAAAAGGGATTTGTTTTGTTTTCTTTTTGTCCCTTCCCCAAGAGTCCCCTAATGTTCAGTTTAAATCCAATTGAAAACTAAGGTTGTCCCCTTTTGCATGCCCCTTTCATTAGATCCTATTAACGAATTCATGCATGTGTTTTTATGACTTCTTGTTGATGATTTTAGGAATGATTATGGTTGTGTGCAATGTATTTTTACGTGTTGTTTATGATATGTTATGTACGTCCGGATGTTGAATATCATATGTGCACAAAATATACTTTTTTCTTTAATTGTATTGTTATTGTAAACTTGAAGAAAATGGTGAATCATGCGTTATGCAATGTTGTGTGTTTATAATGCAAAAAAAATTGGGATGTTCATGATTAACAAAGTTAAATTAAAGTCCATAATGAATTACTCATAATTATATGTAAAACTATGAGTTAAAAGTCTAGACTAAATGTTAGAAAGTGAATGAAAACTTTATGTTAAAAACACATGATTTTGGCTAGTCTCTAATATTTTTTTGAAGAGGAATACTTGCTACCTTTTAGAGTGAATCGCGAATCCTTAAGATCCTAATACTAAATGATTAAGCCTTAAAATAAAATAAAAGAAAATAGGACGCGAGAGGGCATTCGAACTTCGGTAGGTAGAAAGAAGCCTTAAATTAAAAGAAAAAGAAAATAGTGAGGGAGCGGGGGATTCATACTCGGCTCTTTGGCGAATGGTGTGAGAGCCATAAATCTCACACCAAAAATAAAATAATAAAATTGAGGCTACTGGGATTCGATCACAGATGCTCTTGGCCTAAATAAGTTAACTCACCTAGCACTCTAAATAATTAAAAAAAAATCAACTACTACTCAAGGAATTCAAACATTGGTCCCTTGACTTAAATTGTGAGACACATTAAAATGAAATAGAATACAGAAAATAGGGATTGAACTTGGGTCCCCTGGCTGAACGTGTAGAATGAATTGGTCTTACAGAACATGTACTCATATTTTCATGAAACACTTATTTCATTATGAGTAACTTGAAATGGGCAAGACCATGAGTTAATGGCAAGATTAATAAATGAACATTCACGTAATGAGGTGATTGAATATTTTAAACTATGATGCTAATGAAAATGGTGACAACATAATAAGAGGATAAGATGAATGAAGAGACAAGTCTCAACCAAGACTAAGTAAAGGTCATTAAAAGTACTCACCTAAGAGAGTTTTGAATATTAAGAGACAACTCTCAATCACATTCTATGTGTAAGTGTAAGGACAATTCACACTTAATATATAAAGAAAAGATGAGACATGATCTAATGAGCGATAACAACCTCATGATAAGAAGAAAGCTTCAATGATGTATGAGTTGAATGTAAATAGGAACTTTAAACTAAGCACTGATAGGCTTGCTTTAAGTGGTGACAACTTATTTTAGGAAGGGTGGAGGTTAACATAAATCTCATGAGATGAGATTGTCCACTAAATCAACTGAGATGAGACTTTCCACCATGTTAGGTAAGGGTCTCCCTAAATGTCCTAGTCTTTGAACTATATTGCCAACATAGGGAAGTAGCTCGGTTCAAATCCCCAAAGATAGCATGTTTTCGGTTTCACATTGGCCAGTGAGTTCACCTCTTTTCGGTGAGGGGTAGACACCGAATTTCATGATGCTAATGTGATCTATGTAGGTTAAGGTTTAAGTTCCTCAAAGTATTAAAAATAAAGAAATTACAATATGGAAGGTGTTTGTGCAAGACAATCAAGAAGTAAAAGCGGATTCATGTAATGACATTAGGTCATTCTTGGACATTGAACTTCATGATCCCGATGAGAGTGTTAATATTAACCTTAGGTATAGCTGGTGTTCACATCAGCCTATCAATGAATGAAATTAATGATGTGAAGTACAAATGAACGAATGAAGAATGATCTATGTTTGCTAAAGAACAACCTCGGGTTGATTAATGACTTGACGTTCAATGAAAGCATGTTTAATAGGAAGAGCCATTCTTGTTCATGCATTACCATTATGTGTTGTTTCATGTACCCACACTTAGTACAATTGTGTACTAATTCCATAAAAAATTAATATTTTAGGTTCAGGCTCATGTGGACGTTGAGGATATCATTGCAACTTTTCGGAATCAAAGATTTAATCTTTACATAGTTGGTCCTCAGGCATTGGAGGATGCCTGCCTTTGTGTTTCTTGCTTAGTAGTAGGATTGAACTAGTGGGGTATGTCCCACTAGTGTTTCTGCATATTTTTTTCAAATGCTTGTAATGATGTCGTTTTGAAAAGTATTGCTAATGACATGAGATTCCATTTTTTTCAAGTTGCATGATCTTATATTTAGATGGTTGATGTATGACAAATGAACTTCCTTACAAGTATGTGTTTATATCATGTATATGTTTACATTAACTATAAATGAAATGTTTTAAATTTTCAGCTAAAAGTAATTGTATGAATGGGATGAATGCAAGAAGTGGCTTGTCTGCGACCTCTAAAGGTCAACCATGCCTGTTGTGATTCGAATACTAAAATATGGGTCAAAATAATCTTGATATAAGAGCATTAGGTTTATATCCGAGTAATCAGGATCATCTCAACCACGTTAAGTAGTTTCTAAGCTATGGTAGTGAAGTGCACCACAATCATGAATTAGAGACTACATAATGCTTAGGAAATTTTACCTTCTTATACTCTTTGTTGTTCTATGTAGAATTGTAACATAATTGTGTAATTAGTATTTTAACTCTCTTCTTGTATCTACGTGTAGATAATGCATATGAGGAGAAATGCAGGCACGAGGGTAGGTGAGGCAGCTGCTGGAGGAAATTAAGTTCCTCCTCAAGGACCAGTTACTGCTAATCAATTGCCTGTCAATCATGCTGGGTTGACATATGGTGAACGTAGGAATACTTTGCTGCAAATGGCACATGCTATAACTACTCAGGCCCAAGCCATCACGGCTCAAGCCGCGAGAGAGGGTGCTCCATGAAAGAACCATTGTTAGTAGGCTGAGGGACTTCACCAGAATGAACCCCAAGATTACTATGGATCCAAAACGCATTAGGATCCCCTAGAGTTCATGGAAGAGTTCAAGTAGATCCTTTGTGCCATGGGAGTAGATGAGGAGGAGAATGCTGAGTTGAATACATAGCAACTCATAATGTAGCACAGATTTGGTGTCGGTTGTGGACTGATAGCTGAGCACGGTGAGATGTTCCCCCATCACTTGGGATGTTCTCAAGACTGCCCTTCTAGAGAGATTCTTTCTCTAAGGGAAACCAGAACATAAGGTTGAGGAGTTCATCAACCTGTGAAAGAGAGGTATGTCAGTCAAGGAGAATCACTGGAGATTTTTTAAACTCTCAAAGTATGCTTCTTATCTGGTGATAAAATAGGAGGTATTATATGAACACGTTTGTGAGTGGCGTGTTCGAGGATCTAGTTGAAGATTTTTGGGACGAAATGTTTCATGATTGCATGGATCATGGTGGGTTGATTGTGTATGCTCAGCCAGTGGAGGAGAGCCTTTGTAAGAGGAGAGTTCATGAAAGTAATAATCCTCGGACTGCGGATCAGGCTAGCCCTAGCTCGAGAAGGGGCTTATTTTGAGTCTACAATAGACCTAGGGTCAAGAGACATTCAGGTAATTCAGCTTCTTCAGGAAATGCGAATGCCAAACTTAACGAGTCTTGTCCCATAAAAGGGTAATGATCGGAACGTCCAAGGAAAAAGCAAGCTTTGTTGTAAATGTGGACATCCCCATGGAGGTGAGTGTTTAATACGTAGTAACACCTGCTTTGTTTGTGGCAATACTTCACACATAGTCCGAGATTGTCCTCAGGCGATGGATAAGGCCAAGGATGATGCTTAGCCTCGGCTGAATTCTAATGTTGTAGTTGAACCTCCTAAGAGGAATCAATTTTACGCACTAAAAATTAGATAACAGCAAGAGAAGTCAACTGATGTTATCACCGGTACGTTACATGTCTTAACATTCCCAGTGTATGCATTGTTAGATCCTGGATCCACTCAATCATTTGTTACTCCTTTATAGCTAATATATTTGATGTGCTTCCTGACGTCCAGCATGAGCCAATTCTAGTAAGTACCCACCATAGTTAACGGCATTAGAGAAGAATGATTCTGTAAAAATTGCCCAATACTTATCCTTCATATAGTCACTCATGCTGATCTTGTGGAATTATCCATGCTCGATTTTGATATAACCTTGGGTATGGATTGACTTCATAAGTTTTATGCCACCATAATTGTCAAAAGAAGGTAGTGAGGTTTCATTTTCCAAATGAGAGAGCGGGAATGGGAAGGGCATGGTTCAACTCCAGTCGGCCAAATTATTTCACACTAAGAGGCCAATAAGATTATAGCAAAGGGGTATTTATACAATATAGTTAGAGTCAATGACTTAGATCAAGGAGTTCCTTTCATAGACTTAGTATCAATAGTGAATGAGTTCGCAGATGTCTTTCTGGAGGATTAACAATGAATCCCTCTTGAACATGCGACTGAATTTGTTTATGATTTCTATCCCAACACCAAGACAATTTCTATTCCCCCATATTGGATGGTACCAGATGCAGTCAAAGAGTTGAAGTTGTAGTTAAAAGATCTACTTGAGAAGAGTTTCATTTAGCCGAGCATATCCTTATGGGGTGATTTAGTGTAGTTTGAAAACAAAAAGGTGGAACCCTTAGAATGTGCATCGATTATCGGCAACTCATCAAAGTCACTATAAAGAATAAATACCCTCTTCCCAGATTCGACGATCTGTTCGACCAACACCTAGGTTCAACTTTCTTTTTTCAAGATATACTTTCGGAAGGCTATCATCATCTTAGAGTGAGGCGAGAAGACGTTCAAAAGATGGCTTTTCATACTAGATATAGTCATTATGAATTTCTGGTCATGTCATTTGGTCTCACTAATACACCAACCACGTTTATGGACCTTATGAATAGTGCTTTCCGTGAGTACCTTGATTCCTTCGTCATAGTATTATAGATTGCATTTTCATATACTGTATGTCTAGACAAGAGCATGAGGTACACATGACAAAAACACTGCAGGTACGTAGAGAACATCAGTTGTCTGCAATTTTTGGCAAATGTAAATTCTAGTTGAGATCAGCGACCTTTATTGGTCATATTGTGACTAACCAAGGTATTGAAGTTTATCCTTAGAAGTTTGAGGCGGTGAAGAATTTGCCGAGACCCCTTACTCCTATTGGTATTCACTGTTTTCTGGGTTTGGCCAATTAGTATCGCAGGTTTGAGGAAGGCTTTTTCGCTATTTCTGCTCCATTTACATCCTAGATGAATAAAAAGGCAAAGTTTGAGTGGTTTGAAAAATGTGATAAGAGATTTCAAGATCTTAAAGACCAACTCACTTCAGCGCCTGTGGTCACATTTCTGAGGAGTGGTGCAGGATATGTGGTGTACTATTATAGTTCAGTTGTAACATTTCTGAGGAGTGGTGGAGGATATGTGGTGTACTTAGATGCTTTTTGAGTATGTTTCAGATGTTTTCTTATGAAGGATGGCAAGGTTATTGCATATGCATGGAGATAGTTGAAAATCCACCAGAAGAACTATCCTACTCATGATCTTGAATTAGCTATTGTGGTGTTTACATTAAAACTCTGGAGACATTATTTCATGGTGCTGATGTTGATATATATACTTACCATAAAAGTCTATAGTATGTTCTTACGTAGAGGGGGTTGAACTTTCGTAAGAGGAGATGGCAAGAAATTGTCAAAGTTTATGATATGAGTGTTTATTATCACCACGGTAAGGCAAATGCAGTGGATAATGCGTTGAGTTGATTGAGCAGGGGCATCATGTTTTATATTGATGAAGACAAGATGGAGTTGGTTAAAGAGGTACACCAATTGTCTAGATAGGGTTTACGACTGGCAGATACTCCAAGTAGGGGTGTTTTGGTTCACTCAAGTTCCAAATCATCATTTGTTGTAGATGTAATAGACAATAAGCGTCTCAACCTAGTACTCGTGGAGTTGAAGGATTCAGTATTCAGAAAGTTGAATAACTTTTTCCTAGGAGGGGATGGTATACTCAAGTACCAAAAAGGCTATGTTTCCCTAATGTTGATAATTTGAGGACTAATATTTTTGCAGAAGCTCATGGTTCAAGGTATTCCATTCATCCAGGTGCCACAAAGATGTACCATGACCTTAAACAAGTCTATTTGTCGGAATGCATGAAGAGCGATATCTCTAAATTTTTTGGAGGAATGTCCGAATTTCCAATATGTTAAGGACGAACAACTTAAGTCTTGGGGTCTGTCACGACCAAACCCGATGGGCCGTAACTAGTGCCCGTTTTGGACACTACATACAAACCTGCTAAGTATAACCAACTGAAACTAAGACAATATGGAATTTAATCAAATCAAGACAACCCCAAAGCCATATATATATAAAGTTGACCTGTCTCATAAGGTGTCATAACCATTCAAACGTAACAACACATGCGAGCCGAAAAGTCCGCCATTATCAAAAGCATATTATCATACACAAGCCGACAAGGCTGCCCCTGTACAAGCGGACATCCAAAACAAACCATGTCCAGACCATTGTCCAAAACATATATATGCAACCCACATAATGTCTAAAGATTTCTAAGAGTATAGTAGTGAAACACGATGAAACAGGGCCCCGCCATACCCATAGACAAGCAAAAGACTGCACAAAATGTTATGTACCAAAATGACTGGGCTCCGGAACAGTGGAGCTCTCCCAATCAGCAGAGTAGATATTCTAGGCGGGAGGATCACCGAACTGTATGTCTACAACTGCGGGCATGAAACGCAGCCCCCCGAGTAAAGGTAGTCAATACAGACAATGTACAAAGTATGTAAGGTATAAGGTAATGATTACAGGATACCAACATGATAAGTCGAAACAAGATAACGCTACACATGTACCTTTTAAGTGAAAATCACGCATTTTATTAACATGTAAGGTGCCTTGCTTCCCTAGTAAGGGACTCAGCAAAATAATAATCATATATATACATCATACATAGCCGACCCTCAAGTAAGGGACTCGGTGAAATAGTCATCACATCATCTCCTTCATCATCATCATCATAATCATCCTTATCACAAATCATATGTATAATATACATACCCGACCCTCTAGTGAGGGACTCGGTGACATATTCAAGAACACCGCACGAACATTACCCGGCCCGGGACTCGATGAAATGATAAATGACTATGCACGAGCAAATTATTATGAGAAACCATATGCAATTAAAATCATTTCTTATAACTCAATAGAAAAATCAACATGAACCAGCAAGCAGTATTACCAAAGATTAATGCTTTATAAGGATTATGAACCTTTAATTCGATATGGAAACATAAAATATCAATAACTCTAAGAAGCACTACAATAGATATGAGAAATCACCATAGCCTTAGACATAGCCGATATATAGGGAAATAGTTGTGGAAGCAAGAATATACGTCACATAGACGCTCTAGAAGTACATATTAAACATGTCTGTTATTCGCTCATTTTTAAAAGTCATGCCAAACAAAGAAAGAAAGGATAGGGTTACATACATTATAGTCAAGCCGCACGTCCAATATTTACTGTTCAAGCTATTAATGTATAACAAGAAACAATCGTGCCGCAATTAGATAAACATCGCGCTTTACTACTTATTGTAAGCTAGCTAACAACCTATAGAATATCCGGCAGAACTTCCCCTATTTTCCTTACTTCGTCCTAACACGACAACAACCCATATTATCCACAGAAATACCAATAACACAGATAACCCAACGAATCATGTTAAACAGACCCCCCCCCCCCCCAAAAAAAATAGTTCCATCTCGGCAACCATAGTAAGGAATCAACGACATATTGAGCGATAAACTCGTTTTATAATTCGCAACACATCTACCTTATCGTATTCATGATTTGGAGTATATACCCATAATCACATTAACATATACATAACACAAAAATAGAATTTCCCGCAGTTTTCTTTTATAAAACAGCCCAAACACTAACACGACACCACTAGTAATTCGATTATGGTTTCTGTTCATACTTATCACATTCAATAACTAAAACAAATTTCCTAAGCTACTGGTCACGCCCCCTTCTTAACATTAATGGCTAGTTAACAAAGGCATTCTAAGGAATTAACACACCAAGCAAAGGGATTACTAACAAAATTCTTTGCAGCTGCTGGCCAAGAGTTTCATGGTTGTTTTTCTCCATTTCCATGGCTGCCTAAGCCAAGTGGTCAAAAAATGATATGTTTGCAATGCATTTCACCACTTCATTTATCATATGAAGTGGAGACATCCCCCCTCTACACGTGCCCCACTAAGGCAAGCTCCCAATCTGATTCCTTTTAATTTTCCTTGAGTGATAGGGCCCACTAGATTGATTTAATTGTAATCAGCCAAAAATTAATCCCTCACTTAAAGTTAATGGCATTGACATTAGCCAAATCATACTTAATATCACATTTGGAATTAACATACATGCCTAATATTTCTTCAATCACTTGGAACTTAAAATAAAATCTCATTCCCCGGACTTACATCTACTAGTTCATGACGCGCATTACGTATAAAAGAAGATGCATAACATGGTCTCACTTAGACGATTGAGATTCCAACATTGAACTACGAGGCTATTTGTATGTATTTTGTGGTTTGTTTGCCAAAGACTAGAAAATTACATGATTCTATTTGGGTTATTGTTGATAGAATGACCTAGTCCGCTCACTTGAAACTAGTGAAGTCTATTTACAAAGCTGGAGATTATGCAAAGCTTTATATTGATGATATAGTGAGATGGCACGGGATTCCTCTGTCTATCATCTCGTATAGGGGATCGCAATTTAATTCTCATTTTTGGAGATATTTCCGAAAGGGCTTGGGCACACAGGTGAAACTTAGTACTGCTTTTCATCGACAGGCGGATGGACAAGCATATCATAACATCCAGATCCTTGAAGACATGCTGAGAGCACGTGTTGTTGACTTCAAGGGGTTTTGACATGATCATTTGTTGATGATAGAGATCTCTTACAATAATAACTACCATTCGAGTATTGGAATGGCACCTTTTAATGCACTATATGGCCCAAGATGTAGGTATCTGGTTGGGTGGTTTAAGGTAGGAGAATCTTCCATCCTTGGTCCTGAGATTGTACAAGGTGAAGATGATCAGAGATAGGTTTGCTACGTCTTACAACTGTAAAAAATCCTATGCAGACAACAGAAAGAGAGCTCTAGAAGTTGAGGTAGGTTATCAGGTCTACTTGAAGATATCACCCATGAAAGGGGTGATGATGTTTTGTAAGAAAGGTAAGTTGAGTCTGTGGTATATAGTCCCTTAAAAGGCCTTGCAACGTGTAGGGAATGATGCCTATGAATTGAAGTTTTCTCAAAATTTGTCTTCAGTTCATCCAATGTTTCATGTTTAAATGCTTACGAAGTGTCTAGGAGATCCAGCATACATCCTTCCTATTGTGGGGTTAAGAGTTGATGAGAACCATTACTATGAAGAGGTTCTAATCGAACATTTAAATCGTCAAGTGAAGCGACTTAGGAACAAGAAGATAGCCACCGTGAAAGTTCTATGGCACATCACCTTGTTGAGGGAGCAACGTTGGAGATCGACGCCTACAAGTGATCTCGCTATCCTCACTTATTCAGTTCTTAAGGTTAAATATTCATTGGCTAAAGTATGATTCATGTTATGGAATTCTAACTTCTATGTGTTGTAATAAACTTTGTGTAACAGGTCACTAATAATATTTTTTGAAATAATACTATATGAGTTAATACAAAGTTATTTTTGCAATCTATGTTGTGGTTTTTGTATATGAATAGGCATATTTTTTTTTCATGAATTGTGTTGTGCATTAACATAAGTGTGGTTGAAATGAAATTCCTCAATCTCAAGAATAGATCCTTATATAAGCTTGCATGATATACACCACCAAAATAAATGCTGATCAAATTTTCCCAAAAGAGAAACGTTTAATAACGATAAAGTAAATTTCGAAAATCACCCTCTTTCTTTAAATAATATGTAGTGTCATTCGGGGATAAATTTTCCTAAGAGGGGATACTGTGACAAGCCGAAAATGACTATGATTAGTAAGTCCTAAACATACATAGAATGCCTAGGTTAGACCGGGTTCACACAAATTAATGTGCATGGAACCAGACCTCTGAGCCTATGCACAACTGAATCAAACCATCTTGGTGAGTTATTTGAGATAGTAAGGGTTTGTTACATCCATGTTGTTTTCCCGAATATTAGGATTCACCCGAATGAGTTTTAATCGGAGTTTGAGTGTTGGTCCTACGTTTTAAGGATTCTAGGGGTATATAGGTAATTTTGGGGATAGGGGTAGTATAGTAAGTACACTAGGATGACATAAAATTAATTAAATAAATATTTGAATTAGACAGGTTGTCAAACCCGAAATTTACCCCTACCTCAACACTCGGGTTCGAGCCGAGTTGGAGGCAGAAATGTCACGAATTAATGGATTAAAATTAGACAAAATAAGGAGCGCTATTATAATAAATTAATATATATTTTATGATCTGATTTTACCATTTTAATTGTGTTGAATAAGTAAACAACAATTCCCACAAAAAGAGCGCATGACTCCCACTAGGAGTGTGCTTCATGCCCACTCTTAATTCTTCTTATTAATCCTAAAATCATTTTCTGCTTTACCTCACAATTCAAAAATAGACAACAAACTACTCAATGCTCTAAAAGTATTCTTTGCTTCATCCATCAAAATAATAAGGAAGAATTTGTACACCTACGTTTATAAGAAAAGAACTTCACTTATGAAGAAGAATCACAGCTCGGAAGAAAGGTTTGTGTGTGGGTCGAAGCGTGTGTTTGTGGGTGGTTGTAAAGGCGGAAAAGGTATGAATTTTCTTTTCTCTTTCTCCATTTCCCAAGAGTCACCTATGGTTCAATTTAAATCCAATCGAAAACTACGGTTGTCCCCTGTTGCATGGCCTTGTCATTAGATCCTATGAACGAATTGATGCATGCGTTGGTATGACTTCTGGTAGATGATTTTAGGAATGATGGTGATTTTGTGCAATGAATTTTTATGGGATTTTTATGATTTTTTATGTACGTATGACTGTTGAATGTCATATGTGCAGAAAACATGTTTTTTCTGTGATTGTATTGTTAGTATAACTTGAAGAAAATGGTTAATCATGCGTTATGCAATGTTGTGTGTTTAATAAGAAAAATAAATCATGATTTTCATGAATAAGAAAGTAAAGGTAAATTCCTTAATGAATTGGTCAAAAATATATGTAAAACAATGAGTTAAACGTCTAGACTAAATGTTAGAAAGTGAATTAAAACATTATGTTAAACGAGATGGTTTCGGCTAGTTACTAATATATATATATTAAGAGGAATTGTTAATTCCTTTTAGAGTGAATATCGAAAACTTAAGGTCCTAATACTACGAATTAAGACATAAAATAAATGAAACAAAAATTGGGTGAGAGAGGGAGGGGGGATTCTAACTCGGCTAATTGGACAAGGGTGTGCGATACATAAATATAACAGCAAAAATAAAATTATAAAATTGAGGCCATAAGGATTCGATCCCAGGAGCTCTTGGCCGAAATAAGTGAAGTCACCTAGCACTTTAAATAATTAAAAAGAAAAATCAAGTGCTGCCCAAGGGATTCGAACATGGGTCCCTTGACTGAAATTTTGAAACCCATTTAAATGAAATGGAATGCAACCACTAGGGATTGAACATGGGTCCCTTGGCTAAATGTTTAAAATGCATAAGTCTTACAAAACATATTCTCTGATTTTCACAAAGCACTTATTCAATTATGAGTAACCCGAAATGGGCAAGACCATAAGTTAATGGTAAGAGCAATAAATGAACTTTCACATATTGAAGTGAGTAATTTTATTAAAATGTGATGCTAATGAAAATGGTGACAACATGATAAGAGGCTATGATTAATGGTGAGATAAGTCTCAACCAAGCAGAAGTAAAGGTCATTAAAAGTACTCACCTAAGAGTGTGTATGGACAATTCATACTTAATACATAAAGAAAAGATGAGAAAAATCTAATGAGCCATGACTATCTAATGCTAAGAAGTAATCTTTGATGATGTATGAGTTGAATCTAAATAGGAACTTTAAACTAAGCACCGATAGTCTAGCTATGCGTGGTGATGCCTTCTTTAAGGAAGGGTGAGGCTCACATAAATCTCAAGAGATGATTCTTTCCAGCAAGGTGGGTATGGGTCTCCATAAATCTCTTAGTCTTTGCACTATGTTCCCAACAAAGGGAACTAGCTTAATTCGAATCCCTAAAGCAAGCATGTTTTTGGTTTCACTTTGGCTAGTGACTCCACTTCTTTTCAGTATGGGGGAGACAGTGTATTCCATAATGCTCACGTGATCTATGTCGGTTAAGGTTGAAGTTTCTCAAAGTATTAAAGATAATAAAATGAACGATACGGAAGGTGTTTGGGAAAGCCAATAAAGAGGCGAATGCGGATTCAAGTAATGAAATTAAATCATTCTAAGTCGATGTACTTCATGATCTCGATGAAAGTTGTAAGAAATATCCTAGGTATAGTTGGTGTTCACATCATCCAATGAAATTTTAACTTCTGATTCCGGCAAACGGATAATCAATGAGTCATCCTCTTTCCGAATTAATTAAATGAATAAAGTGAAATACAATTGAACGAATGAAGCAGGATGGCTCTGTGTTTGCTAAAGGATACACTCTGGTTGAGATCTAATATTTTGGACCCTCCCTTGAGATGTCTTAGTGCTACGTCCATGATTCGAAGGTCTCATGGTTATGTAATGTACACTATATGAAACATGAAATTTATATTTAGTGAATCTATGTGTGTGTGATCTTTGACATATTCATTGTATGACCTTCGTATTACGAAATAGTCAAAGTCAAGAGACTTGACCTTCTAAGAAAGCATGATTAATAGGAAGAGCCAATCTTGTTTATGCATTACTGTTATGTGTTGTTGAATGTACCCATACTTATTACAAGTGTGTACTAATTTCATACAACATTATAATTTTAGGTGAAGGCTCAGGTTGACATTGAGGGTATCATTGCAGCTTTTTGGACTCAGAGATTTCATCAAGACATTGTAGGTACTCATGCATTAATGCCTGCATTTATATTTATTGTTTAGTAGTAGGTTTAAATTAGCGGTGTATGTTCCACTAATGTTTGTTTCCTATTTTATTCAGACGCTTGTAATGATGCAGTTTTTGCAGGTATTACATATGACATCAGATTCTACTTCTTTCAAGTTACATGATCTTATAATTTAATGGTTCATGGATGAGCAATGATCTTCCGTACAAATATGTGTTTATATGAAGTCTACGTATACTTCAACTATAAATAAAAAGTTTTAAATTATCCGCTAAAATTAACAATAGGAATGTGATGAATGCAAGAAGAGGCTTTTCTACGACCTCTAATAGGTCAACAAAGCCAGTTGCGATTTGGATTCGAGAATCCGAGTCGTGATACTTTTCAGAAATAGTTTATTAAAGGAAACATTTTACATAACAACTAAGGAAGTCTCATCATAACAAGCCAATCATAATGACACAACATAATACCTTAAGGACATGTCCCTTTACATTGAAAGAAAATACATAATTAAAAGTTATACCCGACTAAAAGTATTTAGAACTATGCCCTCGAATATGTGAGGACATACTTTGTCTTGAGAGATTCAAATCAAAGCATGTCTTGTAAACATCAATCTTGCTTCCAAACCTATACTTATAGTATATAGAAAGTGAGGGGTGAGTACAAAACAATGTACTAAGTATGTCATATGCAAAAACATGCAAAAATACACATTTTAGTAAAAACACATTCCATGAAAATTAATTAAAAACACTCAAGAGTATAGAAGTAAAATGACATATGAATTACCATTTGACAATTAGAGAAAGATTTTGATAATTTTAAAAGAAAATGATACTTTACAGTAAGCTTTTGAAAATTAACAATGAACACTTTCTAGCACTTACAGTGAACTATCCCTATCCCAAAATAGTGAACTTCCAAGGCCAATCAAAGAGGAAGTGAACTCATATCCGTAGGAGGTTCCCTAACTAAGGTTATCCTAAGACTCACAAAGGTTATACATGAAGAAAGTGCACATATACCTCCTTCAATACACACAAAAGTAAACCTCAGGACTACCCTTTGGGAATTCCTACATAGTTAAATGAGTAGATGGCATCCTATTTCACCACCTACCCTAAGTTTTACACACTTTTAAAAGGCTTAGCACCAACAATCTCCTTTAGGAATCTCTACTTAGTGAAATGAATAGAAAGTAACCTATACCACCACCTACCCTAAGTACTACATTCTTTTAGAAGACTTAATTCATTCAATTCATATAAGGCTCTGCAAGTCTCCCCTTTCGGAATGCCTACCTAGTGCAATGGATAAATAGAGTCCCATTTTACTACCTACCCTAAGTAGTAAACTCTTTTAGAATACTTAGAGCTTTTATTACTTTTGTGGGGTTTATCTTAACCGATATAGAGCATGAGATCTAGACATGGAATCCTGATACTTGCCTTACCGGAGAAGGGTCCCCCCACTTGCCTACAGTGAGGTATTACATTTAGCTTTATCATGGCTTTCACCAAAAGCTACACCTATGCGGACGCATATTTATGGGATAAGGATATTTATACTAAGAAAATCATTCTTTACGAACGAGAAGTACTCATCTCAAAAGGTACATTAGAATACAACATCTCAACTCACGAAGTGTAACCACCTCTCCTTAGTATCTTCTTTGTGGTAGGCATAACTCCTCCCTGGATACTCAACAGTTTATATTACAGGATAAGGAACACTACTGGACACCACATTTCAAACTTATGAAGGGAATTCATTCTCCTACCTATCCTAAAAAGTTCTAGGAATATAATGAGGTTTCTACTGCACACTTCATCTCTACTCACGAAGCGTGTTCACCCCAAAACATCCCTTTTCACTGAACTTAGGCTCAATTATTCATTCAAGTGTGAGTGTGAGTCTACATGACAACACAACTTTCATACAAGCATAATTTAATTTTTATGTCATTTTACACATGCTTAACCTTCATTCATCATATCACACATTTAAACATGCTTCACATAATAATATAAGTCAATTTTACATAATCCTTAGCATACTTTTCATAATAAGCTTAATAAAACACATAAACAAGAGTATGTTCATTTACATATTCCTTCACATAATATGCCTTCATGGCCTCATTCACAATACACAAGTAACTACAAATTCATACAGTTCAAGTAAACACTGCCACCAAGAAGGTGAACCATACTACTCAAGAGAATTTCATAATTAAAGCTAAACAACATTACCAACATACCCTTTAACCCAAGCTTCAATCACCTATAATGTTTTACTAAACAATTCTTCATGAAGTTTCTCTTAGAGTAGTACCTAAACATCAATAAGAATACAAGTAAAGCAAAGATCAAAGACTGTAATTCTTTTCATAAGACACAATTTGATATAAAGATTCAACATGATATAATTAAGGTTTCAGCATTATATTAGTCAACTAACATTACAAACATCATTTTTGAATCATTAGAAATGTTTTCATGCAAGACCCATATTTAGAGTTAATGATAGAAGATGTTAGGGTTTAAAACCCTTTTTGAATATTCCTTCGAAAGGACTCCTTAAATTGAAGAGAGTTCAAGGATGGATACCATAACTAAAATAGAAGAAACCCCAATTATTTTTTATGAAGAAACGTCCACCAACTGCCCTCCTAGTTCTTTCTTAACTTGTAGCTTCCATGGTGACTTGTGAGTGTGTTTTGAGAGGGAGGGGGTTTTGTGTTTTAGGAAATTGAGCTCAAAATTAGGTATTAAGATTATAAACACTTTCATATATCTAATACTCTCTAAAATAAACATCAACATTCCTTAAAATACATGGGGTGAATTTACCAAACACCCTAAGCCAAGGCAACTTTCCTATATCTTTTTGGCAGTGTCACTAACGGGAGCAACCAACGGACCGTTTGTCTATTGATGGTCAGTTGGTGTTTGATAGTTTGTTGAACCTGCAACTTTAAACCGTATGGTTTGCAGTTCCAATTTACGGACCACGTCGATAGGCCATTGTTTAGACCACTGGCCGTCGATTGGTCTCGTTGGTGGACACTATCTACGCTTGTTTTGGGTCAAAGTCATGGGCCCTTCTCTAGGTCCACTTGTAAGTGCTAGGTGGGGTCGTACCTGAACCTTAAACCCCATAACACATTAATATAGGTCTTAGGAATTACCCACAAAAATTTAAAAAAAACGAACAAGTAAAAGTCAATAAAACACATCAAAAGACAAAAGCACTATCTAAGGCAAATCTTCAAAAAGTCATGGATGTTTGACCTCAAATTTAACTAAAATTCACACGCTTACTAAGAACACTCATATAAATCATTTTAAAAAAAATTAACTCAAGAAATATTCAATAATCTCTAGTTCACCTTAGTTCATTTTAGGGTGTTACATTCTCCTCCACTTGGAACACCATTCGTCCTCGAATGACACTAAACTCTTTTATGAACATCAAGGACTCTATAAGAAACACATAAAACATCACAATAATCATCAAACATCATAGTCAAGGAACAAGGAGCACAATTTACCACTTTCAAATCACTTTGTAACATAAACACTTTGCCAGAACATTCACTTTTCAAATTTCACCCTTACCCTTCACTTATGGAGAAATTACCTTTTTCAACATTAACCATGGTCATATAAAACACTTATAAATACAATCTTACTAAAATTAAAGACAAAGAAATTTTTTTGGAAAACGAATGAAAATTATCACACTAAGCATCACTGTAGCACAGGAAATTTTGCAAAACTTCACAAATGCAATTTTCAAAAAATTTGGACTTCTTCATTGTGAACTCAAAACTTCACTATGTAATTTTCTTAAAAATTCCATAATGCACCTTTCATGAAACTTTACCAAGATGGCATGACCATATGAGCGACAAGATACTTGGTAAGATACAATAAGTGCAATATGAGAGTAGCATCCAATACTAACACTCCTACTTAGTGACCCTTGAGGATCTCTTGGACAAAGTACATTACATTCAATCTTAACTAGCATTCATCATGTGAAAACATAGCTTTTACTTGCTTCTTTAAATTAGACCTTAAGTCATATAAATTTATATACAACACATGATAACTCATACTTTTATGCAATACTCTTAATCATTACCAAACTACTAAGGATTTGGTCTCAAACTTAACTAAGAACACAAGGAAAAGATGAGGATATCTACTACCTTCCTACTAGATTCATTCTCCCCCTCTTACGCTAATGTCATTCTGAAGGTCTTATACTTCAGATAACCATTGCACTTCTCACTACGTAGGAACTCACACTACTCTTAACTCATGTACATCAATACTATACGTAAACCTTACAAGTTAAGAATAACACTTTCCTGTTGGGATTCAAGCCTAGACAAACTCTCTTAAACATCACCTCATTAAACTCTTAGGCAACTCATAACTCATTCTCATGGAACAAGACACCTTCTTTCCCTTTCCACCAATTAAGGCAGATCATTTGGAAATCAAATATCTTACTATATAAACTCCACCATTTTGCTACCATAATTCCACAACTTTCTCAATAGGTAATGATAACACATTTCCCCCTTAGAGTAAACCTACACAAAAATATTATCCAAATAACAATAACAACTTCTAAACATCATCCACACAAGAGTGTTGCCCTCTACACCTGTAAAATCTCCAAATCCTCTCCAAATTCCTAAAATTTACACCTTAAAGAATTTATACTATCATTGAACTTTTTCATAAGATAACTCATTTGCTCTAAAAGTCACTTCATTCAATCATTCTAATTCTAACCATGCTTAGAAATACATAAACATACAATTTCTCTTCACAATACTCCAAACCTCATAATAACACATAACCATAAATGTCTTCACATCACAATTCTCAAAACTAACCTTGTCCTTTACACTTGTTGCAACTAAAACATTATAAGAATAAAAAATCACCTTTTCTCTCCCTCAAACATAGAAATATCTCACCTTGCAAGGAATCACATTTAGAAAACAACGTTTTATGACACGATACAAGAGTAATGAAGAAAGTGAAACTCTATCGTCCTATAATGTCTTGTCCATGGATTTCTCGCGTCTCACATCAATGACCAAGAATCTACTAGACGTGGATTGTGAGACTTTTAGACCCTAAACTATTTCCTATAAACTTATGCTTTGATACCAAGTCTTTCACGACCCGCAAGCACCCCCTAGAAGTTACGGAGAACCCTTAGGTCATGACAGGGATTACTTGACCCAATGGGGTCTTATACAATCCTTTTAACAATTGTTCATTATATTATACATGAAAAGTAGTTTGGAATTAAATTTTTTCTCAAATATAAAGAAAACATTTTTAAAAAAATACTAAAGAAGTCTTTTTGTCATAATCCAATCTTAAAGACACAATATATTATCTTAGGTACACGACCCTTGACATTTGAATAAAATACATAATAAGAGATTATACAAAACTAAAAGAATTAAGAATTATTCCCTCGAATATTTGAGCACACACTTTGTCTTGAGAGAATCTAATCCCAAGATCGCCGTCTAAACTCGATCTTGCTTCCAAACATATACTTATAGTGTATAGAAGGTCTAATTAGTGCAATGGATAGATAGCGTCGCAAATCACCACCTAACCTAAGTATTAAACACTTTTAGGAGACTTAGTTCATTCAATTCATATGAGGCTCACCAAGACGCCCCTTTCAAAATGTCTTATAGGGTAATTGAAAAATAGTGTCCCAGCCCACTACCTACCCTAAGTAGTACACTATTTTAGAAGACTTAGCACTTTCATTACTTTTGTGGGGATTCTCTTAACAGACATAAACCATGAGATCTTGACCTTGAATCTGATACTTCCCTTATTGGAGAAGGGTCCCCCCACTTACCTAGAGTAAGGTATTACTCTTATCTTTTACATGGCTTTGTCAATAGCTACACCTATGCGGGCACATATTTAAGGGATAAGGACATTTCTACTAAATAACACATTATATATTAATGATAAGTACTAACCTCAAGAGGTACATTAGAATACAATATCTCAACCCATGAAGTGTAACAAACTCTCTTTCATATCCTGTCGGTGCTAGGCATAAATCCCCACCGATTCTCCAAAATTTAAACATATGTTATGGAAAATTAATGGACACCACATATTAACTCTCAAATGGAATTAATCCTCCTACCTATCTTAGAAAGCTCTTGGAAGATAATGAGGTTTCTTCTAAACACTTCATCTAAACTCACGAAGAATGTTCACCCCAAAACATCCCTTTTGACTTAATTAGCTTCATTCATTCATTCACGTTTGACTGTGTGTGTACATGTGAACACACCTTGAACATAGGCATACTTTTCATAAAAAGGTTCATAAAACACATTAACAAGTGTATATTCATTTACATGTTCTTTCACATAAAATGACTTCATGGCCTTATTCAAAATATACAAGTAAATACACATTCATACTATTCAAATCCAAACAATATAACCAAATTAATCTTAAGCCCAAGAATCCATCACCTATAAAATTTTACACAACATTTCATCATAAATTAGCCCTAAGGTCAATGGCTAAACATCAATAAAAATACAAGTAAACAAAAGCTCAATTACAAAACAAAGATCATTTAATCCATTTTCTAGGTGCAATTTGATTAAAATATTTAACATTATTTAATTGAATTTTTAGCATTAAAATCATCATCAAATTAGAAACATCATATTTGAATCATTAGAAACGGTTTCATGCAAAACCCATATTTAGATTTAAGATAGAAGAAGTTAGGGTTGAAAACCCTTTTTGAAAATTCATTAGAAATAAGTCCTTGAATGGAAGAGAGTTCAAGGATTGAACCATACCTCACATATAACAAACCCGAATGATATTTATGAAGAAACGTCTACCAACATCCCTCGTAGTTCCTTCTTGACTTCTAGTTTCCATGGTTATTCGAGAGAGTCTTTTAAGAGAGACGGGTTTTTGATTTTAGGAAATGGAGTCTAAAATTAGGTCTTAGTGTTTGAAATACTTTAATATACCGAATACACCCTACTATAAACACCCAAGGTCCTTAAAAGACTTGGGGTGAATTTACAAAACAACCGAAGCCAAGGCGGCCTTCCTAGAACTTTTTGGCAGTGTCACTGATGGGACAACCTAACGGACCATTTGTCTATCGACGGTCCATTGGTGGTGGTTTGTTGGTTGAAACAAAAAATTCCAAACGTTAAGGCCTTCACGTACAATGTACGGACAAATTCGATGGGCCATTGGTTAGACCAGTAGCCATCAATTGGTCTCGTTGGTGGACACTGCCTATGCTTTTTTTGGTCCAAGACTTGGGCGCTTCTCTAGGGCACCTTCTGGGTCCTAGGTGGGGTTGTACTCGAACATTAGACCTTTAAACATAGTCGTCTAGGTCTTAGGAACCCTCCACACCAATTTAAAAAAACCAACAAGTAAACCTCGCTCAAACACATGGGAACACACAAGCACTACATAAGGCATATCTTCCAAACATCATGGACGTTCTTAGACGTTTGACCTCCAAATTAACCAAACCTCACACATTGCATAAGGAAACAATTATAAATCATTGTATCATAAAATTAACTAAACAAAAATTCACAAAACTCTAGTTCACCTTAGTTTGTTTTAGGGTGTTAAAAAACCATATAAAGTTCTACTAATTAAACATGAGTAACAACATTAGGTAACATTACATTAATATTTATATTTACCCTTTATTCTACCACTGACTCACCTAGTGGGGTAGTCACAATACAAGGTTCATTCAAGATATTGGACAAAATATCAAAATTTCTAGATATATAGGGAGTATAAATTTACAAGGTAGAACCCGAATCAAGTAAAGCATAAGTATTTATATAGAAGACATGTAACATACTGGTGACAACATCGGGAGAACTATATTGTTCACCCCTAGAGCGGAGGGAATAAAAGAGATTATTTCTTGGAGCATCAATATTAGAACCACTTGTTTGAGTTTTACCACTCCCCTTGTCTTGCCCCTACACATTAGGGAAATCGTTAACCTAGTGACCACTTTTACAACACCCAATGCAATTCTGCATCCCAACTAGACACTCACAATAATGCTTCATTCAATATTTTCCACAAGTCCGCCTCTTACATGGTGAACTAGTGGCTCTTCCATTTTGATACCTTGGGTTAGACACCCTATCATCACGAGCCTTGGGAAATTTTTAAGGGACATTATTGGAGAACCTCTTCTTGAATCTAGGCTTATTTTAAATTTCCAACCTTCCTTTTAAATAACCACTTTCAAAAGACTTAGCCATCTTGGCCTCTCATTCTTCCTCTTTAACCTACTTTCTTCCATTTGTTGATCATGAACCATTAGACGAGGGATATTCATATTCTCATGAAGCATAGACGAACAACATTCTTCCACCAAGTCATCAAACCCTCCCATATTAAAATAACTAATATAATCCCTTGAGTTAGAAAAAAAATAAGCATACTAAGACAATTTAGTAAACTACAAAGAGTAATAAAGTGCACTCCTACCTCCTTGACAAAGGATGACGAATTCTTCCCCCTTAGCTCCCCTCAATTCTATAAGAACGAATCTATCAAGTAAAGGACTCTTAAAGCTCTCCTATGTCACCAGATCACCTCTTAGAAACCTACTATCCCTCTATTGAGTGTACCAACATTGAGAAACTTCTTTGATATGATAGGCGGCCAACTCGGCTATTTCACCTGTAGTCACACCCATAATAAATAAGATCTTATTGACTTCATCTAGGAAATCTTGAGGTTCTTCATCCGCCTTTGACCTGTGGAACACAAGAGGGTTCATCCTAGTGAAGTATTTTAGCATGAAGCCATAGTGCTAGCATATAGAAGCATACGAGATCACTTCTCGATTCACTTGTGTCGTCATAGCTTGAATTTTTGAAGTGACAGTATTAGACTTTTATGTCATGTAATGGGACATGTTGAGAAATGATGCCTTTATCTTTTGGATGAACAACCTATATTTGATCACCCATAGCAACTTCCTCAAAGCGGGGAACTTGATTTTCTTGCGGAGGATCTTGGTTGTCATGAGCTCCCGCAATAGCCATCCCTTCCTTGTCCTTTCTTCTTGATTACCTTCAATAATTAATACCTATAACCACAATAACGACTTTGGTTAAATGAACACATAATGTAAAACTCTTGAGGAAATTCATAGATACACAAGTAGTTGAGAATTTCCTTATCATCACGTAGTCTCTCATTCATAAGTGTGGAACGCATCACTATTATGAATAAGAATATACATAGATGTGGCTTAGTGATATATGTCCCCAGGAAATTAAACTTCATGCTCTGATACAATGATTGTCACACACGGGAAGCACTCTCTTGACGTAACCAGTGTCGTTGACCTCAATGAGGACTAATACTTACCTCATAGCATTAGTCATTATATTTCAAATGTTAAATTGCGAAAAATATAAAATTTTTCATAAGCATCAATCATGTGAGTCTCACTTGTAGTTTTACAATCATTCACAAACAATCATGATCAAGGATCCATGAAAATTATGAACAATATAAATATTGGAGAGCTTACTTCCTCCATCGAAACCTAACATGAGATTTATCACCATAAGGTACCATGATTAATTCAACCCAAATTTTCATGAGACTCAACATCTCAAGATACCATGAGTATTACTCATGCTTCCTTGAAATTTACTATCTAAAGCTAACCTTGAGACCTGCCATCTCAAGCTAGCATTTGATCCATCATTTCAAGCAATCATGGGAATTAACATCTCAAACTATTTTCCTTTGTCTCACAAAGTCTATTATACCTGAAGTCACCATACATCTATCTTCAAGAGAATCTAGTTCATCATGTCTTGATTTATTTCAGGTTCTTAGGTTAATATAGAATTCATATATGTGGAAGAATGCTTCTCCAATAATGTTTATGGCTAGGTGTCAAAGACAAAGAAACCACCATCACAAATACCTTCATAATTACTTTACCCCCAATGCCCTAACATCAACAGCATAACGTCCCATAATAAATTATTACCTTCATTTCACTATTATATGTGTTGATTACATGCTTACTTCATTGAATTTGATATTTAAAAGGTAAGTCTACGCACAGAACATCACATAGGTTAAATTTCAACTTTACAATTAAATACCAACCTAGATAAATTAGGCCTAGTTCAATTCATATATAGTTGATTCAATCATGATCAACAGCATACAATATAATTGAATTAAGAAGATCAACATAAAACCTTCATCTTCACTCTACTGGCCTAAAATCACCATGATCAGCTTCAACATCAAATACTGAAATTCACAATGAAAAAATCACATAATCATCATATGAACATAATTGAATTCTAGTCACTAGATTGGAATAACAATCATGTCCTACCCACAATGTAATCCCAACCCTCTCTAGATTGAGGTTCTTTGTATTCACAATTGAGGAAATCTAGGGGATTCAATGAATTAAACAATATGTGGATGAAAAAGCTTCACATATCAAAGATTAGAGCCTTAATCCTTGCTGGATTCCCTTGTGAATATCATCCTTAGAGCATCCTCCATTTCTTTTCTTCTATGGTGTTCTTGAGATGGTTTTAGAGAGGTAGAGATTTTTATCATTAAGACTCGTGTATAACAGGGTCTCTTATTGTTGAAATACACATAACATACCTCAAAACACTTTATTTCATCACCCGTGTATTTATTTGGATTTGGGGTAAATTTCCCATTAACCCCTTCATTAGACAGCGTGCTACATAGAATTGCAGACTCCATCAACAACCTACAGTTGATAGACCGTTGATGGAATGACGTTTTGTCCTGCAAATCATTCATCTGTGACAGAGACTCTGAAAAGTTTGATTTTTAGCTCCCGTTCTAAGTATGGGGCCACAACCCCCATCTACGAGGCATAGTCCTGTCGACGGAGCGTTGATCATGTAATCCTTTGACACTATAAGGCAGTGCACTCTCCATATTTGGGTCCTCCTCAATAACCCATTACCTTGTCGTTGAAGTGTCTTCCCCAAACCTTTCAACCCTAACTATGTTTTTCTATACATTAGGAAAATTCCTTATCAATATGAGCCCTAAACACTACAAACAACATCATGAAACATACTAAGGCACACAAGTGCATTCTCAAGGCTAACTTTCGAACTTCTTGGATGCTCTTTGACGTTTGACCTCCAATTTCCTCCAAACATCATATTCTGCCTATAAACACTAAAAGATCTCATTGACACAACAAGCTCAATTCACACATGTTAGACTGTATTTGGATCAAAATCATTTTGGGGTTATTAAAAAGGGGAAGCTTAATCCCCGATATGTGGGCCCTTATGAGATAGTGAAACGAGTTGGGAAGGTTATTTATGAGTTAAATTTACCATGTGAACTAGCCCCGTTTCCTCACGAATTACATTCTTAGTTTAAGGAGAAAAATGGGAGGCCGAGGCCGACATGAAATCACGTTACCCTGATTTCTTCCTTCAAAATTCTAGAAAAACTTGTGTTAATAATTCCCTTAAAATAAAAATAATGAATTATGATAATTTGACTTGTTTTATTAGTATGTGCATATCGCTATAAAGGCCTATGCTAATTTTAATATTTCATGAAAAATACCCTTGTGTGCAACTTGCATTAATACGTATGTGTATCGTAACTTTCATAAAAATTGTAGAGATTGTGTTAGTTGCATGGTAAATCTTTATATTCATGTTGAGGTCACGTTGATATTGAGAAGGTAACTCCTCATTATTAAATATGATTTGTTGAGCTCTTATATTTAATGAATAGTGAATTGAGTGGCTATGTGCAATATCATGTTATGTATTAAATGGGGTTGTCAAGTACTACTATGAATTATGATTTTATTATGATTTGTTGATGTGGTTGTATGTGATGATAATATTGAGTCCTTCCTCTCCAAAGAAAAAGTTTAGGTGTCATTAGGGGATGAATGTTAATAAGGGGGTTAATAAAACACACCGAAAGTCTATGACTTGGTCTAGAGCCTTACTACATGAATAATAACTTAAAAGAGTAAGGGTAAAACTAAATTAATGTACTCAATCTAATTGAGAATTATTGGAATCAATGAGTTAAGAAACGAACATCACACTCGATAATCTAGTAAAAAAAACTATGGTAATCCTAGTGTTAAAAGGATGGTTCAAAAAGGGTTTTTTAATTGTCTAACCAAGTGGAGATGATAGAGTGGACCTACATTCCTAAGAAGGGGTATAAGGAAGCAAGACCAAGGGAGGAGGGAAAACCTTCAAGGGAAAGCCAAATCTAAATGTCCAAGGCTGCTAAGAAAGAGAGGTGACTGCCAGAACTTTCACGAGCATGGCCAAATCTAGTGATCATGACCATGAAAAAGTGGAAGATCGTTAAGATGTCTTTTTTATGGGGGGATGTGACATATACGAATAGCTACTTTCATACGCACCACGAGCCACTTCATGACTCGTAGTGCATTTGACGGAAAGATGAAGGCTATTTTCAAGTCTACATACACAAAAATGGAGGTGGATCGTTTGAGGAACTACTACCTTACCTTTTACAACGACCACCACGGTCGATCAAGCACTTCACAGACAGTGAAGTAGGGCATTAAGGTGAGGGGGATTTCACACATCGAGTTACGTGTTTTTTAAGAGAACGACCCTTGATGTGGGTCAAGGGCTGAGGAACACCCCCAGGCCTTATCATTAATAGAAAAAAAGAGTACAAGAAGGGGGGCATAAACCTTATCTTCTATCCTTTGGTAGGTATATATTTGACATACCTATAAAGGTCAGTCAATATAACCTAATACATTGAGATGCATCTAAAGAAAAACTAATTATCTAAGGAGAAACTTCCCCTAATACACTTTTTCTAAAAAAACATTAACAAGGAGACTCTCCCGTTTACAATTAAATGAAAAGAGAAAGTCTATAAGATACTAATAATTATGCTAATCTATCAATTTAGCTAATCTTCAACTTTGTTGTATTTCCTCCTCCTTTTGTTGTATTTGGTGTAATTATTTGTATATGTAATACTTTGCTTGCTTCTTGGTAATACTAGTTTCCTTTTACCTGCAACAACAATTATATCATATGTAGACATAATATATGTTATAGGTTCACTTCTATTTTGCTTGTTCCCTGGCTGCTTCTGATCAACTTCTTCCTGCATCTTTTCCTGTTTTATATAGAATCTAGATAAAATACTCAAGGAGGATATTTAATCCTTCTTAGTTTCCTTCTTCTGAAGCTTTGAACTCCCATTTTTTCTAAGATATAACTTCCTTTTGCTTCTGGTGGTAGTTGATTGTAAGTATTTTTATGTTGTATAATATCTTGAATATGACTATGTTTTGATAATATGTCTGCTGTACAATTGGCTTCCCTGTAAATATGTATAGATGAAAAGTAATTACATTGGTTAGTAAGTTTTTGTATTTCTAATACAAACCTTTGCAGCTTCCAAGGTGGTTGATCTCTACATGATAGCCATTTATACAATAATTGTGAATCCACTTCAAGGATGATATTCCTATATCCATGCTCTATACAACAATACAGTCCATATATAGCAGCTTGTATCTCTGCTTAATTATTAGTACCTTCCCCAAGAGGTATAACAAAAGCATAGCTGATATTACAAAATTCATTTCTCAGCTTTCCACCCCCTCCTATCTTTCTTGGATTAGACAATGCACTACCATATGTATTTAGATTTTATCTAGTAATAGGAGGAGGTTTCAAAGTAACTACAACAACCTTTACCTCATGTATGCATTTCTCCAATAGATCAATAAAATTTGTCCAATTTCCATGCCACTGAATATAAGGAAATATGGTGTAAAGGATAAATAATATATCCTTAATTATAAGATATTTGACTTTGAACATGCTGGAAACCTTTCCCCAATATTTAGCTGCACACCTATTTTTCAAAGATTCCTGCTTATTGTTTTATGAGCCTCATTTATTCCTTTATTATCACACCACTGAACTATACATTTACTTAAAGATGTTTTCTGAAAAGTGATGCCTATGAAACTGGGAAGAATTTCCATATGTGTGTTGCAAAGTTACCTTGTAAGAACATTTGATCAATATCATCCCAACCTTTATTCCTACAGCAGTAACATCTCAGTGGTTCCACCCTAAAAATATCCCAATTTTCATTGGTTTGTAATTTTAACCTTAAGGCTCTCAATAACAGAAAAGACATTTTGAAAGGCACATTTTTATGCCAAATGAGATAGTTAATCTGATCAATATTTCCTCTAGCTCTGCAAACATCCAGGCTGAAGAACAAGTGAAGTTACCAGAATCAATTGGTTTCCACACTGCTATTTCCTTACTTCCCTGTTGGTACTCGAATTTTGCATTCAAGATCAGAGGAATTGTCAAAGCTGGAACTTTTTGCCTTATTTCAATTCATTCCACTTACTATTCATCAGAAAGTCACCTATAGTGTCATTATTGACACATGAGATATTCTCAGTATACTTAGACAAAGCACCATCTCCTAACCAATTATCCCAAAAAAAATGAGCAACTTCCAATCTTATTGGCCAAGTAATATGCTCTTTAATTTTGAGCTTATTATTCATCATATATTTCCAGATCAAAGATTGCCCATTTTCAAATTTCCTAGCAAAAGGATTGTCTCTGTTGCAATATTTGGATTTAAAAAACTTACTCCGTATAGTTGATTAAGATCTAAAAAGCCACCATTTTTTATATTGGAGAGCAATACAAATATCTTTAAGTCTTCTAACACCTACTCCCCCTTCATGATATGGTGAGCTTAAAATGTCCATAGTTGCCAAGTGATTTTTCTTTTTATCCTGATCTCTTCCCCAGAAAATAATTTGGGACAATAGACTCAATATATTTAATAATAGTACTTGAAGGAGTAATAGCAGCCATAGTATTAGTTGGAATAGAATGTAGGACATGCTTGATCAAGGTAATTTTTCCCCCAAAGCTGAGAATTTTTTTCTTCCAACCAGAAATCTTTTTAGCAATTTGATCTACTAAATTAGAATAATAGATAATAATTTGTCTCCCAACATAAAGGGGACAACCAACATAAGTAATAGGACTGTCTATCTGATAAAAACAAGTAACTTCTTGAATAATATGGATAATGTCTTGAGGTGGATTTTCAGAAACCAGAAAATAGCTCTTCTTCTTATTAATAAGTTGTTGAGAGACATTTTCATATTCTTTTAGAGTATCAATAATAATTTTCAATGATTCTCTATTAGTAGAGGTGAATATAATCACATCATCTGCAAAGCTTAAGTTATTAATTTGAGGGCCTTTTGATTTCATATGAAATCCTTTGTAAGCAATATTATCATATACACTATTAAGCATTCTTGTTAGTACTTCAGGTCCTAAAATAAATCGAGGTGGAGATAATGGATCACATTGTTTTAACCCTCTAGTTGAATGAAAATAACCTTTTCTATTCCCATTAACAATAATAGAATACCGATTGTTACTCATGATTTTCCGAATTAAATCAATGAATACTTCTCCAAAACAAAATCTCCTCATCACTATACAAATGAATGACCAAGAAACTCTGTCAGAAGCCTTTGCCATATACAATTTGATAACAACATTGTGACCTATCTTAGGTTTCTTTATATCATGAATAATTTCCTATGGAAGCATTATATTTTCTTTAATACCCCTTCTTTTGACAAAACCAGATTGGTTGTTAGATATAATTAGAGGAAGAATATCAGCCAATCTCCTACTCAACAATTTGGAACTAATATCGTTAGTGAAATTACTTAAACTAATAGGTCTAATATTAGTGAACCTGTTAGGTTGATCTATTTTGGGAGTTAAGACAAAGCAAGCATGAGTTATATATCTAGGCATAGTATGACCACATAAGAAATGCTGGACAACATCTAAAATATCCTGCTTAACTATATGCCAACAAGCTTGATAAAACTTCCCCCCAAAACCATCAGGACCTGGAGCTGAATTTGGATTCATAGCAAATATTACACGTTTTAATTCCTACATATTAGGTATATCCTGAAGGATCTGGTTCTGTTATGGAATAATTAAAGAAGGTATATGTTGTAAGATCCTTTCATCAATCCTACTATTCTGACAAGTAAATATATTTTGATAATAATCACAGGCTGCCAGAGCAATTTGAACATCTACTTGAATCCAAATATCAGTCCTATTACATTTTTTATGTAATAGTAATCTTCTTTCTCCTTCCCCTCATTGGACTTAACTTTTTGAAGTTCTACTTAATAAGGGGTAGTTTGGGTGTTTTAAGGATTGACTATGTATTGATTTTAGGTCTTATCACCTATTTTACACTTGAAAACTCAAACACAAAATTGAAATCTAATTCTTTCCACTTCTCTCTACTTAATCCTCCATTGAAGACACTTTGATGTTCAAGCAGACACTACACCATTTTAGGCCTACGACCACATCACTAAAGTGTAGCCTAAACTAGCAAAAAGTGTGTCCTTTGATAAAAGGCTACACTTTTGGACTTTGAGCAACACTTTTTATGGGGTGGCCTAAAGAAGTGTAATCTTTGACACTAGGCAAAACTTTTTCAATGTCTCTATCTTTGGCTACACTTATAAAGCACAGACAAAATGGCATAAGGGAACACTTTGTTGTGATGCATTACCGAAACTTTTATTATTATACTACACTTAAAAGTGTTGCCTTTGCAGTGTTATTGGTCACATTTCAAAAGTGTTCCCTTTTATATGTCATGTAGAGCAACACTTATAAATTGCAACTTTATAACGTATCAAGAGCAACAATTTTAAACTGTATCATTATATCTCATCTAGAGGAACACTTATAAAGTGTAACTTTAATATTGGACGTCCTACAACAACACTTTTAAATTACATATATTCACTATATAATCATATTATTAAATATACAAGTGACCTAAAGCATAAAATTAAATCATAATTAAATCAAAGCTATATATTTCAAATAAACATCGAGAAACATGTCTTGTACAACCAATACTTAGAAAGTGGTTGCTTAAAGATCTTTAATATCAATCAATTTAAAAAAACCAAATGCATTCAAACATATATGACAATAGCTTAAAAAAACTCTTCACCAATCACTACAATAGACCGAGTTTATTTATGGCCACATTTAAATTCAATTACCGGTATTTTCCTACACATTAAAAAAAAATTATGAGTTGGTGAAATTATAATGTATTTAATATTCTTTTGTTCACAGTAAGCCTTATTACTCACTTATTGAGGCCATTAAGGAATCAAGAAATTTGAGATGCTTTTTGAATAAAATAATACAGTAAGATCTAAATTAAGCAAAAGAGGATTCTACTATTTTATATTTTATTTTAATCATAAATAACACATGATTCTACTATTATACATTTTATAGTGAACATGTCATTCTCCAAACTCTTCAAGATTTGGTGCATTCATAAGATATGAGAATTATACTTCTCACACACTTTAAAATAATTATCGGTGTGTGTAATTAGTATTTTTTTTGGAGGATCCTACAAGGGAGTGACAACAATTATGGATAGTCCAAAAAACATAGTTTAATTGAATAGGTAGTTTTAAAGACTAGAGAACATGTTAATCTAATTTTTTTTACATAGTCAAAGATAATTTTGTCCACAGTTCATGGAAGAATTACATTCTATTACATGTGGGGAGTTTGTGGAAGGATCACATTCTATGACGTAAAGAAATGAGAAGGCTCAATTGGTCATACCTGTAGACAGGGTCAACAATAACACCTATGGGTTCAGTAATTTGATTTATAAATTTAAGATCATCAGTAGTGCATTTAGCATACCCAATACCTTTCTCTTGTTAATATAAAAAAGTTCAAAGACAAGAATTGTTGATACCAAGAGTTTACTAGAGAGCTAGACTAAAATTTAAAATACCCGACTACATCCATAATTTCCTCCTGAACATAAAATTGGAGTCTGGACATGAATGAGTTACTGGAGTCATGTTCAAACATTAAAATGTATTATTAAGTAATTTTTATGATAAATCATTAATGAAAATATCTTAATAATGATAGAGACTCTAAAATGATATGCTTTGATAGAAAAACATGTCACTAGGAGGCACAAAAAATTAGTTGTCACTAAAAAAAAAGTGATCCAAAATATATAGCAGAGACACATACATGCATTGATGCCTGTAAGAATTTATTGTTGTCAATATTATAGAATAATAAAATTTCAAGTCGAATAAACATGGGGTTCTATCTGAATCAAAGAGTTAGATAAACATTAAATTTGTAAATGATTTTGGACCCACATGATGATATAAAATTAATCAAAAAGGCTTAATTTTGTAAAACATAAGGTAGATTAATCCTTGTAACAACTAGAAGAGATTTTATTCAAGCAAACATTAGGCATATCGTTTATCATTCTCTATGTTCACAATATATTCCTGTTTATTTTGGCACAAACTTTTCCATATTTTCAACATTTCTTGCTTTTCATATCCATGCACGAATAATTCGGAATGCAACGAGCTCATGTATAACACATATTATAAAATTATGCACCAGAGAAGCAAAACTGTCACAAGTTACAACAATATCGTCAAATATTTGTTCAATACTCAAGTTATTCCTCCAATTCCCCGATTGCCTCAATATAGCGACTGTGAAATAGTCACACTTGGGGGGGGGGGGTAAAAGAAAATAGATGTACAAAAGTTCCATTACTAATAAATATAACTCATTGAAAACAAAAAGGGAGGTTAAATTGCTCTAAAGTAGTGAACCTTTTTTCAAAAGTTCTAAATTATTCCTTTTTAAACTTTGAATTTCAAAAAAACGAAATTGTTGTTCATTAAAAAGCTACAAACATTATAAGATAGAAACTCCTAAGCTAAATAAGATTTTGACTAGAATTATAGGTCATTTTGTGGGTGGAAGACATTTATAGAAATCAGATTTTTATAAGCTTATTTCATAATCAATTTCATCACACTACAATTTTCTAAACAAAATGGACATCAAAAATTACTTTCTCGGCTAAAATATAAATTTACATTCGAGAACAAGATCTATAGAATCAATATTCAACCGACCATACACAAAATTTCATAATTAAATTAACATCAAGTATAGAAACCACCAAAAAAATCCTTATGTAACATAAACATACCTGAAAAAGCGGGTCAAAAATAGAACCCTAAAGGTTCATCATCTACCCACTCAAGGCTGATCGTAAGACAATAAATATGGGAAATGTAATAAAATCGAAATAACCAAATATTTATCTCAAATACTTTAGCAACTATAACTTATAGTTAGAACACAGACACATTTTTACCTTTTGAATTGTAAATACAACTTAAATACATGTGTTGTTCTGACATTAATATATTGTTATATTATTTAAAGAAAAAAAGATCACTCTAATCTTGGGGCATTTGTTTCTTAGTTTTAGTTCTCTGAATAACATTTTAGAAATGAACATATTCTATAGATAAAACTAAAGAATATTTTTGCAGTTTACTATAAAGGAGTATTATGCAAATAGACAGTTGAATGAAATTAAATAAGGAATGTCAGTGTAGGCCAGGGAAGGGACATAAAAAAAAAGAAATCATCCACTGAGATTTCTGAACAAAGTCGACTAAAAATGTCAATACAGAAATTTGTCTAGCTTATCAAAGATTAAATTGTGGGAATTTCTTTTTTCTCATTGCTTAGCCATGAATTCTACAAGCCCTGATTCTTCGTATTGCAAAGTAAATGCATTTGTGCTCCAGTTTATATTTATAACTATCAACACAGAAATTATACTTATTTTAAAACTACTTGCAGCAAACAGATTGTAATTACAGTATTCAAGGATAGTTGCAGGATAAGAACTACAGAGATCACATTAGGGAGCTACCGTCTAGTCAGATAATCATAGAAATAAAAATTGTTTTTAGAGAAATATCAAACCATTTTTACACCCCTACACTCTTTTGCATGTTTCTCCACTGTCAGTCAACAAAGTACAAATGTTGAGAAAACAATATCACACTAATGGTTCCAGCATGCATTTTGGGTAAAAGTAGAAGTTCCGAAGGTTGTATTTAAGTTAATTGGATGAATAAAATATCACACCAATGATCACAATCATTTATACAAATGAATTTGAATTTCTAAAAATTGTGAGAGTTGAATGAAGTTTTCCCTCTTCTAGAATTTTGTCGAGAAGTTTCGTAAGTTAAAAGCAGTGAACTGTAATATATAAGAAAACTCAGATTATAAATTTGACATTATATGTGTCAAACAAGAAGTGCAACTGGAAGTAAACAAGTTGCATATATTTCAGAGGTTGTTCAGCTCAACCAATAATACATAGGAAATCTAGATAACCAACCCTCAGTTCTAGCAGTGTTCTAATTGCTTTAAATGTTGAGCGACACCATTACATTTGTAAGTAGTTCATAAAATGGAATAAATTACAAAGCTAATAACATTGAGATTATACCTTTAATGTTGCAAGTTTATTAAAATTAGCATGCAACAACGATTTAGAAGATTTTGACAGGACTAATTCTCTGAAAAAGGGGAAGGGAAACTTCCCATAACTAGTTCATTGGTGCTTAGCTTAAGTCACTTTAATTGAAATAACCGTTAATTTGTTATTCATAATAAACGTATCCTAGGCTATAGGAGATTATATCCTTGTATAACATGATCATGAGCTCTTTTATATTAAATGAGAATTATCTTTTCATCGTAACACTCATATGTGAGATTTACATGGCATAATCATCTTATATAAAGCATAGAAGACAGTATCACAACTTGCATATTCATATATTATCATAATGCTACGATATACATATTCATAGCCAGAATATTTACATATAAACACCATACATACTTTCATAACATAACATCAAGACTTATAGGCTAACATAAACATCATAGAGTAATCACATATTTAGAAGACTTACCTCTTGCTTCTATGTACTTAGTTAAATAATCAATAAGAACCCATAAATTCATTCACAAGATCAATACATAGAATAGGAGAAGGTAAACATGTCTTTAAAGGGTTAATTTAAAACTTATATTCTAACCCTAGCATTTAGATGTTATCACATCATAGAAACAATCATATGAAGACATCATATGGGTAAGGAAGTTCTTCACACTAAATTCATGAATAAGTAGCAGCATATACTCTATTAATCATGAGAATTTAGAAAACAAAAACATGTACTTTTCATTGAAAAACATAAATGTACGGTTAGGAAGAAAATCCGTTTTGTATATTACAAACCCTAGAATTGATGTTTTTGAAAAGATATCTTGAAAGCAACTCTTGGAGAAAAGAATCGCAAAGTGAAAACCCACCTTATATAAGTAGAATCCAAGAAATCTTGATTGGGAACTTCGAAACATTCGTCTTCTTCCTTAAGCATTTCTTGTTCTTCAATGGAGTTTTAGAAAAGATAGCATTCTTTGGAGATTATGAGAAGTTCGTTTGATTCTTATTTGGGACATGTAATTGTGGTATAAAAATTACCTAAAATAATTACATAGACATCATGAGACTTACCCTAAAGACCCTCCACTTAAATTACCATTAATGTCCCTCCAAAATTGACTACAACTAGTAGAACATTTGACTTGGTAAAATCTGAAAATTTCCCTAAGGATTTCCTATTGAAACTTTAAATTAAAAATTAAATGGACAATTTAATTAATTAAAGGAACTAAGGTAATTAATAAAGTACCCCTATGTCATTGGAACCATAACTAACCATTTTGGACCATCCTAGGTTAAGTACTAGGATGTTTCTTGAGTTATACTAGTTAGTGAAAGAATATCGGTTTGACCCCTTAAAATTAAATAATAAAGTTGATAATTTATTTAATTAGGTTACCTAGGATAATTACTAAAGTACCTTCAAGTCGTTAGGACCATAACTATTCCTTTTAACAATACTAGGTTAGGTACTAGGTTTTCTTTTTCTTGTCTTAACTGAAATTGGTTAATTGCTTTGTGATTTCGATTTTGACCTTTTAAATTAATTAATTAAGATGCTAAATTAATTAAGTAATAAAACTATGGTAATTAGTAAAGAATACGCAAGTTTATAGGACCATAACAAACGTTTTGAATCATCCAAGGTAAGGTACTAGGTTGTCTCTTAGTCAGTTTCTTGTCTTAATATAACCTGGTTAGGTCTTAAGTTGTCGGGTCCCTTAGTATGTTATTATTTATTGGTCATCGGTTAGTTAGGTATTTAGGTACGTTAGTTAGGACCTAGAATCAGTTAGGGATCATGGACCCACGTGGTCCTACACGCCTGCCCATTTTACGTAAATATAGAGCTTGGCCCCGTTCCTGTTGGGGCTTGTCTCTTGGCCGAAGTATCATCACTATGTCCTTGGGTACTGCTTTATCTAAATGTCAATTTTAAGTGTCCATGTGCTATGGTACAAAGGCTTGACGCTTGCATACTTCGTACATAATGTGTTAAGATTTAATGCTATTAAATTAGGGTATTCGTTGTAGGTACAATTCCTATACAAGCATGTTAATACATATAAAAATTGGCTAACAATCTTTAAGCCAATATTTTCTAATAAACTCAATATTTTGCTTATTGTCACATTATATGGAAATTGACTAATACCCCCTTAGCCAATTTTCTATACTATGACAAATATTTCTAAATATTGGGTATTGGAAGGAGTATGTATTCCCAATACTCAATCTTAAATATCTATTGGGCTGTTCACTAGACATGTAATTTTTTTCAGAATGTTTGAATACCCCTTGGAGTTGGGTTATTTAGAAATAAACTCTTAATGGACATACTGGGGAAACGTATCATAGGAATGAAGAATCCATACCTTATAGAGACTTAATCCACGAAATTGGTGTAGAAATGTGGAAATTGTTTTCCTTCTTGTTACATATTCTTGGTTCTTTCAATGGAGATTAAATAGAGACAAAGTAGAAAGAGGTGAGAGTTTTTGGCTTTTGATTCGGGGTTTTATTTGAGTTATTAAATGTGAGGTAAAACTGATTTTAAATCAATGTATAACCCTACCATAAAATTTCCAAAAGACCCCTCACTTGAGTAGACCTTTTAATAAAGTAAAACTTGAATTCTAATTTTTTGATTTTCGTCAAGAAATAATTCTGCGTCACGGAGCTTTTCCCGCAAGATATTCTAAATTAATTTTTGAAAAAGAAGAGTCCGCTATGTTGCCACGACACAGTCACATTTCTGCCAAGTTAAATTTGCTTCTAGCTTTGGAAAATTCCTTGGACAAGGGTGAGGTCCTTTCAAGGACCCCTAGGGCGGTCCTTACGGGGTCATACATGGAGGTTTTCACACTATATACATTTTTTACCTATGTAAATTACTTATACTAGTTTAGACCTCATACAACTCTTCAAACCCTTCACAAAACCTAAGGACACTTACTCGTTGAGTTGCCCTAGTTTCCGACCGTCTTGGTCGTCCCTTGACATTTAGGATCTAATACTTTCTAGTTGGTTACAAGACATTATTTTAGGCCTTTAAACAGTATTTTAGAGTTTTGTTCATCATGTGAGGCTCCAGATTAGGTAATGGACTTTGGAGTGTTAGATTATCCCTTCATAGAAACATTCGTCCCCGCGTAACACCTAAATCCTTTTATAGGGAGAATATGACTCAAGACTAGAAACCCAACTATAACAACATGAGTTAGAACTCAATCAACATATCATATTGTCATTTTCACATAGAACATCAAGTCATAATTTACCAAATATAAGAGCTCATAATCACAACATGAGGAATTTACATCTCAATATTAACATGAGTTCACCGTGATCATAGGGTCATTTATGTCAAATATTCATTCAAAAAACATTAACATGATCAATACCATTTGATGAAGGCAACAGTACACCAAACACAAATAAGTGCAATTTAAGCAAAAGAGCATTTTTACATGAATACTCACTTTAGCATGAACCATTTTATCATAATTATGCATATTTTAGAAAAGAAAGTCAAATTCAAATTCTTTCATTATTTTCAATAGGATTATTATTGACCTCAACATTAGCTAGAATATTGAGGAAAAAGATGAGGAGGACAGGACTTTATGTCAGCCTCGGCCTCCCATGTTGATTTCTCAACTAGATGGTTTCTCCATAGAATCTTTACGAAGGCCACCTCTTTGTTCCTCAACATCTTGACATGGCGATCTAAAACTCACTGGAACCTCTTTATAGGATACACTATCATCCACACCTAATTTTGAAATAAGAAGAATGGACACGGGATCACCAATACACTACTTTACCATGGAGACATGAAATATTGGATTAACCAAAGCTAGTGCACTAGGTAGTCTCAACTCATATGCAACCTTTCCAACCCGTTGTAAAATCTCATAGTACCCACATACTGGAATAAACTTCCTCTTTTTTCTGAATCTCATCACTCCATTCATAGGTGAAATCTTTAAATACACCATATCACCGACTTTAAATTCTAGATCTCATCTAATATTGTCACGATAGGATTTCTGCCGACTATAAGATGTTTTCAACCAATTCCTTATCACTGGAAGCTTCTCCAAAGAGTCATAGATTATTTTAGACAAAAGTAGTGAAAACTCACAAACCTGCAACCACTCAACTAGATACCTACATCGCCTGTAATAAAATGCTTCAAAGGGTGCCATGAATATACTCAAATGACAGCTAGTATTATAGGAGAACCCAATGAACGGTAGGTGATTATCCTAATTCCTTTGAAATCTATGACACAAGCTCTTAAAATGTCTTCTAGGGTTTCAATAGTACCCTTTTCTAGACCATACGGTTGGGAATGAAAAGCGGTGCTAAGCTTCACTTGATTACCTAACCCCTGCTGAAAACACCTCAAAAAAACAAGAAGTGAATTGAGCACCTTTATATGATATAATGGACAAACGGATTCCATGAAGACTCCCAATCATATCAATGTAGATTCTTTAATAATCTTCCACCGTATAGGTAGATTTTACGAAATAGAGTGAGGTGATTTTGTCAATCCATCAACTATAACACAGACTGAGTTATTTTGCCTCCAGGTTTGAGGAAACCCAACAATAATGTCCATATTAATCTTTTCCTAGTTCTGAGTAAAACACCCATTTCTAAGATTAGAAAACTATTGTTTAGATGCTTATGCTTGTTGGCATTTTCGAAACATGGATATAAACTTTTCCATGTCCCTTTTAAAACCATGCAACAATATACCTCTCTAAGGTCATTATACATTTTGAAGGCACACGGATAAATAGAATATTGGGAACCATGAACTTCTAACACCTTTCCCATCAATTCATCAACATCCTGTACACACAATATACCTTGGTACTTAAGCATACCATCCCCCCTTTTAGAAGGACTCATTTAACTTGCTAAGTACAAATTTCTTAAACTCCATCAATAGTAGATCAAGATGTTGCTTAGACTTCACCTCAAACACTAAAGATGACTCAAAGTTATTATGAACCATAAAACACTTGTTGGGGAATCTTCCAGATTAACACCCTATCTAGCCAACCTATGAATATCTTTCATTAGGTCTTTCTTCACTTTTTCTACATGGGACACACTATCCATGGTTATACGACTTAGAGCATCCGCAACAACATTGGCAGTGGTACATTCGGTCTTCTAACCTTTATAGTGCCATTAGAAAGTGTGGCGGTTAAAGATAGTATTTCTTATGAGGATGTACCAGTTAAGGTTCTTGATCGTCAGTTTAGAAGGTTGAGAAACAAAGAAGTAGCTTCAGTCATGGTTTTGTGGAGGAGTCAGTCCGTAGAGAGAGCTACTTGGAAAGCAGAAGCAGCCATGAAAGTCAAGTATCCTTACCATTTTCCTTCAGATTCTACTCCAGCTTAAGGTAATAGTTCATCTTCAGTTTTACATCAATTCATGCGTTAATTCAGTTTTAGAATCATATTTCCTTATTTTGTACTTTTACTTTTAGCGTAATTACATGTAATCAGAACTCAATTCAGTCAAAACTCATTTCTCAGTTTTTAGTAGTGGGGTTTGCATCTCTCTCCTCTCTTTTAGCTAGTTTAGTCTTCATTTGATGATGAATATTGCCAAAGGGGAGATAATGTAACACCCCATAGCCAAAACAGACCAAAAAATTAGTTTTTAAGAAAAATCTGCAGGTGCTACAAATGGTGGCATCGACAGAACGTAGCCTGAACCATGGTCCATCCTGCACAATCGTCGATGGTATCAGAAACTCCAAACATGTTTAGTCTAAAAAATTTGTTTATGTCTTGGACGATGGACGTACTTACGTTTTGTAGATCAAAATATGGTCCGTAGTCCGTGGCCGTAGATCAAGACTCCCTTTAACCAGTCTTTGACAATAGCTATGGATGACCAATATGGTTCGTAGGTTGCACTACGGTCCGTACGTCTAATCGTAGGTAGAAAATTTGCACAAAATAAATTAGGTCTACAATGAACTACTCACAGATAGATAATTGAATTATGTTTCCATAGCCACCGACGTTGCTAAGATCAGATATTCAAGTAAAAAGTTATACGAATTTTAGTAAAGGCCTGCCGAACAAGCCCTCACGTCAGACCCAACGACAGGGAGTCGGGCGCACGACGGACCATCAGTCATGGCCGTCGTGAGGCTCGACAGTAACCTTGCCATGGGTGTTTTTGACCTTTCCTACTCTTTTTAAACCCTATGTTACATGTTTTTTACCCTAAATTAATAGATTTTAGTCAGTTTAAGCCTAGAAACATGATTAAAACATATCTAAGTCAAATCTTTAAACCAAAACTTAGAAAACTAAAAGCAATGGAGTAAAAAAAATCTCAAAAAACCTAGTTCAAGAACACCACAAGCTCCAGTAGTTCAAGCCCAGAAACTTAAGTATTTTTCCGTGGATTTCATCCCCAAGTATGTGGGATTTCACTAGTGGGTTCCTTTTACCCATTGTGTCCTTGGTTTCAGCTAGTTTTTTATTCTCTTATCATGATTAAACCTAGGGTTTTAGAACTTTTATATAGCTTAATGAATTTATTAAATATATGTTCCAAATCAGATTATCATGATATTACTTAGATTATCACATGAATTTCAGAACCCCAACTTCTACATTTCTTTAGTTCTTGAATTAGACATGGTAGGTCATATATTTCAGACACTTCAAATATACATGACACTGTTATAAATGCATAATTACAAGATTAATTATTGCATTCTAAGTTTGCATATTCAATTTCGAGCTATCCAGTATTTACAAAAATTCAAACATAAACAGTAAATTTACAAAATTCATTGGGAGTAGCATAATACCGAGTTGGAATAGGGTTTAGCGTACCCAATAGTCCAAGAACTACTAGCCAAGTAGGTTGTAAGTCCCCTCTGTGGGCAAACAGTTTAGTGATCACGCGAGCATGCCTTTATATCTATGGCAGGGTATATTTTGGTCCTTTCGATGGGGCATATACATCGGACTCCACATTTAGCTCATGTGGTTTTATTATCGGTTATTAGTCGCTCCACAGTTCAGTCAAACTCTCTGCATTGACCTTTTATCAGTATATTTAATTTCAACATGTTATAAATTGGTCATTTCATCCACTTAGCTTAGAAATTAGCACATCACATTCATATTATTATACTTGTTTTTGTGCTTGTTTAGTTATGTTTTATTTCAGCTTTACTCTATCCTACATGCTTATTACGTTTCAAGTAATGACGCATACGTGCGCTACATCTTCTCGTGGTGTAGGTTCAGGTTCTCAATATCCAGATCACGCATATATCGATTTTTGGATCTCCTATTCAACAAATTTAGTGGTGAGTCCTCATTCTCTGAGGACAACAGTCAAATTGTTTCATTTCAGCCTTTAGTCATTTAGTTTCAATTTTTGCTAGATTTAGCTAGGTCTTGTCCCGGTATTTCTAGTCTAGTTTAGAGGCTATTTTAAGACATGGATAGATTAAACTTAGTATTGATGTAATATTTCTTTTGTATTAAGCTAATTTTCTTCAAATAACTTAGTTATAGAATATGAGTATCCCCCATCTTATCATTTTATGTATGATTTAGCTTCTGCAACATTTTATTATTTTAAGTATGCTCATAATTATGCCAGCTTGGTTATCTTGGGATCACTTGTAGTCCTAGGTTCCGTGTCCGAGTCTCGGGGGTAGCTCTGGGCGTGACACCTTGTTGGGGTGGTAGAGAACACTCATGTCTTAATTTTTCAACAATTCCAACAATAATTTTGTGAAAAATTAAACTCTTTTTGATTGAAAACATATATAAGACTCTTATGATAGATATACATATCAACGTGAACACTATATAAGTAATGTCTCAATATTTTCAAAGCAAACACAATAGAGGCCTATTCAAGATCATGAGTTGGATAGTTCTTTTCATTCACTTTGAGATGTCTGCATGCTAAGGATATTAGTTGATTTTATGATATTGCTTAATATATACTGTTTTCTATTTTGAATTGGCCGATGATATCTACTCAGTACCCGTGTTTTGTACGGACCCCTACTTTTATGTTTTCTTCTTTGCTATTTGTGGAGTGCAGCAAACGTGCCGTCGTCTTCGCCTCAACAGTAATTCAAGCCAGTCTTTACTACATCAGAAATTCAGGGTGAGCTAATGCTTCTAGCTTGGACTGGATCTTCTTCTTCAAGTCTTGATGCCTTGAACTTCCGGCATGGACTAGCTTTTAATTGTTTTAGCTTCTTAGAATACTCTTAGTTTAGTAATTTGATCATAGACGTTCTTGTTATGATGACTTCCAGATTTTGGGGATAATAATAGTTATTTGATTTTATTAATGAGTTTAAGTCTTCCGCATTACTTTCTGTTAATATTATATTGAAATGTTAAGGTTTAAAATGGTTGGTTCGCTCACACAGGAGGGTAAGTGTGGGTGCCAGTCGCGGCCCGGTTTTGGGTCGTGACAATCTAAGTGTCCATTGACAGAGGCAATTGACGCCTTGTTCACATACATGTTTTGCCACCTTTTGCAAAGGTCCTCCTCAAGGGCCCCTTGTTGTTCCTTGGGGAGTCTCTCTAGGACGTTTTGACTATTTAACTTAAATACATTTTATACACTCTTCCACCAATTTTCATCATTTTCTGACTCATAAAAGCTAGTCAAATAGGGTAAGACACGTTGGTATCTCCTTGAACTAGACTTCGGACGTCATGGACGGTCTTGGACGTTTTGGTTTCTAGACTTCCTAACTTACTTATATTCGTTAAAATTGTCCTTAAAAAGTGAATAAACAGTAAGAAACTCGTTTTAGGCTCTAGAAAATGTATTGGACTTTCAAAGTGTTAGAAGTACACACACTGCAAGATCTTATGTGCAGTCCGAATACCACTATGGTGCCCACAAACAGGCGGTGAATGACACGCCTAAAGAATACTCAACATCTCAACCTCGGGCATACAATGACGAATAATCCACTTACACATGTATGAAAGTAAGGCTCATCCCAAAATAACTTTTTCATATCAGGCATAAACCTCTTCCTTTGGTTAAAAGTCAGATTTGAGGGCACCAAATCCCTTGCCAAGTAATTAGAAAAGTCTACAAACCAAGGACTGAGATCATCAGAGACACCCAATACTTGTTCATTTGACACACATTATTAATTTCACCCTTATAACCAACCTTGAGCAAAAATTCATCCTCCAATCTGCACATGTGATCAGCAACTTGATTCTCTCTCCCCTTTCTATATTTCGCCATAAAATAAAATCTTGCAACAACAACACCCATCAAATAATTTGAGGTTTTGTATCCTTCTTATCCATCAAATACCTCAATGTCGAATGGTCATATTCCACTATGACCTTCGTACCAATCTATTTAGATTAAAATTTTTAAATGCAAACACCTCTACAAAAAGATCTTGCTCAGTGACAGTGTATTTTTCTAGGCTACTATAAGAACCTTGCTTGCATAGTAAATAGGATGAAGTATCTTATCACGCCTTGGCCCAATAAATGATGTTCCAGTGGTTCCCCCGAAATTAACTAATAGAAAGATTAATGTGGCTTTTCTTTCCTTAGCTTGAGCCGTGACTACTCATGAATTTAAGTATGGAGCCTAGAGTGAATGTTGTGGAGAGTACTATGACATCTAGATTGAGAGATTTTTTGAAGATGAATCCTCATATATTTCTTGGATCTAAGGTTGGAAAAGATCCCCAAGAGTTTATTGATGAGGTGTATAAGGTAGTGCATGCTATGGGAGTGAATTATAGAGAGATAGTGAAGTTCCCTTCCTATAAATTTAAATATGTTTATCAAGTATAGTACACACAATGGAAAGGCAACAGGACGGTTGAGTCGGTTTCTATTGAGTGGGAAGAATTGAAGGAAGCTTTTCTTTGAAAGTACTTCCCCCGTTAGAGGAGGGAGGTTAAGGTAGAGGAGTTTATCAATCTCAAGAAAGTCAATATGAGTATTAAGGAATACTCTTTGAAGTTCTCTATGTTGTCTAAATATGCTCTGTCCCTTTTGTCTAACCCTAGGTATGAGATAAGTAGGTTCTTGACGGGTGTCGCCAATCTAGTGAGGGAAGAATGTCGTACTACCATGCAACATGATGATACATCCTTAGCTAGACTCACGGTGTATACTCAATCCATAGAAGAGTCAAAACTTACGAGATTATGAGAAACTTGAAAAGGAGTAATTCAAGTGATCAAGATCAACCTAGTTGTGGGAATGACGATCATAAGGCGGAAGATTGTCCTACCATTGCCGATAGAGGAAAAGAGGGTAAAAAAATTTCTCCAAATGTTCCAAAAGATTATGCTCCAAATAAGAGGTGTGTCTATGAACTCCGGACTAGAGGATCAAAGCCGGATGATGATTGTAATTTCTTCTGTTTCATTAGTTATATGATATCCTCCTAAGTGAGGGAGTATGGTGAGTAAAGGAGTTTTGATTAATTGTTTCAGATCTTCTATTCAACTCAAGTTTGAGAGTGCAAAGTCATAGAAGCATGTCGCATGTGCATTGTGTTTAGGGGTCTTGTTGAAATTGAATTTCATTAAATCCTTGCATTGTGCATTCAATGATGTTATGATTATGTTATAAGTTGTTTCTATGTGATTTTATTTTGTATATTAGCATGTTTCCATCATGAATTGGCTAAAAGTTGCATTTTTGAAAAAGTTGCATCAATCACACTAAAGGGTTGCCTACTTACTGTAAAAATTTTGCGAAATTGTCTAATGCATTCTTTCGTCAAAAATTCTTGTAATATTGTTAGAACTGATGTATATGAGAATGATATTCAATAAAAAATGAATTTTTGCTATTTGGAATGAAGGTTGTGAGTTTTATGGCATAATAAGTTGTAGGATTTTTTCTAGTTTCTTGTTGTGTTGTGATCCTCTTGATTATGTGAAATTGATGTTTCTCCTTTATTCTGTGTTGTTTAAGGTGTTATACGGTATGTTCATGAGATAGTCTCTATTATTGAAAGTGTTCGAAGAGTGCCAAAGTGTCATTCGAGGACGAATGTTGTCCATGTGGGGGAGATTGTAATACATCAAAAATTACTTAGGTGAATCTAGAGCCTAAATGTCCCATTCTAAAGCCACACCCTAGAAATTAGGGTGCAATCTGGTATTGCGACACGGTTTCGTCGACCTTTAAGAGGTCTAAGACAAGCCGTTTTGTACCATTCATTGCATAGATGTATGAAAAGTAGTGTGAAATAAACTTTTCATACTAAATAATATTACATCAAAATATCACTTTTTTTGAAAAACATAATGAAAGGCTAAGTCTCAAAGTCACCATCTTAGACATACGAATATAGGAAATAGCTAAGTATATCAAAATACTTGAATAAGGTAAACAAAAAATGAAGATGACCTCGGATCAAGTGAGGACATACCAAACTCTTTGGTTGAATAAATACTAATCCAAGCTTCAATTTTGAGACTGCTTTCAAACGCCGCCTACACTATTAAAGATAAATAAAATGTAAGGAATTGGTACAAACACTTGTACTATGTATGGCGTATACATAAAATCATGAAAAATGGAAATTCGTATAAAACATGCTCTTTTTGATTAAGGCTTCATACTATAAGTGTAAGAAGAACATTTAACACCTTATAAATATAGAAGATATCACATAAGCAGTTTATGAATATTGAAGGACATTACCGTGATTTGAGTTTAACCTTACCGTAACCTCTTTTAACTTGCATTGTTATCACCAAAGGTTATCCTAAGATAAAATCATTCTCTTATTCATTTAATTAACTCCCCACCTATGTTTACTCTATGATTCACATAGTTAGAACAAGAAGGGACCACCCATACACCCTCTTCAAGCATACCTAACAAACAATCAAAGCTACCTTAGATAGAGCACGTTCTATTTATCATATGTTACCTAAAAACGTGAATGTTCATTAAGTCACTTACACGACATATAATTCATCAAAGACTTCACATAATCAACTTGGAAAGACGTAGTGTCTCACATACTAATATCTTCGAAGTGTAGTCGTGCATCGTCTAGATAGCGTCCCATTCCACTACCTAAACTTCCTAGAACTTATCCAACACTAGCATGAAAACCACATGATGAGAATAAGCAATAACTGACATAGACCATACTAGCTAGGAATGGAATTTTGAGTTCCAACCTACTCTGATGAGGGTGTTCTACTTGCCAAGGGTAAAACAAGGACATATCCCATGTAGGCACATAGTTAAGGAATATGATGGTATTTTATGTACATTAGTCTCATTCTCAAGTATATCTACATTGCACTCTAGTCTCATTCTCATGTAGAGTTGCAAACCATAACATATTTGCTCGGTGCTAGCCTTTGTTCTCATAGAGTAAGTTCAATCTAAGGGATATATGAAAAGGTACCATTTCTTAGTCGTTACTTTGTCATAATGTACCTACCAAATATGGCTCCACTAGGGCTTCCATTCAATGGTCTCTAAGTACATCTCATTATTAACCTTCTTTCTATAGAAGATTCCCCGTATTACTCATTCTTAGAAGGGCACCGTCATAGGTTTACCAATCCTGTAATTTCATTAAACATTCTTCAATACACATAAAAGACAAAGGTGCGTAAGTCTACTAAGTCAAAATATTCATATTCATCATATTCATGTATCAAGTAAGGGACAATAGTCTACCAAAACAAGACCCAAAGTACTTTACTTTATTTCATATACATATTTATCTTTGATGAACATAGGAATTACCCTTTTCGTCATCATGTCACCCTATATTTTACTAAAACATTATCAATATAATCATCATAGACTCATACATTAAGGTAGGAATAATCACGTACCAATTTTAAGGCTACACACATAAAAACATAGTCATAGTCCAACATGATCACCTAATATCCATAGGAGATAACATACTTTCACATAAGTAGCATGTAGATAGATATGATCATACTTCACATAATCAATTAGACAAATTATCATAATACATGAGAAGTGCCGACAAGGACATGATCATCAATTCCATGTATAAATTATAATACTAGATATAAATAGATCAATTGAACATAGACATATAAATCTAGGACCAACTAGACATCAATTGCATATAACCTTTACATCATTAGAAAGCCCATAAGAAACTGCTCATTACTTCATAAGTAAAGAGACATGGCTACTTAATCCATAAAATAGTCAAAATAGGAATTTGAATGGCTTGCATGGGTTCATATGAATTATATCTTTATACCATAGCATTAATGTCAATTTCATTCTAAAACATTGATTTAATAACATTTTATGCAAGAGCTCTTGGCTAGAAACATAAAATTTGAAAAATCATATTTTTTTTATCATCTTTGAAAATTATTGGAATTGACTACTTGAAGAAAGAGATTTCAAGGATAAATAACCATACCTTAAATATGAATAATCCACAAAATATTAGTTGGAAACTTAAAAAACTTAGTCTAATTGCTTAAGCTTTGTCTAGTTCTTCAATGGAGTTTGGAAAAGAGCGCGTTATTTAGAGATTAAGAAAATTTCGTGTGGTTCTGGTTTGGGACGTGTAATTATGGTCTAAAACTGACTTAATATCTATAAGTATACGTCCCAAAGGTTACCTTAAATACCTCCAACTAAAATTACCTAAAATGCCCCTCCTAATTCGACTACAAATAGGAGAACATTTGACCTAGCCTAATTCGTTTTTGACCATGATTTTTAATTAATGAAGTTGCCAATTTAATTAATTAAGTGACCTAGGGTAAAAAACAAAGTACCCTATGTCTGTAAGACCATAACCGACCCTTTGCACCATCATAGGTTAGGAACTGGTTGTCTCTTACTTGACTTAACCGAACTCTGGAAATTGCTTGGTGGTTTCATTTTTTTCCATTTAAATTTATTAATTATGTTTCTAATTTAATTAATTAAGTAACATAGGGAAATTACTAAAGTATAACTAAGTTTTTAGGCATAACCAACCCTTTTGGACAATCCTAGGTTTGGGACTAGGATGTTTCTTTAGTTAGTTATTTGTTTAGGTCACCCGGTAAGGTCTTAGGATTTCGAACACCCTAGTTAGTTATTTTCGTTTTTCCTAAGTTAGTTAGTTAGTAAGTTATGCACGTTAGTTAGAACCTAGAATCAGGTTGGGAGCTTGGCTCTATGTGATCCTACGTGCCTGTCCCCTAACCACCGTAACCGATTTTGTTGTGGCTTGTCTCTTGGTCGTTGGTAGCACATGTGCTTGCACATTTGTTGACACGTACTTTACCCAACCTTTCACTTTGGAATGTTCGCTACTTGTCTAAGGATTGTCACTATGTCATTGGACACAGCTGAATCTACATGGTCATTTTAAATAATATGTTCTATGGTACCTAGTCTTGACACTTAGATGCCTCGTACGTAATGTGTGTGAGCTATAAAGGAAAAAATTTTATCTTAGGGTTTTCATTGAAGGTAAAACAAGCTTGGATAGTGGATTTTTAACATCAAGGTGTATTCTAATTTGGTTAATTCATAGAAACTGGCTAACACCCTTAAACCGATTGTCACGACCCACAAGTACTCCCTACAAGTTAGGAGGAACCCTCATTTCGTGGATGGGCGTACTTGACCCTCTGGTTTCTTGTACATGTCATGACTTTAGTCTAGTCCCCAGACGAGACCAGCACATTACACCTCTCAGAGGTCGCAGACAAGCCTACATACATACTCGTTACTTCATCTAGGTTAATTTTAGCGAAAAATTTTAACTTCTTGTTACGTAACATTCACATATGACATTCTACTTAAACTCATAAACTTTCACAATCAACCATCTAATATTAAGATCATCAAATGAAAGAAATAGTTCAATACTGCATTAAGTGTATACTTGCCAAAATGGCACCAATACAATGTCTGAAATCAAACGAGAAAGAAACGCTAGTGGAGCATACTCTTTTAACACAAACGTAGATCTAAGCTAGATGTAATGGGCAAGCGTTCTCGAAAGCAAGAGGGCCTACCAAGTCTGGATGAATGCTTCACATCCGGATAGCTTCAGCGTCGACCTGTAAGCTCTTATGTCCAGCTATGCCTGCACCTTAAAATGTAGAGTTGTATGGGATTAGTACACACTTATAGTAAGTATGGGTATATGCAAGCACACACAAAGTACATGCATGATTAAGAAGATCTCTTTCCTAACGATATGGATTATAGAAAGTCAAGTCTGCGGACTTGCCAAATTAAGATTAGAAAAGTCATGCCATGAGAGTAACATGCATCATCATACTTATCATTTTGCAAACATCACATAACATATTGCACATATAATATCACATATTTCAGATCATTCTTTAATATTCCATGAGACCTTGTAATCATGGACTTGACATTAGGACTTCCCAAAATGAGGGCTCAACATATGGGACCTCAACTAGGGAGTCTTCTTTAACAAACACAAAATCTGCTTCATTCATTCATACGTACTTCATTTTCATTATTTTGTATACTAGTGCAACAACCATCCAAACCTAGGATGTATTTTAAGACCTTCATTGGGTTCGCTGTTCAATGACCAAGAATAACCTACTGTCATTACTTATGTCTATCTCACGTCTTGATTATCCTATCCTAACACCTTCTCTATCGTTCATTTCAATAATGTATTTTTGTCAGTTGACCTGATTCTTTTGTTTTAAACATTAAATTTAACCAACATAGATCATGTAAGCATCATGAGATCCAGTGTAAGCCCGCATTGAAAAGCGGTGGAATCAGTGTCCATGGTGACCCATACATGCTAGCTTATATAGGGAATTGAACCCTTCTAGATCCCTATATCAGCGGTATAGGTTCAATGACTAGGAGATATAAGGAGTCCCATCCCAGCATGCCAGACAGTCTCATCACATGAGATTTACGTGAACCCTGCCCTTCCCGAAGGAAGGCATCTCAACTCATACTTAGTCTATCTGTGCATATTATATAGTTCCATTACATTCAACTCATACATCATGGAATCTGGTTTCTAACATGAGGACATCATAGATCGTTAGATTATTTATCATCTCATCATTACTATAAAGTATGCATTAACTTTAATTCTTTCATTAGAGTGTTCATAGAGACATGTTTCTTCGTTAACTTAAAATTCTCATATATGAGTACGTTTTGGTAACATTTACTTACACTCATTTAGATTTCTTTCATCTTTCACATTAGCCTCTTATCATGTTGTCACCACATTCATTATATTTAGAACATTTTCTCTTCATAATTACTCAGCCCTTTTACGTGAATGTTCATTTCATCATATGCCAATACTCTTTGACCTTTAGTGTGTTCCATACTCCTGCTTAACCCTTTTAGGTTTATATCATTCATCACATACATTTTAGGTTCACTTACTTTTATTCATATGCTAGACCTATGAATCTAAAAGTAGAAGCCATGAGGCTTCATTCATAATTCGTTTAAGTGATTAATATCTTCCTAAGATTATGTGGTAGAAGACTTATGCATCTTATATGTATGCCAAGATATCAATTTCTAACCATATGTGCAACATTCATAAACATTTATTCACGTACGACTTATGTGTCAATACGGAATTTGTTCAAGGGAAACTGATTATGAATTCCTTCGACAACAATTAGTTTTTCAACTTAATTTTTTATTTACATTTCCGCTTGGGGCGACTCATGATTGAATCCCCACACCACACATTCCTTCTTTGCCTTTTTTTCCTTCACTTTTCCTTAGATGTTTAGATTTAGGAGATCCGAGATCGAACCACACAACCACATTTATTTTTTTATTTTTTTTTGTTTAAGTAAGGAGGGATTCGGCAAAGGGCACACGAGTTCGAATCCCGTGTACCTCACTCCTTTTTATTTATTTTCTTTTTGCAGCTTTCTTGTAGTGATGTCTTGGGTTCAACCCCTACTTACCTCACATGTTTTAATTAATTTTTAAACTCTCCAAAACTTTAAGCATCTTGCCGAAACAAAATTTCTAGAAAGCTGGTAATTTGGTCACATGTTGCAGCCCATTCTCTACACCTTTTTTACATTAGATTTAGGACAATTTTCTTAGAACGGTTTATACATAATTAATGACAACTTTAGATTACTTTTAGGAAAGATTTCTTTACTAAAAAACAGAAATAAAATCTTACATGAACATCACGGTTTTACGCAGTTATTAACATAAAATACAAGTGATCTGTATGCCATTAACATGAACAAGCCGAAACTCAAAATCACAATCCAAACTTGCACTCATACACACATGCCTACATTCATATTTCTAAAAGACATAAACATAAGTACATAATCATGAACACATACTAAAAATTAGATCATCACACAAAACACAGTACCCCTAGTTTCTATCAGCAAGCATACCAAACATATGATCATAGGGAGCTAGTGATAGGGAGCATGAAATAGGGGGGACATACCTACTTTTTAGAGTAGATTCATATGATACTTAACGGTATCTTGGGAAAGGACTAAGAGTAAGAAAACCCATATCTGATTTCACGTCGTTCAACACTTCCAATTGCTGACAAATACATCCCAAACCAAACGTCACCAACGAATCTCACACCTTACCCGACGAGAATATAATGTTTTACTTTACGTTTTCGAATAGCTTTGTCATTTGTAATTTGCGTCTAAGTTATTCATAATATCTTCAAGTATGAAAACTTTTATTTTTGTTATTATTTTTTTTTTGTTTTTTTTGTTATGCAGAGAGAACATGAAGGATAGAGTTGAAGATAGGGAGATAAACGTGAGAGTGGATAGATGTGCGAGAGAGTGTTTCCTTAGGGCTAGGACTTTAGCAAAGACTTAGTCAAATAAGGTTAAATAATTAATAAATGATAATTAATAGTATAAATATAATTTCCTTTTTCTTAAATCAGCCATTAATTATTATTTTATTATATTAATTCACCAAATTAAATAATTATATTAAATCATTGCTCCCACCCTGGTTCAAACTCGGGTAAAGCAATATTTTACTTAAACGCCAATTTCAGCCATTTCTCCACAAAATGTCCATCCAGCATATTAAATATATAATTAACTAATTATTTCGAGTAATAACTATACTACCCTTAGCCTGGAAAAAGACCATTTTACCCCTAGACCCTCCAAACTGAAGATTTCCCCTTTTTATATCCGGTAAAGACTCATCCGGGTAAATCTTCATATACAGGTACCCTACATTGATGGAACCAACCTTTCCTAGCCCAACTAACTCACTAAGTTAGTTGGTTTGGCTTTTGCACAAGTTCACAGGTCTGGTTCTACGCGCATCAATCTGTGTAAACCCGGTCTAATCGTAGGCATTCTAGACACATTAAAAATTATTTAGTATATCAATTTTTAAGGTTGTTACATTATACCATCTTAGGAACATTCGTCCCCGAATGAATGTTCTTATAATCTAGCACAATGTCAGTCATATCATAACATAATCACTATGTACAGTAAAGCAATAACAACAAAGAATAGAGAGATAAATAAACTTTGACTTCAAAGTAGGAAGTCTAACATCATGTACTGAAAAGATGAGGATAGCGGGATCTCATATCGGACATGGTCTTCCACGTAACACCCTCAACAAGATGGTTCCTCCACAACACCTTCACTGTGGAAACCTTCTTGTTTCTCAGCAGCTTGACCTATCTGTATAAAATCTCAATAAGTACCTCCTCATAAGACAAGTCTTCATCAACCCCCAAACCTTCAACAAGTAGAACCGATACTAGATTACCTAGGCACTGTTTTAACATAGATACATGAAAGACATGATGAACAAAAGCTAGATACGCAAGCAAAGCAAACTCATAGGCTACCTCACCCACAGTTTGTAGGATCTCATATGGACCAACATATCTCAGGCTCAACTTCCCCTTCCTACTAAACCTCATCACGTCACCAACATCAAACTCTAAGGTTCATTTTTGTTGGACTGCATATAACTTCTACCTATTGTAAGCGGCAGCCAACCTGTTCCTAATCACCCTGACCTTCTCTAAGTCCTCTTGAATGATACCTGGTCCAAGAATGGATTACTCTCGAAACTCAAACCACCCAACAAGAGTCCTACATCTTTTACTATATAGTGTCACAAACGGTGCCATTAAAATGATAGAATGATTATTGTTATAATACGAGAACTCTATCAAAGGCAGATGGTCATCCCAACTACCTCTGAAGTCAATTACACACACTCTCAATATGTATTCAAATGTCTGAATGGTGCGCTCTGCCTTCCCATCTGTCTGAGGATGAAACACAGTATATTTTTCTTTACCTGCGTACCTATGCTCTTCTGGAAGGATCTCTAGAAATGTGAAGTGAACTGAGCTCCTCTATTTAAAACGATTGACAAAGGAATACCATGCCATCTTAAAATCTCATCAATGTAGAGTCTGACATAATCTTCGGCTCTATAAGTAGACTTCACAGGTATAAAGTGGGCTGACTTAGTCATCCTGTCCACAATAACCCATATGTAGTCATGTTGTCTTCGAGTCTTCAAAATACCATCCACGAATTCCATATTAGTGGTCTCCCACTTCTACGGCGGAACCTTAATAATCAGAGTTAGACTGCAGACTTAAGAAGTTCTTCCTTAACATGATGACAATGAGGACACTTGGCCACATATTCAACAATGTCCTCTTCATTCCATCTCACCAATAGATATGCATATGATCATGATACATCTTGGTGGAACCTGGATGTAGGCATATATGGAACATGGGCCTCTACAACAATTTTTGTATACAAATTCACATCTTGTACACATAGCCTATCCTAGTACCTAAATATGACGTTACCTCCGAAAGCAAAAGAATTATTCATCATAACAAACACTCTTCAGCTCCATCAACATAGGATAAAGATGCTGACCCTTATTGACTTCAATTGCTTAGGATGATTCAGAACTAGAATGAATTGAAACACCCCTACTAGAAGAGTCAACAAACCGCACACCTAGTCTGGTCAATTTGTGTACATCGTTCACCAACTCCTTTTTCTCATCCTCAATGTGGGTTTTGCTTCCCATTCTCATCCTGGTCAAAGCATCAACATTAGCCTTAACTGGATGTTAGTGGACATTCATGTCATAGTCCTTCAACACCTCCAACCAACTTTGCTGGCGTAGATTCTACTCCCGCTGCGTGAACACAGACTTGAGACTCTTGTGGTCTGTGAACACATACATATGCACACCATAAAAGTAGTGCCTCCATAGATTCAGTAGAAACACCACATCTTCCAACTCCAAGACATGTGTGGGATAGCTCTTTTCATGAATCTTGAGTTGCCTGGATGCATAACCTATAACCATACCACCCTGTGTAAGATCACAACCCAAACCAACCCTAGATGCATCACAGTAAAAAATGAAATTCACACCACACTTAGGCAAAGTATACACCGGGGTAGAAGTGAGTCTATCCTTGAGCTCCTACAAACTCTTCTCACAAGTCTCCGCATATTCAAACTTTAATTTCTTCTTTGCCAAAACTGTGAATGGACCGGCAATGGAAGATAAACCCTCCACAAACCAGCTATAATAACCAGCCAATCCCAAGAAGCTAAAGATATCACTGGGAGTAAAAGGTTATGGCCAGTTCTTAACAACCTCAATTTTCCTGGGATCTACCTCCACACCTTTGACGGAAACAACATGACCTAGGACGTTTACTGATCTAAACCAAAATTCACACTTGCGGAATTTGGCAGAAATTGATGTTGTCTAAGTACCTACAAGGTTAGCCTGAAATGATGTTCACGCTCTTCCTTGGTCTTAGAGTAGATGAGAATGTCATCAATGAATACTATGACGTAAATGTCAATGTACTCACGGAAGACCCAACATGAGATCCATAAATGCAGCAGGTGCTATAGTGAGACCAAATAACATAATTAGAAACTCATAATGACCATAATGGGTACAAAAGACTGTATTTGGGATATGTCCATCGCTAACCCTAAGCTGATGGTACCCAGAACAAAGATCAATCTTCTAGAAGAAAGTAGATCTTCGGAATTGGTCGAACAAGTCATCTATTCTGGGTAGAGGATACTTATTCATTATAGTGACTTTATTGAGCTGCTGATAATCGATACACATTTTAAGGGTTCCATCTTTCTTCTTCACAAACAATACTGGATTGCCCCGAGCGGGTATGCTTGATTTACCATGGTTTCACGGTACTTTCAATGTCTTTTCCTTAAGTTTATTATGTATCTAAAGGCTTTTTGTATTGATTTTTGATGTAGATTTCTCTTTATTTGCAGGAAATCATTCCAAAGGAGAACACAATGAATTTGAGCAGGAATTGCAGAAATGACCTCCAACGGAGCCCACGACAGTTCATTGTAATTGTGAAGGTTCGTAGGTAGAACCATAGTAAAAAGAAAATGGTTGCTTAAGGAAGTTGGGAATGTCTGACCAAGTTTGGGACTACGGAAGATCATGAAAAACCTTCACAGCCATGATGGTCAATCCATGATATTTGTCATGGTTGTCACAGAGTTGTTCCAGTACCCAATTTCAAGAAGTTTCTAAGTATTATGGAATGTAACCCCTCGACGGACCGTTGTGCTTGCAACGGTCTGTCATATCTGTCCATCAAGGGTAACAGAGAGTTGATGAAGAAAGAAGCAAAAAATTATGCGATGTATAGAATGACGGAGCCCACGGCGGTCTATCGTGTCCATGACGGTCCGTGGTAGGGATTTTCGATTAAGCCTTAAATATATTACTTCTTTTTTTGGGTTTTAATTTATTATATATAGTTTAAAAAACCTTGTTTTTGGGGTTAGACGTTTGGATATTTTTTAGTTATCTTCTTTAAGTATTGAACTCTTGATTTTGGTATTTGATCATACTTTTTTGGAATCAATTATTGGTGTTTTTATGAATCATTCACGTAAATTTCTGCATTTTCTTCATTCTCATAAAGGTAAGTGCATCAATTTTTATATTATCAATATGAATTGTGTGATTATTAGCATGGGTAACTAAACTCCATATCTAGGGTTGGGGGAACAATGGGTAAATAACAAGGTAAAATTTAGCTAAAATAACAATTCTTAAATAGTGTCTTGCATGTATTGCTTATTCATTTCATTAAAAGTGTTTTTAACGGATGACCTACATTTGAACTCACCTTATTGATACATGCCGGACAAAGGGGGTAGATAATAGGAAAAGAATTATAAACATAGATTTAGAATATTCTATCTAATAGGCTAGTGTCAGTTGGTACGAGGTAAGAACTTAGTCAATCATCAAATATGATTCTCAATATGAGGTAAAGATAAGGTTTAGTAAAGCAACACAAGTAGTCGGACCAAGGTGCGGAGTGAAATTCTCTAGATGCCGGACCAAGGATTTAGAGATACCTAACTTATCATTTTGTATGCGATATACTTGGAAAAGACTTTTACAGCTAGAATTATCGAGTTAGGAGCTTGTGGGGAACACTTACACTATTACTCTCATTGCTTGATTAAACTCCAATACTTGAAGATGTCACTTGTTTACTTTAATGTAGATAACTACATTTATTAATCAAAAACCCCTTTAGTTATTTGCTTTCAGAAAATAATTGACTAAATAGAAGTAATAATAGAATAAAGTTAAGTCTGAACCATTTTCCTCGTGGGAACAATCCCAACCGCACTAGTTGGGTTCTTAACATGATGCGACTGCTTTTACTTCTTTTCGAGAAGTAATTATGAGCGTATAAAATTTTGGCACCGTTCCCAGGGAAATTTGGTTTTAGATTAACTTTAAGCTTATTACCGAAGTCTAGTCAACTTTTTCCTACTTTTACTTATTCTTTTTGTTTTTGTCTCATGTATGTCTAACTTCCTTACATTCCAAACACATGGAGGAGTGGAATACCCATTTGAACATGACCCCAAACTAGAGCGTACTTTATGAAGAATGAATCAGAATTTGGGCAGCCTAAGTGATGAGGTTGACCCACAAATGCCACCATTAGTCGACGCTCGTGACCGTGTAATACCTTATATTCACTGGGAAGGTGAAATATAGATATAACATCCTGCTCCACTACGTCAAGAGTACTATAGGGGATATAAAAATATCACAGAGATGGGCCACTCGTCTTGCCCCATCTACCACACAGCCACACTTTAGTGGTAACTAGTAGTGAGATGCTAATGCTCATTGCTAGAGGTTTATTTTCAGGGCTACGTTCTAAGGATCCACATGACCACATCGCTAAGGTAAGGGCAATGTGCAAAAGTTTTTTAGGGAGGACCTATTTGAGTTTTGATGTAAACGAGCTAAGAGGTTTTCCTCTCTCACTAACAGGAGAGGATGCAATCTGGTATACTTAGCTCCCCAATAATTCAATTTTCACTTGGAATCAACTAAGGGATGCTTTCTTAGCACGCTACTACGTTGTGTCTAAGAAACTAAACCACAAAAACAGAGTGAACAACTTTGTGGCACTACTGGGAGAGTTAATTAGCAGTTCTTGGGATAGGTACACTTCATTTTTCCGAAGTTTTCCAGATCACTACATAGATGATGAGTCTCAGAAAGAGTATTTCTATCGGGGACAAGATGATAATAGAAAAATGGTGTTGAATACAATAGTGGGTTGTTCTTATGGGGAGTGTCCTTATGCCTAGATTGCTGAAAAGGTATTGAAAATCTCTCAAAATAATAAAGGTTGGAGTATTAGTAAATCAGCTACTGGGAGAAACACCTTAGCAGTCCTATCCGCACACAACTTAGTTGCAGATAATCTTCGTGAGGAGATAGCTAAAATGAGAACGGAGCTTGGGTTGGTGTTGAAACAAGTTGTTGGGGGTGTGGAAATGGTAAATGTGGTGAACTACTTCTCTAAACCACCACCGCCAAATGATGAATATTACTATGAGGAGGACTCCTATGTAGTGAATGATCAAATGAGGGGTTTTCGACCGAACACCAAAGGCTCCAATCAGGATAATTGGCGCCAAGGTCAGGGAAACCAAGGTCAGAACTATGGTAATTATAACCGCAAGGGTCATTATTTTGAAGATGGGAATTACAACCCCAAAAACAACTTCAACCGGGATAACTATGGTAATATAAATGATAGGGATAGACCCGATGTTCCACCTCAAAATTATGTAGTTTCTCCTAGGGATGGTGGAGATAGTATGGCGCGATTTTAGGATATGATGCAAAAAAGGATGAGGAGGTTCGGTGATAGTGATGAGCACACTAATGAGTTAAGGAATGACTTACCAGGTATAGGGAAAAGAGTTGATATACATGCAATCTGTATTAAGCATCTTGAGTTGCAAATGACCTAATTTTCTTCAACTGTGAACACACAGCAACTGGGCATTCTTCCTAGAAACACTGTCCAAAATTAAAAAAATGATGGGAATTATAAGTCAATCACTACATGGGGTGGTGAGAAAACCATTGATCAACCTATGTCCTCTAGTGTAGAAAAGGTGATAAGAGATGATAATACAGCGGTGGAGATTAGTTGGTGAGTTATAAGATAAAATGGTAAATTATATTGAGGTGCCCCAAGACGTGACCCCCATTCCTAGACGACCACCTCCTTTCCCACAAAGGTTATTAAAAAAGACTGAGGATGGTAAATACCGGTGTGTTATAATGATGTTGAAACACCTTTTATCAGCGTCCCTCTGGTAGAAGCTCTTGAATAAATGCTCGGTTATGCCAAGTTCATGAATGATTTGGTTAACCCAAAGCCCACTGCAATGCCGCTACTGATGGCCGATCGAATCGTAAAAAGGTCCATTTGTATATTCCACAATATGTTGGTTAAAGTGGAGTCGTTCATATTTTCGATCAATTTTGTGATTCTTGATTGTGTAGCAAATTTTATTAAGGTGCCTATTAGTCTTTGAAGAACATTCCTTGCTACAGGTAGAGCCTTGGTTGATATGGAAAAGGGGAAGATGAAATTTCGCTAGAATAATGAAGAAGTGACCTTCAATATATGTAGGTCCATAAGGCAGAGGGTGAGCTCCAATTTGTATCAGCTATATCCTACAGAGTTTAAGAGTCATCTGAGGTACAAATTTTAGGGCGTCTTTGAGTAGAAACATTGGCTGCAGTGATTATGAATTTTGATAGTGATGGAACTTAAGAGTATGGGTCATTGGTCGTGGCACTTGATCGAGGTAATGTTCGTTTTAAACCAAATTATTGAGTTAGATACGCAATATCGCGAATCTTAACCCGCAAAACCGTCTATAGAGAAAGCTCCAAAATTAGAACTTAAGCCTCTACCACCTCATCTGAGGTATGCATTCTTGGAAAAATATGACACTTTGTCGGTTATTATTGAATCAGATTTGAATGTGCAGCAAGTTTAGAGTTATGTGAAAGTGTTAAAAAGGTTCAAAAGCGTTATTTGGTGGGTTATTGCGGATATTATTGGGATCCCACACGGTATTTGTTCTTATAAATTCCAACTCATGCCCGATCATAAGCCAAGTATTGAGCATCAAATACATCTAAATCCACATTTGCTAGAGGTAGTGAAGAAGGATATTATAAAGAGGTTGGATGCCGGAGCGATATATCCAATCATTTATAGTAGTTGGGTATGCCATGTTCAGTCAGTACCTAAGTAAGGGGGAATGACTGTGGTCCACATTGAGAAATATGAGCTTGTTCAAATAATATTGGTGACTTTTTAGAGGGTGTGTATGGATTACCGGAAATTAAATGCCTGGACTGAAAAAGACCATTTTCCTATTCCCTTTATGGATTAGATTTTGGATGGACTTGCTGGAAAAGGGGTGGTACTATTTTCTTGATGGTTATTCGGGGAACAATGAGATTTCTATTGCAACGGAAGATCAATAGAAAACCACATTTACTTGTCCATATGGGACCTATGAGTTAAAGAGAATGTCGCTTGGGTTGTGCAATGCACCCGCCATATTTCAGATATATATGATTTTGATATTCTCATCTATGGTGTAGGAGACTATTGAGGTGTTTATGGATGAATTTTTTTTTTGTTGGTGACTCTTTTGAGCGGTGTTGGAGTCACTTGTCTGAGGTTCTTAAGAGGTATGAAGACTGTAATATAGTACTAAATTGGGAAAAATTTCACTTCATAGTGAAAGAGTGTATTTCATTGGGTCATCGCATTTCAGAGAAGTGTATAAGTCGAGGTAATAAAGAGAGTTCTCCCACCTATGTCTATCAAAGGTGTGTGAAGCTTTCTTGGGCATGCATGTTTTTACCGGAGACCCATCAAGGACTTTTCAATACTTGCGCATCATTTGTGCAAGTTGCTTGAGAAAGAGTGTAAATTTTATTTTAATGAATTCTTTCTTAAGGCATTTTGTGAGTTTAAAGAAATGTTGGTGTCTGCACCTATAGTTATTTCGTCGGATTGGAGAAAGCCATTTGAGGTGATGTGTGATGCTAGTGGGGTTGCTCTTTATGTAGTATTGGTTCAAATAAGGAACAAAAACCTTCACCCCATTTACTATACTAGAAAAGCCCTAAACAAAGCTAAAAAGAACTACACCGTGACTTAGCAAGAGCTCCTTGTAGTAGTCTTTGCTTCTGAGAAATTTTGCTCCTATTTTTTTGGAACTAGGGTTATAGTGCATACTGATCATTCTACTTTGAGGTATTATATGGAAAAAAAGGATGCAAAATCGAGGTTAATTCGTTGGGTATTACTATTGCATGAATTTGACTTTAAAGTGATTAATAGAAAAGGGAACTAAAATCAAGTTGTTGATGACTTTTCCAGCTTAGAAGATGAAGCAATGAGAGAGTTGGGGGATTAAAACATTTATTGATTTAACCCTATATATTACTCTAACATTATCGATATAATCATCATAGACTCATATAGTCAAGATGGAATAATCATGTTTCAATTTTAGGGTACACACATAAACACATAGTCATACTCCAACATGATCACCTAATATCAATAGGAGATAACATACTTTCACTTAACTAGCACAGAGATATATATGATCATACTTCACATAATCAATTACACAAATCATCATAATATATTAAATAGAGACGACAAGGGTATGATCATCAATTCCAAGTATAAATCATAATACTAGATGTAACTAGAACACTTCAACATAGACTTAAAATTCTAAGACCAATTAGACATCAATCTCATTTAATCTTTAAATCATTAAAAAGTACATAAGAAACTACTCGTAATTCATAAATATAGAGACATGATTTCTTGGCTAGAATCATAAAATTTGACAAATCATGTTTTTGATCATCTTTGAAAATCATTGGATTTGACTCCTTGAATAAAGATATTTCAAGGATTATTAAACATACCATATATATTAAGAAAGAACTATATCTTTGTTGAAAACGTCAAAACCTTAGTCTTCTTCCTTAAGCTTTTTCGAGTTCTTCAATGGAGTTAGGAAAAGAGAGCATTAATGAGAGATTAATAGAATTTCGTGTGATTATAGTTTGGATCGTGTAATTATTGTCTAAAACTGACTCAATATCTTCATATACACGTCCCATAGGTTACCCTAAAGACCTTCCACTTAAATTACCTTAAACGCCCCTCCTAATTCAACTACTAATAGGAGAACATTTCACCTAGACTAATTCGGGTTTGACCATTATTTTTAATTAATTAAGTTGCCAATTTAATTAATTAAGTGACCTAGGGTAATTACTAAAGTACCCCTAAGTCGTTAAGACCATAACCAACCCTTTTCACCATCCCAGGTTAGGTACTAGGTTGTGTCTTACTTGATTTAACCGAAATTTTTTAAAATTTCTTGGTGGTTTCGGTTTCTCCATCTAAATTAATTAATTAAATTAATTAAGAAACATAGGGTAATTACTAAACAACCCCAATGTTTTTAGGACCATAACCAACCCTTTTGGACCATCCTAGGTTATGTACTAGGATGTTTTTTTACTTAGTTATTCGTTTAGGTCACCCGGTTAGGTCTTAGAATTTCGGGCACCCTAGTTAATTTTAGTTTGTACTAGGTTAGTTAGTAAGTTAGGGACGTTAGTTAGGACTTAGAATCAGTTAGGGAGCTTGTCCTTACGTGATCCTACTTGCCTTCCCCCTAACAACCCTAACTGATTCGGTTGGGGCTTGTCTCTGGCCGTTGGTAGCACATGTGCTTGCACATGTTTTGCCGTGTACTTTCCCCAACATTGAATTGTTGAATTTCACTACTTGTCCAAGGATTCTCACTATGTCCTTTGCCACTACATAATCCACATGGTCATTTTAAATGATTATATGATATGGTACTTAGGCTTGACACTTTGATGACTCGTACCTAATGTGTCTGAGCTATAAATGAATAAATTCATCTTAGGGTCTTCATTGCAGGTACAACAAGCATAGATTGGGGCATCTTAACATCAAGGTGTATTCTAAATTTATTTAATTCATAGAAATTTGCCAAAACCCTTAAGACAATATTCTACAATATGCCAAATATTACTCAATATTGGGCATTGGGATGCCTATGTACCCCTAACACCTATTCTTAAAATCGATTAGGATCTTCAATAGACAAGTTTATTTTCTTTAATGTTACACTAAAATTGTTTTTATGATAGTATAAGGTCCTAAAATTTTCTATAATGTGGTATTGAGGTAGTGTATAGAGTTTTAGATGATTTGAAAGAAAAACGTCAATAGACGTCCAAGACGTTCGACGACTAATTCACCTATGTTCCTCATATGTGTTTTATGTGTTTATGTGTGTTTTACGTGTTTATAAGGTTCTTATATGCGTTATTATAGTGTTTATAGGTATTGTGTCAATTTCTTGATGTTTGGAGGTCAAACATCCAAGAAAGCTCATGACGTTTGAAAGGTTTGCCTTTAAATTACCTTACGTGTCTAGGCACGTATTATTGATTTTTACGTGTCATTTTTTATGAAATTTGTATTGGAGGTCCTAAACTCGTATACAAACATATTTGGGTTGGAAAAGTCTTTGCAAACATCCCCAAGGACCATCCAAGGGTCTTTGAGGAAGGACCCATGTTGGTGGCCAAAACTGCCAAAGGCAGTCCAACCTACAGATGGCAAACACTGGATAGTGACCTGGTCGAGACCACATAGGTGGAGGGTGTTATTAAGGACTTATACTAGGGAGACAAGCTCCCAATTTCAGTCTCTAAACCGATTGACGGAGGACAGTTCGCTCCGTTTGTGAACTTACTTCCCGTCGATGGCCAAGTCGTCGATTTGGTCTATCTCCTGCGTTTAGTCACTTTTAAGTTAGGGGTTCAAATTGTAAATTCAAACCACTTCCAAATAAGATAAAGGGGGGTTACTTAGGTGTCTTTTGTGTATTTTAAATGTTCGTATAGGTCTTTAGCACATAGAAGAATTCATTCTTCAAAATTAAATCCCAAATTCACTAAGAAATTCTCTTGAACTCCATTAGAGCCAAAACTTAAGGAAGAGCTTGAATTGGAGGTTTGAGTGGTGATTCTTCATTGAATTGGAGAATTAGCTTTATTTAGGTTTCAATTTTGATCCTTCAAACTCTTTTATTCAAGGAATCCAACTTTAAAAGAAGTTTTCAAATATTTTCAAATATGAAATGTCCAATTTTATGATCTATCCAAGGATTTGCATTAATGATTTTTAAGCATTAAATATTGACTGAATTGTTGTTAATTAGATTATTTTAACTCAATAATAATATGAACCCATGAAATTGATTAACCCTAGTTTTTGACTACTTTATGGGTTAAGTGATTTGGACTTAATGCTTATGAATTCTAGTGTAGTTTTCTATGGGCTATTTAATGATATAAGAATTGTATTAAATTCATGTATAATTTTTCTTAGATTGATAAATCTATATGGAATTGACCTATTTTCATTGATTATCATAGTTTTGATATTGAATTGATATTCATGGCCATGGGTAAGGGCATTATCGTATTGAATTGGATGATTTATACATGCATTGAAGTGAAGTGTATGGATTGGGGTTACGCTGCTGTCACATCCCAAGACTGTACCCTAGAAGATATGGCGCTCTCAAAGAGAAACCAGCGTACTAGACCTCACGAAGGTCTTATTGAAGCCCTTACGTATTGTTCATTGCATATAAATAGTAAAAAGTGCTGCGGAATTAAAAATTTTCACTAAGCATTTAATCGTCTTTAAAACTCTATTATATAAAATTATAGTAAATAGTCTCAATCTCATTAAACATAGACACGATACTGGTTTGGGACACGACCAATACAATACGAATTTTGAAATACTTAATCTAATGCAATTCTTCAAAGGAAACAAAAGACATCTATATATGCCCTCAATTAATTCAGGACATACTTAAACTTTTCTTGAAAGGCTCTAGAATCCAAGCTCTTCTTCACGATCCTTCTCTCCTTCACCTACACCTTTAAAGATAAACGAAACTATGGAATTAGTACAAACAATTGTACTAACTATGCCATTATGCATAAAATCATGAAAAGGAACATTATTAGAAGTATGAATCTTTTAATTTAAAATATCATATTATAATCATAAGAATAACATTTATCAACTTAGAAACTCATAAGATAACATTTAAGAAATTTGTCACATTTTAAGAGAATCATTACAGTAAGCTAAGTCACATAATAGTGATTATTTTCCAATGTTATGGTGAAGTCTCTTACTTCATAGTAACAGTTTCCAAGCATGCAACTCCATCACTTAAAACGATCCTAAGATTCAGCAAAGTAAGACAAAGAGAGACCGATCATACAACTTCTATAGGTACACCTAACTAATCCTTAAGACAACCTTAAATGAGATCAACTCACTTACAACACATCAAACATATGAACATGAGATTTTTCTACCAAAGGTAATTCTAAATCTCAATTGAGTGAGTTTTGAAGCGACCGGCGATACAACCCCTTACACACAAACTCAAGAGATCCTATAGACTACCTATGATAGAATCATTCTCACATAAGACGACAAAATATAGATATTATGACATTCTTATTCAAAAGGCTATCAAAAGACTTACTTAAGTAAATCAAAAAGATAAAGTCCATGACTGACCTCTTCAATACTACCTGAATAATCTTTTAGACTACCTAAAGACTAGATCATGTCCACATAATCAACATCTTCCCTAACTAGAGTCATTCTTAAGAATTATGTAGGTAAGATACAATGTGACCATTCCTATGTCCCCTTCACAATTTAACTAGAAAAACCCTTAACTACTCTAGATAAGTACTTATTAATTCAACATACTTTCTCAACCTATGTCATTACATTCATTAGTTCATCTAAGACTCATTCATCACATATATACATTCAAGCAATGGTGTGGATAAAGACCTAGGGACTCTAACTAACACTTTCGAATCCTATTGTGCAATGTCTGGATTGAGTCCCATACCACCACCTAAACATCATATAACTTCCCTAATGCTAGTAGGTATCCCATATGATGAGAAAAGGTATAAATGACATAAACATGATAGCTAGACATTAAATCCGGATTTCTAACCTACTCCGATGAGGGTGCTTTACTTCACAATGGTAGAATTTGGACACATCACATGTAGGCACATGGTTAAGAAATATGAAAGTGTGCTTTGTACTTTAGTATCATTATTTAAATACAAATAATTCCCTTAACTTACTCACTCGGTGTTATTCTTTCTTATCATAGAGTAATTTTCATTAAAGGTTCATATAAAGGGGTTCCATATAATGTTCATAACCCAATAACATTTACATTACAAAAGAGGTCCTCTAGGGATACCTTACAATAGCGACAAGAATATCATAATGTCTTTCCCATGGTTTAATATGATTTCATTCTATCCAACCAACCTTAAGTCTATCATTCCATTACTTGAAGGATACCATTAGGACTTTCGACTTCAATTCATAACCTTACCACTAGGTTTAAAGTTTCACATAAAGGACCCTCTTAACATCATGTAATGATATCCTTCATGTAAAGGAATGTTGATTCGCTGGAACGACATCTTATAATCCTTAGGAAATTCATAATGAGCTATCTTAGTCTCCATTGAAAGGTAGCCTTAGTGGAACTCTTTGGTAGGGGGAATGTTATTGGGTTATGAACTAGATATAGAACCCTTGTTATGAACCTTTAATGAAAATTTCTCTATGAGAACAAATGCAAGCACCACGTGATTATGTCATGAGAAGTAAATCTACCTGATAATAAGACTATAGTCAATGAAGCTCTGCTTGAGAATGGAACTAGAGTGCGTAAATCCCTTTCATATTCCTTAACCATATGGCTACATATGATGTGTCTTTGTTCTACCCTTGGGAAGTAGTACACCCTCATCAAAGTAGCTTAGAACTCCGGATTCCATGTCTATCTATCTTGTTCTATGTTTGTTATTCCCTATTATCGTCATATGTGATACCTATTAGCATTATATAAGTTTTATGATGTTTGGGTGGTAGTGTGGGACACTATCTAGACATTGCACAATAGGCTTTGAAGGTGTTAGTGAGAGTCTCTACGTCTTGGCCAAGACCATTAATTGAATGTCTTTATGTGAAGAATGAGTCTTAAATGAACTGATTAATGTAATGTCTTCAGTTAAGAAAGAATGTTAAATGAATAAATACTTATCTAGAGTAGTTAAGGTTTTTCTAGCTACGGTGTGAATGGTGCATAGGAATAGTCACTTCATATCATACCTAGATAAGTCTTAAAATTACTTCAGTTAGGGAAGATGGTTATTTATGCTGGCATGATCTAATTCTTAGGTACTCTTATGGATTATTTCGGTAATCTTGAAGAGGTCAATCATGTAAGTTAATATATTGATTTAGTTAATTTGTCTTTTAAAAACCTTTAGAGAAGATAATGTCATACTATCTTTGTGTTGATGAACTAAGTGAGAGTGATTCTTTAATAGGTAGTCTATAGGATCTCTTAAGTGTGTGTTTAAGGTATTGTATGTGAGGTCGGTTAAAAACTCACTTAAGTTAGACTTGGAATCACCTTTGGTAGGAGGATCTCATGCTAATGTGATTGGTTTCTTTTAAATACGTGTTGATCTCATTATAGATGGTCTTAAGGATTATTTAGGTGTGCCTAGAGAGGTTCTATGGGCGGTCTCTCTTTGTTTTAATTAAGTGAGTCTTAGGAGAGCTTTTAATGAGGAACTATATGATAGGAAGTGGATGAAGTGATGTGAATGGACTTCACTGTAACAGCGAATAAGTTCATTGTAACAGTGATGTACTTCACCGTAATGTTTTCCAAAAAATGTACTAAATTTCTTATATCTTATGTTATGTGATTTTAAAGTGTTATATGTTATTATTATTATTATGATATAATATTCAAATTAATAAGTTACATATTTTTAATAAATGTCTGTTTTCATGATTTTATGTGTTATGCCATACTTAGTACATGTGTTTGTACTAATTCCATGGTTTTTTCTATCTCTATAATGGTTGGTAGGTGAGGAGCATTTGGGAAACAAGAATTAGATCATAGAGTCATTCAAGTGAAGTTTAAGTATGACCTCATTTGATTCGAGGGAATAGATGTCTTATATTTCATTTGAAGTGTTTTAATGGACTAAGTAATTTTATATTCATATTGTATGGGTCGTGTCCCTAAGTATTCTTCTGTCTAAGATTTGATGAAATGAGACTTAGCATTCCCTATGAGTTTTACATAAAGATATTGTAAATACTTATAGAATGTATATTAAATTTTTTAATTCCATAATACTTTTCACACGTTTTATATGCGATGAACAATATAAAAGAGTTTGTACAAGACCTCCGAGAGGTCAAGTACGTCGGTTGAACTCCGAGAGTGCCATATCTTCTAGGGTGTAGTCTCGAGATGTGAAAAGCTTTGTATTAGAGATTAGGTTATGAATATAGTCTTACGAATCAAAAAGTCTCATCAAGTCACGTCTAGTAGAGTATTGATGATCAGTGTGAGTTGCAACACATCTATGGATGAGAGGCTATAGGATTATAGAGTTTCCCTTATTTTCTACTCCTATGTCGTGCCTTGGATAAAAAGTTATGACTAATTTTTTCTTGTCATTACACGGTGTCACGATCCAAAATGAGTTGTGAGTGGCACCCACACTTAACCCCCTAGGTGGAAGAACCAACGAAGTTAACCCCAACATACAAACTATAAGCATAATGGGGAAGCTCTAAACTTACTAAATATATTTTCCCAAAACATGAAAGCCTTCATTACAAGGACATCTAAGATCTAATAACTAAGTCTAAGAGTATCAAAGACAAAAAAAATAAATGAAATAAAGTAATTCTTATCTAGAAATAAGGACATCAGGTAATAATTGAGAGAATCCAACCCATGTTCAAATGAATAGCTCACCCTTGAACCTTATATGCAGAGCCTTGATGGCGCTGAGGGCGTCTAAAATTCGTTCGTACACTTAATGCACTCCATATAAGGAAAACAAAGAAAAATACATGTAGGGCTCAGTACGAGGCAACATGTACTGAGTAAGTATAATCGGCCAACAAAAAATAGTAAGTAATATACAAAGAATAATGTTTAAAATCAACTATAGTACTTAATAGGTGATAAGAAACAAAAAACATGAACAAGTGTCAACAACATTATAGTAGGTACATCATAAGTCAACTAGTACATAATATGTAAACTATATCAAGATCACACATCAGGACTCATTCCTCTAAAAAAACCATTTTTGGACTTCAGTTCTTTGAGATTGAGTACCTTCCGTTAATTTAACATATTTTCATTTAATATTATTGTGTCGGTACGTGACACTCTAGTAAAAAAATACCGTGTCGGAATGTGACACGCTGATCCAAGAATATTGTGTCGGAATGTGACACGCTGATCCAAGAATATTGTGTCGGAATGTGACACTCCGGTCTAAGAAAATCGTGTCGGAACGTGACACTCCGATCAAAGAATAATGTGTCGAAATGTGACACTCCAATCCTATAATATCATTAATTTATCATTTAGTATAACCACTTTTCCATTCGTTATTAATATTTCATTAATCTTTCTTTTTCTAAGGCATCACTTTGATAAAGAGGGTTCAAGAATATAAATTCCACGATCTGAGGATTTCAGACCAATCACAAAACACACAAAAAATAAACACAATCACACAATAAAGTACATAGTAAACTTACAATATCATTCAATACATTTCAATCACTAGTAAGAGTTTACTATCTAATAGCGTAAACCATAACCTACCTCTACTGAAAAACCAAAGTCAAGCAAGTTACTTCTACAATTCTTTTCTTTTCCTCAATGTGTCTGAACCATTCCAATATATATAGTATATATGCATAATTTATAAGTTATCTAGTCCATAAAACCCTCATATTATTTTATATACAGCCTAAATATAACAAGTCACATAATCTATAATCACTTTTTCTAACGTTCAAACCCAAGGATAAGTCTTAATTCCTCCAATTAGCATAACTTTAATGGAATTTAAATAACACAAATACAACTATATTTAAATACCTATATTAATATGTTAAAATATAATTTATGATGTGAGAACAAAATATTAACATATAAAGATGGAATCCACTGGTTAGGAAACCAGTTGCACACAAACTAACAACAATCCCACCATATTGATAAACAAATTAGTAACCATATTCTGTTACATTCATATATAATAATATATATAATTAACCCTCATTCCTTTTACTCTATAACTCTCCACTATTCTTTTTCAAGAATAAATAAATAAAGAATCATACATTAACCACGACTATAGACAACCCAATTATGACCTAATAAAATATAAATATTATAATAATAATTTCTACATGTATACTACTGATCAAATTCATATAAAAATATATCTTCTACCTTGATTATCATTTCATCACTCTCGAGATTGTGACGCCTTTTGATGTCTTTTTCTAAATATATATTTCTTAAAATACCTCCTCAATTCATCATTTACAAATATTAAACCCTAGTTTTCTTTAAAAATATGGTTCAAGAGGAATAGATTACTAAATTAATTATTAAAAATATCCCCATTAATTTTAGAATTATAGTCACGAATAGTCCAAACTATCCATTCAAAATCAATTAGAATGTTATTTTTTAAATTAAATGTTCTAGTATTAAAAACAACCCAATGGGTCTTTACATTAGATACCAATTCAACCATTGTTCACCCTCGAACATTCATAAGAAGGAGAGGGTAAGAAAGGGTACAAGAATTGACAAAAAATTTGTGTGAATATATATTGTGCATATCATGCTCATGCATCAATCAATAAATGAGAGAACCAAATCTCCTCTCATAATATGTCTCAAATATGGTCATATCACTACTCAAGTGGTAGCGATTGTTGTATGTAATCTCAACCAAAAATAGAATATATCCTCAATAGCTATGTAAGATAATCGTACACACATATGAAACATGTTCTCAAGGACATTTACACAACCATCTTGTAGAATCTTTTTCACAAAACCACAATAAAATATTGATTCCAATCAAAACTCAACCTAAACCAACATCCACACACTCGCATATCGAGCCTCGAATCCACTGAAGTCAACACTTTACTACTCATAAAATATCATACCCACATCAATGATCCCAACCCATCATTAGAATCAAAGTATTCTTATAAAATACATGTTCAAACTATGTCTATATCTCTTTCTATTTGAGCATTTAATGAAAAATACGAGTCTCAAATAAGGATAATAGCACTAATTTAATATTTGGTTGTACCTTTTAATCGAGATAAAACTATTAAATAACACTCAAAGTAAACTCCACACCACTTCCACATAGCATGCTTTAGATACCATTTTAAGGCTTTGCATACCTCATGTCAACACTTAAGAAAATTTATGATCTCTCAAATTATTGTGTATACAATAAGCTCATAACCTCTATTCACCATCAAATATCTATGTAACACATCATAACCTTCTATGTAGTCCCATCAATAGAGTAGTATTAATTCAACTCTAAATTTTTAATAACCATGTAGAATTATATCTCACCTGGTGCATCATTCTTCAATCATATATCTAAATTTAAACAATATAAACCCACGAAAAATTCTAATTTTGCTTACCTCACAGTTTGTCAACCAAATCAAAATTCCATCTTCATAAAAGTCGATGATAAATTTCTAGTAAGTCTCTACTAGACTAGTTCACAATTAACAATCACAAAAAAACTCGTAGAAAATAAAAATAAAAATAAAAATATAATCAATACAACCTTCAAATTCACCCCAAGGGTTTATACGAGAGGTCTTATTCGTTTTACTTTTTTTAAATCTTCTCATGGTGCATGATTTTAAATATCTCTACCCTTCAATATATAAGACTTTTGTCTCTCTAACTTGCTTCCTGATCTCATTCTTTAACCAACAAACCATGACATTTTACTTCACACAATAAATAAAAAATCCAAGCAGAACTCTTCCTTATCTCCTTTAACAATAATAGTAACAAACTTTACAACTCAAAACGCACACGGATTCTTCTTATTACCCAATGTACCACACGAGTAATTATTTATTACCTAACGAATTCATACATTGACTAAATCTACTACAATGAATGTCGACTTAAAATAAGGAACTTGAACTTTGATTTTAACCGTAAAACCGAATTTCCTTATCAACCAACATTAGCTCATACGTTGAAGATTTTTAGGAATTCATGTATCTTAACTTATCATTGATCGCCTTTTCATAGATTTTACCATATACTTTGCTAAAAAGTGAATAGTACTCATTACTTAACTCAAAAACACAAAAGAACTTATCATCACAGTTGAGATAAATGTATTTACACTCTTTTCTCATGTCTTTTTCAATCATTATTGACCAATATGATGGACATGTGACACAATTATCATAACCAGAGAAAAACAGATAAAATCACGCATCACTAAATTAAATTTTCAAATCCTTTGAAGTTACGTCTTTACCCCTTACAATTTGCGAAAGAATTTTTTTTTTCGTCTCACTTCTCTCTGAAGGTTACCCTACAATTCCATTAACTTTATTTTATTTTGATTATGACTCTAGCTTCTTTAAATTCAATTCGAGTGGTGCCCTAACATCTCCTAAAATTTTTTATACAACTACATTACTCACTAAATAGTAGAAATCTCAACCTTAGATACTCGCAAGTTTTTATCACCATAATAAATTTATTCGACCAACAATTTGTATTCTATAATTGCATCTCTGTCAACATCCATCACTTACTCCTATTACCATCATGATATGTAAGCCCTATTCATCACCAAAAAGACAATTTTTTTCCTCGACATGACACCTTAAACTCAGATATAGTAATAAAAATCATGGGACTAACAAATTATATATGCTCTTTATTACTAAAATCTTCAATTTAATTCACTTTAAGTATACTCAGTACGACTTTCTTCCCATATAAGTTTGTCATTCTAGTATCAATTTATCCCTTGAAACTTAATATAAGAGCACCGCACCTCAATAAGAACCCTCAAGATGCATTTCACAACCTAAATGTATCAATATTGTACCAAAAATCCACCACAAAAATTTTCCTTCAAAATAATGTTCAATCCAAGTGCCCATAGTAATAAACTAGTTGGTTTCTCAAATGTGAATGCAACTTTGAATCTTATTATCTTACTATGTGATACAACTGGTAACTCCTTAAGTAGTTATTATTCTCACTTGATAATCGTCATATCCATTTTCATATACATATAATACTACACCATGAATGTCAATTAATTCCACGACTAAAATGCATCATACCCTCCCAAAAAATTACTCAAATACATTTCTGTCCATTAAGTGACTACAATACGCCATCAAATCTGTGTGGTCTCTAATCGAAAGCGATATTCATTCTTTCGTAGCTTAGGTTGACAAAAAAAATATAACACTCTATAACTTTTACCAAGGAAACACTATTAGCATTAGTATTATTTTTGTAGTTAGTCATGACCCTTTTTTTAATACACACAACCTATGAAATCATATAAAGATTATGCCAAAATTGCCTACCATAATTTCATCATTCGCTATACAACCCATATATATTAGGAAAACTCTACTAACTGAATTTTCTAACCTAATGATATTCATTATCTAGTTTTACATAGGAAACTTCTTGTCTGTTGTAAAATATCAAGACAAAGTACAAAATTTTAATTAACTTAAGGGATGGATGACACATGTTCCGTTCTCTATTTTCAGGAAACCATCACTCTTCCCATCGCTGAAATTTTGGGGTATATAATTGGATGAAGAAACGAGAAAATGTTACCTTAAGTCATAAGTAGTGCCTTTACAAATAAACACTCAGCATGAGACTATCGCCACATTTTACGTCTCCCCAAAACTAATATGTCCAAACTCGAAACTAACCGTCTCCATTATATTCATAAAATAACCCAAAATATTGAACAATGAAAGCATAGCAATCTTAACAATCAGAATCCATGAAGAGTGAGACTTTCAACATTGACTTAATAAAGAAAAACTATGTTGGTGACTAGTCATTACAAATCCTGTAGTAATTTGAAAATATGTACCTATTTTCAAGAGCACATTTTCTTCTTTTCGGTGTTGTTGTTTTAACTACTAATACTCTAGTCCTAACCATATGTGAAATAGATGAAGAAGGAAATATACCAATTTGTATCAAGTAGATATCAATTGGATTCAAGTAGTAGCATGAAAGAAAGAAGGAATAAAGTTTTCCTAAATTCCTATAGCCTCTCGAAGAAAAATAAAGGCTTCCCCATACAATTCAACAAGACTCTACTAGACTCGTCCTTGTGTGATGAGATCACTGAACCTAATGCTCTGATACAAAGTTTGTCACGATCCAAAATGAGTCGTGAGTGTCACCCACACTTACCTTACCCCCCTAGGTGGAAAAAATAAGAATTTAACCCCAACTTAAAAAACTACAAGTATAATGCGAAAGCACAAAACTTACTAAATATCTTTTCCCAAAACCCGAAAGTCATCACAACAAGGACATCTAATCTCTCATTACTATGTGTAAGAGTATCAAAGACACAAAAACAAATGAAATAAAGTAATTCTTGTCCGGAAACTAAGTACATCAGGTAATGACTGAGAGAATCCAACCCAAGCTCAAATGAATAGCTCACCCTTGAACCTGATATGCCTAGACTTGATGGAGCTGAGGGGCATTAAAATTCAACGGTACAGTTGTTCCACTCCATATAACGAAAACAAAGAAAATAACAAATAGGAATTTGTATGAGGCAACATGTATTGAGTAAGTATCATCGTCAAACCAAAAATAGTAATTAATATAGAAAGAATAATAGTATAAAATCAACTATAGTACTTAGTAGGTGATAATCAAGAAACAACATGAACATGTGTCAACAACATTAAAGTAAGTACATAATAAGTCAACTAGTACATAATAAGTAAATTAGATCAATATCACACATGAGGACTCATGCATCCAAAACAAACAATTTTTGGACTTGAGTTCTTTAAGATTGAGTATCTTCCGTTAATATAACATGTTTTCTTTTAATATTAGTGTGTTGTAACGTGACACTCCGATTCAAGAATATCGTGTCGGAACGTGACACTCCGATCCAAGAATACCGTGTCGAAACGTGATAATCCGGTCCAAAAATACCATGTCAGATTGTGACACTCCGATCAAAGAATATTATGTCAGAATGTGACACTCCGATCCTATAATATCATTAGTTTATCGTTTAGTATCACTACTTTTCCATTTGTTAATAATGTTTCATCAAGATTTCTTTATTCAATGCATCACTTCGATAAAGAGGGTTCAAGAATATAAATTCCACGGTCTTAGGATTTCATACCAATCACAAAACACACAACAAAGCCACACAATCGCACAATCAAGTACATAGAAATCTTCACAATATCATTCAATACATATCAATAACTATTAAGACTTAACTATGAAATAGCATAAACTATAACCCACCTCAAACGAAAAACAAAGTCAAGAAAGCTACTTCTCCAATACTTTTCCTATCCTCAATGTCTCCGAACCTTTCCAATCTATAGAATATATATGCATAATTTATAAGTTATCGAGTATATAAACACTCATATTATTTTATGTCCAGCCTAAGCCTAACAACTCACATAATCTATAATCACATTTTATGACGTTCAAACCTAAGGATAAGCCTTAATTCCTCCAATTAGCATAAATTTAATGGAATTCAAATAACACAATACACCTATATTTAATTACCTATCTTAATATATTAAAAATTAATTTATAATGTGAGAACAAAATATTAACATATAAAGATGGAAGACACTGGTTAGGAAGTGGCAGACAAACTAACAACAATCCTACCATATTGATAAACAAATTAGTAACCATATAGTAATCGTTCAGTTACATACATATACAATAATATATATTATTAACCCTCATTCCTTTTACTCCATAACTCTCCAGTATTCTTAGTCCACAATAAGCAAATAAATAATCATACATTAACCACGACTATAGACAACCCAATTATGCCCAAATAAAGTATATTTGTTATAATGATAATTTCTACAAGTACACTATTCATCAAATTCACATATACATATATCTTTTACCTTTATTATCATTTCGTCTCTCTCGATATTGTGGCACCTCGTGAAGTCTTCTTTTGGGAGTGTATTCTTCATATTCCTTGTCAATTCATCATTTACAACTATTAAAACCTAGTGTTTTTAAAAAATGGTTCAAGAGAAATAGTTTACTAAATAAATTATTAAAACTACCCCCATTAACATTTTAATAGAGTCACAAATAGTCAAAACTATCCATTTAGAATCAATTGGAAAGTATTTTCTTAAATAATAAGTTCTTGTATTTAAAACAATCTAATGGGTCGTTACACATGGATTTTGGAATCCGAATCGCAACTGACGTCGTTGACTTCTTAGAGGTCCAGACAAGCTTCATCTTGAATTCATCACATTCATATGACTAATTTTAGCGGAAAATTTTAAACTTTTCATACGTATGAAGTTTACATAGACTTCACATAGTTAATACTTAATTGCAGCATATACTAAGATCAACATAAATGAAACACCCATCTATCATAAGAATTAGTTAAAATAAATATTAATATATCATAAATTTGTTTACCAAAGACAGCCTTATTACAAAAACCTTCGAAATAAATTTTTAAGGAAACGCTACGGACAACCTCCTCTATCTATAACTATATCTAACGCTAGACTAAGTTGTAGCACCCTCAAATTCAAGAGGACCTACCAAATGGTCTGGAGAAACGTTGAATCCCAAAACCGCTGCAAGTGGCATCAATTTGTCCTCTGACCTACACCCATAAAAATAGTAAATTGTATAGGGTTATTCCACTATTTGTACTAAGTATGGGTGTATGCACGCATACATATATAGTTATGCATGATCAATGAACACTCTTCCTAAGCAACCTGCAATTTCTGGAGAGTCTAGTCATTACACTTCCCTTTGTTAGTTGTGAATGTTTGTATGAATATGATGTATTTTTGTACATTCATAGCACATTACTCATTTTCTATGTTATCACAAGATATTAGTATCATTAACATAATTTTAGAACTACCCGGGTGAGGATTTGAAAATTTAATTGACCAAATTTTATTGGGTACCTTGTTTATTTTATAGTCTCATTATTCTTCTTGTTGTGTAGTTCAATAATTCCTTTGCTCCTATATTTTACATACAAGTGCAATGACTCATTATAGTCCCATACCCATAATGAATCAATGTAAGTAATCAAAGGCCTATGGAATGATCCCTACCTTATAGTGAGTCATTCTTTACATTTTGTATTCATTAACATTTCATAAGACATTCTCTATTGTCTATGACATATATTTAATTAGTTTAATATTAGGGACGTTATGAAGTATTTAGTTAACATTATATTTCTATTTCCCTCTATTGGCATCATATAAGAAGTTAATATAGGCCAATCTTAATTGGCTTTGCCCAATTCTTTTTCAAACATCATTAGTGTAATATTGGCAATTGACATCCATAAGCTCTTCTTCATTGCTCACTTTGAACATATGTTCAATCATCATTGTTTCTTCTCACTTTCATAGTGACAGCATTAGGAATAAGATCATGCGAGCTTAACATGAAATCCAGTGTCTTCCCCACACCTATGAAGGGTTATTCCCGACTAAGGTGAATCCATCTCAAGTGTTCACTCCACACCGAAAGGAGTGAGTCACTTCTATAGTGAGTGAAGAACACGTCGCCAGCATTGACCGACATAGATCATGTGATCTGAACATTAAATATGGTGTCTTCCCAGCACCAAAAAGAGGTGGAATCACCGGCGAAAGTTAAACCGAACATACCTAGCTTGATTAGGTGGAAACCACGGGCTAGTTCCTATGATTGCTAGACATAGTTTGAAGGCTAGGGACTTAAGGACACTACTTATCCACCTTGGTGGTATCCTCGTCTCATAAGACTTATACGTGCAAGCACATGCTCATAACTAGTATATCGGTGCTATGCTCACTTTAATTATCTTCTTTATCTTTTAGAGTTGATTCAAGCATTATCGAAGTTTACTTCTAGATTAAAATTTACATACTCTCTTTATTACTTGTCATCCTAACTTTATATTGATGAAATTTGAATTTTCCTAACATATCATCCTTACTTTACATTGATGAAATATGAATTGTCATTACATATAATCTGTAGGTGTTAATGACACTAGTCTCACACATTTGTAACACCTTCATTAATGAGTATTCTTTTAACATAGTAGCTTAGATGTAAGTAAGACTTATCTCTCTTTCTTTAACAACCCATTATGGTCACTTAATTTAGACCCCTTTAATTATGTTATAACTAACGTTACTTCTTTATCTTTAGAGTAGTAGCTTCATTTCATTGTTTATGGACGATGAACATTTCTTTTAATGAGTTACTTATGTTCACAGTTCATTCTTTTAGAGCATGTTGGGAGTTGTCCCAATGTATGGCATGCCCTTGGTTATGGATTCATTGAATTACATTAGAAGAGCTTATAATATATTTGATACTCTTACTTCACAAGATTGGTATATGATTAGTATTGGCCTCAACAATTGGGATATTAAACTACATAACTACCTTTGTTGGCATAAGACAATTTTACCTATATTCATATTTTAATTTAATATGTACGAAACATTAGCCAATCTTTCAATCATTTACATAAACTCATAGCCATTTTCATGCATTCTTTTTGATAAAGTAGTGTTAGCCAATATGTTTGCATAAGATAGGCAATTCATTCAAGATATAATTTCATAGATTTCTTTTATGACAATCTTAGTTTATGGCTTAAGTGATAATATTTTTGAACCTCTTGTACTGCATCATATTAAAATTTGATGACTTCAGCATCTTCATAACATCACAGTAATAGCAAGGCAACATTTGTCCAAACACATCAACAAATAAACAATTACAGACATGACTAGCACATCATCAATTTTTAATTAACGTTATTACGGTTTTACTTCATACGATTATAAGTTTATATGTTCATTCCACATTCATTGTTAAAGAAAATTACACACAAAATCATCCAGCACCACATACCAACAACATGATCTCTAACCTATTCAACATTAAATCGAAAAGAATACTAGGGACAAGGGTGTTCAAAAAGAACACGGGAACGACCCTAGTTGTAAAAATCTTTGAATCATTGGAAAAAAGTTCTTTTGGAGAAACAAGGCCAGGAGAGAAACCCATACATTATGTATAATTTAATCTGTGAAGGACACCTTGCACGAAACTTTGAAGAAAACATTTAATTTGCCTAAGAAATATTTAGCGTTCCACATTTTCTTGCGGTTTGTCGCATAGTCGTTTAGCATTGTGAGTCTCAACATTATGACCGTGATTTTACGTTTAGGAACTAAACTTGAATTATACAACTCAGCTTTAATAATTTAATTTAATAAAATAATTAATCAATTACAAAAATGCCGTTCTGAGATGACAAAACATCGGACAAGTTGACTTGACCAAAAATCTAAAAATTTGGGTTGACTATGGTTTTTGTATTCATTTTGACTTTATATTAATTATTAAATCCTTAATTTAAATAATTTAGGTACCTAGGGTAAGTACTAAGGAACACCTAAGTCTTTTGAACCAAAATCAACCCTTTAGGACCATCCTAGATAAAGTACTATGATGTTTCTTGAGTTATACTAGGTTAGTGTAAGGATTTCATTTAGACAATCTAAACTAATTAAATAAATTTCTAATTTTATTAATTTTGTGAACTAACGTATTAGCTAAAATATCCTTAAGTTATGAGGATCATAATCAATCCTTTGAACCATCCTAGGTTAGGTACTAGGTTGTTTTTTTCTTGTTTTAACCGAAATCTGGAAATTGCTTTGTATGAGTTCGGTTTCTCCCCTTTAAATTAATTAATTAAGTTGATAAATTTATTAATTAATTATCCTAGGGTAATTACGAATGTATCTATAGGTTTTTATGGCTGTAACTAACTTTTTGGACCATCCTAGGTTAGCTACTAGGTTGTCTCTTCAACTAGTACTAGGTTATTGTCAACCCGGTTTAGTCCTAGGTTTTCGAGTGAACTAGTGGGTCCATTTCGGTTAGTCCTAGGTTATTTATCTAGTTAGGATAGGTACTTACAGCCTTGAGTTTCGTAGGTGGTTAGGCCCTACATTGGGGTACCGGTCCGCACATGTTGCGCCTTAACTATCATAATCGAATTCCGTTAAGGTAGTCCCTTACTTAAGGCCGATTCCCACAAGCATTGCCCATGTTCTTGAGCATGGGTTGGTTGTTCTTTCCTAATTAACTATTCTTGTTGTACTCTTTGAAATATTTACTTATTGTCCCAAGAACCCTCACCATGTCCTTGGGCACTGCTTAATTTAGATGATTAAATGATCTTGTTTTATGGTACTAGGCTTGACACTTAGATGCCAAGTACTTTGTTTGATAAGATTGTCAAGAAATATTTTAGCTTAGCTTCTTCCTTGAAGGTACATTTGTAAGCAATCTTGGATTATATTATGCCTATTTGGGTGTGTGTGTGTATATATATATATATATATATATATATATATATATATATATATAAATATAATTTGGCTAACACCCCTTAGAAAAATTTTCTATACTATGCCCAATATATGTATATATTGGGCATTAGGATACTTATTAAATCAATGTGATTATATATGAAGGATATTGTTATTTTAATTACTTTTGCATACATAGAAATTGGCTAACACTCCTTAGACAATATTGTATTATATGCCCAATATTTCTCAATATTGGGTATTGGGATGCCTATGTACCCCAATACGCATTCTAAAGGTCTTACTAGGCTCTTCATAAGAAATATGATTTTATAGAATGTTACATTTCTCATAGTTTTCCTTGTGTTTTTAGGAAGATTAATACGAGAAGGACACCATCTAGGAGGGTTGAGGAGAATGATTTGAATTAGGAGATTGCTCCTCAAGTTGAAAAAGTTCCTCAAGTTTATCAAGGTGTTAAAGGTGATCAAGTCCCTATTGGGTGGAGGTAATGATGTTCTGGTGGTTCCCTCAAAATTGACTAATAGAGAAACTAGAGAGATTTTGTTTGCCTTAGCCCGAGCCGTGACTACTCAAGTTAATTTGATATTAAAGTCTAGAGTGAATGTTGTGCGAAGTACTATGACATCTAGATTGAGATTTTTTGTGAGGATGAATCCTCCTATCTTTCTTGTGTCTAAGGTGTGAGAGGAACCCCAAAAGTTTATTAAAAAAGTGTATGAGATAGTGCATTCTATGGGAGTGACTTTTAGGGCCAAGTGGGAGTTGGCTTCGTATCAATTAAAATATGTTGCTCAAGTGTGCTACAGACAATGGGAAGGTAATAGGCCGGTTGAGTCTGTTCCTTTTGAGTTGGATGAATTTAAGGAAGCTTTTCTTGGAAAGTGTTTTCCCCGTGAGAGGAGAGAGATTAAGGTAGAGGATTTTAACAATCTCAAGCAAGCCAATATGAGTAATGAGGAATACTCTTTGAAGTTATCTATATTTTCCTTATATGCTCTGTCATTTGTGTCTAACCCTTGGGATGAGATGAGTAGGTTCGTAATGGGTGTTGCTGATCTAGTGAGGGTAGAATGTCATATGATCATGCTACATGATGATATGACCTTAGCTAGACTCATGGTGCATTCTCAATCCTATGAAAAGTCCAAACTTAAGAGGATGACTAGAAACTTGAAAAGGAGTGGTTCTAGTGATCAAGATCAACCTAGGTTCAAAAAGAGGGTTCAAACTGACGAAGAACCTAGGAGTGCTACGGTGTAATTTAAGAAGGGAGGTGGTTCACAATGAAAAACCTACATGTGTCACTTGTGGAAAGAGGCACTACGGGAACGTCTAGACAGTACTAGTGGTTGCTTTGGTTTTGGGAAGGTTGATAATAAGATGAGAGATTGTCCTACCATTCGGCTTAATGAAATACAGGTGAATAAAATTGCTCCAAATGTTCCAAATGATTATGCTCCAAATAAGAGGCATTTCTACGCACTCCGGACTAGAGGATCAAAGCCGGATGATGATGATGATAATGATAATGGTATGTTCTTGTGTTTCATTAGTAATATGAGTCCCTTCTAAGTGGGGAAGTATGGTGACTAAAGGTGTTTCGATTGATTGTTTCATCTCTTCTATTAAACTCAAGTTTGAGAGTAGAAAGTCATAGAAGCATGTTGCATGTACATTGTATTCAGGGGTCTTGTTGAAATAAAATTTCATTGATTCCTTGCATTGTGAATTATATGAATTTATGAATATTTTATAAGATGTGTCTATGTTATTTTTTTTTTCATATTAGCATGTTTCCATCGTGAATTGCCTAAAAGTAGCATTGTTGGAAAAATTGCATAAATCTTTGTAAAGCGTTTCCTACTTAGTGTAAATTTTTTACAAATTTGGTGTAAAATTGTTTCAATATGGTTATACGTCATTTATAGGAACATGATATCGAATATAAAATGAGTTGTTGCTATTTGGGTTGAAGGATGTGAGTTTTATGGCATAATGAGTTATAGGATTTATTCTAGTTTCTTGTTGTGTTGTGATCCTCTTTATTATGCAATATTGATGTTTTTCCCTTATTGTGTGCTGTATAAGGCGTTACACGGTATGATCAAGAGATTTTAGGTTGAGTCTCTACACTTTAAAGTGTTCAGAGAGTGGCAAAGTGTCATTCGAGGACAAAGGTTGCACAAGTGGGGGGGATTGTAATACCTTGAAAATGACTTAGGTGAAGCTATAGACTAACATGGTTTTAAATATAGTATAAGTTCCAAGTCTATAATGTGGTATTGAGGCAGTGTATAGAGTTTTAGGTGATTTGGAAGCGTCAACGGACGTCCATGACGTTCGACGACTATGTCACCAATGATCCTCATATGTGTTTTACGTGTTTATGCGTTTTTCATGAGGTTATAAGGTATTTAATTGAGTTATTATAGTGTTTATAGTCTGTGTGTTATGTTCCATGATGTTTGGAGAATGAACGTCCAAGAACGTCGATTACATTTGAAAGGCTTTCCTTGGAACAACTTTACGTGTCTAGGCATGTCTTGTTGAGTTTTACTTGTTCATTTTTGATGAAATTCATGTGAAAGGTAAAAATTTGGTATAAAAACATATATCGGTTTGAAACATGAGGGCAAAGATCCCCAAGGACCATCCAAGGGTCCTTGAGGAAGGACCCATGCTGGTGGCAAAAACTAACTAAGAAAGTCCAACCTACGGATGGCAAACACGGCCAGAGGCCTGGTCAACGCCCCGTAGGTGGAGGGCGTTGTAAGGGAGTTAGCCTAGGGATCTGAGAACCCATTTTCCAACCTTTGAACCCATCGATGGAGGACAGGATGGTATGTTTGTGGACTGACGCCCCGTCGACGGTCTAGTCATCGATTAGGTCTGTCTCCTGCGTGTATTTACTGTTATGTTAGGGGTGAAATTGTAAATTTACCCTACGTCCAAAGAAGAGAAAGTGTGGTTACTTAGGAGTATTTTTGGTGTTTTTAACATTTATAAGTCTTTAATACTTAGGAAAATTCATTTTTCCAAATCTAAACTCAAGTTTTCATAGAAATTCTCTAGAAATCAATTGGACCCAAAAATCAAGGAAGGGCTTGGATTGGAGGTTTGAGTGGTGATTCTTCATAAATTTGAAGGTTTATATTTATTGAGGTATGTTTTTTTTATACTTGAAACTCTATTCATCAAGGAGCTAACTTTCAAAGATGTTTTATAAAGTTTTCAAAGGTGAATTGTCCAATTTCATGATCGATCCATGGGTTCTTGCATTAATGATTTTAAAGAATTGAATATTGATTGAATTGTTGATAATTATAAACTATAAAGCCATTTAATTGATGAACCCTAGGTTTTGACTACTTTATGGGTTAAGTGATTTGGACTTAATATTTATGAATTCTAGTAAAGTTTTCTATGTGCTATTCAATGATATAAGAATTGTATCCAATTCTTGAATAGGTTGTGTTAGATTGATAAATCTATCTTTAATAGATATAGTTCCATTGAGTATTATAGTTCTTATATTGAATTGATGTTCATGGCCATGGTTCAGGATCTTATCGTGTTGAATTGGATGATTTTGACATGAATTGAACTGGAGAGTGTTGATTGGTGGTACACTTCCCTTATTCTCTTTATTTTATGTTAATTACACATAAATGATGTTGTGATTGGTATGTTCTACTTATGGTGGCGGTGTCATGTTCTTTACTTGCAATTGATGTGGCTTTGTCGTGTTACTTTATGTATTATGATGATCATGGCCTTTTCGTCACTACATGAAGTATTTTAATGATTTTTGTAGTCAATTTTTTTAAGTAAGAGCATATCTATCTACATGTGAATTAATGTGAAAGCATGTGTCGTTTCTATGCATAGTAGGAGATCATGTTAGACTATGCCTACATGCTTATATGCATAGTCTTGGAGTTGATGCATGATTGTGTTTACTGTAAATTATTAGTCTATGATAGTTATATTGATGATGTTATAGTAAGGTATAGGATGACATAAAGATGGTAATGGTCATTCCTAAGAGATTTAAAGAATTATATGGTATATGTTACTAATGTAAAGTATGATGTCTAAATATGAGATGTCTTGACTAGGTAGGCTTAGTGCACCCTAGTCATGTATTAATGAACGATATGTGAGACTTTAGATTACATTAAGAAGGTCATGTACGTGGAACCTTAAACGTAATTGTAAAGTTATGAATGTTTCAGTCAAGAGTCGTAATGGTATCCTTCATGTAAAGGAATGGTTGAATTAGGGTTGATGGGATGGAACGACATCATATAATCCTTATGAAAGTAATAATGAGATATCTAACAGTAACAAAAGTTAGTTGTAACACTTCGAATGTCCAAGATGTTTTTAGAGCCTATCATAAGTGTCATAAGGTTTATAGATTGTTTTATTATCTATATAAATTAATATAAGTCAATTAGGAAGTCTAGAAACAGAAACGTCCAAGAATATGCATGACGTCGAGAAATTAGTTCAAGGAGGTACTAGCGTACCTTAGCCTATTAGACAAGATTTTAGAAGTTGAAAAATGATGAATATTTGTGGAAGGGTGTCTAAAATGTGCTCAATTCAATTCTTGGCGAAACAACTGCGTACGACACCCCAAGGACCAACCAAGGGCCCTTGAGGAGGACCCTTGCAAGAGTGGGCAAAAGTTGTCAAAAGACAGTGTCACCAACGGACGCCATAGATGGACCATTGGTCAATTAAGGGGACTTCAATGAAACTATTGATTGTAACTCATCCAAAATCCTGGAAGGTTCATTTTGCATAGTCTTTGACCAAAAAGACGGATTTGAAGCCCGAAAGGGAACAATGGCTGTCGATTGACCAACGATTCACCGATCGTGGCGTCGTTTATGGTCACTGTAATTTTCTGCATGTTTTTTATTATATCCAATTAATGAATTAAGGGTTTAGGTTGTTAGATATAGGATTATGGAAGCCTAATTAAGGTAATTAACCACCCATATAAAGGCCCCAACCCCAGTAGACCAATCTCAACTCACAAAACAAAACGTTGTTCCTTCTGTCTTTTTTCTTTGTCTAGTGGAAAGCTCCATTCAAGACCAAGCTAGGGAAGGGTTTAAGGGATGATAAAGGTTGATTTCCTCCATAAATATTTATTTATTAATCGGGTATGAGATCTAATTCACCTTTGATACCTCTTTCTTTCAAGGGTTCCATCAAATTGATTTCCAAAATTGAGTTTTCAAGTGGATTTTCATCGAATGCGAATCTGATGTTATGAACTAAATTGATTATAATTTATTTTGGATATTACGAATATATTAACATGTATTCTAACTTAATTATAATATGTCGTGATGGTTTGGTCTTGTTTTTAGAAGATGACCTTTACCCTTGAATCCTTGGTTTTTAATTTGATATGAATTAGCTTGAATTGGTTCAATTGGCTTGGTTATTGGTTGAATTACTACTAGATGATGTTTTTAATTTACCTAAGTACCTTGTATAAATTTGTGATCTAGTATTGAATTTTGATATAGTGATTTTTCTTACCTTTTTATCATATTGGTTATTGATTTAGGACGATGCATACCCAAATTCGGTTGAATTGAGGGTTTGGGGTAATACCTTGATGATGAACTACGAAGGAGAATTTTTAAGTCTTATGATCCCTATACTTCACTTCAAACACAGTTTAATTGTGATTAAGTCATAATGTTGTATTGGAGTATGCCTTTTGTTCGGATTGATAGAATTGTATGATGTTTAATTGAAACGTCTTAATTATGATTGTGAGGTGTTGACTTAAGATGTAATGTTATATGGAGGGCGAATTATTTACCAATGCTCTTTATCATGATATGAATATGTTAATGTGCTAACCTCACCTATACGAATCATAATGAAATGACAATACTCATGCAATTATTATTGGGCTAAGATGACGATGTTTATACAAGGGTTAGACCGTATGACCTACAATAAACTAATGATTAAGAAAGACATTAAAGACATTTAAAAAAGGGAATCTAGGTTAGCACCGAGTGAACTAGAGTTAGAAGTTTCCCTTCCCATATAGTGAAGGTATGATCACTAATTTTCTGTTGAGATTGGAGACTACAATGCATGTATCATAAAGAGGGTACCAACAGTATCTCCTACTTCTTGGACTATGTTTCCCCCATAGAAATGCTAGCTGTTATATCCGCGTAGTTGTTATGTGCATGTTTTTGTACTACCTTGGCAAGTAGTCCGCCTTCTTTAGGTGTAGGCATCCATGACACCAGATTCCACATTAACTCGTGTGGTCTATGTCGTTTAGGGAAAGATGTTCTCAAATGGTAAAATAAACTAAAGGATTGAATTGTAACTAAGATTATCTAAGGTGTTTAGCTTAGTCTAGGTAGGGGTATGGACTATACCTAAACAATGCACTAGTTATCCTTAAAGGATACATAAGAGGACATTCTTATGTATGAAAATGCTTATAAAATGCTATATGACATGTATATGATGAATTTGCACAGTGTTGATACTATGTTTTGATTGGTGTGACATATGAATATGTGTTAGTCTATATTGTTAAGGTATGAGGCTATGTACTCTTAAATGTTATGATATGTCAAGTAGGATGTTAGTTATGATTATTGTTGGATTACTTGATTAAGTAAGGTTATGGGACTTTGCATGGTCATTGCAATTGTTGACTTTATAGGGGTTCATTGGTAATGGTCTTGCTTTAGTTTTGTCGAAAGATGCTTTTATTCATGCTTTTTATTACTATCACTATATGATAGAGTTACTTTGTTATGTATTCAACTATATACTATGAATGGTGACTTGAATAGACAAAATGTTGTTGTACTTGTAATCTACATGCCTATGACATAATGAATATGCATAAGTTATTTTGTATGGTCGTGTTCAATGTGCATAAAAGTTTTTAATGAAAGGTGCATGCTTTATGAAATGTCTCTTCTTCTTAGCATGCTATAAAAGTATGTGTGTATATTGTCTCATACTTAGTACAAGTGGTGTACTAACACCTTTTGCTTCCTTTTTCCCTAACATTATAGGTTCCGGTAGTTTAAGTTCTTTTGAAGATGACTTGGATATCTTGATCATCCAAGTAGGGTAGGTCCTCACTTTCCGAGGGCGATGCAACTATCTAGCTATTTGTGTTTTTTTTTTAAGACTTCTATGTTTCGTTATTTTTCATTTAGTTAAAAACATTGTATTGCCAATGTGAGGCATTCTTATTTTTATATATAGGTTATGCCCAAGTACTTGTACTCTTATTTCATGGTTATGAGATGAGACTACTATTATGACTATGTTATATTTATATATTTATGTTCAATTAATGTAGAAGACTAAGTAATCCTCCAATACGAAGGGTCTATGTATACTAGATATTCATTATTCGAGTAGAATGTATATTAGATATTCATTATTCGAGTAGTTGTAATGAAAAGTAATTTAAATTTTCCGCTAAAATTAATGTATGAATGTAATGATATAAGCTAAGAGACAAGTCTTAGTACTCAAAGAGGACGACAACGCGGGTTACGTCGAGGGGATATTCGTTGATGTTACAAACTTGGTATAAGAGTATGAGGTTTAATATCTATGAGTTGATGTCTTTTTCAACCACGTATATGTAGGTTCATATTCATAATTGTGAAGAGCGCCGCATTAATGAATAAGAAGCTGTGATACGCATAGGAAACTCACTTTCTTAGAAGTCCAATATCGTGACTTTGTTGTGTTACTCTATGTGCTTTTTCATCTAATCCTCTTATTGTGATTATCGGCAACAAATACTCGAACGAATGTAGCACAAAGACTTGAATAAGAGGTTGCCAATGCGGGAGTTCCTCCCCGTGGTGATAAAGTTCCGCCTCTTGAGGAAAATGTTAATAATGCCAAGCCTTGGTGAATCCTCATCCTTCGACCGATGAGAACATAAAGGCGTCTCTCTTTCAAATTGCCTAAACCATTACCACCCAAGCACAAGGTGCCACTACTCAAGGCAAAACCATGACAGCCCAAGCTAATCGGGAGGTTGTACCACTAGCTCATCAAAAAATTTCTACAATGGCCTCGCGTCTAAGTGATTTTACTAGGATGAACTCTTCTTCTTTATAAGGGTCCAAAGTTGAAGAAGACCCCCAAGAGTACATCTATATAATCTACAAGATCCTCTATGCTATGGAGTTGTCTACTAAAGAGAAGGCCGAGTTGGACACCTATCAACTCATAGATGTGGTTCAATCATAGATGTCCAATGGGGACAATAGACCATTAAGAGGTGGACCCGCGACTTGCGAAGTGATCAAGAAGGATTTTCTTGATCTTTTCTTTACTAGGGAGAAGAGGGAAGATAAAGTGGTGGATTTCATCAACCTTCACCAAGTAGGTACGAGTGTCCATGAATACTCCTTGAAATTCACTAAATTATCAAAATATGATCCTTCTTAGGTTTTCGGTTCTAGAGATAAAATGAGCTATTTTGTGATGGGGTGTCGGATAAAATTTGCAAGAGGACTGTAATTCGCCTATTCTACATGAAAACATGAACATTGCTCATCTTATGGTTCATGCTCAAATTATAGAAGAGGCAAGGGCTAAGAGGAAGAGTTGAGATGCAAAGAGGGCAAGATTATTTGATTGAGGTCCTCTAAAGGGAAGGCTTTAGATACAAGAAAAACCTAGGGTTAAGAAGCAGGTTTCTAATAATGTTCCTTCTAACTTTACATAGGCTAGGGATGATTGGGTGTCTAACCCTAATCCTAATAAGGGAAGGGTACTAGTTCACCAACCGATTAGCCAATTTGTGGAAACTATGGCAAGAAGTACTATGGTGATTGTCTTAAAGGGATGGACGATTGTTTTGGTTGTGGTAAAAGTGGGCACACCGTTAGGGATTGCCCTAATGTGAGGGGTCAAGAAAAGGGTAGTGGTCAATCTCAAGCAAATGGTTAAAATGACTCTCCAAAAAAGAATCTCTTCTATTCTCTTCGCTCTAGGGGTGAGACTCTTTTTCCAATGTGGTGACCGGTATGTACTTTATCATCTTTTACCCCTCTAGAAGCTAAAAATTTGACATTTTTCCCGATATCTTTCATGAACCTTTTATAGTGTCTACCTCGGTGGGTGAATCAGTCGTTACAAAAAGGGTGTATAAAAATTATCCTATAATTTGTCCCAATAGAGTTTCTTATGTTGAGCTAGTAGTACTTGATATGCTTGATTTTAATGTAAGTTTTTGTATGGATTACTTGCATGCTTTCTTTGCCTCAATATTTTATAGAACAAGGGTGGTGAAGTTTACTTTCAAGATGAGACCGTTTTTTAGTGGAAGTGGGGAAATTCTAGTCCTAGAGGTCGTAACATCTCTTTTTTAAATCATGATAAATGATGTCTAAAGGGTGTTTATATAGTATCGTAAGAATCCATGATCTAGAATAAAAAATTCTTACCATTGAGTAGGTACTCGTAATGAGGGAATTACCGAGGTCTTTCCTAATGATCTTCCCCGTAAGAGTTGAAGGCTTAGCTCAAAGATTTACTAGAAAAAGGTTTCATTAGACCAAGTATTTCTCCAAGGGGTGCCCCATTTATTTTTGTGAAGAAGAAGCATGGATACCTTAGGATGTGCATTGATTACCACCGACTCAATAAAGCCACAATCAAGAACAAGTATCCCGTCCCTCGGATTGACGACTTATTTGATCAACACCAAGGGGTAAGCTACTTTTCTAATATTTACTTGAGATCGGGGTATCAACAACTTAGTGTGAAAGGAAAGAAAATACCAAAGACGGAATTTTGTACTAGACATGGTCACTATGAGTTCTTATTAATGTCCTTTGGTATCACGAATGCCCCAACGACATTAATAGATCTCATGAATAGAGTGTTTCAAAGTTACGTAGGGTCATTTGTCATTGTCTTAATTAATGACATCTTGACCATTCATAAAATGAGGGTGATTACATGAACTATTTGAGAGTAGTGTTAGAAGTGCTTAAGGAGAATCGATTGTTTTCCAAGCATAGTTTTGGTTAAGGTCGGTAGAATTTCTTGGTCATATCATCTGTAGTGACGGAGTTGAGATTTATAGAAAGAAAACTGAGACCTTGAAAAATTGGCCTAGTACATTGACTCTAACTAACATTAGGAGTTTATCTTGTCTAGCATGTTCTTATCGGAGGTTTGTGTATGGTTTTGCGTCCATTGCGTCTCCCTTGACTACTTTTACCCAAAATAGTAAGAAATTTGAGTGGTCGGAGGCATATGAGAGAGGCATCCAAATTTTGAAAGATAGGCTTACCTCCGCTTCGGTGCTATCTTTACCTGAGGGTACAAAAGGGTTTTTTTGTGTAATGTGATGCATCTTGGGTAAGTTTAGGGTGTGTGCCTATGAAACAAAGAAAGGTAATAGCCTATCCTTCTAAGAAACTTAAAGTGCGTCAGAAAAACTATACAACTCATGATCTTGAATTAGTGGCCCTGGTAATTTTTTTGAAAATAGGGAGGTATGACTTGTTTGGTAGTCATGTTGATTTATATACTGACAATAACAATCTTCAATAAATGTTTTACTTAAAAGTAGTTGAATATCCTATAAAGAAGTTTGTTAGAATTTTTGAAAGATTACCATATGAGAGTCATCTATCACCCCGAGAAGGCTAATGTGGTTGCGGATGCTCTAAGTCGTATGACCATGGATAGTGTGTCTCATATAGATGAAGCCAAGAAAGACCTAGTGAGAGATGTTCATATGATTGCTAGATTGGGTGTGAGGTTGGAAGATTCTCTAAATGGTGGTTTTATGGTCCACCATAACTCCAAGTCATCCTTAGTGGTTGAAGTGAAGTCCAAACAACAACTTGATCAAACATTGATTGAGTTAAAGGAATCAGTTCTTGGTAATCTTAATGAGGCATTCTCCTTAGGTATTGAAGGTTTCTTGAGGTAACGACGAAGATTGTGTGTTCCCAAGATAGATAGGTTGAGGAACCGGATCCTTGAGCAATCCCATAGGTCTTATTACTCCATTCATCCGGGTTCGACAAAAATGTACTATGACATAGCGGAGTTTGTTTCTAAGTGTCCAAAATGCCAAAAAGTGAAAGCGGATAATCAAAAGTCGGGTGGCTTGCTACAAGAAATCAAAGTTCCAACTTTGATGTGGGAAGACATCAATATGGATTTTATAGCAGTTTTATGTCACTTTCCGGAACCACACCTTAGAAGTTAGGGGCAATCTCGGATTGCAACCAGCGTACATTACCTCTCGGAGGGCTATAACAAGCCCTAACATATCATTCATCGCATAAACATAATGAAAAGTAGTGCGGAAATAAAAATTTTCACAAAAACATATCATAGTCTTTCAGAACTCTTTCATGTAAACTCATAGGAAATACTAAGTCTCATTCTCATCGAACGTAAGACAACATAATACTTTTGGGACACGGCCCATAAACAATACTAATATAAAAATACATAGTCGATTACATTACTTAAAATTGAAACGTAAGACACATCTATGACCTCGAGTCAAATGAGGACATACTTTGACTTCTCTTGAACTATGATTCGGTCCAAGTAGTCACTTCCAAAATTCTCCTTACCAACCAAAAACTATAGAGATAGATAAAATCATAGATTAGTACAATCACATGTACTAAGCATGACATATTGCATGAAAATCACGAAAACCGACATTTATTAGAAATATGATTTTTTTTATATTAAAATCATATTATAATCATAAGAAAAACATTTAACAACTAAGAAACACATAAAATAACATTTAAAAGATTAATCACATTTTTAATGTCACTTGAAAGTAAATCCGTTTCACTGTACAGAGAAATGATATCTTTTCCATTTAACACTTCTTAGAACATAGTCTCCTCCCTAAAAGCTATCCTAAAACCCACTTAAGCAAATCAAAGAGAGTCCGCCGATACAACCTCGCTAAGCATAGCTGAATGACCCTCCAAAATACTTATAATAAGTCACATACACACTTTAAAACATCAAAGCATCAACACATTGATAATATGACATTCTCCTTCCAAAGGATATCAAAATATTATGTAAATCAAGAAGATAACATCCATGGTTGACCTTTTTTGGACTAACTAAATAATCATTAGACTACCTAAGGCTTAGATCATGTCCAAATAATCAACATCATTCATATCTAGGGTCATTCTTAAGACTCATCTAGGTAAGATACGAAGTGACCATTCCTATTCCCCCTTCATACCTTAACTAGACAACCCTTAACTACTCTAGATAAGTATTTATTTAATTAACATACATTATAACAGAAGTCATTAGTTCATTGAGACTTATACATCACATAAAGGACATTCAAGTATTGTTTTTGGACAAGACCTAGGGACTCTAACTAAGACCTTCAAAACCTATTGTTCAATATCTAGATAGCGTCCCATACCACCACCTAAACTTCATAGAACTTCTCTAATGCTAGTAAGTGTCCCATATGATTAGAATAGGCAATAACAGACATAGACCATGATATCTAGACATTGAATCCAGAGTTGTAACCAACTTCAATGAGGGTAATTTACTTCGAAAGGTAGAACTACGAAACTTCCCATGTAGGCACATGGTGAACGTATATGAAGGGATTTTATGCACTCTAGTCTCACTCTCAAGTAGAGAGGCATTGTACTCCAGTATCATTCTAATTAATTATGTATTTCCTAAGGATTATATGATATCATTACATCCAATCAACCCTAAGTCCACATTCCTTTACACGAAGGATACCATTACGGATCTCGACTTCAACATTCATAACCTTAGCACTAGGTTTAAGGTTCCACGTACATGACCTTCTTAAAATCTTCTAAGGTCTCACATATATTTCATTCATACATGAAAAGGGTGATCTAATCCTACCTAGTCAAGACATCTCATATTAGCATAACATTCATACATACTTCAAGTAAGGGACACAAGTCTACCAAATAAGTCACAACATTCTTTTACCTTATCATATATAGAATATCATTCTGTAAAGCACATAGGATGACCATTATCATCTTTCTGTCACCATATACATTACTAAAAAATCATCAATATAACCATTATACACTCATATAGTTTAAGAGAAACCATCATGCATTAACTCTAAGACTACACATATAAGGACATAGTTGTAGTCTAACATGATCTCCTAATATACATCAAACTTTAACATTACTATCATATTGGTATATATGATCATACATCACATAATCCACTACACCATTAATAATAATACTTGAAGTAGTGCCGACAAGGACATGATCATCATAATACATAAAATAAGACCGACAAGGCTAGATCAAAGGCAAGTAAAGCACATAACACTGCCACCATCAGTAGACCATACAAATCACAACACAATTGAAGTCTAATTAACATCAAAATAAAGGAAATAGGGCAGATTACCACCATATCATAGTCAACACCTCAATTTGATGCTAAATCATCCTATTCAATACCATAAGGCCCTTACAAATGGCCATGAACAATAATTCAATATAGAAACGATTAGAATCAATGAAACTAGGTCGATTCATTAAATATTCATCAATCTAAGACAACATACATATTATATTATTAGAAATATTAGATCATTACACAGCCCATAGAAATCTACACCATAATTCATCAACATTAGATCAATATAAAGTAACCCATCATAGACAAAATCTAGAGTTCATCCAATTCATGGGTTCATAGTTAATATAGGTTAAAATCATTAATAAAATAAAAAATTAATCCATGATAAACGTTTAAAAACAACTGATGCAAGAACACATTGTAGAATCATGATGTTTGACAATTCAACTTTAGAAAAAATATTGAGTATGGGTCTTTGATGAAGAGAGTTTCAAGGATAAAAATCCATATCTCGATAATGATAATTCTTCACTTTGATAATGAATCTTCACTAAATTGAACAATCCAAGATCTTCCTTGACTATGGACTTCAATGAAGTATTGAGGAATTTCTAAGGGATTTTGGGATTTCGATTTGGAAGAATGAAATCTTCAAACTGTTAAACACTTATATAAATATTTAAAATACCAAAAATAACCTTAAGTAACCGCCAATAATCTTATTTGTAAGTGTGTTGAAATTACATGTTCATCCCTCACTTGGCAGTGAACTACACGCAGGAAAAGACTCCGTTCAACGGTTACCCATCGACGGTTACCCATCGATGGGGCGTCAGTCCACAGAAGGACTCTCCTATCCTCTGTTGAGGGGTTCAAATATTTGAAAATTGCAGATTTTCTCCCTAGTCTATGTAGCATACAATGCCCAACACCTACGGGGCGTCGACCAGGCAACTGGCTGTTGTTTTCCATTGATAGGTGGGACTGCCTTGGGTAGTTTTGTCCACGAACATGAGTCCTTAGTGAAGGACAATTGAATGGTCCTTGAAGATGTTTTCTTGGGAATTCTAAAACTAAAAATGCCCGTATACAATTTTAGGACATCTACACGAATTTCACCCAAAATGAATATGTAAAACTCGATGAAACATGCGTAGACACTGAAGGTCATTTCAAGGCACATCTTTCAAACGTCATGGACATTCTTGGATATTTTACCTACAAACTCCACGAAAATTGATACACAGCCTATACCTTACCTTATAGAAAAGTATGACAATTACCCATAAACCTCTATCAAGTCAACAAGCGCAATATAAGCAAAGCCCCATAACCTTACTCAATCAAGTAACCCATGAAGAATCATGACTAACACCCTACTTAATATAACATGACATTTAGATATACATTTCATCATGCATTAAAAATATAAACCAATATGTACTCATAAGTGAACTAGTCAACATATAGTATAAATAATGTGGAAGTCCTTCATTTACATATCATAAAACATCATATACATAAACATACACAAGAACATCCACCTAAGAATCCCCTCAAGGTTAACTAGTGTAATGTTTAGGTATAATACCATACCCCTACCTAGATTAAGCTACATCCCTTAGGTTATCCTAGTTAGAGTTTAATTCTTTAATTCATTTTACCTTTGTGGAACATCTGGACTTAACCTAGATAGACCACATGAGCCTGTGTGGAATGCGGTGTCATAAAACCCTACACCGAAATAAAGCAGACTAATATCCAAGGTATTACCAAAACATTAAACATAGAAACTACGTGGATAAGTATTCCTATGGGCAACATAGTTCAAGAACTAGAAGATATAGTTGGGACCCTCCTTATGATTCATGCATTGTACTATCCAATGTCAAGATTTCTTTAGTACTCCTGCTTTCCCTATGTGGGAAGGGATACTCATTAATCTAGTTCAATCGTTGTTAAGCTCGAGTACCTTATTGATATGTGTTTAAACCTTTAATTATCATTCATAGCTTAGTTTAGGTCATAGGGTATACACCATGTATAATCATCATCATCAATATCTCAATAAGAATTGTATGAGTATAAGTCCTTCCATTATAATTTATATAAGTGAGGTTAAGACATTAGCATTTCATATAACAATAATGCACATTGATAGTCCTCAACATCCTTATAACACATACACTTCAATAAACCTCACAACATACTCAAGAAATTTCAATTAAACATTATACAATCATATTGATCTTAATACAAGTCATATTCCAATATAACATCATTACTTAACCACAATTAATCACAATTGGAAGTAAAGATAGAGATCATGAGACTTACAAAGTCTCCTTCATAGTTCATCTTTTAGGCCTTACAATACACCCTCAATTCTGTCCTATTTAGATATTTAATAATATAATTCAATATAAACATGAAACGACACTAGGAGAGTCATTATACTATAATTCAATAAAAAATCAAAGCTTATAACAAGATACTTGGGTCAAATTTCATGAACTAGATCACCTATGAAGATTTAGTATCAAAGAATACAATTCATCTTAATTTTTTCATTATTAGTGTAAAAACATCAACTAATAGTTATTTAACCAATAATCAAGCCAATGAATAAATCACAACCCAATTCACATCAAGACAAACCTAGGGTTAAGGGTTATGGATCATGCTTTTCAATTTAGACCAAACCATCACATATCATCATAATCAATTTAAAATACATGTTAATATATTCATTATATCCTAAAGAAACCATAAAAAATCAGTTCATCACAGCAAATTCGTCATTGGATGAAACCCACTTGAAAACATAAGTTTTAGAAATACATTGAAAGAGCCCTCTTAGAAATAATTTCTAGACATGAAGAAACCTATGTTAGGCTTTAAGAATCGTCTTGGATTTTTGAAATGTTACAATGATGGACTATGAAACCACCATTTGGAGAATCTTCTAACTGCACACTTTAACTAGCCAACCTATAAACAACTTTCATATGATCTTTTTTCTCTTCTTCCACACGAGACACACTTGCCATAGTCATACTACTCAAAGCATGAACATCCACATTCGCCTTGGAATGGTTGTAAAGGACACTCATGTCGTAATCCTTCAAAAGTTCTAAGCATCTTATCCGTAAGAGATTCAACTCCTTTTGTGTAAAAACATATTGAAGACTTTTTTGTTTGTAAATACATCAATATGCACACTATACAAGTAGTGTCTCCATATTTCCAAGGAAAAAACTATAGCAGCTAACTCAAGATTATCAGTTGGATAATTCTTCTAATGAATGTTGAGTTTCCCAAAAGAATAAGCTATAAGTTTTCCATGTTGCATGAGGACACATCCCAATCCCACTCGGGAAAAATCATCATATACTACAAATCCTTCATTACCCTCCACTAATGTCAACACTGGGCAGAGTTAAACACATCTTTCAACTATTGAAAACCTTTCTCACAAGATTCCGATAACTAAAACGTCACCCTTTTTGGTCAATGTTGTCAAAGGAGAAGCAATGGACGAAAATCCATCAACAGACCTTCTATAATACCCGACTAGACTCAAGAAACTTCTTTTGTTTGAGTGAGTCAAAGGTCTAGGGCAATTTCTGGCTGCATCCGTCTTTTTTGGATCAACCTCTACACCATCACCTGATATAATATAGCTAAGAAAAGCAACTGACCTCAACCAATATTCACACATACTAAATTTGATGTACAGCTGATTTTCTTTGAAGACTTACAAGGCTAACCTTTAATGACCCTTGTGCTCATTTTAATTCTTGGAGTATACCAACATATCATAAATGAGCACAATCACGAATGAGTCGAGGTATCTTGCAAAACATTATTCATTAGGTCCATAAATGCAGCCGGGGCATTTGTTAACCCAAAAGACATATCTACAAATTCATAGTGACCTTATCCAAATTTAAAACCTAGTTTGGGAACATCGTACCTCTCATCCTAAATTGGTGATATCCCGAACCTAAGTCAATCTTTGAAAAGTGGCTAGCACATTCTGGTTTATCAAATTTATCATCAATCAGAAGAAGAGGATACTTGTTCTTTATGGTGACATTATTAACTTAGGAATATTCAATACACATCGTAAGAGACATATCTTGTCAAACCGGGAGAATACACCCCAGATGATACCGGCGATGTAAACCTCTCAGAGGTCGCAGACAAGCCTCTTCTTAGATTTCAGCACAATCGTAAAGTTAAATTTAGCCGAAAAATTAAAGATTTTAACATACTATTGAAGTATATATAGACTTTATAACAATCTAAAAGTTCAAATCTGGACACAACCAATAAATAGTCAATATAAAATATAGGCTTTAATAAAAAAAGAATCCAAAGAAAACATGATGGAAATATATAATGCAAATATCTACTTATGTCTTCATAAGCTGAAAAATAAATGATAGCATCCCTAACATAAGAACCTAGAAAGAATTGGAGAAAGAGTTCCAAGCTTATTCAAATCACCTCCTTAATCTTATATGGCCGGAACCTATAGTTGTAGTAATATAAAGTAATGGGGTTTTACGCATCATGTAGTAAGTATGGGTAGATACACATAACACATAAGGACATGCATCAAAAAATATCATTTATCATTTCAGTAGAAAACATGTTATGTCATATAAAAGTCGTCAATGCATATACTAGATAACCTATACAAGTTAAGGATTCCATCAACTTAAATCATGATCATAATAAAAAACACATTAGCGTAGATTTATATTAGCTTTTTACATTCAATGGATCATATAGCGAAGCATACAAAACACTCCCAATGATCTCATCCCCAACCTACAAGTGAAATGGTAATGTGAAGTCCCGTAACAACAAACAACCAAGTAGATAAGAAAGGAGACCATAAGTAAAGCTTTGCTTCATATAACTTGTCACATAAGTAGTCATCATTTCATATTGAAATATAAACCATTAACATGTTCACCATAATAACTATCATCATATAAGAGTAACATCATTTATCATAAAAATATATCTTTTATGTCATCATATTACATAAGAATAATCTCCTAGGACTTCCCTTAGAGTCAACTTGTGCAATGTCTAGGTAGAGTCCCATACCTCTACCCATACTAATCAAACTTTTCAAGACACCCTAGTCAATGTATATTTACTTGCCTTTTATTTTATATTAGGTAACACTCTCCTTAACCGACATAAACCATGTGAGATAAAAATTGAATCCGGTGTCTTCCCTACACCGAATAGAGGTGGCTTACCAGTAAAATTAAAACCTATGTGACATTGCTTTCTAGGTGGATCAACTAGATAGTATCCAATGGTAGCAACATAGATGAAGAACTACGAGATGAATTAGAGATACATAGTTACAGTTACATCGAAGCCTTAATCTTATGAGAATCATTGTGCACCTAACTTCCAATAGGGAAGGGAAACTTCTCATATCTAGTCCATCGGTGCTTAGCTTAAGTCCCTTTTTCTTGAAATAACCTTTAATTTTTCTTTTATCATAAACTTATCATAGGTTATAGGTGGTTAACTCCCTGTATAAACATGATCATGATCTCTTTTACTATTAGATGAGATTTCCTTTCATCGCAACCCTTTATCTGTGAGATTAACATAAAATAGGCTTCTTTTGTAAAGCATAAAAGATATTATCATAGATTTCATTTTCGTAGTTTTATCATGATCACACATTTAACGTGTTTATATTGAAGCATATACACATAAAAACATCATACATACTTTCTTGACATAACATCATGATTCATAGGTTAACATAAACATTGTAGATTAATCACAACTTTAGAACACTTACCTCTTGCTTCCAAGAACCTTATTCATCTTAGACATTTCATAATCATACTTAGTGAAACACTCAATAACATACAAAATAAAAACACATCAAATCATGTAAAAGATTAATGCATAGCGTACGAGAAGGGAAATGGGCCGTTAAATTGTTCATTCAAGTCTTAATCCCAATCCTAACGCTTTCACAATGTCAAAGACCATAAACAGCCCATTCGAAATAATCACTTAGATATATATCATGTATCACACTTCATTCAAATATTATCAACAAAATACGCAACAATTCGTGTAAAATTAGCTATGAAAAACGTTTACTATTCATTGGAAATCATAAATCTAGGGTTAGGAAGAAAATTTGTTCTGTAGAGTAAAAACCCTAGTATTGAAGTTGTTGAAAACTTATCTTCAAAAAACCCATTGTGTAAAATAATCACAAGAGTGAATAACTCATACCTTATACATGATGAATCCACGAAAATCTTATTGGCAACTTCAAAACCTTAGTCTTCTTCCTTAAGCTTTTCTTGTTTTTCAATGGACTTTGGAAAAGAGAGCCTTCTTGAGAGATTTAGAGAATTTATGTTTGATCTAATTTGGGACGTGTAAAAGTGGTCGAAAACTGACCTAATATACATATATAGTCGTCCCATGAAATTACTCAAAAGACCTTCAACTTAAATTACCACAACCCCTCTCTTAAATTGACTAAAAATAGGAGAGCATTTGACTTAGCCAAATCTAAAAATTAAATAATAAAGTTGCTTATTGAATTAATTAAGTGACCTAGGTTAATTACTAATGTATCCCTAAGTTACTTATACCATAACCAACCCCTTTGGGCAATCCTAGGTTAAATACTAGGATGTTTCTTAGTTAGTTACTCGACTAGTGTCACCCGGTTAGGTTTTAGGATTTTTGTTATACTAGTTAGATTATTTTAGTAAATCCTAGGTAAGTTAGTTAGTTAGGTAAGTTACTTCGATCCTAGGACTGATTAGGAATCTAGTCTCCATGTGGATTCACCCGCACGTGCGCCTTTTCCCTCACCGCCCTAACCGAATCTGGTTGGGGCTTGGTCGCTTGGTCTCTTGCACATTTGTTGTTGTACATTTATTGTCCAAAGAAATGCACTATATACTTGGGGACTACTTAATCTACATGCTCACTTTAAATGATCATGTCCTATGGTACCTAGTCTTGACACTTGGATGTCTTGTACCTAATTTATACAACTAAGAAATCTATATGTTAGCTTAGGGTCCTCATTGCAGGTACAATTCCTAAACAAGCTTGGATTGGAGCATTTGAATAACAATGTATGTCTTAATACATAGAAATTGGATAAACATCAAAGTGTATTTTAAGTAACTTGTTAATACAGAGAAATTGGCTAACATGCTAAAGCCAATATTCTCTAACATGGCCAATGTTACTCAATATTGGGCATTGGGATATCAATGTACCCCAATACAAATTATAAAAACCTGATAGACTCTTCACTGGACAAGTACATTTTCTTGAATAGTACATTATCCTACCTTTAGGAACATTCGTCCTTGAATGACACTAAAATCTTTTGGAGGTAAGGAAATAAATTCAATACTAGCAGCACAACAAGCACATAATGTATCACTACACTTAGAACTCAACTCATGATGCACAATCATATACGAGCTACATATTCATAACACATATTGAGGAAATTTTTTCTCAACCTTATCATAAGATCAAAATGCATCAAAGAGATATCATGCAATTATTCTTATCAAGACAACAACAAAATTGAAAAAAAATCATAGGTGTACATGTTTCACATAAGTGCAAGAATAGAGTTTGAAGGAATTTTAATTGACTTGGGGAGTAGCTCCCGCATTCGCAATCTCTTCTCCTACAATTCTCGTGGCTGTTCTTACTGTTTTCATCTCCTATATACACAATAAATTTATTGGATGCTAAACAACACATAGTGTCAAAACTGTAAAGGTACGACATAAGAGTATCAAGAAATATAACTTTACTAGTGATCACATACACTCTCATCCACAATTGTGTCTCGATTCACAACAATGAAAAAGACACTAGGTAATGTTGTTTTGCGAGAAATTGATCCTAATGAAATTTCACCTAATGTTCTGATATCAAGTTTGTCACGCCCGGAGAATACACCCAACATGAGACCAGAGTCGTTAACCTCTAAGAGTTCACAGACAAGCCTCTTTGTAGCGTTTATCACAATCATATAATTATATTTAACGGAAAAATTAAAACTTTTAGCTTAATAATTTAGTAAATTTAGACTTCATATTCATAATTCATAAGCCATACGATATTCTAGGGAATTATCTCATACATACATACATACATATATATATATATATATATATATATATATATATATATATATATATATATATATATATATATATATAAACTATCTAAGAGTTCAAATCTAGACATGGCCAATAAATAGTTAATATGTCATATAGGCCTTAATACAAAAGAATCAAAACAAAACATGATGGAAATACATAATCCGAATATATACTGAAGTCTTCTTAAGAGTTCCAAGCTTCTTCCAATTGGCCTACTTAAACATCAATGGATTGAACGTACAGTTATAGTTAAATAAAGTAATGGGGTTAGTACGCCACATGTACTAAGTATGGGTATATGCACATAACACATATAGACATGCATGAAAAATAATTATTTATCATTTAATTAGAAAACATGGTAAGTCATATAAAATTCTTCAATGCACATACCATATAATGTAAACAAATGAAGGATTCCATCAACTTAAGTCAGTATAACAATCGAAGACACATTAACATAGAGTCATATTATCTTTTCACATTCAATTGATAATATAGCGTAGAATACAAAACACTCACCAATGATCCCATTCCTAACCTACTAGTGCAATGGTCATGCGAAGCCCTATAACCCCACACAACCAAGTAGATAAGATGGGAGACGATAAAAAATATTTTTCTTCATATAACTTGTAACATAAGTAGTCATCACTTCATATAGCAATATAAACCAATATCATATTCATCATAATTACTAACATCATATAAGAGTAACATTATGTATAATAACATATATCTTTCATGTCATCATATTACATAATAACAATCTCCTAGGACTTCCGTTAGAGTGAACTTGTGCAATGTCTAGGTTTAGTCCTATACCCCTATCTATACTAAGCAATATCCTCAAGTCACCCTAGTCGATGTTCATTTATTTGCCTTTCATTTTACACGAGAGAACATTCTCCTTAATCGACATAGATCATGTGATCTAAACATGAAATCTGGTTTATTCCCCACCATGAAAAGAGGTGGTCTACTAGCGAAACTAAAACCTACAAGACATAGCTTTCTAGGTTGATCCACTAACTAGTGTCCTATGGTTGCAAAATTGTTCAAAAATTAGGAGATATAGAGACTCATAGTTCCACATTACATGGCAGCCTCAATCTTATAAAAATCATTATCAACCTACCTTCCACTAAGGAAGGGACAATTCTCATATCATGTCTGCATGTGCTTAGCTTAAGTCCCTTTTCTTGATATAACCCTTAAGTTTTCTTTCATCATAAACTTGTCATATGTCATAGGAGTTTAACTCCTTGTATAAACATGATCATGAGCTCTTTTAGTATTAGATGAGAATTTCCTTCATCACAACCCTTCATATGTGAGATATACATAACATAGTCATCTTGTGTAAAGCATACAAGAGAATAATATCATAGCTTGTATTTTTTTAGTCTTATCATGCTGTCACATTTAACATGTTCATAGCCCATAATATACATATAAAAGTATCATACATACTTTCATTACATAACATCGTGTTTCATAGGCTAACATCAACATTGTAGAGTGATAACAACTTCAGAAAACTTTCCTCTTACTTCGAAGAACCTCATTAATATTACTATTCATAATCATACTTAGTGAAATACTCAATAAAATAATCAAGAACAACTCATCAAATAATGTACAAGATCAATGTGTAGCGTATCAGAAGGGAAACAGGTCGTTAGAGCATTCATTCAAGTCTTAATATCAAGCCTAAAATTACACGTTATCAAATACCATAAACCGCCCATACAAAACCATAGATTATATAAGTATCATGTATCACACGTCATTCAAACATTATCAATCAAATATTCAGCAATTTGTGTGAAATTACATTTGGAGAACATTAACTTTTCGTTCGAAATCACAAATCTATTTTGAGGAAGAAAATCAGTTTTGTTGAGTAAAACACCTAGTATTGAAGTTCTTGAAAACATATCTTGAAAGGAACTATTGGGGGCTGGAATACCAAGATTGAAAATACCATTCCATATGGATGTAGAATTCACAAAAATCTGATTGGAAATTTCGAAACCTTGGTCGTCTTCCTTAAGCTTTTCTTGTTCTTGAATGGAGTTTGGAAAAGAGAGTGTTCTTGAGAGATTGAGAGAATTTTCATTTGATTTGATTTGGGAATTGTAAAAGTCGTCTAAACTGACCAAATATATATATGGAGAGAGAGTCTTCCTAGGAATTACCCAAATGACCCTCAACATAAAATAAAAAAATGCCCCTCCTAAATTGACTAAAAATATGAGAATTCGACTTAGCCAAATCTTAATTTTTTAAAGGATTTCAGCTTTGACTAGGATTTGGAATTCAATAATTATGTTTCTAATTTAATTAATTAAATGACATATGGTAATAACTAAAGTACCCCTAAGTCACTAGGACCATAACAAAACCCTTTTGGACCATCCTAGGTTAGGTACTACGATGTTTCTTTAGTTATTACCCGACTAGTGTCACCCGGTTAGGTTTTAGGATTTCGGGTACACTAGTTAGTTTATTTTAATTAATCCTAGGTTAGTTAGTTAGTTAGGTAACTAATTTATATCCTAGAACTGGTTAGGAAACTATGCACCATGTGGCTTTACCAGGACGCGCGACTGCTCCCTAACCGCCATAACCGAATTCAGTTGGGGCTTGGTCGCTCGTTTACTTACACATGTGCTTGCACATGTTTTGCACATGTATTTAACATGTGTTGCTTCACATTTATTGTCCAAGGACCCTCACTATGTACTTGGGCACTTCTTAATCTAAATGATCATTTTAATTGATCAAATGCTATGGTACCTAGGCTTGACAGTTGGATGCCTTGTACCTAAAGTGAACAACTAAGAGATTATTTTTTTTCTTAGGGACTTATTTGCATGTACAATTCCTAAAAAATCTTTGATTGGAGCGTTTGAACATTAAAGTATATCTAACTACATAGAATTTGTCTAAACATAATGTGTATTTTATGTTTTTTATTAATACATAGAAATGTCGCTAACACCCTTAAACCAATATTCTCTAACATGCCCAATATTACTTAATATTGCGCATTTAGATGTCTATGTACCCCAATAAAAATTCTTGAAAAACATAAAAGACTTTTCACTAGACAAGTACATTTTTTTGAATGTTACATATCGTTCTTCTTAACTACTAAGTACTTGAGTTGAAGCTTCAACTTTTTCAATTTAGGCAGAGCTATCCTATATGGAGGAGAAGAAATGGAGTTCGTATCCGGCAATAAATCAATGCCAATGTCAATTTCCCATTTGGGAGGAACTCCTTGAAGTTCATTAGGAAAAACCACAGGGAATTCCATCATTACTGGGACTGCCTCAATAGAAGGAGTTTCACATTCTAGGTCCTTAACACTGACAACATGGTATAGAGAACCCTTGGCTATCATCTTACAAACCTTTAAGAAAGAAATTATTTGACCAGTTGGCATAAAATTTTCCCTCTTTCACTCTAGAATGGGTTCATTTGAGAATTAAAACTTTACTACCCTTGTTCTACAATCTAAGGAAGCAAAACATGCATAAAGAAAATCCATACCCAAGATGATATCAAAACCAAACATGTCAAGTCCTACCAAATATATAAGAGTAACTCTATTGGAATGCATTACAGGACATCTCATATAGACTCTTTTCTCAATCATAGAGTCACCCATTGGGGTACAAATCGAAAAGGGTTCAATGAAAACAACGATAAAATCTACAAACTTATGTGACAAAAGAAAGAGTAGCACATGATCAATCAAAGCATAAACATTAACCGAGAAAACTTGTAACATACCGTTACAACGTTGGGAGAGTTATGTTTTTCACCCCTAGCCTTGAGTGCATAGAACACAATTCATTTTTGGAGGTTCAGAACAAGGACCTGTTGGTTGATCTTTGCAATTCCCTTTGCCTTGGATTCTCACATTAGGACAATCTTTCACCCTATGGCCACCCTTGCCCCAACCATAGAAACTATTCATCCCAACAAGACATTCACCCACATGTTTTTACCACACTTACTATAAGTCGTTTTGCTTTTGGTGGATAAACATTTCTACCATTTTTATGTTTAGAATTAGAACCTCTATGATTGAGATTCTTTGATAAATTTGAAGAGACTTGATTCGAAAAACTCTTTTTGAAATTAGGCTTGTCTTAAACATCAAGTCTATTCTTAGAAGAACTACTTTCGAAAGACCTTGTCTTCTTAGCTTATCTATTTCTCTTCCATAGAATACTATATTCAACTTGTTTAGCATGAACCATCAATATATAAAGATCCATATTGTCATGAAGCATGGATACACCACATTCTTCTTCAAGCTATTTGGACACGCCAGTTACATAACGACTCATTTCATCCCTAACATTTGAAACCAATGAAGAGGCGTATTTGGACATCTTTATGAACTTTAAGGATTATTCTTTAACACTCATACCTCCTTGAAAAAGTGTAATGAACTCCTCCACATTCGCTTCCCTTGGATTCTATTGAATGAATTTGACAAGAAAGTCCTTTATGAAGATCTCCCAAGTCACGGGACCACCTCGTAAATCCTTACTATCCTCCTACTTATTGTACCATTTCCTACCACATCCTTGAGTTGAAAGGCATCAAGCTGAACCTTCATATTAAAACTCAAACCCATACAAAACAAGATCTGATAGACCTCATCAGTAAAATCTTCGGGGTGTTCATTAACTATTTATCCAAAGAAAATGGAAGGAATCAACCTCGTGAAATATCTTAGACAGCTTGCCATAGTACTAGCATATTGATTTTCTCAAGGAACAACCTCTCTGTTAGCTTGTGTCGTAATGGCTTGATCTTGAGAGGTGATGGATTGGACCATTTAAAATAGGGCGTCCCTAACCTCACCATGCGTTACGGCCGTAGGATTGATCAGAAGTTGCTCATTCGCCGCAACTTGCACTTGAGGAGGAATTTTTTTGCCTTTGGGATTAGCTCCCGCAATCGCAATCTCATCTCCTACTCTTCTAGCAGATATCCTTCTTGTGTTCATCGCCTATAAACACAAGAAAGGGATTAACTTCCAAAATACATATAGTATCAAAACAATAGAGACACGATATAGGATTACAAATGAAAGAAAAGTTTTCTAGACATCATATAGCCTTTTATCCATAATTGTGGTGTTCTTCACAACCATGAAAAACAAAGTAGGTAATGTGGTTTATTAGATATTGATCCTAAGGATATTTAACCTAATGCTCTACTACCAAGTCTGTCAAACCGAGAGAGCATCCTCAGATGCGACCGGCGTCAGCATCCTCTCAAAGCACTCATATAATGCCTTAGAATTCGTAAAAACATGTCATCAATTAATATTGCAGAAAAAATAAAACTTTTAATACTATGTGAAGTATATTTAGACTTCATACTTAACATTCATAATAACATATAATATTCAAGAAAAATGGTCTCGCGTGTATAAAATCATCTAAAACGTTAGAATTTGGACTTAGCCAATAAATAGTAAATATGCCATACATGAGTTAATACATAAGAATCCAAAGAAAATAAGTGGAAAAAGAATATTCTTAAAACTAATAAAGTCTTCGTAAGATAGAATAATGTAAAAATAGCATCCCCGAACATGACGACCTACCAACACTTGGACAATGAGTTCCAAGATTCTTCAATAGATCATCAATCTACATTTTTACCAATATAAAGTAATGGGGTTAGTATGCCACACGAACTAAGTATAAATATAGGAACATAACATTTAATGGCACGCATGAAAAAGGATCATTTATAACTTCTTTGGAAATCATGATAAGCCATATGAAAGTCTTCAGTGCACATGCCATATATTGAGGATTCCATCAACATAAAGCATGATCATAATCAATGACATATAATCATAGAGTTATGTTAACAATTCTTACTCAAAAAATATTATACAAATAACATACTAAACATTTAACAATGATCACATCCCCAATCTACAAATGCAATGGTCATATGAAGCCCCATAACCCCAAAAAACCAAATATATAAGATAGGAGACCATAAGTAAAGGTTTGATTCATGTAACTTGTAACTTAAGTATTCATCACCTCATAAATCAAAATATGGACCAATAACATGTTCATTGACGCAACCAACTTGATATTAGTGTAACAAGGTGTATCATAATTACCATATCTTTCATATCATCATATTACATATGAACAATCTCCTAGAACATTCTTAAGAGTTAAATGGTGCAATTTCTAGGTAGAGTCTCATACCCCTACCTAGACTAAGTCGATTCTTCAAGTCACCCTAGTCAATATCAATTACTTGTCTTTAATTTTACATGAGGGAACATACGCCTCAACCGACATAGACCATGTGTGCAGATTAATTTCTTTCTTAAGGATTTGGTAAGCATGAAACTATATCACTGTCGTTCTAGTAAGACCCATAGGAGCAAGCAACCGATCTTGTAGTGTTCCGTCCTACAATAAGACTTGCCAAAGACTTGTATTATCCAATACGTGTGATATAAGTTGAGTAATATCGAAGGCCATTTTAATTATTAAATTATTTTCATTTATATTACTGTTTATATAATCTTTGCTATAACATGAAGATTATTATAAACAAAGTTAATTAGAATATAAAAGAGTTAATAAAACAATAAATTATCCTTCTTATTTAAATAAATCACATGATTTCTAACAGCCCAGAAAACCTACAGATTGTTCTTTTCATGCTTCCTATATTGTGCCATAAACATTAATATAATACCATTAAGAGGATCGAAATTGCCGAAATAATCGAAAGTGAAAAGAAAATAAAAGACTTACAAAATAGGCAAACTTGTTTATTGATCCTCAAACATTTTACAGCAAGAGAAATACATAGATTTTTCAAGCAAAATTTATGTTCGTGAATTTTCTAATGCTTTAAATAATTTATTACATCGCCTTATATAGACAAAAGAGGATAAGGAAAATCGTAAAGCTTATTTTCTTATTGGCTATTCGTTTTCCTCCATTGCTTTTGCTTTTGATAAAGCAAGATAACTTCTTTATTATTCTCCACTACTTTTGCTTTTTACAAGGCATCTTTTCCTTTCGACTTTATCTTTAGTAAAGTCCTTGTCTGCCACCATTCTTTGCTATTGTTTATGATAAGGTCCTGGTTGGCCATGCTTTCTAGGTGCTGACTGGGTCCTCTTATTTTTTATGATGAAATTCATTATTCCATTTTTAATATCTTAAAAATGAATCCATCTCTTTGAAGATAATCAAAATGGAATAAAGAATTTCATCATAAAAAATAAGAGGAACCAGTCAACACCTACAAAGCATGGCCAACTAGGACCTTATCATCAACAATAGCCAATAAAGGTACGAGACAAGACTTTACTAAAGATAAAGTCAAAAGGAAAAGTTGCCTTCTCACAAGAAAAAGTAGATGAGGAAAATAAAGAAGTTATCTTGCTTTATCGAAAGCAAAAGCAATGGAGGAAAAGGAAGAGCCAATAAGAAAATAAACTTTACGATTTTCCTTACCCTCTTTCGTCTATATAAGGCGATGTAATAAATTATTGAAAGCATCTGAAAATTCACGAACATAAAATTTTCTTGAATGCTCTATCTATTTCTCTTGCTGCAAAATGTTTGAAGATTAACAAAGAAGTTTGCCTATTTTGTAAGTCTTTTATTATCTCTGCATTTTTTTATTATTTCCGCAATTTCGATGCAAACTTTGTAATAATTGTCTACTTGTTGTGATGAAGAGCATGGTATGAGTCCTAATGGATATATGAGATGTGGTCATGTACTTATAATCACTAGATTGGTCATAATGACTACATGATCAAGGTTATATATAGGAATGAATTTTTCCTCACTTGCTATGTTGATGTATGAATTGGATCATAAGGCTTGTAGTCTTATGATAGGTTTACTAAGTGTTATGAGGTTGTGGGGTTTTACATATGCATTGCACTAGTAGGATTTTCACTAAGGGCTTATAGTGTATTAATGTGAAATGAAGTATGAATATGTGCAAGTTAATGTAGCTTCCTGTAATATGGTTACAGTATTGACTTAAATGTAACTTTGAGGTATTACACTTCTATGATGGTATGTGTTGACTGTGTAAGTTGTAGGTATAGTTTTCCTTGTGGCCTTAAGATGATTCATTGCACCAAGTATTAATAGATCATAACATGGGAAGTTATGAAGTTAAAGTAAACATGTTAATTGTTAAAAAAGAATATGCTTACCGTAAACGGAAAGTAGGTTACTGTAATGTGAAATTATATATGGTTTAAATTTTATATGTCATTTTATATGATATTTGTCCTTTGAATATTTATAAATGAAGTATATGAATGATTCAAATTCTATTACATAAATGTTTTATGAAAATTTACTCAAAAGGCATGAAGTAAATTTCAAGAAAATTTCTCTTTTAATGCACGTTTTTGGATTGTTTCAATACTTAGTGCATTTTTGTACTAACTCAATTCTTCTATACTCTTTACACAAAGTGTAGGTTATGATGCTAAAATGATGGTCTCTGTAAATTAGCTTAATATGTTATCAACAAGCTCAAGGAAAGGAATCCTTAAGACCAAGGATGTCCTAACGTCTAGTTTACTATAGAGTTATGAATAAGTCTACTTATGTATTATGTTGTACGGGCCGTGTCCCTAAAGTACTCTTATGATGTTGAGTCTAGGATGGCAATAAGAGACTACAATATTTAACTAAGTATGATGATATTCTATATATATGATGTAATATTTCTAGCACATGATGCGCTGAGAAAGTTTTATATTTTCCCTAAATTACATATGACAATGCGATGAATGATAACTATGGGCTTTTGTAAGATCTACGAGAAGTCAAGTACGCCATATTATTTCTATGAAGAGCTCCCTGGATGTGATGAAATGTCATGGTGAACGTCAATGTGAATGTTGATGTGAAAGTCAATGCAAACGTGAATGTCAACATAAACATCAACATCAACATGAACGTTAACATGAACGTCAACGTAAACTTAAATGTTAACATCAACACAAACAACTACAAAAATGTAAACATCTATATAAATTAAAACGTCAATAATAACATCAACATAAACATCAATGTCAATGTCAACATCGATGTCAACATCATAGTCAATTGAACATTAATGTCGTCATCAACATTAATGTAATCATCAACGTAAACATTAATATGAACATCAACATCAATGTTAACGTCATTGTGAACATCAACGATAATGTAAAAATCAATGTAAATGTAAACGTCAATGTTTATGTCAACATCACGTAAATGTTAACGTGATCGTCAATTTCAAGGTAAATATGAATGAAAACTTCAATGTAAACATGGATGTTAACGTCAATGTGTTATCAGCCTCAACAAAAATGAAAATATCAGTGTGAACCTCAATGTTAATGTTAATGTAAACATCAATGTAAATATGAATGTAAACGTCATCATCAACATGATCATGAATATAAACATTAATGTCAACGTCAATGTCAAGGTTAAAGTCAATGATAACATCAACGTGAACATCAATGTTAACGTTAATGTCAACATCAACATAATACTCAACGTCTACATCAACGTCAACGCTAACATGAACGTCAATATGTATGCCAACTTCAACGTCAATGTCAAATTCAACATGAATGTCAAAGTGCACGTTAATCTCAATATTAATATCAACGTAGACGTAAATGTCAGCATGAACTTAAATGTTAATGTCAATGTGAACGTCAAAGTAAACATTACCGTGAACATCGATGTGAACGTCAATGTAAACATCAATGTGAACGTGAATGCCAACATGAATGTTAACGTGAATGTCAACATAAACATCAAAGTCAACATGAACATCAATATGATTATCAACACAAACATTAACTTCAATGTGAACGTTAACTTTAATGTTAACATGAACGTGAATTTTAATGTCAATGTCAATGTGAACGTCAACTTAAATTTAAACATTAATGTCAACGTAAACATCAACATGAGAGTATACATCAACATCAACATAAAGGCCAATGTTAACTCCAACATCCATGTCAATATTAACATCGACAGCAACATCAAAGTCAATTAAACGTCAACATAAAAATCAAAGTGAACATAATGATCAACGTAAACATCAATATGAACATTAATGTGAACATGAACAAAAATGTGAATGTCAATGTAAACATAAACATCAATGTCAATGTCAACATAAACGTTAATGTTAACATGTTTGTAAACATCAATGTAAACGTGAACAAAAACTTCTATGTAAACTTTGAAATGAACGCTAAGTTGAACGTGAATATCAATGTAATATCGACATTTACATAAATGTAAATATCAGTGTGAACGTCAATGTGAATGTTAATGTAAATGAGAATGTAAATATAAATAAAAACGTGAATGTAAACATAAATGTGAATATCAACATAAACATGAATAAGAATATTAACATGAATGTAAAAATCAATATCGATGTTAATGTCAATGTGCACATCACGTGAACATTACGTCAATGTTAATATGAACATCAACGTGAACCTTAACATCACATCTACGTTAATGTGATCGTGTATGCGATCATCATCATCATAATCAATGTCAATATCAATATCAACATCTACATTATCGTCAACGTAAATGTGAACGTAAACATCAACGTCACCGTGAACATAAAATATGAAAGTCAACATCAATATAAATATCAATATCAGCGTGAATGTCAACGTCAATATCAATGTTAACATTAACATCAACCTCAACATAAACATAAAACATCAATGTTAATGTAAACATTAATATGAGCGTCAACTTAAACATCAACATATGTGTGAACGTCAAGGTTAACGTAAACATCAACGTGAACATCTTGTCAATGTTAATGTTAATGTAAACATAAATGCAAGAGTCAACGTCAATTTAAAGATCAAAATAAATATAAAAGTGAATATCAACATAAATTTCAACGTCAACATTAATGTCACTATCAATGTAAATGTCAACGTAAACGTGATTGTTAACATAAATGTAAACGACAACATGAACATACATGTCAACTTTAACATCTACGTGAATGTTAATGTGAGCGTCAATGTCAACCTTAAAGTCAATTTGAACTCCAACGTGAACATCAACATCAATGTGAATGTCAACATCAATGTGAACATCAACGTCAATGTCTTGTGAGCGTGAGCATCAATATCAATGTGAACGTGAATGTCAACATCAATGTGAACATGAATGTCAACATCAACGTAAGTGTGAATTTCACGTGTACACCAACGTCAACATAAATATCAATGTCAAAGTGATCATCGAAGTAAATGTAAATGTAAACGTCAACGTCAACTTCAAAACAAATGTAAAAGTCAATGTCAACTTTAATGTTAAAGTCAATGTCAGCATCAATGTAAACGTCAATATCTTCATGCACGTCAATTTTAATATCATTGTAAATGTCAACTTGTTTGTATATTGAAACCTTATTGTCAAAATCTTTGTAAACGTTAATGTAAAAATGAATGTCAATGTGAACATCAACATCAACGTGTACGTGAATGGGAACATGAATGTAAGTATGAATGTCAATGTGAATATCAATGTGAATATTAAACTAAACATCAATAAAAATGTCAACGTCAATGTCAACGTTAATATGAACGTCAACATCAATGTAAAGGTAAATATGAATGTCAACGTACATGTAAACATCAACATGAACGTCAACATAAATATCAGCATCAACGTGAACGTAAATGTAAGTGTGAATGTCAATGTGAATGTTAACGTCAACACTAACATTAATGTTAAAGTCAATGTAATGTGAAGTCAACATCACTATAAATATGAATGTCAACGTCAACATCAATGTAAAGGTCCATGTAAACGTCAACAATAATTTCAACATCAACATCACATCAAAGTCAAAGTCAATGTCAACTTCAATGTCAACGTCAACGTGAACGTCAACATCAACGTCAATGGTAACCTCAACATTAAAGTCAACATGGACATTAACATGAACGTCAACATGAAAGTCAACATAAACTTTAACAAGAACATCAATGTCAACGTCAACGTGAATGTAAACGTCATGTGAATGTGAATGTAAAGGCCAACGTCAATGTAAATGTTAGAGTAAATATGAACGTCAACATAAATATAAACATTCGTGTTAATGTGAACATCAACGTCAACGTTAATGTCAATGTCAATGTAAACATCAATGTGAACGTAAATGTGAACATCAATATAAACATTAATATGATCGTGAAACTCAACATTAATATCAATGAAAATGTGAATTTCAGCGGTAATTTCAATTTAAATGTTAATGTGAACATCAACTTCAACGCCAATATAATCGTAAACATCAACATGAACATAAATATGAACGACAATATAAATGGCAACGTGAAAATAAATGTAATAGTCAATGTAAACATTAATGTCCACCTCAATGTGAATGTTAATGTCAGTATAAACGTGAACAATAACTCCTATTTCAACATAAACGTGAATGTCAACATGAGCATAAATATCAATATTTTGATAAATGCGAACGTGATCGTCAACGTGAATGTAAAAGTCAATGTAAACATGAACGTCAACTGAACATCAGTGTCATCGTGAACGTCAATGTAAATAAAAATGTGAATGTGAACGTCAATGTCAACGTAAATGTAAATGTCAATGTGAACATCAACGTGAACGTTAACATAAAAGTCAATATTAACATCAATGTGAATGTGAACGTTAACATCAATGTCAACATCAACATAAACTTAAATGCCAGTCTGAAATTTAATGTAAATATCAGTGTGAATGCCAATGTAAACGTCAACATCAATATCAATGCCTATCGACCATTTAAACGTCATCGTGTTGGTAAATGCAAACATGGCCATCAAAATCAATGTAAACGTGAATGTAAAAATGAACGTCAATGTGAACATCAAATATCAACGTAAACATGAACTTTATTATGGACGTCTGCGCCAATCTCAACTTTAATATGAATATCAATGTCAATGTAAATGCAAATTTGAACGTCAAAATACATGGAAACGTCATCGTGAACATCAACGTAAATAACATCATCACCGCCAACGTAAATGTTAGTATAAATGTCAATGCGAACGTGAACATCAATGTGAATGTCAACATTATCGTCAAGTGGACGTCAATATAAACCACATATATTAACATGTCATAAGCACATCATAAATATCAACTTCATATAAGAAACATCATCTAAAACAACTCCTAAGTCACACTAGTGCAATGTGTTAGTAGCATCAAGTGTACCTAAGAAGTCACCTTAGACTAGGCATAACATATTTAACAAGTCAAAAGTCATAACACTTTGATTTATAACAAAACATAAGGCCACATACTTCATAGCATCATATAAGGACTTTTTTTACTACAACCTTAGTCATAAATCATTTAGTTCATATCATAGGTAAACCACACTCATAGGCATTTCACAAGCTTACTTGTGCAATGTAAACATAGAGTCACGTACCTCCACATGTACTAAGTAAAATAAGTTAGAAGCCTTTGGTGAAATTCACATTCATATTCATAATTCATATCTTTACATAGCAAAGTCACTTAAAATGAATTCATACAATTCATAAATAACATAAGTCTTTACTTCATAAGAGACTCCAATCCTATCCTTTCTTGAAGTCATCTACTGAAATGCATAGATATGGTTCTTAGTCCTGCCTATCCTAAGTACACTCCTAAAGGAATTTAGACTAGAATTCATATTCTTATCTAGGTTTATTTATTATCCTTCAGGAGACATATCCATAAGCGATATAGACCATGTGAGCTACATTTAATCCGATGTTATACTCCCACACTGAAAAGGGAGAGTTAGTAGTTTCCTATGGTGAAACCAATCGTTCATAGTTATATAAGATGTATCCACAAGTTATAACCTATGAGGGAACATAGTTATGGAACATGGAGATTTCTTCTAGAAACCTTGACTTACTAGCGTGGAGGTTTCCATCTCATGAGACAACATCTATGCTGGGAACCTGAAGTTGCTAAACGCGAAGGTTACCATGTCTAAAGCAGGACTTACTAACGTGAAGCTCCCACTCTCATTTGTCAATTTCACTCGGTGATAGGTTCTATTTCTCTTTTGAACATATATAAGCCTTTAGGGCATTAATTCATAAAGAAGGCTTTGGATCTTTCTCCTTATTACATCATATAGCTCAAAAGATTCTAAGAAGAGAATGCCCTTTCATCATAGATCCTAATTCATCAGAAAATACCCTTGCGCATAATCATGCATCATGTGCGTGTGCATAGAATGTGAAATCTACCTTCACATAAACACCTCTAGTAACATATGCTCATAAATTTACCAATCCTATACTTACATGCATAAAAATAGGAAATGATGCATAGGATAACTACCCTTTCGTTAGTTATCAAAAAATCTACCCTACTCAAAGACATGCATGAAGTATTGTGAAGGTTTATGAGCGTCAAAACAAGTCCAAAGCTTGTAAAGATACCTTGGATAGTTAGTGTGTAGTACAAATGTTCCAAAAGTCCGGTAAAGGCAACACAAGGACCACCCAAAGGGTCCTTAAGGAGGAACCCAACATGGGTAGGTAGGATCCAAAAGTAGCCTGCGCGAACAAGAAAGCGAGGTGAGGCTGATACGCACATCACTGCCTCAAACAAAAAATTCAGAAAAATAACGGGAATTGGCCCCTCGATGCGCAGCCACATCCCAGATTCATTAAAGTTGTATTTGTTGTAATTTAACTTCATAAAAAAATATCCTTTTAAGTGAAAGGTCTTTTAGGTATTCCATAGGACGACTATAGATGCAAACTATGTAACTATTAGACTACTTTTTACACATCCAAAAAAGATGCAAATGCCATTAGATATCTCTCTCAATTTATGACTTCCAATGAAAAAAAAGATTTTATATGGTTTATTTCACGCAATATTTTGAGAATTTGATAATTAATGTTTGAATTTCATGTGATGAATCATCTTTCTCAACTCTATGGTTTCAAATGTGTTGTTTCTACTACATGATTACATGTAAACATTAGCCCTTGAAATAAGACTTGAAAAAAATCTTTAATGACCCTTTCCCTCATTCTACCTTAGGAATTTATCTTTTATATCAATCTATGAGTTGGTATTAACTATGTTGTAGAGTAATTCACTATGTTATTTTTATGATTATTGAAAATGGAACGTAAGTACTTGAATAAGGTACTTGGAAGCAAGAGGTAAGTCTTCTAATGTTGTGATTTCTCTATGATATTTATGTTAAACTATGAATGATGATTATATGCTAATGATGTATGCATGATGTTGCTATCAATATATTTTGGGCTATGAACATGATAAATGTGAGAATATGATAACAATACAAAAATCAAAGTTTATGACCTCCTCTTGTATGCTTTACAGAAGGTGATTATATTATATTTAGATCACATACAAAGGGTTATGATGAAAGGAAATTCTCATATGATCCTAAATAGCCATGATCATGTTTATAGAAGGAGTCAATCTACTATGACCTATGATAAGTTTATAATATAAGCAAACTTAAAGGTTAATCAAGAAAGATCTAGAGTCACTTGTGCAATGCATAGGTGAAGTCCCATACCCCCTCCTACACTAAGAAACTAACCCTAGTTTATCCTATTTAGGGTCCTTACTTTAATTCCATCGTTCATTTTACATTACGGAAACAATTGCCTTAAGTGACACTAAGACCATATGTACTAAAAATGAATTTTGTGTTGTAGATCCTTACATTATTGGAAGGTACTCCTACTTATCCAAGGTATAACATTAACACATGCTAGCATACTAGTGGATTCACTTTCTAGATCCTATGTGGCAAGCATAGTTATGGAACTTGAAGGCATATATGTGAAAACACTATTTATGACAAATGGGGCATTATGACTAATCTCTTTTGAAAACCCTCTCTATTCATATTGAGGCATTGTAATTATCCACCACATGAGGATTATGGTGACCTACATTCCTACAATGGGAAGGGACATCCCTCACTACATGTTATGTAGGAGCTAAGCTAAGTTTGGTTTATTGAAAAGTCTTTTATTAACTTAACCTTATTAAATTATGCTTAGGAGAGTCATCCCGTCATATGCTTAGCTCATAGGTAATAGATGAGATTTCATCAATCTATATCATGTGAGAAACACTGTTTCATGGACATAGAATATGTAAGCACCTATCTAGTTAAGGATACACTAAAACACGCCTTTCAAGCCTCCTCTATTGATTAGATCTTCTTACATGTGTGTATACTTATCTGTGAGCAAACCATTCACATAACACTTTAAAGACACATATGTTCATACCTCATTTTATTCATGCATAAGTTTACAAGCCTAACAATATAAGCCATACTTTCATGTCAGCACATTTTGACACTAGGTATAATCATACTTCATCATACCATATATTCCACTTATAGCATATAAAACATATTCATAACATCTTCATACATTCATTTTCATGTACATAAAAACCAAATATAGGAACTATCCTTACAAGGTACAGCAGTGCAATGCTTATAAAGGGTCCGATACCCTTGCCCAAACTAGTAAACCTACCAATTCATCACAGTTAATCAATACCGATTAAAATTCACATACATTTATTTTAGATGCATAGTAGAAGATATTCAGTAAATATGAGAACTACCTTTTATTAGACACTGACTTTTTACTACATTGCAAGAATGAAAAATGATTGAGTGTGTGTGTACATTAACTAACATGATTAAAATATGTCTATCAACACACACATCGAGGAAGTTATCCTCTTAGGACTATATTACCCTTTTAAGCCTATACCATACATCACACTTTATCATAGGAGACAAAACAATCTTCACATTACATTCAAGACTCCTAACCTTAGGTGTTCACACACTCACATAGGGTACATGGTTAAGGGACTATTGACCCTTTATACTTATCTAAGGCAGCAACTAATGAAACCCCAACATATTCATACAGTTGCATATGCAATAGCCATACAACCTAGATAAGACTAGAATAGAAAAGTAGGCATAATATTCACATAGTGTGGTCATCACAACCACACACTCATGTATTCATCAACACATATATAATGACAATAAAATAAACACCTTCACCATAAGTGGACCATACCACACATTGCCATACAAAGGCTTATTAACAATACTATAGAGAAGTAGTGAAGTAGAAGAGCAGAGCAATTCTTACCAATCCTTTAGCCTTTGGTCATCCTTGACCATCACTACTCTTTCATCAACAATTAATGTTTACAGTAGTAGCTAAAGTACATTAAACATATATGACATCATGCATAAGCTACTACAAGACCATGCTAAAAAGTACAAGGACAATGAAATTAGAAGGTCATATACCATTAACTAATTTCAGTTGCATGGATTATAAATCAGATTTGGTCAACACTATAAATCTACGACAGCACCTAACTATACCCTTATCATAACAAAATCATTCTTAAATCCCTAAAAGATCAAGATACCAACATACATGTTAAACTATCCATTCAATAGAGAGTAGAGGAAGTAGGTGTCACGACCCGCACATACACTCTAGAAGTTAGGGAATCCTTGTGTCGACACACGACAAACGAGATTTCAAGTCGATTAATTTAAGCCTCTCGTATCATTCATTGCTTAAGAATCATACTAAAATAGGTAAGAATGTAAAACTTTCTTCAGATACGAAGAACTCTTTCATAAACATTAAACAAGCGAAAGACTTTTATTTAAAACATTAAATCTTTAGAACATCTACTTAACATATCTAATCTTTACAGTATACAACACTTGGGACTAATCTCATTCAAGAAAATAAAACGAACTCTATAACATAAGGGACATGTGGATATTGTCCTCGAATTGATAAGGAATCACCAATACTTCGTCTTCAAGCCTTACAAACCTATCTATCCTCCATGGCACATCAAGACTTCTAATTCGCTTAACTTTAGTCAAAAAAGGAAAAGAAGGGGTTAGCACATTAGATGTACTAAGTATGGAAACCGTTCAAAAACAATGAAAAAGGAACATTTTGTTAATACCACGATTTTCATGAGTTTTGATTTAATCATACTATAATAATAAGGACAACATTTATCAACTTAAAACCCACATAAAAATGATTTAAGAAAAATGTCACATTTTAGGAGCACTTTCCAGTGAACTCACTTCAGTGTACACTGAACTAAATTCACTGTTACAGTGAAGTTCTTCCACTTCACTTTAGACATCTTCTAGCATGATATTTTCCCACTTAAATCCATCCTCAGACTCATTTAATTAACACAAAGAGAGACCTCCCATGCAACCTCTCTAGGAATGCCTAAATGATCCTCAAGACTACTTGTGATGAGTCACCTACACACTTACGAGACACCAACATAAGAACATGAGAGTCTCCTACCAAAGGTACTTCAATGTCTCACTTGAGTGAGTTGTGAATCTACCGCTCATACAATACCTTACACACGCACTTAAGAGATCCTATAGACTACCTAATATAGAATCATGCTTACTTAATACATCAACATAAAGATGATAATGACATTTCCTTATCAAAGGCTATTAAAAGACTTACTTAACTAGATCAAGAAGATAACATCCTTGATTGAACTTTTCAAGACTAAAATAATTCTTAAGAATTCCTATGTTTGGATCATGTCAACATAAACAGTCATATTCGCTCACTAGAGTCATTCTTAGAGCTTATTTGGGTAAGATACGAAGTGACCATTCCAATGCCCCCTTCATGCCTTTACTAGACAATCTTTAATTACTCTAGATATGTATCATTTATTCAACATATTTTCTTCACTTAAATCATTACATTCAATAGTTTATTTAAGACTCATTCATCACATAAATGACATTAAGTAATGGTCTTAGAAAAGATCTACGGACTCGAACAAACCCCTTGAATGCCTATTATACAATGTCTAGATAGCATCCCATATAACTACCTAAACTTCATAGAACATCTCTAATGCTAGTAAGTATCCCACAAGATGAGAATAGGCAATAACCGACATAGACCATGATAGTTGAACTTGAATCTGGAGTTCTAACTTACTACAAAAAGGATGTTCTACTAGCCAGGGTACAATACACATCCAATGTAGGCACATGGTTAAGGAATATGAGGGGCTTTTATGCACTCTAGTCTAATTCTCAAGTAGAGCTACATTTTACTCTAGTCTCATTTTCAAGTAGAGCTACTTCCCATAACATAATCACTTGGTGCTAGCATTGGTTCTCATAGAGTAATTGAAATTAAAGGATCACATGAAGAGGGTTCCTTAACTAGTTCATAACCCAATCACATTCAACCTAGCAAAGAGGTAGGGCTACCCTTCAATGGCAACTAACATATCTCATTATGACTTACCTAAGTATTATATGATGTCATTCCATCAAATTAACCCTATGTACATCATCCCATTACATGAAGGATAACATTACGACTCTAAATTTTAGCATTCATAACATAACTTTTCCACGTACATAACCTTCTTAACATCCTCTAAGGTCAAAACATATCTTTAATTCATCATAACAAAGGCATACTAATTCTTCCTAGTCAAGAAATCTCATATTCACATGTCATTCGTACATTTATTAAGTAAGGGACACAAGTCTACAAAACAAGACACAACATTCTTTCACCTTATCACATATAGCATATCATTCTTTAAAGAACTTAAAAATGACCCTTATCGTCTTTATGTCATCCTATACAGTATCATATCATCATCAATATAACCATCACAACTCTTATAGTCAAATAGGAACAATCATGTATCAAAATCTAAGACTACACATATAAGAACATAGTCATTGTCTACAAGATCTCCAAACATACATAGAAAGCACACATACTTTCACATTACTTAAAATGTAGATAGATATGCTCATACTTCACATAAATCAACTGCACAAATCATCATAATAATTAAAGTAGTGTTTACAAGGATATGATCATCATATTGAATAAAGTAACATCGACAAGGCCACAATAATCCACATAGCACCGCCACCGTAATTGGACAAGACCAATCATAACATAATTGAAGTAAAATTAATATAAAAATAAAAGAATTATGTCAGCATACCCCACTCCATCTTACAACTTCTATTTTGATGCTAAATCATCCAATTTACTACCATAAGGCCCTTACACATGTCCATGAACATCAATTCAATACATAAACCATATTATTAAATTAATCTAATTCAATTCAATATATGTTTATAAATATAGGGCCAATTAGACATCAATTGAATACAATCCATACTTTATGCATTAGACTATAGAAAACTACATTATAATCATACACATTAAGTCAGCATTAATTCAATAGGCTTAAAAGTCAAAAAATCTAAGAATATTCAATACTTAATTTATCAAATTGAAACATCCTTTAAACTAATTAATAATAATCCATGCATGAATAAAAAGCCCAAAACAATCTACACATGAATTCATCAATCTGAATGCATGATCACATAACCCATATTTTAACCAAATTCGAGAGATTTGTGAATATGAAGGGTTCATGGAGAATTTCATTGGAAAACATCAATTAAACATCAATAACATCTTATATTGACATTTGAAAACCATTTATGCAAGAAACCAAGACTTAGAGTAGAAACTGGGCTTTTCCTCTTTTTGAAATCATTGGATATCATCTTTTAAATTGTCTCTAAGGTGATAGAAATTGTTATATGAATAACTCACATACCTTATTTGAATAAACCAATGAAATAAATGAATAAACTTTATTAAAGAACAACCTTCAAGCTCCATCATCACTTTGAACTCTCATGGATGTTTATGAAGAACTTTTTGAGGGAATATGTTTATATTTTGGTGTTACAGTTATAATGATAGTTTAATGACTTATATACTCTTAAAATACCCATAAACATTCAAAACAACCGTCATCAAACTTAATATGACTTGTGGTGAATCTACAACTTCACCCCTCAAATTAAATGAAAGCTGGAAGGAAAACAGGCAGCCCATCGACATCCACATCGATGGTCCGTGGTCTCACCCACGACCCGTCAACGGGGCCTTGTTACACCCGTATACTTGAATCCGAATGAAAGTAGCATCGATTACCTATAAGAGGTCGCAAACAAGCCTCTTCATAGCATTCATCATAATCATATAGTTAAATTTGCGTAAAATTTAAAAATATTAAAATATTGTGAAGTATACATAGACTTCATATGATTAATAGATATAATAATATTCTAATAGATAAAAATGAATAACCATATACAATCAGATAAGCAATTCAATGAACAAATCAATATATCGTAATAGTTTTCCAAACAACCTTAAAACAGAGCTTTGAATAAAAGCGTGAAATGAAATACTAGGGAAAACATCCACAAGCTAAGTCTAAAGTACTAATATATAATGATAGGTGTAGCATCCTCGAAATCAACAGAATCTACAAAAGTCTTGAGATATCTTATCCAAACCGCTTTGTTGAGTCTTCAATCTACTCTCTAACCTGTGCCTATAAAATAGTAATAGTATAGGGTTAGTACACACTTTTACTAAGTATGTGTAAATGCACACATACACATAAGCACTATGCATGATCAAGGAAAGCTCTCCTTATTACAACATGCCATTTCTGGAAAGTAACATCACTAGACTTTCCTAATTTGTTATTTATGAATTATAGTACGAATATTACATATCTTAATGCATTCAAAGCACATAACTAATTTTCTATACGAACAAAAGAACTTATAATCATTAACATTATTTTAGAACAAATTGATCAAAAATTGTAAATTTGATACTCCCTAACCCGAGAGCTGCCTTTTTTATTCTTAATTTTTTTTGTCTTTTTCTTCTTGTTGTTATGTAATTCAATGATCTCCGTTGATTCTTTGTTATTATTCATTATAGTACCACACCTACAATGAATTAAGTAAATAATCCAAAAGACTAAGGAAATGATTTGGCATAGATTGGGCATAGAATCTTTATAAGTCAATCTTTATTGGCTAGGCCACTCATTTCATCATATTTATATTATGGAGATTATGGGGCATTGATTTTGCAATATAATTTACTCCAATTTATTGGTATAATAAAAGAAGTCATTATAAGCCAATTTCATTTGGCTATGCCAATTTTCAAACACTTACGATTGATATTTTTAGGCTCGTACATTCTTAGCTCACTTTAAACATACATCTCCTCTTCTTTGTTTCTTGCTTTATTAAGTATATCTTTAGAATTAAGATCATGTGAGCTAACATGAAATGCAGTGTCTGCCCCACACCGAAAAAGGGTGATTCACAAATCAAAGTGAATATAGATCATGTAAGCTAACATGAAACCCAGTGTCTGTTCCACCTTCATAAATGGTGTTTCACCGGATAAAGTGAAACCAAGTTCAATGTTTTTCCCACAATGAAAAGAGGTATTAAGCAACATCATAAAATCAACTAATATCCTTAGCATGCAGCATTTACAGTTACCATAACTCTTGGTTACAACACCAAGCACATCGATGAGGACTCACGCCTCCTCATCATACTCGTTTGGGAATTAGGTTCATTAGATTTGAATATATTATCATCTTTCAAGATTCATTATCTTTATTCCCCTCGTGTCGGTACGTGACACCCCGCTCCACATATACTATCCTGGTACCGGAACGTGGCACCCGATCCATATTCTATCCTGGTACCGGAACGTGGCACCCGATCCATATTCTATCCTGGTGTCAGAACGTGACACTCCGATCCTCATATTCTATCCTGGTACCGGAACGTGGCACCCGATCCTCATATTCTATCCTGGTATCGGAACGTGGCACCCGATCCTCATATTCTATCCTGGTACCGGAACGTAGAACCCGATCCTCATATTCTATCCTGGTACCGGAACGTGGCACCCGATCCTCATATACTATCCTGGTACCGGAACGTGGCACCCGATCCCCTAATCTCACTACTTTCGTTCCTCAAGCCTTCTTTTATACCAAGGCATCATCATTAACAAAGTAGATTAGGGTTTCTTTTCAAGATTTAGGATTCAATAGCTTCATCATGCTTATTATATCACAATTTCATAATCACATTCATGCAAGCATACAATTAAGCATATAGAAGGGTTTACAATACTACAAATACATATCATTCGCTATTAAGAGTTTACTACGAATAGCATAAAAATAACCATAACCTACCTCCACCAAAGATTAGTGATCAAGCAAGCAAATTCCCCAAAGCTTGTGTTTTCTCTCTTCCTCGTTCGATCGATCCTCTCTCTTGCTCTTGTTCTTTCTATTTTCTTTATTCAAACCCTCTTTCTTTTACCCTAATTAGTATATAATTAAGAATAAAAGATGGCAATAATAACCCATTAATTAACTTAAGGTTACCTCTGTTAACCCCCAAGTAATTAGACTTATTAGAATTAACCCAATAACTTTATAATTAAAGCAGGAATAGTCAAAACGTCCCTTAAAACGTATAAGGAAATCCGACCCAGACTGGGATTGCGCAACCTGCGACGACCTGTCGTGCCTGCGACGGTCCGTCCTGCAGGTCGTCGCAAGGCTCAAAGACTGGATTTCCACTAAAACTCTGTGACGGTCCATCACACTTGTGACGGTCCGTCCTGCCATTCCGTGACGAAGTTCAGAGAGTCGATTTTTTAGTACCCAATTTCAGATTTTCTAAGTGTTTTGAAACGAGACCCTGCGACGGTCCGTCGTGCCCATGACGGTCCGTCGTGGGGTCTGTCGCCTCAGCCTGTTTTTCCAGAAATAAAATCTGCTGCTCAAAACGACTAAACAGGTCGTTACAGAAGTCCACTTACAGGGACGGAGGTTATGCCACGTTATATATTGATGATATAGTGAGGTGTGATGGCATCCCTTTATATATCATTTTAGATAGGGGATCCTAATTCACTTCTCATTTTTGGAAATCTTTCGAAAAGAGCTTGGGTACACAGATGAAGCTCAGTCCTGCTTTTCATCACCAGATGTATGGACATGTATAGTGTACTATTCAAACCGTTGAAGATATGCTAAGAGCATATGTTATTGATTTCAAGGGGAGTTGGGATGATCACTTGCCACTGATCGAGTTCTATTATAACAATATCAATCATTCATTCATTGGGATGGCATCTTTTGAGGCACTATATGGAAGGAGATGTAGGTCATTAATTTTATTTTTTTGAGTTAGGAGAGTTTACATCCTTGGCACAGAGATCATACATGAGGCTATGGAGCAGGTGAGAATGACCAGGTATAGATTGGCTACTGCTTAGGCCGTCAAAAATCCTATGCATACAACAGAAAGAGAGCTCTTGAATTTGGGGTGGGTGATCAAGTATATTTGAAGATATCATCAATGAAAGGGTTGGTGAGGTTTGGTAAGAAAGGGAAGTTCAGTCAAACGTATATAGGTCCTTATTAGATCTTACAACGAGTAAAAAGGTTGCCTTCGAACTGAAGTTTCCCTAGACTTGGCTTCTCTACACCCTGTGTTTTACGTATCAATACTTATGAAGTGTTTAGGCGATCCATCATCCACCCTACCTATTGAGAGGTTAGGAGTTGTTGAGAACATTCTTATGAAGAGGTTTCAGTTGAAATATTAGATCCCCAAGTGAAGCAGCTGAGGAAAAAGGAGGTTGCCACCGTAAAGGTTTTTTGGAGGAACCACCTTGTTGAGGGAGCAATATGGGAGGCCGAGGCCGATATGAGATCCCGTTACCCTCACTTGTTCGATTCTTGAGGTTCGATATACTCTTCCTATGTCTGGATTTTTAAGAAACTCTGAGTTAATAGTGCATTAGCCGATTGATGTTTTAAGTCCATAATCATGTGTATTATACATACACTATATGAGTTAAAATGAGTTTATGCTTCCATTCATGTTGTTGTTATTGTATTGCGTAGGCATGACTTTTGTGTTGCAAGAGTTGTGATGTGCATTATGATAAGTCCGATTGAGAAGGAAGTTCCTCAATATCAAATATGAAGCTACAGATAAGCTTGAGTAATTATACATAGTAAGGGTGAATCAAAAATTCACAAAGATAAAGTCTCAAGTATGTTGTGGTGTTTTCGAAAATTACCGTCGTTGATTTAAGATGATGTGTACTGTCACTCAGGGAAGAATGTTCCTAATGGGGGCATAATGTAACATTCCAGAAAATATACCCATCTAGTGAAGGGTCTATTAAGTTTTAAGAATAGGTATTTGGGGAAAATAGGCATTCTAATGCCCAATATTTAGGGTTTAAAAATATTGGGCATAATAAAATTTAGGGGCATAGTAGAAAATATTGGCTTAAAGGGTGTTAGAATAATTTTCAAGTAGTAATGATCTTGTTTAAGAAATGTACCTACAATGAAGATCCTAAGCTAAAATACAATAACGTTCAATATACAAAATAGGTTCTAGGCATCCATGTGTCAAGCATAGGCACCTAGAACATTACCAATTAAAACGGGCATGTTGATCAAAAAGTGCCCAAGTACATAGTGAGGATCCTTGGTACAATAATTAAACATTCCAAATACTATCAAGAATATTTATTTAAGTAAGTACAGAAGCCATGTGCAAGCCCATGGAGAAAAACGGCAAAAGAGGGGACCACCCTAACCGAATTCGGTTAGGGTAGTTAGGGGGCAGGCTTGCACAACGGATTCCACCATATGGGGCCTATATCTATAACTAATTATAGACTCTAATCTACTGACATAACTAACAAACCTAGGACAGAAAAATATTATCTAGTACACCCGACAACCTAAGACTTAATTGGGTGACACAAACCTAGTAACTAGTTAAAGAGACAACCTAGTACCTAACCTAGGATGGTCCAAAAGGGTTAGTAATGGTTACAAAGACATAGGGTACTTTAGTAATTACCCTAGGTACCTTAATTAATTAAATTAAAAATTTTATTATTTAATTAAAATTCTACATTTTTGCCGAGACATAGACACTTTCCAGATTTCTTGTTAAGTCAAATGTTTTCCTATTTCTAAACAATCTAGGAGGGGCTTTCTAGTAATTGATTAATTTTATATTTAATTTACTTAATTAGCCTATGTTGAATGAGTCAATATCAGTTCCTAAGTGTTAGACTCACGTTCAAACACTATGAAAACAAGACACTAAATAGTAAGCATGCGAACGAAAGAAAAATAGAAAGTTCCATTGATTCTCTTAAGCGATTTCAAGGTTTTCTTTAATGTTTCGTGCAAGGTACTCTTCATAGATTAAATTCAACTTAAGGTATTGGTTTTCTTTTCTGGAATTCTTTCTCCAAGAGTATTTTCCATCGTCTTAAATCTATGAAATGTAAAAACTAGGGTTGTTTCCCAATGTTCTAGTCGAACATTCTTTTTCCCTACTATCACTGTTTCCGATTCCAATGAGTATATATATGTAGTGTCAATCATGTTGTTGGTATGTGGTGTTGGATGATCATAATGTGTAGGTTTCTTGATCTGTAAATGTCGAATGAGCCTATATAGGTACTCGTATGATTTTAAGTATTCCTTACGTGAAATAAAGAATAAATGTTAACTTGTTTCCAAATCTGCTAAGCATTAATGTGTTACGTTCATAGTGTGTAGTTACTGTTAAATGTGACTTGTTGAGGATGATATGTTCATTAAAGTATTCATATGAGGCTATCCGAAATGGCTAATACTGTTATGTTTAAGTTATGATATAAAATGCGCTAGTAATGATTTCATGAAATTATATTCGAATGAATGTTTGGCTTGTGCCGATAAATTGTCTATGAAGTCATTGCCAAATTTTCTAGGCCAATACTAATTACTAATTTTATGTCAATCACATATAACCAGAATATTTGAATGACAAATTAAGCACATCTAAGATTATTCAATGAATCCATATCAAAGAGTATGCAAATTATTAAGACTAGTTCCAGCATGCCCTAACCAAATGCACTATGAACATAACTATATCATTTAATGAAGTTCTCAACGTCCACAAAGAGTGGTATAAACCTACAAAATATCATTGAATAAGATAAGGTGAGTAACAACATACTCAAAGTTTAAGAATTCTTGAAGTGATCAAAATGAGGTGTTAAAAGAAGTGATACAAGTCTTACTCACACCTAGACCATTATGCTAAAGATACTCATGTAAAAGGGTTTTAATAATCGTGAGACAAGTCTCATTAACACCAAGATCATAATGGAATGTTAAATTCACATTTCATAAAGTAAAGAAAGGGATGACCGATTATCGAAAGAGTTAAGTAAACCTTTCATAATGTTTGAGTCAACTATAAAAGATACGAAGATAAAAGAGATTGAGCAAAGCACTGATAGACTAGCTATGAGCTTCTTCTTGCACATGTAAGTCTATAGAGATGAGTCTCCACCACGGTGAATATGAGTCTATGAATATCTCCTAGTCTTCGTACTATGTCTAGCCAACAAGGGAACGAGATTGTAAATTCCACCTAAGAGAGCGAGGTGTGTTTTCGTCTCACCTTGGCCAGTGAGATCACCTCCTTTTGGTGTGGGGAAGACACCAGATTTCATGATTTATCTCACATGATCTATGTCGGTTAATGCATAAAATAAAGTTCTACGTTCACTTTAGCCGTGAGCCAGTCCTTTTATGTGTGGGGTATACACTAGACATGGATTCACTTTAGCCGGTGAATCACCCCCTTTTTCACATGATCTTAATGCTATAGACTTCTATAAGCAAATAACAAGAAAGAACAGATGTAAGTTAAAGGTGAACTAAGAAAGTAAGAGCTTCGAATGCTAATGTTTATAAGAATGAAGCTTCCAATAAGTAAAGTGCATAGCCATTAATGAATCCTCATGTTATGAAAATTATCAAGGCAAATAAGATTAACTTATAATGACTTTATAGAATTGGCAAAAGATAATAGCCAAAGAAAATTGGCATATAATTATTTCTAAAATTATGCAAAGAGATGCTTAATAGGTTTAACAAATAAAGATTGACTTAATGAGATTTCATGCCCAATTTGTAGTTAAATCATTTCCTTAATCTATTGAATTACATAGTTGATTCATTTTAGGAATGGGACTATAATGAATCATTGCACTTGTAAGTAAAAAATATGATCAAAGGATATTTTTGAACTAGACATAAACAAGAGGAAAAAGACTGGAAAAAAACAAAGTATGTGGTAAGAAGCTCCCAGGTTTGGATGCATTAAAATCTTAAATTTTTGCTTGAGTTGTTCTAAAATTATGTTGAGGACTCTAAGATCTTGTATTCATAATAGAAAATGAGTTGTGTCCTTTGAGTGCATTAAAATACATCATATTCATACCTGAATTCACAAATAACAAATTAGGAAATTCTAATAATGACACTTTCCAAACATGGACTGTTGTTATAGGAAGAGCTTTCCTCGATCATGCATAGTCCTTATGTGTAAGTGTGCATACACCTATACTTAGTACAGTACAAGTGTGTACTAAACCTATACTATTATTATCTTTTTAAGTGCAGGTCAGAGAGAAGGGTGAAGACTCGTTGAAGCTTTTTGGATCATTGTTCTCCATACATTGGTAGGTCCTCTTGAAGTTCGAGGATGCTACACTTATTTATCTAGCCTAGTTCATAAGACATATCTTGTTAATTTTCTCCCTAGGATTTCATTTAAAATGTTTGTTTCAAATCTTTGTATTAAGGTCATTTTGGCAAACAAAAATATTATATATTGATCTCTTGATTTGACTTGATTCTTCAATAAAAGATGGTTGTTTTAGTTTGTCCTTATAGTATATGAATCCATGTAACTTTTATATGAAGTCTATGTATAGTTCATTATGTTTTAAAAATTTTAAATTTTCTGCAAATTAATTGTATGAATGTGATTAAAGTTAAGAAGACTCTTGTCTGTGACCTTTGAGAGGTTAAAAATGTTAATGCCAATTCAAATTCCAGAATCTGGGTGTGACAAGGTCGGTGGCATTTCGTTGTAATATCATCTCTAGTGAGGGGGGTTAGGTTGATCCAAGAAAAATGGAGGCGGTGAAAATTTGGCGTACACGATTGACGCCAACAGACATTAGGGCTTTCTTCAGTCTAGAGGGTTATTATACTAGGTTTGTGGATAGTTTGTGTCCATGACATCTCCCTTAACTACTTTGACCCAAAAGAGTAAGAAATTTGAGTTTTCGGAGGCATGTAAGAGAAGCTTCTTAATCTTGAAAGACAGGCTTACTTCCGCTCCGGTGATAACAATACTGAGCGTACAAAGGGTTTTATTGTGTATTGTGATGAATCCCGAGTTGGTTTAGGGTGTGTGCGTATGCAACATAGGAAGGTAATAGACTATGCTTCTAGGCAACTTAAAGTACTTGAGAGAAACTATCCAAGTGATGATCTTGAATTAGAGGCCATGATATTTGCCTTGAATAATATGGGGCAATTAGTTGTATGGTGTCCATGTTCATGTATATACGGACAATAATATTCTATAATATGTGTTTAACAAAAAAGAGTTGAATATTAGAAAAATAATGTGGTTAGAATTACTGAAAGATTAATACATGAGTGTTCTCTATCACACTAGCAAGGCCAATGTGGTTTTGGATGCTCTAAGTCGTATGACCATGGGTAGTGTGTCTCATGTAGAGGAATCCAAGAAAGACCTAGTTAGAGATGTTCATAGGTTGGCTAGATTCGTTGTGAGGTTGGAAATGGTGGTCTTATGATCCATCATAACTCTAAGTCATCTTTGGTGGTTTAGGTGAAGTCCAAACAACAGCTTGATAAACCATTGATGGAGTTGAAGGAATCAATTCTTGGTAAGATTAATGAGTCATTCTCCTTAGGGGGAATGTTGTCTTCAGGTATCAAGAAAGATAAGTTGTTCCCAATTTAGATGAGTTGAGGAACCGGATACTTGAGGAGGCCCATGTGTCCCGTTACTCCATTCATCCAAGTTTGATAAAAATATACCATGACCTTAGGAAAGTATTTTTGTGGGAAGATTTGAAAGATATAGCAAAGTTTGTTGCTAAGTGTTCATATTGACAACATGTGAAAGACGAACATTAAAAGTCGGATGGCTTACTACAAGAAATCCAAGTACCTACTTGGAAGTGGGAAGACATCAATATGGATTTTGTAGTAGGTTCTCCTCGGAATTAAGGGTAATGTGACTCTATATGAGTGGTTTGGCATAGATTCACAAAGTCTGCTCTTTTTTTTTCTCGTCAAGTCTACTTATCTAGAAGAAGATTATGCAAGGATATTCATACATGAGATTGTGTGTCAATATAGTATTTCATTATCCATCATATTTTATCGGGGTGCACAAATAACATCTAGGTTTTTGAGGTCATTCCAAGAAGGGTTGGCTACTAAGGTAAACTTAAGTACCACTTGTCATCTCAAAATAGATGGGCAGGAGGAGCGTACTATTCAAACCCTTGAAGATATTCTTAGGTCTTGTAATATTGATTTCAAATGAAACTGGAACAAGCATTGCCTTTGGTAGAGTTTGCTTACTATAATAGTTTCCATTTGTCAACATCCATGGCTCCTTATGAAGCCTTCTATGGTAGGAGTTGTAGGTCTCCCACTGGTTAGTCTGAAGTGGGTGAGCCTTCATTTCATGGTCCCGAATTGATATATAAGTATTTGGAGAAAATTCATGTCATAAGTAATCACTTACAAATGGCCTATAGTTGACAAAAGTCTTATGCTGATCATCGGAGAAGACATTTAGAGTTTGAAAAAGGTGATAAGGTGTATTTAAAAATATCGCCTATGAAAGGGCTCGTTAGGTTTTTGAAGAAAGTTAAGTTAATTGCTAATTTTGGGGTCCCTCTAAAGTCTTTCAAAGGGTTGGTAAGGTTGCCTATGAAATAAAACTTCATAGTGAATTAGTTTTGTTTCATCTGGTTTTCTATGTTTCCATTCAAAAGAACTGTATCAGTGATCCCAAGTCTATTATTCCTTTTGAAGGTCTTGGGGTGCATTATAATCTCTATTATGAGGAAGTTCCGGTTCAAATCCTTGATAGAAAAGCAAAGAAATTGAGGAATAAAGAGATGGCTTCCATAAAGGTGTGAGGGAAGAATCACTTTGTTGAGGGTGCGACATGGGAGGCCGAGGCCGAAATAAAGTTCCATTACCCTTATCTAATTTATAACTAAAGTTAGTTGTTCTTACTTAATATTAATGATTATAATGACTAAAAATTTAGGTTTCTTGATTTTCGGTGAAGTTTTGCAAAATGTTCATTTTTGAATCTTGTTATAGTGACTTACTGTGAAATGTACTAATAATGGTGATTTTGCTTGTTTGAGTTATGTTGTGAATTATTATAAGGTGAGTATTTATGAAATGATATGTAGCATGTTGGTAAGTTGAACTTTTCCATAATTGACTTATGAATGCTATGTTGATCTCTTGTTGTTGTAAGAATGATGTTCCTCATAATTTAATATTGAGACTTATATGGGGAAATTGAAAATTTTGAATTTCTTTGTGTAAAAGATATGATTGGTGTTGTAACTTATGTTGTTATGCATTGTTGTTTGTTGGTCTGCTAGTCTTGAGTCTATTACTTCCTTCAAAAGATTTTTAGTGTCATTCGGGGATTAAAGTTCCTAAGGGCGGGAGGAGGGGCGGATAATGTAACACTTCGAAAATCTAAAATGTGTTATAGAGCCTAATATAAGTGTCGTACAATGTAGACAACATTTTAAGGTTTATTCTAATGATTATAAGTCATTAAAGATGTCTATAAAACCAAAACATCCATGATATCCGGAAACTAGTTCAAGGAGGTATTAGCGTGACTTGATGCATTTGACTAGATTTTAGGAGTCGAAAACTCATGAAATATGGTGTATGCGTGTATAACATGTGTTTAAGTTGTTTCATCATCTAAATGTCCAGATACGACTCCTGAAGGACCAACTAAGGGCCCTTGAAGAGGACCCTTTTGTTTTGGGGTCAAAAGCACTGCCTGGGCAGTGTGCACCCATGAGGGGAGTCGACGTAACGTGCGTGGATCAATGGGGCATTGATTCCATCTATTGACAAAAACATAGTTGTTTTGCCTAATGGTCCATTTAGACCAGCCTCTGAAATTACCTACGGATGTGCAGCACGGAAGGGGGGGCAGGTCGTCGACTCACAGACGGACTGTTGGTCGATGTCTTATCTGTGAGGGCTGAGATTTTTCGCACGTTTTAAGTTAGTTCAATTAATTAATTAAACGGTTAGTTAACTATTTGGGGGAATATGGAGGTCTAATTAACTTATTTAACAACCTATATAAAGCCATAACCTAATTTAACACTAACAAAACTCTCATAACTCACGAACCCAAACTCTCTTCCTTCTTTCTTCTTTCTCTCTCTAGTGAAGAAACTCCATTGAGAACAAGCTAAGAAAGTGTTTAAGGGAATAAAATATTCATGTTTCACCATCAATATTCATCAATTAACAATGGATGGCCTCCAATTGACATTTGTGACATGTTTCCTCAAAGGGTTCCATCAAATTGATTTGAAAAGTTGAATTTTAAAGTGGTTTTCATCCAAACTCTAAATTGATGTTATCGATTAATTTTTTTATGATATATTTTTGATATTCTGAATATAATATAATGTATTCTAACCTAATTATCATATATCTTTATGGTTTAGTCTAGTTTATTGAAGATGACCTTGACCAATTAACCTTAGATAATTATCATGATAGAAATTAGGTTATATTGCTTGAACTGACTTGATTATTAGTTGAATTACTACAAGATGATGTTGTTATACTAATAATTAATTAATTAGGGTGATTTATAGTCCTTTCATTCTAGTTCTTGAGAAGTGATTTAGGTTATGAAGTACGTTCTGAGTTTGACCTAAGTATCTTGTCTTAAGCTAGGAAGTAGTATTGAATGGTGATGTAGTGAATATTTTAACGTTCTTATCATGTTTATCATTTAATTATGATGATGTTATAACTTAATTGAGTTGAGTTTACGGTTGATGGTAATACCTTGATGATGAATTATGTAGGAGACTTGGAAAGTATTATGATCCCTATCATTTACTTCAAATTATGGATGATTGTGATTAAGTTATGATGTTTATTGGATTTGCCTAGTATTAGGATTGATAAGGTGGTATGATGTTGAATTGAAATATCTTGAATATTGTTTATGAGATGTTGGCTAAGACTTAAATTGTATAAGGATGGTGAATGATTTACCAATATACCTTATTATGATATGAAAATGTTATTGTGCTAACCTTTCCTATATGAATTGCACTGAAAGGAAAATAGTCATGTCATTTTTATTGAGCTATGATGATGATTAAATTTATACAAGGGTTAGACACTATGACCTACAATAATATATGATTATTAATAAAGACATTAAAGACATTAAAGAAATTTCATCTGAGACTTAGATTAGCACCTACTAAACTTTACAATGGGAGGTGATGGCTTTCCATAGAGGAAGATCACCCTATAATTCCACATGTGATGTTGATTTTCCAACGAGGGACACTTATCCAATGAATTTCCATGAGAGGAGGCCCCAATTTCCAAGTGGTGTGGACAGGGATTATACCTATCTCATAGTTCTTGAACTATGTTTCCCCCATCGGAAGACAAGCTAGTGGATCCAGTTGGAAATCTTCATTTATGTTTGGTTTTACTTTGGTCGGTACACCACCTTTCTTCGGTGTAAGGTTTTATAACAATGGATTCCAGACATAGCTCTTGTATTTTATGTCGGTTAAGTCAATTTCTCCCTAAACTGAAATGAAGTAATGAAGTACAAACACACTATGGTAACTTGAGAGGTTTGACTTAGCTTAGGTAGGGGTACGGGACTCTACCTATGTCTTGCACTAGTTTGCTTTGAGGGAAGCCTTAGGAGGTTGCTCTTATATATGAATGATGCTAATGAATGTATGTGATATGTATACGATGAACTTGCGCATTGTTGATAATATATAATGATTAGTATAACTTATGAAAATGTGTTGGTCTACATAGTTGAATTAAAAGGATATGTATTCTTAAATGACATGCTATATGAAGTAGGATGGTGGTCTAGATTGTTGTTAGGTTACTTCATTGAGTAAGGTTATAGGGCTTTGCTTGGTCATTGAACTTGTTGACTTGATAAGGGTTCCTGAGTGATTGTCTTGCTTGGGTTATGTTATAATGAACTCTTATTAATGCTAGTTGCTATTATTACTAGATGATAGAGTTACTTGACTATGTATTTAATTATATGATATGCATGTTGACTTGACTAGTTTTGATGTTGATGGTCTTGTGATGTACATGCCTATTACTTAATGAGGATGTCCTATTGTTTTGTATTGTCATGTTTAATGTTCGTAAAAGTTTTTAATGAAAAGTGCATCCTTATTTAAATGTCCCTTTTCTTAGCATGTTTCCATAGTATGTGTGAATTTGGTCTCATACTTAGTACAAGTGGTCTATTAACCCCATTTATTCCCTTTTCCCAACATTTGAGGTTCCGTTCCTTGAATCTCTTTCGGAGACAACTTTGAAGAAGACTTGGAATCCTTGATCATCTAAGTTGGGTAGGTCCTCACTTTCCGAAGGCAAAGCCAAAATAAAGTTATGATGTTTTTTAGTATTATAATCTTATGTTTCCTTCCTTCAATTTGAGTATGAATCATTTGTATTACCTAAATGTGGTCTTGTTTTATTGATTTATTGGCGAGGGAAAATTTGATATACTCTTGTTAGATGGTTATGAGAATAAACGACTATTTTGACACTATGTTATCTTCTATATATCGATGTGCAATAGAAGTAGAATACTAAGTAATCAACTTATACAAAGGGTTTATGTATACTCGATGTATATATATTATTTGTATGTGGAGGTCTATGAAACATCAAATTATAAGTAACGAATTTTTTTAAATTTTTCGCTAAATTAGACCTATGAATGTAGTGATAAAATCTAAGAGGCTAGTCTTAGTCATCTGAAGAGGACGACGATGATGGTTATGTTTCGGGGATATTCTCAGATATGACACATACCTTGTCTCCCGGACAGTACCATCTGTACAATGATTCAAACATTTATTTAATGTGTTTATCAAACATTAATGGCAAGATATAGATTTAATATTAGAAGCTAACTAACAAGTTTAGATAATTTTCAACTAACCAAAAGAATAGGGAAACAGCAGGCTCGTAACCCCTCTTCTATTGGATGTTCCTTTCACATATTCCCTTCTCACTTATTTACCGAACTTACGGCTTCTTCATGAATCCTCCCGGCACTGCCTCAGCTTCAAAACACCAAAACAAATAAATAGACACATATTGGGTAGAAAGACTACACAACCCTTGATTTAAATGTTTCATCATTACACCGTTTGTTCCTTCGCTGAAAAAACTTCACACGAGTTTCTATTAAGGACAGCCGACACTACAAACTATAATATAAAATATATAGATCAATTATATCACAACATATCAATAGGTCAACAAATCGACCACTACGATGTTATGTCACAAACTTTCGGACATACAACTCTATATTTTTTCAAAAATGGTAGTTTAACACCCAATTATCCTATACTAGAAAATACAACACTTTGCATAGGTATCAAATCCTTCACCACCAAATGAATCCAACTATCCATCCAATATTGTAGTACGGTGAAACCATATTAGGAAGCTCCATAGGCTTGAGTAAACCTTAAAAATTGGTTTTAAAAGAGGAGGATTCTTTGAGGAATCCTAGATATAAATTGTGGTAGATGCGTGATAGAGGTGTAGAGATAAACCTTGAGAGATCTCATTGGAGCGATGTAAATAATAAGAGAACATCATCCTAGCCTTTGGCTGTCTGAATCGACTTTCTTTTCTCTTATTTTTGGGCCAAAAAATGGCTAAGTAGGTGATCCACATACTTTGTCCTTTTGGCTGGTCACTAAGATTAGTAGGTGAATAAAGTTGGTGAAGCAAGTAGTTTAAGCACGTAGTTGAATTACATGATTCAAATTTTAATTTCTGCCCAAATTATTCATTTTAACTTTATATTAGCTAATTCTATACATACTTGAACCCTTCGTCTTTAGGATTTTATAACAATCTCATTCTCCTACATAATAATAGGTTTCTCAATGTGAACATAGTCGTACAAACGACAAGAACATGAGGTGTTACATAATCCCCCCCCCCCTCTTGGCTCATTCGTCCTCGAATTTGTGTTCTTAGTTTTAGAACTTCTCAAATATTTTGGCAGAGTTTCCTTTATAAACATAACTATAAAAAACTGACAGCTAACTAGAATCACACATGTACAAGCCTCAAAGGGCATCACAATAATGTACCATGAGTAAATAAGCAATAACAAATAAGGTTATTCTTATGCACTTAATATATGATAAAACCTTTAACAAGAAACCTTACCCCACCTTCAATAAAATTCTCAGTAACTATGATAAAATTTTCTCCTTCATCAAGTAATATTATCTTTTGCAACAAGATTTATGATACCCAAACACTATTCTTATCTTCTTAGTATCTAAAAAAATTTGCCAAATTGAAACTTACCAGAGTAGTGCCTATTTCAAATATTAAATGATAATCAACTAATATAAAATTGAACCTACCTTCAAGCGACAGAAGCAAATGATATTAAGTAATGCATTTATAATCAACTAGAATGAAAAGATATTCTTCTTAATATAAAAGTCATTAGCGCACATACTATCTTAGTGGACCCACAGGGCAGTATGGAAGATATAAATCTAACAGTATGAACTTTATTTGGACATACTCTCTAAAGCCACTAACATATGACATGACTCATAAATATTTATAGACACCCCTATATTCTTTATTCTCATCTATGTAAATCAGTAGAAAAAGATAAGGCCCTCGATGGAAATTGGTATCACTGACTATAGATGAAAATCTACAACAAATTCCCGCCAAGAAGCTTCCCGTCTAAGACGTGTGAACCTGCAGTGTGAGTGCAGCACCACCGACATAATATAAAATGACGTGAGTAGATATAAAATTTGTACCTGTATGCAAGGCAAATTGAAAGAACGATACTGACTAAAATCATATAAGATAAAAAAACAACATATTAGGGTAGCAACACTTGGAAACTGCAAGCATACTACAGATCTATTACAAAAGCTTGCAATCATTTAAGTTGAAGTAATTTTTCATTCACAAGAACATGCCACATATGCATGTTGATATGAATCGAACTTAAATGAGACATAATTAAATTACTTTTTTCCCTATATTTCATGAAGATGCAATGTTATAACATATGTATCACACAAACAACTAAGCAATGAAGGGATATTAGTAGAAAAAGTTATAAGCTAGATGTAGTTTATAACATACAAGAGGAGGAGAATAAAATGGGATTTAACATGAGGAAAAGTGAGTTATAGGAACATGTGACACATAAATAAGTGAGTTGTGAAGGCATGTATATTTTTTCAAGTGATTTATAAGACCTATTGTCACATAAGCAAGTGGATGATAAGATATCTATGTAAGCAAGTGAAATGTAGGCATGTTGTTGTACGATAAGCTAGTGGACTAGGAGACATGCACACAAAAGAGTTGTAAGAACGGAATAAAAACAATGGATACATCAAGGGTATATAACACATTAACAAGAAGGAAATGTCACATGAGTTATGAGATAATGTGAAACTCGAATAGATAACTATGCGAATAGGTGACATATGGAAAGGTTAATTATGAGAAGAGATGACACGTGAAAGTAACTCTGTGAACACATGACGCGTGAACAATTGGAATGGATAACATGTAAACAAGTGAAATATTAGAATCTATAAACACATCATCAACCGGGGCATCAGGAAACGAGAAAACCAATAACAACTAGGAAGATGAATATTTCTATACTTGGATTACTGTACATTACATTCTTTTAAAAAACATTGGTGCTTCATAATTTTTGTAAGGCATGTAATACAAGTGATTAATTGACTAGTGTAGAAGAGGATGACCCATGCCAGACATTTATTTCGTGGGATATTTTCTTTATAAATATTTAAATAAGGATCGACCCATGCTACGTTTTAGCCCTTAGGATGCAACCCATGATTATACTAGTTTACATCGACCCATGCTAGGTATTTTTAACCCATGAGAAGTCACCAATACTTATATAGACTATGGTCGGACCATGCTAGGTATTTCAACCCCTGAGTTGTGACTCATGATTACTTATTTTGAGATCGCCCCATGCAAGGCACTTCAACCATACGATGCCACCAAAATTATTTAGACACAGATCATCCCATGCTAGGTATTTCAACTCCTGATTTGCCACCCATTATTATTTAGATTGAGATTTTCCCATGATAGGTATTTCAACCCCTGAGCTGCCACCCAAACTATTTATATTGAGACCAGCCCATGCTAGGTATTTCAACCCCTGAGTTGCCACCCATGATTATTTATATTGAGATCGGTCTATGCTAGGTATTTTAACCCCTGAGCTGCCACCGATATTATTTAGATTGACATTATCCCATGCTAGGTATTTTAAACCTTGAGGTGCCACCCATGATTATTTAGATTGAGATCGGCCCATGCTAGGTATTTCAACCCCTGAGTTGCCACCCATGATTATTTAAATTGAGCTCTCCCCATGCTAGGTATTTCAAACCTTAAGTTGCCACACAAATTATTTAGATTTAGATCGGCCCATGATAGGTATTTCAATCCGTGAGCTTTAACCTAAATTATTTAGATTAACTTTACCTTTTACATTTGATCTTAGAGATTGTTAATTTGGTGGTTGAAATTCTTTTGATCTTTAGGATTATATATATCAATGGTGTATACATCTGAATAAAATATTTGAGGCAGCAACATCATATTGGATGAAAAATGTAACTTTGAAAATGGGTCTTCAATGGAGTTTATTCTTCAATTAGATATGGATTCTTCAAATAAGGTGTGGGATTTCTTTATCTAATGGTTGCTATCACCTAAGAACCTATTTTTAAGATGATATTCAAAGATGAAAAAATATGAAAAAGTCCAATTTCTACTCTAAGTCTTGGGTTCATGCATAAATTGTTTCCAATCATTTACATATGATGAAGTTGATATATAATTGATGTTTTCCATGAAATTCTCGATGAATCCTTGACATTCACAAATCTCTAAAATTTGACTAAAATATTGGTTATGTGATCATGCTTCAATATTGATGAATTCTTGTGTAGATTGTTATAGGATTTTGATTCATGTATAGATTATGGTTAATTTGTTTACAGGATGCATAAATTTGATCAATCGAGTATTTGATATTATAAGATCAATTGAATATTAAACTTATTGAATTTATATTGACTTAAGGTTTATGATTCCTGATGTAATTTTTTATTGGCTATCTTATGATGCAATAGCTATATTCAATTCTTTTAACTAGGTTGTATTAAATTTTTAAGTATGTAATGAAATGACGTAGTTTCATTGATTATTGATATAATTGTATTGAATTGTTGGTTATGTCCTTGGGTAAGAGACTTATGATATCGAATTGGATATTTTAGTATTGAAATCGAAGTTGTAAGATGTTGAGGGGGTATGCCCCCTATTTCCCTTATTTTGATGTTATTTATACTTTAATTATGTTTTTATTTATATGGTCCACTTATGGTTGATGTATTATGTGAATTGATGTAGCCTTGTCAGCGTTATTTTATGCAATATGATGATTATGGCCTTGTCGACACTACTTGAGGTACTCTGATGTTTTGTATAGTAGTTTTATGTGAAATATGAGTATATATATATATCTATATGTGAGGAATATTAAAGTATTTGTTCTTGTTATGTATAATAGGAAATCATGTAACCTATGAATATGTTCTTCTATGTGTAGTCTTAGGGTTGATGTATCGTTGTTCCTACTTGACTATATGAGTGTATAGTGGCTATATCGATGATGATATGGTAGTGTGCAGGATGACTTAATGATTATTATGGTTATTGCTATGTGGTTTTATAATGATTAGTAATATGTGTTAAGGTAAAGTATGTGGTTTCTTGTATTGGTTAACTTGTGTCCCTTACTTGATACTTGTATGAAATGAATATGTGATGTCTTGACTGAGGGTTCTATTGTCTCTTAGTCTTCAATGTATAAAAGGTATGTGATGTTAATAGGGTCTTTTATGTGAAACCTTGAACCTAATGGTAAGGTTATGTATGTTGAACTCGAAAGCAGTAATGGTACTCTTAAAGTAAATGAACGATGGATTTAAGGTTAATTGGTTGTAACGCCATCATATTAATACCTAGGAAAGTCATAATGATCTTCTTGTCGCCAATGGAAGGTAGCCCTAAGAGTTCCACTTTGGTAGGGTAAATGTGATTGGGTTATGAACTTTTTATGGACCCTTTTATGTGAACCAATTTTTATGTGAATTCCTCTATGATAACGAAGGCTAGCACCGAGTGAGTATGGCAAGGGGAAGTAGTTCTAGTTAACTATGAGAATAGAATAAAAAGAACGCCTTTCATATTCCTTAGCCATGTGCCTACATGTGATGTCTTCTAGTTCTACCCTTGGCAAGTAGAACACCCTCATCGGAGTAGGTTAGAACTCCAAATTCCATGTCTAGATATCATGGTTTATGTTTTTTATTTCCTATTCCTATCATGTGGGATACCTATTAGAATTTGAGGAGTTCAAAAAAGTATAGGTGGTTGTTTAGGACGCTATCTAGACATTGCACAATAGGCTTTGAAGATGTTATTTGAAGTGCCTAGATCTTGTTCAAGACAATTACTTGAATGTCCTTTATGTGATGAATATCTCTTAATTAACTAGTTAATGTAATTATTAAGTTAATAAAGTATTTTAAAAATGAAGTAGTTCTTATATAGAATAATTAAGGGTTGTCTAGTTAAGGCGTGAAGGAGGCATAGGAATTGTCACTTCTCACCTTACCTAGATAAGTCATAAGAATGACTCTTGTTTGGGAAGTAGTTTTATTATGTCGACATGATCTAAGCGTTATTTGATCTTAAGAATTGTTTAGGTAATCTTGAACAGGTCACTATGGAGGTTACCTTCTTCACTTACTTAAGTAAGTCTTTTGATAGCCTTTGGAAGGAGAATGTCATATAAACTACATGCTAATGTGTTAAATGAAAATGGTTCTATCTTAGGGTGTCTATAGGATATCTTAAGTGTGTGTGAGGGATTGTATGGGAAATCCCTTCATAACTCACTCACGTGAACCTTAGAGTTTCCTTGGTCGGAAAATATCATGTTCTTATTCTGATATCTCTTAAGTGTGTATGTGAATCATCATAATTAATCTTGAGGGTCGTTTAAGATCATATAGATAGGGTGTATGGGTTGTCTCTCTTTATGTAATTTAAGTGAATCATAGATAGCTTTGAGTGAGAAGATAACAGGCTAAAATTTTGCTATAGTAAAGTGTAGGAACTTCACTTTAACGGTGAATTGAGTTCATTGTACAGTGAACTGACTTCAGTGTAATCTTTGCTAAAAATGGGACTTTTTGTTAAATAATTTCCTATGTGTTTCTTTGATGTCCAATGTTGTTTTTATAATTATAGTATGTTGTTTTAAACAATATTAATGAAAAGCATGTTGTTTACTAAATGTCCCTTTCTCATTATTTTTGCATGGCTTCCATACTTAGTACATCTAATGTGCTAACCCCTTCTTTTCCCCTTTTCACTAAACTGTAGGGAATTGGAAGTCTTGATGTGTCATGGAGGACGGATAGTTTTCTAAGTCTTGAAGATTATGTATTGGTGTGTCCTTATCAATTCGAGGACAATATTCACAAGTTCCTTATGTCATAGTGTGTACCTTTTATGTCTTGTATGATCTTATTCCCAAGTGTTGTAAACTCCAATGTTTAGACGATTCAAGTAGGTTATTGTAAAGGTTTAATGTTTTAAATTAATGTCTTTCTCTTGCGTATTGTTTATGAAAGAGTTCTTTGTGTGTGAACAATGTATTAAATTCCTACCTTTTTTAGAATGTTTATTTTGCAATGAGTGACGCGAGAAACTTACATGAGACTTCTAAAAGTCTCATTTGTCGTGTGATGACACAAGGATGGCCTAACTTCTAGGGTGTACTTGCGGGTCATGGCAGAGATGGTATAAGAGCATCAGATTTAGGGAGTGTCTTAGTTGTCATATGAACCACATCTAGTAGTGTCTTCTATATAATGTGAAGAACGCCGCATAATAAATAGGAGGCTATAGGGTACTAGGAAAAGTTTCACTTCTTCATTCATATGATTGTGCCTAAGAACTTGGTATATGGTGTCTTTCTCTTGTTTCCCTAATGTGTTGGTACCTTGAGGGTGACTTTATAAAGTTTGGGTTAATGGAGAGAAAAGATGAGATGTGACTTGTTTAATGAGATATGCTGGAAGGTGGTTTTGACCTTAGATTTGTTTGGTTACCTTTTGAAGGATGGATAAGTTGAAAAAAATTGTAACTTTTAGTGTGAGAATGTAAAGGAGTTATTGTTAAGATAGTTTGATGCTTGATAAGACCCCAACCATAGTAGGGGAGGTGATGAGATTTGAAAGACTAAAGGTGACTTCTCCTAGTAAGGGGGATGTAGTGGTTTGATGAGACCATTGAGAGTCCTTGATCTTCATTAGATAGACTTTGGTTAGAAAGTATTAGTATTTCTTAAGGTGCCTTGAGGGAGTTCCTTGTAGTAATGTTATGTCGACCTTGGAATGGGTTTCTCCTAAGTGGGGGAGTATGGTGAAGAGTATTGTTGTGGGGATTGAAGCACCCTTAATTTTTCTTTATGTGTTCTTTCAAGCCTAAGACAAAGAGTTCTTGGTAACTTGATTGTATAGGTGTCTTTTGTGGAAGATGAGTTCCTAACTTTTTCCTTAATATATATATATATATATATATATATATATATATATATATATATATATATATATGTTTGATTGATGTTCTGTTGAAATTGAATTTCATTAACTTTTGCTTTGTGTATTTTATGAAGTCGTGATTATATTGTATGATGTGTTTATTTGATGTTATTTTTTATATTATCATGTTTATATCATGAATTTCTTAAAAATTGCATGTTTGAAAATTTTTCTAAAAATAATTGTATGCTTGAAATGTTCACTTTAATTTTTTTGGAAAAATGACTATTTGATGCTTTGATCTAAAATTTTTGTAATATGGTTAGAACTGATGTATATAAGTATGATATTAAATATAAAATGAGTTTTTGCTATTTGGAATGAAGTGTGCATTTTGTAGCATAATGAGTTATAAAATTGTTTTCTAGTTTGTTGTTGTGTTGTGAATCACTTGATTAAGTGAAATTGATGTTTTATTATTGATCATGTGTTATATGTTATGGTCATGAGCTTCTAATTGAGTCTCTACATTTGGCAGTGTTCGGAGAGTGGAAGTGTCATTCGAGGACAATGTTGTCCAAGTGGGGGATAATATAAGACCCCGAAAATGACTTAGGAAAAACTAAGGCCTAACATGGTTGTCGTGATTTTTTAAGGTTATAAAATAGTTCATAATGTAGGTCTGAGGTAGTGTCTAAGAGTTTAGGTAGATTAGATGTCAAACGTCAAGGGACGACCAAGACGTTAGATGACTAAGTCACCTAAGTGCCTCATATGTGGTTTTATGTGTTATTGTATAATTCCTGAGGTTTTAAGATTATAAATGATTTATTATTGCATTTATAGGCGGGGTGTCATGTTTTGTGGAGTTTGGAGGTCAAATGTCCAAGAACGTCCATGAAGTTCAAAAGATGTGCCTTGAAATGACCTTGCATATCTAGGCATGTTTCGTTTAGTATTACGTATTTTTTTTGGAGGAAATATTTGTGAAAGGTGTTAAGAACATAGACGATCATATATGGTTTGGAATCGTACGGAAAATTATTCCCAAGGACTATCCAACGGTCCTTGAGGTAGGACCCAGGTTGGTGGCCAAAATTGCCAGAAGGCAGTCCACCTATGGAAGGCAAACGACGGCCAGTGGCCTGGTCGACGCCCCGTGGTGGTAAGAATAGCTAGGTACTTAGACGGGGTGTCAAAGCAACCTGTTCAAAGCCTCATAACCCATTGACAGTTGCCAGCACAGCCCGTAAGTTGTCTTACGCCCCTCGATGGGCAGTCCGTTGATTGGCCGGTTTCCGCGTGCAGTTCAATACCAAGTCTAGGGTTGAACTCTAAATTTCACCCTACTTCAAAATGAATATATTTCAAGTTTAATAAAGGTATATTTGTTATTTTAAATGAGCATATAAGTGATTAACGCTTAGAAGATTTAATTCTTCAAAATTAAAACATATTCCCTCCCAATGTTCCTCCAAAAACCTCCACGTGAGTTCAAAGTGAAGATGGAACTCGAAGATGGGTTTTCAATGGAGTTTATTCTTCAATTAGATTCGTATTCTTCAAAAAAGGTATGGGAGTTCTTCATCTATTCTTAGCTATCACCTAAGAGCCATTGTCAAAGATAATTTTCAAAGATTTCAAATTGATGAAAAAGTCCAATTTCTACTCTAACTCTTGGGTTCTTGCATAAATGGTTTACAAACATTTATATATGATGAAATTGAATTATATTGGATGTTTTCCAATTAAATACTACACAAATCCTTGACATTCAATAATCTATCAAATTTGACTAAAATATGGGTTATGTGATCATGCTTTGATACTGATGAATTCACGTGTAGATTGTTGTGGGCTTTTGATTCATGTATAGATTATGGTTAATTGTTTTATAGGCTGTTTTAATTTGATCCATTTAATATTGAATATTCTTAGATCTATTGAATGTTAGATTTATTGAATTGATATTGACTTAAGGTTTATGAATCCTCATGTATTTTTCAATGGGCTATGTAATGATGAAATAATTATATTGAATTGATGTCTAGGTTGTATTAAATTGATAAGTATGTAATGAAATGACCTAGTTTCATTGATTATTGATATAATTGTGTTGAATTGTTGGTTATGGCCTTGGGTAAGGGCCTTATGATATCGAATTGGATGTTTATCATTGAAATTAAAGTGGTAAGATGTTAAAGGGGTATGCTGCCCTATTTATCTTATTTTGCTGTTATTTTTTACTACAATTATGTTTTGATTGATATGATCCACTTGTGGTGGCAGTGTTAAACAAATTGATGTAGCCTTGTCAGCGTTACATCATGCACTATGAGTATCATGACTTTGTTGGCACTAATTGAAGTACTTTGATTTTTTATAGTCGTTTTATGTGAAATATGAGTATATCTATCTGTGTTGCGATTGAATATGAAAGTATGTGTTCCTGTTATGTATTTTAGGAAATCATGTAAAGTATGACTATGTGCTTCTACATGTAGTCTTAGGGTTGATGCATGATAGTTCCTACTCTACTATATGAGTCCATAATGGTTATATTGATGATGATATGGTATTGTGTAGGTTGACTTAAATATGATAATGATTATTCCTATGTGCTTGTAGAATGATTAGTAACATGTGTTAAGGTGAAGTATATAGTGCGTTGTCTTGGTTGACTTGTGGCCCTTACTTGATGCTTGTATGAATATGAATATGTGATGTCTTGACTTAGGGTCATATTGTCTCTTAGTATTGAATGTATGAAAGGTATGTGGCCTTTGAATGATGTTAAGAAGGTCTTTTATGTGACACCTTGATTCTAGTGGTAAGGTTCTGTATGTTGAATTCGAAAGCCGTAATTGTATCCTTCAAGTAAAGGAATGATGGACTTAAGGTTAATTGACTGGAACAACATCCTATTAATCCCTATAAAAGTCATAATGAGCTTCTTGTCGCCATTCGAAGGTATCCCTAAGAGGTCTTCTTTGGTAGGGTAAATCTGATTGGGTTATGAACTTGTTATGGAACACTTTTATGTGAACCTTCAATGTGAATAACTCTATGAGAACGAAGGCTAGGACCAAGTGAGTATGGCAAGGGGAAGTAGTTCTAGTTAAGTATGAGACTTGAATACAAAGTACGCCCTTCATATTCCTTAACCATGTGCCTACATGGGATGTGTCCTAATTGTACCCTTGGCTAGTAGAACACCCTCATCGATGTAGGTTAGAAATTTTGAATCCATATCCAGCTATCATGGTTTATATCGGTTATTTCCTATTCTCATCATGTGTGATACCTATTAGCATTTGAAAAGTTTTATGATGTTTAGGTGGTGGTATGGTATGCTATCTATACATAGCATAATAGGCTTTAAAGATGTTATTTGGAGTCCCTAGGTCTTGTTCACGAGAATCACATGAATATTCTTTATGTCATGAATGTCTCTTAATGAACTAGTGAATGTAATGACTTAAGTTAGAAAATTATGTTTAAAATGAAGTAGTACTTATCAAGAATAATTAAGGGTTGTCTATTTAAGGTATGAAGGGGGCATAGGAATTGTCACTTCTTATGTTACCTAGATAAGTCTTAAGAATGACTCTGGTTAGGGAGTATGTTGATTATGTGAACATCGTCGAAGCCTTAGGTAATCTTAAAGATTATTTAGGTAATCTTGAAGAGGTCACTATGGACGTTATCTTCTTTATGTACTTGTAAATCTTTTGATAGACTTTGGAAGGAGAATTTTATATCACCTTCATGCTAATGTGTTAAATGCGAATGATTCTATCTTAGGGAGTCTATAGGATCTCTTAAGAATGTGTGTAAGGGTTGTATGGGAGGTCGCTTCTTAACTCACTAAAGTGAACCTTAGAGTCACCTTGTTAGGAAAATCTTATGTTCTTATGTTGATATCTCTTTAGTGTGTATGTGATTTATCATAAGTAATTTTGATGGTCGTTTAGGCCCATCTAGAGAGGGTGTATGGACGGTTTATCTTTGTGTTACTTATGTGAATCTTAGTATAACTTTGAGTGAGAAGATTACATGCTAAAGCGTTTCTAATTTTAAGTGAAGGAACTTCAGTGTAATAGTGAATTGAGTTCACTATACATTGAAGTGAGTTAACAGTAATGTTTGCAAAAAATGTGAATTTTTGTTAAATGATTTATTATGTGTTTCTAAGTATTTAATTGTTGTTTTTATAATTATAGTATGATGTTTTAATCGAAATTTATTAAAAGGATGTTGTTTACTAAACGTCCCTTTTTCATTGTTTTTCCATGACTTCCATACTTAGTACATCTAATCTGCTAACCCTTTCTTTTCCCTTTTTGACTAAAGTGTAGGGAATTTGAAGTATTGATGTATTGATGAGTCCTCATCAATTCAAGAAAAATATCCAAAAGTTCCTTATGTTTTAGTCTTTACCTTTTATGTCTTGTATGGTCTTAGTCCCAAGTGTTGTAAACTCCAAAGTTTAGATGGTTCAAGTAGATTGTTGTAAAGGTTAAGTGTTTAAAACGAATGTTTTCCGCTTGCGTATTGTTTATAAAAGAGTTCTTCGTCTGTGAAGAATGTTTTTAATTCTTACCTATTGTAGAACAATTATTATGCAACGAATGATATGAGAGGCTTAGATGAGACTTCTTGAAGTCTCATTTTCGTGTGACAACATAACGATGCCCTAACTTCTAAGTGTACTTGCGGGATGAGACAAAAACAACTCATCAACAAGATACTTCATAGATTCAAGGTATTGTCTCTATGCTCCCACTCCGACACCCCATGATAATTGTGAGATTGTTGTTGGTGTAGCTGTTGGAGGTGAGGTTTGAAGATATTAGGACATACATACACTTGGGAAGGATGGGGTGTCAAAAGGGAAAGGGAAAATGAATTAGGTTGATGCTGATTTTTGTCAACATTTTAACACTTATTTAAGGGAACCACCAGATAAACCTACTAATAACAAATCATACGATAAGTTAAGTAAAGAAAAAAGAAACCATTAAAAAAACTACAACAAAAAGAGTTAAGCCATGATTCAACTATTCAACAAAAAGATAAAGATTATTATTTTGATGCATATGGGGCACTTGATTCTAAGGATGAGTATAACGAGGATACTCAATATCTAGAAGAGCGGGAAGAGTCTGAGGATGGAACTAATGCTATGCAAAATCGACAAAGAGGTCATATTTTTTATAGTAACAAACCTAAGGAGATTAGGGAGGTTACTGGAAAGAAAGATTTGTCTCCAAGAGGTAGAAGTAATCAAGGCAAAATAAAGATGCTACTATTAGTAGACCAAACACTAGGGCTAGGAATAGAAGTGTTTAATGATTAATACCATTTGTTGGAATGCTAGGAGCATAAATACTGAACCTTTTGCTGGCCAATAGCAGATTCATTCTTATAGAAATCAATTTCTTATTGATCATGCTCATAGTATTCCTAACAATAAAATATGGTTGTTTTAGACATGTGATATTAATCGTAAGGTGTTAGACGTGGATGATCAAAACATTACTTGTGTAATCAATGATGTGGAGGATGCTTAAATGATTAGTATAACTTATGTGTATGGTAAATGTAGGAATAACTGTTACAAATATTTCAAATTTCGTAACTGTTAGAAAGAAAATTCTTCTTTTCTAAATATCGTGACTAATATTTGGAAAAAGAAGGTTTCAAGCAAACCTATGTTGATTTTTCATACTTAACTGAGGAGACTTACTTACACACAAAGTAATTGGTCTATGATGGAATATGGGATATTTTGCATATGAGGATTTTGTAAGGATTGCTGAAGAAAACTTAATAACAGATAATAATGAAGATAATAAGGCTAAACTGCATTGTATTAATGCTCAATATATAAGGTATATGCAAATTGAAGACTCCCATTTAAAACGAAAGACTCAGATTAATTGTTTGAAAGAAGATGATGCTAATTAAAAATACATTCATTCTGTGATGAAAGGAAAATGGAGAAGAATGTTTTTGCACAATTTCTTACAGAAAATGGACAATGGGTACAAAGTGACGATAATATAATCAAAGGATCTTGTCAGTGCAATCAATATATCTTCAATAGTAAGAATGTTAGAATTAGTGAGGATATGTTACATTGAATCCTTAATATCGTTACTAATGATCAAAACTCTATTTTTGAAAGTGTTCCAAATATGGAAGAACCAAGTAGAGTGGTCTTAGTAATGAATCCAAATTCTTCTCCTGCTCCTAATGGGGTTGGTGGTAAATTTTATCAAGTTTGTTCAGACTTCATTGAGGATGATTTACATGTTGTATTCAATCTTTCTTTAATGGCAAAGATATGCCTAAATATAGGACTCATGCTTGTTTAATCCTTATTCCAAAAGTGGATCACCCTAATAAAACATACCTAAACCCTAACCCTAACCCTAGACCCTTAACCCTAAACACCAAGCCATAAACCCTTATACTTTGTAGTTTAAAGGAACACTTTTGTGTGATTTGAAAAGGCTTTATGGGAGGGGTCTTCATGTCTTACTTAGGTGGGTCTCACGATAACCATAAATTGAGGGTCTAATATGATGTAATGGGTTGAAAATGAATGTGGTTAGATCTAATATTGTTGTTATATCCTGTAAGTGATCGTTGAGTTGAAAGATGTTTTTTATACTTGTCTTATTAGATTTTAACAAAGAATAGCAGGAAAACGATATCTCAAATAAATGTCTCTTTCTCATGATTTTTACACAGTCATATTAGTTAATGCATATTTGTACTAACACAATTTCTCATTTATTACTACCATGTGTACGTGGGGGTGACTAGAAGTTCACTGGTATATTCAAGAGCTTTGAATTCTTACCATTAAGCCTCGGGAATGTCCTCAATGATTCGAGGACATGTATCTGATATCTTTTTCTTTATGTTTTTGCAATAGAATCTAGAAGGATACTTTTGAACGTAAAGGGTTGTCTCCCTATGATATTGTGACGTGTCTATGATGCCAAGTGTTGAGATGTTCTACTTTAATTTTATAAAAGAGATTCCAATTGTTGTCTATATTGTGAAAAGTTATAAATTCAACATCACTTTTAATGCCTCTGTGATTAATAAAAGATTAGGTATTGTATAAGACCGCCCGAGAGGTTGAATACGCCGCATCGCTACTTAAGGATGTTCTCGAGTCGTGCTACTAACCTTAAACCCCAAAACCAAAATACCGAAACCCAAGAATTAAACACTAAACCATAGATATAATACCTCAAAATCCTAAAAATCAAATCCTAAAATCTAATAAGCCTAAACCCTAACCCTAACCTTAACCTTAAACCCTAACCCTAAACCCCAAGCTCTTAATACCAAAGCCAAAACATTTACCACTAAACCAAACATACCCAAGATTCTAAACCTTAAACAACAATGAATAAAACCTTGAAAAAAACCTAATCCTAAACTTAAACCATAAACCCCAATTCCAAAATAAAAAAACAAAAATATTAAACACTAAACTATAGATATTAAACCTTAATTCCTTAACCCAAACCCTCAAACATAAAAAAACCCTAAACCCTAACAAGCTCTAACCCTAACCCTAAACCCTAAACCCGTAATACCTAATAATAAACATTAAAAATTAAACCATTCATATCAACATAAATTACTAGATCCAAATAATAAAAAAAAAAAACCTAAACTCTAACCCTAATCCTAACAATAAACTTAAACCCTAAACCCTAAACCAAAAAACAATACGTACAAAATACCAAAGCCAAATATAAACACTAAACCATAGATATTAACCTCAAATGCTAAACCCTTAACCCTAATTAATTGAAACCCAAACCCTAAACCCTAAACCCTAATCCAAAAATAGATACCCAAACATTAAAAACCAAATCATAGATTTTAAAAATAAAATCCTTAACCCTAAATATTAAAATAAAAAAATCCTAAACCCTTACCCTTACCATAATCTTAATTCTAACCCTAACCCTAAAACTGTAGCCCAAGATATTGAACACCAAACATTAACATTAAAGTCGCAAATTTTAAGCCTCAAATCTTAACCACAAAACTTAAAACCATGAAAACCCCTAAGCCCTATCTTTAACCAAAACCTTAACCCTAAACCTAACCTTACATCTTAAGACTTATATCCCAAACCCAAAATACAAAAACCCAAACTTAAAACACTAAACCACATATATTACAACTCAAATCCTAAAACCCCAACCCTGAAAACTAAAAAAAAATCTAACCCTAACCCGAACCATAAATCATAAACGTTAAACCCCAAGCCCAAAACACAAAAAACAAAATGATAAACACTATACCATTGATATTAACCCACAAATCCTATGCCCCAAAAATTAAAGCCTAAAAAATAAAAAACCCTAACCCTAAACTCCAAGACCAAAATACCAAACCCAAACATTAAACACTAAGCCATAGATATTGAATCATAAATCCTAAACCGAAATCCGGAAACTTACAAACAATCCTACATCCTAATCCTAACCCTAAATTTAACCCTAAAAGTAAACCATGTACCCTAAATTCTAAAACACAAGCGTAAAATACAAAAAAACATACAATAAACACTAAATTAAACCACAAATATTTAACCCTAAACCCTAAAGCCGAAACACTAAAACCCATGAACCAAATACCAAAACTCAAATATCATACACTAACCTATGGATATTAAATTGCATATGATAAACCTTAAACCCTAAAACCTACAAAACCCTGCACCATAACCCAAACCTTTACACTAAATCCTAAATCGTAAACCCGAAGTCGAAATATGAAAACCCAAACGTTACAAATTAAACCATATATTTAAATCTCAAATTCAAAACCACAAAATCTAAAACATAAAAGAAAATCCATACCCTAACCCTAACCTTAAGCATTACCTAACCCTAAACCAAAAACCCGACACCCCAAGCCTAAAATACAAAAAACCAAACATTAAACATTAAACCGTAGAATTTAAACCACAAATCCTAATTCCCAAAATCTAAATCCTTAAAAAAACCTTAAACCCTACCTATATATCTATAATTTTAACCCTAACCCTAACCCTAAACCCTAAACCCCAAACCCTAAGGTAAAAATATCAAAACCCTAACATCAAAAACCAAACCATAGATATTAGAATCTCAAATCCTTATAAAAAAACCATAAAACCTAAAAAAACCCATATTTTTTACCGTTACACTAATATAAACCCAAACCCTAAGACTAAATCCCAAGACCAAAATACAAAAACCCAAATATTAAATACTGAACGATAAATATTAAAGCTGAAGTCATAAACCCCAAATACTAAAACCTAAAAAATTTTAAACCCTAACTCTAACCCTAACCCTAATCGTAACCCTATACCCTAAACCCTAAGTCCTATACCAAAAATACAAATATGCAGACATTAAACACTAGACCACAAATATTAAACCTTAAATCCTAAACTCGATACCTGAATAAACAACGAAATTCTAAACATAATTCCAACCCTAAACCCTAATCCATTAAACCCAAGCCCAAAATAACTATTACTAAACATTTAACTCTAAGACATTCATATTTAACATCAAATCCTAAACCTAAAACCCTAAAACCAAAAAAGTACATGTACCTTAACTCTAACCCTAACCCTAACCCTAGCCCTAAAGCCCAAGCCCTAAATCATTATCCTTGATAGTCTAAAGGAATACTTAGGTGTGTACTGAAGAGGTTATGTGAATGGTATCTTTATGTCTTAATTAGGTGGATCTCAAGATAACCTTAGATGGAGGGTCTATTATTATGTAATGGGTTGTGAAATAAATATGGCTTTATCTTATATTGTAGTTATATCCTATAGGTGATAATTGACTTGAAAGATGTTTCATATACTTGTCTTATGAGATTTTAACCAAGAATTACATGAAAATCATATCTCAAATAAATCTCCCTTTCTCATCATTTTCGCATGTTCATCATACTTTGTGAATCTTTGTACTAACACCATTTCACCATGTTTTTACCACAAAGTGTAGGTTGTGGTGACTAAAGGTTGGTTCATTGTTAGATTGAAGGGATTGTAATTTTTACTTTTAAGCCCTGGGTATATCCTCAATGATTTGAGGACACGTATCTTAAATATTTTTCTTTAACTTTTGGCTAGTACTTCTTTTGAACATAAAGGGCTATTTCCCTATGATATTGAGACGTGTGTAAGATGAAAAGCGTTGAGTTGTTCTTCTTTTATTTTATAAAAAAGATTCCACTTATTTTCTCAATTGTGAAAAGTTTTAAATTCAATACATTGTTTAATACCTATATGATGAATTAGATCCATCAATATGGTCTAGGCCCATTGGGCTGGCCTGGCCTATCCCCAGATTTAATAGGGATGGGCTAAGATTTTTGGAACTCATTTGAGAAAAGGGCTTTTTAGCCCGGCCTGGATAAGCTTGTTGATTTGAAGGGTTTGAGAAATATAGATAGGGCCGGACCGTGGTACTATAAGAATTAATTAATAATATAATATAATATTAAAATTTAAGACTAAAGAGATTCTAAACATAAAATAATTAGGCTAATATTTCTATGGGAAATTTTATAACAACAATCTATTAATTCAAATTAAATGCTATAAATATACTTTAATTTTATTGTACCCTATATCAAACTATAGCTATTTTTTCCACTCTCCTTGGTGGAGTTTGGCTCGCAACTCTCATTTTGTGGCAGACTCGCTCACCTCTCTCGCTTTTTATACAAACACAAATGTATAAAATGTTTTAGTGTTTGTATAAAGCAAGAGAAAATTGTATAAATACATATACTTTTGTTCCCCTCTCCCATATCTCCCTCGCAACTCTCTCTAATCTCACTCGACACCGTTGCCTCTCAAGCTTATACAAACCAAAAGGAAATGCATAAATTTTGTTTCTATTTGTATAAGGCTAGAGAAAATTTATATACACATGCAAATATATGTATTTTCATTCTACACACTTATAACTATAGAATAAAAATACTCCAATGTCCAGGTTATTTTGCCTTTCTCTCTTTTTTGTTTTATAAAAAATTAAATTGTATATAATTTCTCTCTTTCTTGTTATATACAATTCGATTTAATTGTATATTCCCTATCCAGGTCTCTTTTGCCTTTCTTTCTTTCTCATTTTATACAAATTCAAATTGTATATAATCGTCTTATACACTTATGATTATACAATGGAAATATTTCCCTACCCAAGTCTCTTTTGCTATTCTCTCATTGTCATTCTATATAAATTCAAATTATATATAATATCTCTCTTTGTCATTTTATAGAATTCGTTTTATGCAATTTGCATCAATTTTTATAAGTATAACAAATAATACACACACACACACACAGATATATATATATATATGTATTTGCTATGCAGCGCAATTATGCAAATTTTGCTATAACATAAAAATATGAATTTTGTGTTTGCTATATGTGAAAGTTGTCCTATTTCTACTTATATATTTTGTTCTTTTACTTGAAAAAAAAAACTTAATAAATAATGTAAAGATTATTTTATTTGTGGATTTGATTAACATGTAGTAACATTAACACAATGTAATATTGTTTCGTCAAAATATATGATAATATTTTTAAATTAGAATTTATAATTTAATTTATTAATTATAAAAATATATACTATTTTAAAAAGTGGGCTAGCACGGCAAGCTCGTAGCCCATGTACTCGTTGGTTGGGCGGACCATTTTCTGGCCTACGTTAAAAATGGGCTAGCCCGGCTTGGCCTGTAAAATGTCTAATCCTGTATGGGTTAGCCTGGATGGGGTGGGCTAGCCCATATTGAAAGCTCTATGAAGAATGAATTCTAAAGGCTTGTATAAGACCTCCGAGAGATACGCCGCATCGAAAAGTGCACATGCTCTTGGGTGGTGACACTAATCCTAACAGTAAACTCCAAGAACAATATACAAAAACCCAAGCATTAAACACTAATCCATATATATTATACCTCAAATCCTTAACCCCAAATCCTAAAACCTAAAAAAGACATAAACCCTAACCCTATCCCTCACCCTAACACTATCTATCTACCCTAAACCCGAAAACCTAAGCCGCAAATACAAAAATTCAAACAGTTAACAATAAGTCATTTATATTAAACCTCAAATTCTAAACTCCAAAGCCATAAAATCATAAAAAATCCTAAACCCTAATCCTAAAACCTAAACCCTAATTGTCTGTAAGGATGGTGAGGGGTTGACTGCATGTAAGCTCACTAATCCCAACATTGATTCTCATATTCCCATTACAGAAATTGTTGGTGTAGTTGCTGTGGGTAAAAGGAATGGGACTGTTGGTGGGAAAGTTGTTGAAGATACTACAAGTCATTAGATACTTATTGGGAATTCTTTTGGTATTAGGCCTAACCAATTCACTATTGCTTTTAGTAAATTTGATAGGCATAATTCCTAGAATCTACAGACTAAACAAGGCCTGGAAAAAATAGGACCTTTGAAGGAGCAAGTTCACCAAAATAATTGTGATGATTCTAATCAGGAAATTGCTTCTTACACTGTTATTCAATTGTATGCAGCTTATCTTAGATTCAATTTAGGCAATAACACTACACCTATCAGTTTTGAGGCACCTAAAATCACCACCAAACAACATCGTCCTGCAGTGATCTCTAAAGAGAAAGTTTTTATATTTAATTGGGCTTCTAGGTTTAGGCTTACACTTATTAGTAAATTTTGTAATACTATGCCTAAAGTTGAATTATATAGATAGAGCTTTATAAGTCAAGCTCCATTGTAAGAGGGATCAAGATAGAAAATTTTAATGCTAGACATGTGGATATCGATTTGGATAATGAACTTTATTATGTTATTATTTTCACTAAACAAAACATGATTCTTGAGTGTCAACTTATGAGATTTCAAACGTGGACTCGAACTATCAAACAAACAGAGGAAACTCCCATTTACCCATTTGGATATCACTTCCAGAACTGCCTTGGCACTATTATTACAAGGAAATTCTAACAACCCTTCTATCCCCTGTCTATATGGATAATGCGTCTATGGAAGTAACTAGGGGCAGTATGGCTAGAATGAGAATTCAAATAGATCTCACAAAGGAAAGACCATATGATGTTTGGTTGGGGTATGATGAAGACAACTTGATTAAAGGACAATGGCAAAGCATTGAATATGAGAACATTCCTTCGTATTGTCACTATTATAGATCCCAAGGGCTCATGAATGTACAGTCCAAGATAGTGATGATGATTATATGAAAAAAAAGAAGCAAAAAAATGAAGTAGAAAAAATCTACAAATGCATTAGATTATGCAGCTCAACAACATCCAGGGAGCGGTTCTGTAGATAGGAAACACAGGAAGTCCAAGCACAGCCTCAACAAGGGCTGGTTGTACAAGATCAAAAATAATTTTGTAGGTTCAATGGAAACAAAAAATAATATGGAAACGTACAATAAAAAAAAACAGAAAAACAATATGGAAACCTATAATCAAACCAAAAGACAAGAACATGGACAACTAGCAACATCCATGTCAAACAGGTATTGTTCCCAGCATTCTTATTCATTGGCAAGTTCAAAGGAAACAAAAAAAAACAATATGGTAACCTGTAGTCTAACCAAAAGAAAAGAACATGGACAACTAGAAGCATCCTGGGAAAATAGGTTTTGTTCCCAACATTCTTATTCATAATAATGTTTATTATTTTGATATACAGGAACAAGGTACAAGTACACTAGCTTTGAGGAAGGTGAGATCTTCATCAACAAAAGATTATTATGCACTCCATGAACACACATATATGGATATGCAGGAATAAGGTATGAAAGAAGTAATGCAGGTGGATGAAATAATTCCTACACCAATAGATGGTTATGCAGGTTAGGGATTAAACCAAATAGGTCATGCAGGACAAGCAGATATCAACCAACCAGGCAGTTCAAGAAAAACAACAATCATTCCATGCAGGTTCCGTTTCTGGTATGCAGGAAAGGGTTTTGATTCAGCTTAGAGCTCCTTTTTATAGCAGCAGTGCAACCTTCTTGCATGATGTTCCTAAAAAGAAGTAGGGCAAGGTTTCCCAAGAGAAGGAAAGGCATAGGAAATGTTTAGCTTCTACTATGCAGGAAAGAAAGCTTACAGTTCCTGGTGAGAACAGTGATAGGATCCTCTCCTTCATAATGCAGCTGTTCAAACATTAGATTAAACACACTCTTTTGCAGGGCACAACACAAGTCATCAAGAAGGGAAGGAAGTTCAACAAGAACATGAAAAAGGAGACAGTCCAAGAACTCAAGAAGAAGTGGAATCACCAAAGAAAAGTAACAACAAAAATAAGAATAGGTTGCGTAAAAAAACAAGAAATGCAATAAAAAAAGGCAAGGGAAGGAACAATAAGGACAACAAGAAATATTTAAGAAGTTGATGAGTATAGCCATATAGCTTTGGAGGATGGGTATGATGAATATACTAGATTCTTGGATAGTAATGAAGATGAAGCAGAGGTTAAATACACCTTCCACACTTACTATGAAGAATAAATACAAGAAGTTAGAGACAAAAAAGGGTTTTCACCAAGAGGAAGGAAGAATACAAGACATAATCATAGTTCGGAGAATACTAGAAGACCAATTAGAAGGGCTAGAAGTAGAGACTTATGATAATATTTCAAGTCATTTATTAAAGTACTTAGTATACTTTTTCATGTTGTACATTGTAGATATACAATTTGTTTTTCATCCTAGACTTTAATTAGAATAGGATTTATTTTTTAATGGAATTTTCTTTTAAATAGGGAAGACACCCTAATTTATGTATTCTTAGTAAATTGTCTTAAGGAGGAGTCCTCCATGGGTGCTTAGTTTTTTTAATAAAAACATGATGTATAGGGTTGAGTGGACTAACCTTAGTAGGTTTGTCGACTCATAACCCACCCCTAGGATCGTAGATAAGGTTTATGCCCCCATCTTTGTACTTTTTTGTTTTTTGATAAATGGTAAGGCCTGGGGGTGCTGCTTTGCTCCTGACCCACCTCAAGGTTTTTTCTTTAAAAAAAACACCAAAAACACCCAAATATTAAAAACTTAACCATTGACATTAAAAATCAAATCCTAATCCACAAACCCTAATGCCTAAAAAAAACCTAAACCCTAACCCCAATCCCAAAATAACAAAACCCAAACATTAAATATTAAACTAGAGATATAAACCTCAAATCCTAAAACCCATACCCAAAAACATTATAAAAATTCTAAACCGTAAACCTAACCCTAAACCATAAACACAAAATACCAAATAATAAACATTAAACACTAAGCCACACATATTTAACCCCTATTCCTAAACCCCCAACCCTATAACCTAAAAATATTAAACCCTAACCCTAGCCCTTACCTTAACCCTAACCCTAGCGTTAAACCCTATACCCCAAGTCCAAAATGCAAAAACCGTAATATTAAATTCTAAATATTAATCCTCAAGTCCTAAACCTCAAACCTTAAAACCTAAAAAAATTTAATCCCTAAACCTAACCCTAACCCTAATCGTAAACACTAAACCCCGACCTTTAATACTAAAACCCAAAAACTAAACCATAGAAATTAAGTACAAATGATAAATCTTAAACCCTAAAACCTAAAAAAACAAAATTGTAACCCTAACCCTAACCCTTACCCAAAGCCCAAACATAAAACATAAGCCAAAAGTACAAAAAACAAACCATTAAACAATAAAACTTAGATTTTAAACATTAAATACTAAACCCCGAACCCTAAAACCTAGCAAAAAAACCCCAAAACCTACCGTAGAAACACTAAACCCTAACTTTAACCCTTACCCTAACCCTAACCCTAAATCGTTAACCCTAAATTCGAAACACAAAATACAAAAACCCAAACATTAACACTAAACATAGATGTTATAAATCAAATCCTATATCCCTAAACCTAAAGCCTAAAAAACGTAGACCCTAACCCTAACACTACATTTAACCCTAACCCTAATCTTTAACCCATAAACGCTAAACCCGAAGCCCAAAATACAAAAACCAAAATATTAAAAACTAAACCATAGATATAAACCCACAAATCCTAAGCCTAAAACTCTAAAAGCTAAAAAGCTAAACCTAACCGTAAACCCCATGACATAAATACGAGAGCTCTCTCTTGACTTAAACTGTAGTTCACGAAATAAATGTCACGCCGTCGCCGGTGGATAAACGACGACCACCGGATATATCAAAGACATTATGAAATAGTAACCCACCCTAAAAGGTACATAAATAGGGTCATCGGTCAATGATCCAAACTTGTAATGTGAAGATAAGAACCTGGTAGCGATTTATGAAAATAAATTTAACTAGGAATAGAGAATTATGGGAATGGAGTTTTTTTGTAGGCTTTAGAATGCACCAATTAAATAATTGGATTCTAAATCTCCCTAACCAGCTTCTATCGAAAATAAAAAATATCAATCAGCACACTTGAGAGATCTACCATTAATATTTTTGATATTCTTGCAAGGGAATCACCTGATGGGAAAATTTAAACTCAAGAAATTTCTGATAAAGTCAAAAATAAATCCAAGTACAGGGCTTTTTTTCAGATTAGGGTGTACAAAAGACTTCAAAATTTGAAGAAATTAGGAGTAGGTATTATTGATCTGACAATCTCAGGTGAAGGCGTCGGAGATCATATAATCATTAGGGAGGTTAGGAATCAATAAAAACATTCTAACCTACTTCACACAATATTATACATACAAATCTTAATCTATATATTCAAGATATATCAACAAATGGTAGCAAGAATATCTAGAATGCAGTAAAGTTGATGTTGGAAATTGGAAAATGTGTATTGTACAAACATGATGAACACGACGATTGAAGAACAAATAATTAGATTGGAAATTTTCCACAAACAGGGGAAGGTTTCACGTAATGTTGTTGTAGGATTGGTGCAGGTAATACTTCTAATTCTAATGTTGATACAAGAAGTACACAAATTATAGAACTGCAATTTGGTAAAGGGAATGTACATACTAGTAATGTTTGTGTAAATATCGGTGATTCATTGAAGCAACCTTTTAAAAATTGTGCAAAGTTCTTGTAATTATGTGCAAAATCAGAATTTGGGGAGCTTGTGTTATGGGAATGTCTATAAGAATCGTCAACCACAACATAACCTATTCCCTCAAAATTCTAATAATTTGTTTAGTACTACTAATATGAATCAACAGACTCGGAATAGTCAGGAAAATGGGAATGCTAGAGATGTTAATGGACAACAAAGAAAGGATGGAGTTCAAGAATCCTGTCATTATATTGTGATCCAGTCTTATGCTGTAAGACTTCGTTTTAATTTAGAAAATAACTATTGCTCCAATTACGTTTGATACTGCTATAATTATTACTAAACAAGGTCGACCAAATGTAATCTTCAAAGAAGATGACTTCTTTGTTAAATGGACTGATAGATGTAAATACACTATAATAGGCAAGTTAGTAGTACCATGCCAAAGGTGGAGCTGATTAGGAATAGTTTTATTAATCAAACTCAATTATCTGGAGGTGTTAAGGTTGCTCACATTAAGTCTAGACATGTCTATATTGACTTAGACAATCAAATATATTAAAGGGTAGCCTATGAGAATTCATACTTTGACATCAATTTTCAGCCCTATAGAGGAAACTACAATAGTCCCAGTTTGGATATCTCTTTCGGAATTACCTTGACATTTTTACTGTAAGGATATTCTAACTGCTTTGTTATCCCTGTTGGTAAGGTTTTTAACATAGACAATGCAACTATCAATAAAAGAGTAGTATGGCTAGAGTTTGAATAGAACTTGATCTTACAAAAGATAGGCCTCAACATGGTTTGGTAAGGATCAGCAAGACATGAACAAAGGTAAATAGGTGACTGTAGAATATGAAAATATGCCTGAATATTGCCATTACTATAAGCATGAAGATCATGGGATACAATAATGTACAATCAAATCAAGGGATTAGGATTTATATAAAAGAAAAGACTTGGAAACTAAGAAAAATAAAGCAATAGGAGAATATGGAAATGGCAATGCATGTGTAGCACAGCAGCAGTTGCATAGTGTATCAAGGGATACACCAATTGTACAAAAAAGGAAAGAAGTACAAGAGAATGGTGACCAATGGCAAAAAGAGAAGAAGAAATATATTTAACATCAAACACAACCTTAACCCAAGACTTCCTGGAACCAGGAGAACTTCAAACAAAAGAACGCTTGTATTAAAGAACAAACAACTCAGCCAGGTATTCCATTGACTATTCCTACTTATAATTCATTTAATAATTTAAATGTATAGGGCAAGAAAATGAATGAGCGGGATAATAGCAATAGGAAAGTTATAGAGGCTGTCCAAATAACCCAAGAACCAGGAAATACAGCAAAAGATGACCAAATAATTCAAAAAACTGGACATGCAATAAATATACAGAAGGTAAAAGAAAAAATGCAGTATGTATGTGTTCTTAAAGGTGGTACAACACAATTCACATCTAAGTACACTCCAATTAATATTGGAGAAACTGGAGAAGATAAGGGGCGACAATTGAAAGAGGGTTAAGAAAAATACCAGGAAAATGATATACAAAGGAAGGATTTGTCTACTTTTTGCAGGGAATGTATTGAGCTTAAATCTCATGGTCTTAGAAGCACTCAAAAGGATAGTGAGCAGCTTATCTAACAGGAACTGAACAAAACACAACAAAAAATTAGCAACAAGGAAAGGAGAGACAAAGTCAAAGTCCTTACAAAGAAGAATATTCTCCACAAGCTAGCTTCTATAAATCCAAGAACAGACTTATCAAATAAAGAAGAAATGTAATTAAAAAAAAGGAACAAGAAGGAGCAACAAGATTTAACTGGAGATAAACAAAAATAACATCAAAAGAAAAATATGGAATTTGATAAGTATACTCATATAAATTTAGAGAATGAATATGATGAATATGTTCAATCTGTAGAAAGTAATGAAGAGGAAGATGACGTGAACAAATACATGTTTCATACTGAGTATGATGATGAAATGTAGAACCTTAAAGGGCAGTATGGATTGTCTCCAGCAGGAAGGATAAAATAGAGACATAACACCAAAACTGATAATACTAGAAGAAAATTCACTAGATCTCGAATTAGAGGGTTATGATGTTGATACATAGGTAAAAGTAAGTTTGTAGTTAGAATAATAAATAAATAAATCATTTGTCTAATTCGTTATGATTTACATATTGTATAATGTGTATGATACAAACTATTATAACTACTAGTCATAATGACTATGTCTAGTTTGTTATAGTTATTAAATTATGTTCTTTAATTTCATTAGAGTTTTCTTGTAAAGGGGAGAGTATCCCACATTTATGTATTATTAGTAAATTTTGTAGTAAGAGGGGAGTCCTCTGTAGGTGCTTACTTTAATTTTTTGTACAACTTGATATAAAGGGTTGAGTTGATTAGATTTAATAGTATGGTCAACTCTTTACCCACCATATGATTGGAGTTAAGATACATGGCCCCTCAATGTATTTTCGAATATTTGTAAAGATAAGGGATGGCGGTGCACAAAAAGGGTCGTTCAAATTTAAAAAAGACCAAAATACAAAAACCCAAACATTATCCACTAACACATAAATATCGAACTATAAATCCTAAATCCAAACCTTAAAACCTATAAAAAGTCCTAAACCCTAGCTCTAACCCTAAGATTAACCATAACCATAACCCTAACCCTAACCATATATCCTATACCCTAAACCCTAAACTATGATCCCAAAAATAGAAAACCCAAACATAAAACTGAGCAATATATATTAAACATCAAATCCCTAACCCCAAAACCTAAGCTCTAAAAAATCACTAAACCCTAATCCTAACTCTAACGCTAACCCTAACCTTAAACCATAAACACAAGCCCAAAATGACAAATCCAAAACATTAAACACTAAACCATAGATATTATAACTCAAATGCTAAACCCTAAACCCTAAAACCTAAAAAAAACCTACAACCTAACCCTAACCCTAACTCGAAACCCTAAATCCCATGTCAAAAATATGAAAACCCAAACATTAAATACTAAATCACAGACTTTAAACCTAAATCCTAAAAACCAAAATTTAAAACCTAAAAAAAAACTAAACCCTACTCCTACCCCTACCCCTACCCCTAATCTTAATCCTTACACTAACCTTAAACCATAAAACTTCAACCTTAAGCCCAAAATAACAAAGCCCAAACATTACTGACTACATCATAAATTTCAAACCATAAATCCTAAACCCCAAAATCTAAAATCTTAATCAAATCCTAAACCCTAATCCTAACCTATCCCTCATCCTAACACTAACCCTGTTCCAAACCTAACCTTAACCCTAAACCATAAACCCAAAACCCAAAGCCCAAAATACCAATTTCCTAACATTAAACTCTAAACCATATATATTACAACTCAAACACTAACATATGACATGATCCATAAATATTTCGATACAAGGCCCATACGTTCCTTATTCCCATCTATGTAATTCAGATGAAAAAGATAGGGCCCTTATTGGAATTGGTTATCACTGACTATATATGAAAATCTGCAAAAAGTTCCCGCTAAGAAACTTCCTATCTAACATGTGTGTATTTGTAGTGTAAGTGAAGCACCACCGACATAATATAAAACAACATGAATAGACACAAAATTTATACTAATATACAAAAAAAATTAAAAGTATGATAGTTACTAAAAATCATATTAGAGAAAACACAACACATTAAGATAGCAACACTTGGAAACTGCAAACATACTAAAGATCTATTGTAAAAACATGCGTACCTCTTGTAGCCCAAGAGGATTCCATAAATTCATGTTTATATGAATAGGCCTAAAATGAAACATAACTAATTCCTTTTTCTTCCCTCTATTGCATTAAGATACTTTATTATAACATATATATGAATTAAGCAAGTAAGCAATGAGGGGAAAATTGTAGAAGAACTGTTAAGCGACATGGAGTTTGTAACATACATGTGGAAAAGAACAAAATTGACTTTAAAATAAGGATAAGTGAGTTCTAGGAATATCCGTCACATGAATATGTGAGTTGTGAAGTTATTTAACTTTCAATCCAATTATTTTTAAGAAATGTAGTCACATAATCAAGTTGAATATAAGACATCCATGTAAGCAAGTGACCTGCGGAAATGTAGATGTATCATAAGCAAATGGAGCCATCAAGGATATAAAACATATTAACAAGAAGGCAATGACACTTGAATTATGAGATAATGTGAAACCTTAATAGATAGCTATGCGAATTGCTGACATATGAAAAAGTGAATAATGAGAGCAGTTAACACGTCAAAGTAACTATGTGAACACATGACGCGTGAACAAGTGAACTATTAGAATGCATAACATGTAAAAAAATGAACTATTATGATATACACACCTGCAACTGGGGAATCACAAAACGAGGAACGACCTATAGGATCGTGATGCCGTGTTTTATCATTCTCTACATGTTAATCAATTTTTTTTGTTGATATGATTATAAGATATTTGGCACATGAGTATTACTATATTTAGAATACTATACATTACATTCTTTTCATGATCTTTGTTGTTTCATAATTTTTGTAAGGCACACAATACAAGTGACAATCAAATTAGTGGTAGTAGCGGATAACCCATGCCACACATTTAACTCCTGCGATGTTCTTCTCATAAATATTCAAATTGAGATCGACCCGATTAAGTTTATTCCCTTGGACTTCCACCCATAATTATATAGTTTGAGATCAGCCCATGATAGGTATTTTAACCCCTGAGCTGCCACCCATACTTATATAGGCTAAGATCGTCAGATGCTAGGTATTTCAACCCTTTAGCTACCACCAGTGATTATTTAGATTGAGATCGTCTCATGCTAGGTATTTTAACCATATTCGTCTCGACACTGCCTATGCTTCAAAACACCCAACCAAATAAATAGACACATAATAGGTAGCAAGACTGTACAACCCTCGATTTAAATATTTAATACTACACCGTTCCTTTCTTCCCTGAAAAACTCTTCACACGATTTTCTATAAAGGCCAGCCAACACTACAAACTATAATGTAAAATGTACATATCAATAACATCACAATAAATAAACAGGTCATGATATATACAACTACGACATTATGTCGACACCTAGCGGGCATACAACTCTACATTTTTTTGAAAATGGTTTTTCAACACCTAACTATCCAATACAAGGAAATACAACACTTGACATGGGTATAAAATCCTTCACGATGAAATGAATCCAACTATCTACCGAATATTACACTAAGATTAAACCATATTATGAATATCCAAGCCTCTTGTTATAATCATTAAATTTTGGACACATGAATTCTAGTCATAATTCCATTACATAACATAGAGAATGATGAAGAAAGATTATCTTTATTTTTGGAAATTTACAGCTTGACTTGTATTCCTTCAAGGGATTGAATAACCTACAAACTTTGTTTTGAAAGAGGAGGATTTCTTTATGAATCCTAGATATAATTTGTGGTAGATGCTTGAGAAAGGTGTAGAGATTAACCTTGACAGAGGTCATTGGATTTATGCAAATTAATAAGTGAACATCATCACGGCCTTTGGAAGTATCTACCGCCTCGTAGGTGAATTAAGTAGTTGAATTTTGTAAGACATGTAATATAAGTTAAAAATTGACTATTGGTAGAAGAGGATGACCCATGCAAGGAACATAGTCCCTGGGATGTTTTCCTCATCATTATACATAATGGGACTAACCCATTGTAGGTTTTTACCTATGGAATTCCACCCATAATTATATAGTTTGAGAAAAGCCCGTGATAGGTATTTTAAACCTCAGCTGCCACCCATTCGTATATAGACTTGGATAAGCCCATTCAGGGTATTTAAACCTCTTACATGCCACCCATGATTATTTAGATTGAGATCATCCCATGCTAGGTATTTTAACCCATAAGCTTCCACCAAAATTAGTTAGAATGAGATTCGGCCCATTCTAGGCATTACACCCCTTGATATGCCACCCATGATTATTTAGATTGAGATCATCCCATGTTAGGTACTTCAACCCCTAAGCTGACACAAAAATTATTTAGATTGTGATCGGCCCATTCAAGGTATTTCAGCCCCTAAGCTGACACCTATAATTATTTAGATTGGGATCGTCTCATGCATGGTATTTAAACCCCTTATTTGCCACCCAAATTCTTTAGATTAAGATCGGCCCATGATATGTATTTCAAACCCGTAAGTTGCCACTCAAATTATTTGGATTCACTTTACCTTGTACATTTGATCTTTGAAATTTGTCTTTTTGTTGGTCGAACATCTTTTGAGCTTTAGGAATATAGGCAGCAAAATAATATTGGAAGAAAAATGTAACTTGGATGTAATACATAGGAACTTATGACTATGAGATTCATAAGTTCAAATAATATATACAACAATCTATGAAGCTTTTCCGAAATTCGGGACATAAGGATATGCTAGATGGTTCATTTAAAACACGTTTCAACTTTTCGAATGGAGGCATTCATGCATTTAATATGGAAGCAAGCAAATCCATTTATGAAGAGGTAAGGACTGTATAAGATGTTATGATAGCTTAACATTTTGGAGTCTATGTCAAATTGAAGGGTGAATGAATATGTAAACTAATGATGCACTTGGACAGATCCTAAATAAGAGATAAGTGTACATTCCATGTAAGGATTTATAAATTGGACACAATATATCTGTCCTATGAAAACTCATGACATGTGTAAAATAGGATCTTTATTGACCCAATGAGTCCTCATTTCTTCAGAGGATAATTCATGAAACTTACTATTTCGATTACTTTCATCATACTCGTACTTGAAAGTATTACAACATCGATATAGTATAATGAACACCATCATAACATATCTTTAGCAACAAGGATTATTTAGAAAGCTTGCTTTGTTGGTACCCAAAATATAGTACTTCATGCTAAAGAATATTATATTAAATATGTTTATAAACCTTGTCTTTCGAAAAGTACCATGTGTACCATGATTCAGTCTTTCATTCGAAGTGTTAATGTACAATAATGTCAAGCTATATAACTAATATTAGCACTAACCAACAAGCATGGATCAGTGCAACGAACCAAAAAAATAGGGAGGCACCATGATCGTAAACCCATCTTCTATTGGGTGTTTCTTTCACACATTCCCTTCTCACTTGTTTACACAACTAACGATTTCTTCAAGTAGCCTCCCTGCACTATCTGAACTTCAAAACACCCAAACGAATACATAGAAATATAATGGTAGAAAGACAACACAACCCTTTGTTTTAATGTTTCATCACTACACCTTCTGTTTCTTTGCCGAAAATACATCACACGAGTTTCTATTAAGGCCAGCCAACACTACAAACAATAATGTAAAATATACAGATCAATCACATCACAATAGATAAATTGGTCAAGAAATAGACCAATACGATATTATGTTTAACATCTAGTGGGCATACAACCCTGTATTTTTTCAAAAGTGGTGTTTCAACACCCAACTATACCATACTAGAAAATACAACACTTTACGTAGGTATAAAATACTTCACCACGAAATAAGTCCAAAAATCCATCGTTTATTGCACTAAGATGAAACCATATTAGGAATATCCAAGCCTTTTGTTATAATCATTAAATTTTGGACACATGAATTCCATTCATAATTTCTTAAAATAACATAGAAAATGACGAAGCAAGATTACCTTAATTTTTTAAAATTTAGACCTTCACTTGTAGTCCTTCAAGGGCTAGAGTTAACCTTCACACTTTGGTTTGACAAAGGAGGATTTTATCATGACACCTAGATATAATTTGAAGCAGAATGCTTGAGAAAGGTGAAGAGATAAACCTTGAGAGAGCTCATTGGATTCACATAAAATAATAAGAGACATCAAGCGCCTCCCAACAAGCGCCTGATTTAATTTCGCGGAACGACTGGGGACACTTGATTACTCAGCCTTTATCAAGATGGTATGCCTCTATCATTTCATTCATCGATGCAGTATGCTCAAAATAGAGTTTTATTCGTTCTCTTTTCACCTTAAACCGCACTCCCTCCTTGGTTTTTAACTCAACTGCTCCATGAGGGAATACTTGGGAAATCAAGTTTGGGCCAGTCCATTTGGACTTGAGCTTGCCCAGAAGACAAGGCAACCCAGAACTGTCTACCAGCACCAAATCACCTACCCTAAACTCTTGTTTTGCACTTTTTTGGTCATTCTCCTTCTTAATCTTTTCTTTGTGGGATATGGCAGATACTGATTGGAGCTCACCACTCTACCTCATAGTCCTACACCCGTTGAAGTTCGCTTCTTCATTGTTCAACCGAAATTTCATCTGCCCCTTTTCCATATAAACTAAGGCTCTACCTGTAGCAAGGAATGGCCTCCCAAGAATAATAGGCACTTCAAAATCGACCTCACAATCAAGAATAACAAAAACAGCCGGAAAGATGAATCACTCCACTTTTACTAGCACATCATGGAGTACCCCAATAGGCCGTTTTACTGTCCGATCAGCCATCAGTAGCCACATCACAGTGGGTTTTGGGTCACCCAAACCCAACTTCTTGTAGATCGAGAGGGGCATGAGATTTATGCTTGCCCCCAGATCACATAATGCTTTTGAAAAATGTAATGACCCAACTGTACAAGGAGTAGTGAATGCACTAGGATCTTCTTTCATTTGTAAGAGGGATCTTGTAGCAATAGCAATACAATGCTGCAGTCTATCATCATCCTCAAATGTAACCGATCTTTTCATTGCGACCAGATCTTTCTTAAACTTGGCATAACCGGGCATTTGTTCTAGAGCTTATACCAAAGGGACTTTAATAAAGAGCTGCCTTAGCATTGTTATGAAACGCCGCTATTTACCATCCTCGGTCTTTTTCACTAATCTCTGATGGAAGGGTGGTGGTGGTCTAGGCATGGGAATTACCTTCATAGGGACTTCTGCATCTTTTCCATTGCTCTCTTTTTCCTCAACACTACCCTTTACCACCTTATCATCATCCTTTCTCACATTTTCCTCATCAGATCACATAGGTGGGTCAGTTGTTTTCTTACCACCCCGAGTAGTGATCGCCATACACTGCGCATCATTTTTTGGATTTTGGACAGTGTTGCTAGGAAGAGTGCCCGGTTGCCGTGTGTTCACTGTCGCAGATAATTGGGCCATTTGCAACTCTATATGTTTAATCGATATTGCATGTGTATCACCTTTTTTCCAAATACTACCTAAATCACACCATAATTCATTAATGTGTTCATCACTAGCATCAAACCTCCTCATCATTTTGTGCAACATATCCTCAACTCGCGCCATACTATCTCCACCATCCCTAGGAGTAACTTCACGATTTTGAGGAGGGACATAGGGCCCATTCCTATCATTTATGTTACCATTGTTACCCCTGTTAAAGTTGTTGTCGCGGTTATATTTTCCATCTCGGACATAATGACCCTCACGGTTATAGTTACCATAGTTCCAACCTTTGTTTCCTTGACCTTGGGCGCTCTGTCGGAAACCTCCAGTATGCTCATTTACTGCATAAGTGTCCTCCGGATTGTAGCATTCATCATTAGGAGGTGGTGGTTTAGCCAAGTAGTTGACTGCATTTATCTTTTCGTCACCCCCAGTGACGTGATTTGGTACAAACCCAAGCTCAGTCTCATCTGAGCCATTTCATCACGAATCTCATCTGTGGCTTAGTTGTGAGTGGACTGCACTGTGTAGGTGTTTCTCCCTGTATCAGACTTCTTAGTACTCCAAGCTTTATTATTCCAGGAGATTTTGTCTAATTTTTCGGCAATCTCAACATAAGAACACTCCCCATAAGACCCACCTGCTATCGTTTCCAACAACACTTTATTATTATCATCCTATCCCCGATAGAAGTATTCCTTCTGTGACTCATCATCTATATGGTGATTTGGAACACTTCACAAGAATAAGGTTAATCTATCCCAAGAAATACAAACTGACTCTCCTGGTAGTGCCACAAAGTTGTTCACTCTGTCTTTGTGGTTTAGTTTCTTGGAGACCGGATAGTAGCGTGCTAAGAAAACATCCCTTAGTTGGTTCCAAGCGAAGATTGAGTTTTATGGGTGCTCAGTGGATCATATAAAAGCCTCTCCCGTCAGTGAGAGAAGAAACACTCTGAGCCCTATTACATCTAGATCCAAATCAGGCCTCTCTACCCAGCTTTTACACACTGCCCTTTCCTTAGATATATGGATATGTGCATCCTCATATGGTAGCCCTGAAAACAATCCTCTGGACGTGAGCATTTGCATCAGGCTACTAGTTACCACAAAGGTGTGGCCTGTGGGTTGAGGAGGCAAGATAAGTGGCCTATCCGAGTCTTCTATGTTATCATAACCTCTGTAGTATCTTTGGGGCCGTGGAATGGGATTTTGTCCCCTCTGTTGGTGTTCACGCAGAGCATCGGGTAACATCTGACCATGAACATCAACCAGAGTTGGGATGTTCTGGTTCGGATCATCATCATTTATTCCCAAGTTTCAATTTATATTACGCAGTGTACGCTCTAACTCGTGATCGTAGGGAAACAAGGGTTCTCTTCCTCTCCGTGTATTTGGCATACAAGGAGGATAGTTCTGGGAAAAAAATCAAAAACAATAAAACAAAGTAAAATCAAGAAAATATCAACTTAACTATAGTAATAAGTTCAAGTTAATCTAAAAGCTACTTTCCCCGGCAGCGACGCCATAATTTTATACACTCAAACTTACTTCTCAAATAAGAATTAAAGCGTTCGTGTCAAGTAAATAACCCAACTAGTGAGGTTGGGATCGTTCCCACGATGAAAATAGTCTAGACATAACTTCAATCTATTATTACTTTTGTTTTGTCAATTACTTCCTTCGAATGTAAAAACAATAAAAGGGGGGTTCCTATTTCTAAATGAATGAAAATAACTACCTAAGTTGAAAGAGAAACTTAACAGCTTTGAATGTTGGATTTTAATCAATTAATTAATGTAACTAGGGTTTACGTTTTCCCCACATGTTCATAACTTGATAATTCTAACTATAACTATTCTTTCCTAGTATATTGCATGCAATGTGATAAGTTATGTATTTTTAAATCCTTGGTCCGGCATCTAGAAAATCTCACGCCGCACCTTGGTCCGGCTATGTGTGTTGCTATCCTAACCCTTATCTTTACCTCATATTAAGCATCGTATTCGATATTTGACTAAGTTATTACCTCGTACAAATCAACACTAGCCTATTAGATAGTATAAACTAAATCTATTTTGATAATTCTTTTCCTATTATCTACCTCCTTGGTCCGGCAAGTAGCATTAAGGCGAGTTCTAATGTTGGCCATCCTTTAAAAAGACTTCTAAGCGAAAGAATTATTAATACATGCGAGACACCATTCTAGAATTGTTATTTTAGTTAGGTTTTATCTCATTATTTGGCTGTGGTTCCCACAATCCTAGTTATGGAGTTTAGTTACTCATAGTCATAATCACAATATTCAAATATATTAAATAAGAATTCATGTACTTACTTCAATGAGAAAGAGTAAAACCCGAATGATTGCTTGATTAATCACCAATAATCACTTGCAAGAATCTCAAAATAATCAACAATCTCACAAAAATTCTAATGATTCTCAAAAGTCTAACGATACAGTGTCTACTAATATGGTGTCTAACAATACGGAGTATAACAATGATCCAGAGTCTAACCCCAAAAATGAGGTTTTTCGAACTATTTATAGAAAATAAAAACCTAATTAAACAAGGACTATTTTTGCTGGAAATCTGCCAAAATGCGGCTGGGTCAATGGACCTTGCGACGGATCCTCGTGGTCACGACGGACCGTCATGGACTCCGTCGTCCCATTCTTATGCAATTTCATCTTCTTCTCTCTTCATTACCCTCGACGCCAAGTTTGACAGACCATCATAGGCACAACGGTCCGTCGAGGGTCTTCGTTCCAAAACCCTTCAACTCTTGGAATATGGGTACGGGGATTACTTCTCTGAACTTCATAACGAACCTTCAGGACGGACCGTCATAGACACGACGGACCATCATAGAAACTACAGACCGTCATATACACTATGGACCGTCATAGACACGACGGACCATCACAAGCTTCGTGACCCCAAACTTGGTCATTCTTCCGCATCTTCCTTTAGCAGTTACCCTACGCTGCCACCTATGGACCGTCACAAGCACGACGGACCATCAAAAGCTCCGTAGGTGGTCTCTTCTGCATTTCTTCGCTCAAAATCTCCGCATTCATCTTTGGACAGATTTCCTGCAAAACAAAGAGAAACTTATTTAAAAATTAGTATAAAATGGCTTTTGGACACACTAAACTTAAGGAAAAAGTATTAATAATACCGTGAAACCACGGTATATCACAATGTCACATGAGTTATGAGATAATGTGAAACTTGAATATATAACAATGCGAATAGGTGACATATGAAAATATGAATTATTAGAACAGATGACAAGTCAAAGTAACTATGTAAACACATGACGACTGAACAGGTGAACCTATTAGAACAGTTAACATGTTGACAAGTGAACAGTTAGAATATGTAAGTATATCAGCAACGGGGCATCTGGAACAAGGAACCACCTATAGGATCACAATGTTGTCATTTGCCAATCTCTACATGTTAAATACTTTTTCCATAGATATGACTAATCAATAGGGCACGTGAATATTACTTTACTTGGTCACTATAAATTATTTTCTTTTCATAATATTTGTTTTTTTTGTAATTTTTGTAAGCCATGTAATACAAGGGACAAACTCACTAATGATAGAAGAAGATTACCCATGCTAGACATTTAACCCTGGGATGTTTTCCTCATAAATATACAAATTAGGATCCACCCGTGATAGGTTTTTTCCCCTGGAGTGCAACCAAAAATCATATAGTTTGAGATCGGCCCATGCTCGGTATTTGAACCGTCAGCAGCCACTCATACTTATATAGACTAAGGTAGGCCCATGCTAGGTATTTCAACCTTTGAGCTGCCACCACAATTATTTACACTGGGATCGGCCAATTCTAGGCATCTCAACCACAAATACTCCATCCATGATTATTAAGATTGAGATCGACCCATGCTAGGTATTTCAACCCCTTACCTGCACCCAAATTATTTAGATTGAGATTGGCCCATGCTAGGTATTTTAACCCTTGAGCTTCCACCCAAATTATTTTGATTGAGCTCAGCACATGCTAGGTATTTTAGTCTCTAAGCTGCCACACATGAATTATTTAGATGGAGATCGGTACATGCTAGGTATTTCAACCCCTGAGCTGCCACCCAAATTATTTAAATTGAGATAGGCCCATGATATGTATTTGAACCCGTGAGCCACCACCTAAAATATTTAGATTAACTTTACCTTGTACATTTGATATTTGAGATTGTCCTTTTGGTGCTCGTAATTGTTTTTAGCTCTAAGCCTATATACTAGTTGTGTACACACGTGAACAAAATATTTGAGGCAGCAAAATGATTTTGGAAGAAAAATTGAACTTTGATGTATTACTTAGAAACTTGTGACTCAATTAGATTCATTAGGTACAAAGAATATATACAACAATCTATGAAGGTTTTCAAAAAGAAAGGACATTGGGACATGTTGTTGGGTTCATTTAAAATATTTTTGATGTTTTCGAATGGAGGCATACATCCATTTAAAATGAAAGAATAAAAATCCACTTACGAAGAGGTAAGCATTGTATAAGATGTTACGATAGCTTAACACATTGTAGTTTATGTCAAATGAAAGGTTTCATAAGTATGTGAACTAATGACGCACATGGACAAATCCAAAATAAGAGATAAATGTACATTCTATGTAAGGACTTATAAATTAGACACAATATATCTTGACTATTAATACTCGTAACATGTGTAAAATGACTCCTTATTTTATTTAGAGGATAACTAATGAAACTTAATTTTTAGAGTACTTTCATTATACTTGTACTGAATGTATTACAAAATCGACGTAGGATAATGAACACCGATTGGAGTACTTTGATAATTTTTGTTAATCATGGTAGTAGAAGGATATTAAATAATTTAGAAATTATACACTGTTAATAAATATTTTTAATAACAAGGATTATTTAGATATCTTGCTTTGTTGGTAGCCGAATATATGACTTCATGCCAAAGAATATTTAATTGAATAGCCTTACATACCTTGTCTCTTGGACAGTACCATATGTACAATGATTCGGACATTCCTTTTAAGTGTTAATCTACAATAATGGCAAGCTATAAATCTAATATAAGCAGATAACAAACAATCTTGGATCATTTAAACTAATCAAAACAATAGGGAGCCTACATGCTCGTAACCCCTCGTCTATTTGGTGTTCCTTTCACATATTCCCTTCTCACTTGCTTACACAACTTACGACATCTTCATTTTGCCTACCTGCACTTCCTGATCTTCAAAACACTAAAACAAATAAATAGACACATAATGGGTAGCGGGACTGCACAACCCATGATTTAAATGGTTCATTACTACGCCCTTTGTTTCCTCGTTGAAAACACTTCACAAAAGTTTCTATTAAGGCCAACCAACACTACAAACTATTAAGCAAAATATACAGATTAATTACATCACAATAGATCATTAGGTCAAGAAATAAACAACTATGATATTATGTGGGACACCTAGCAGGCATACAACCCTATATTTTTAAAAAAATGATGTTTCAACACCCAACTATCCCATACAAGAAAATACATTACCTAACATAGGTATAAAATCCTTCACCACCAAATGAATCCAACTATCCACCCAATACTTCACTAAGATAAGACCACATTAGGAAGCTCCAAGCCTTTTAATATAATTACTAAATTTTTTACTCATCAAATCAAGTCATAGTTCCACAATTTAATGAAACAACATAGATAAATGAGGAAGCAAGATTATCTTAGTTTCTGAAATTTAGACATTGACTTGCAGTCCATCAAGGGCTTTAATTAACCTTCAAACTTGTTTTTGAAAGAGGAGAATTTCTTCAAGAAACCTAGATATAATTTTTGGCAGATGCTTGAGAGAGGTGATGTGATAAACCTTGATAGAGCTCATTGAATTTATGAAAAATAAAATGAGAATATTAGCCATGCCTTTGGCAGTCTCCACCGCCTCTCTTTTTTTCTTTTTCTTTTTTGCCACGAAATGTCTATGTAGGTGATCCAACTACTTTTTCCTTTTGTCTTGCTAGTAAGCTTAGTAGGTGAAACAAGTAGGTGAAGCACATATGTGAAACAAGTAGGTGAAGCAAGTATTTGAAACACATTGGTGAATCTAGTAGGTAAAGCACATAGGTGATTTTATTGATTCTAATTTCATTTATGCCCAAATCATTCATTTTAACCTTATATTAGCTAATTCTATATACTTGAACCCTTGGTTTTTAGTCTTCGATAACAACTTCATTCTCCTAAATTGTAATAGGTTTGTAAATATGAACTTAGTCGTACAGACAACTAGGACATAAGGTGTTACACCCCAAACCTTAAAACCTAAAAAAACCTTAAACCCTAAATGAAACCCTAACATGAACCCTAACCCTAAACTGGAAGACTAAAAAAAAATCTTAGTTCATTTTCCTAAATTATTTTTCTCTGTAAAATTTCTCTCTAGATTCTCTCTAGCAGCTGGTTCTTGCGTTTATTGAAAATTGCAGATTCGCCGCCGGTGGAGAAACGATGGTCATTTGATTAGTTTAAATTGCATAGGTGTAATATTGATCCACAAACACATGGAATGTTATGGAGTTAGCGAACTCTTGTTTTCTACACGTTAAATTAAACGCTGAAATGGAATGTGCAGTGCAAGATAGTTATTCTTCTGAAAAATATGCTGAGATGGAAGTTCTCAATCGCAAGAGTGGAGTTAGATTCACAAGTAAATCGAAAGAGGAACGTTCACAACCAAGTTCTCGTACAAATAAAATTTTGGTTGGTGTTCTGTGAATCGCGATTTTAATTATCGGAGAACTAGTAAATCGCTTGAATCTCGAATGAAATTTTGATCATGTTCTTATATGGCATACGTGAATCCAAGTAATGGGGCTTATTAGAGTAAAAATGGCGCACAAAAGTCATAGAAATCGTATCCAAAAAGGAGTGCAGTCGTAGACTTGAGTTTGGGTAGTCGTGAAGGATCTCCAATCAATGTTTGAGAGGATGGGTGTCAAGGAAATGTTTCCAGGGTTTTACATGTTAATCATCATGGAAAAATTTATTGTAGTTATCCTAATCCACAATATTTTGCAAATCTACAAGTACTAGAAAATATTCAAAAAAATTAGCAAGAACAGGGTTGAACATGATGTTAATTTAATAGTTGAGATTGGACTCTGTACATTGGCCAAAGAAGAAGAACATGATCAATAAAGAACAGTGAAAAATTCTTGAAAAAATCCAACTGCATGGCAGACAAGCTACAGTAAGTGTAATATACAACATCTTGAGCAAGTTCTTGGTTATCGATCGAGTAATTTTCAAAGCCAAGCTAATTTATATGTATGTAAGATCGTTCCATATAACATTTCTACTAGTATTATTAATACTCGATTGAGAGAATGTTAGTTTAGATTTTTTGGTAGTAGTGACAATGGAGGTTCTGTGTTTCTTGGTATTGGTTCTGGTCATAACAATATTATGGAATCTACAAATGCTTATAATGCTTTGGCCAAAGATGTTGAGAATGCTGTTGAAGTAGTTGTAATTGGGAATGGTGGGAATGGGGGTGAAATTGGTATTGCTGCTTGGCACAATCAATAACCATTTCCACAAATCTCTAATAACTTTGTGAAACCTAAAGAACGCCCTATATAGTTATCAAAACATATGCTGCTAGGCTTCTGTGAAACTTTGCCAAAACTGTAGCTCCCAATTTGTTTAAGACACCTAAGATTACTACAAAGCAAGACAAAATTGCTGTTATTTTTTGTGCAGAAGATTTTCTAACGGAATGGACGGATAGGTGTATGTATACTCTATTTGGCAAGTTTAGTAATGTAATGCCAAAACTAGAGCTAATTACAGAGAGTTTTATCAACCAAATTCAGCTATCAGGAGGGGTTAAAATTGTCCATTTCAATGCTTGACATGTCAACATTGAATTTGATAATGAGCTTAACTTCGCAACAATTTGGACTAAATGAAGAAGGTCTATTGAGGGACATCCTATGATAACTCAAACATAGACTCCAACATATATACCTAATGAGGAAACTCTTAAAATTCCTATTTGGATAGAACTTCCGGAGATTCCATAGAACTATAATTATAAGGATATTCTAACAGCCATGTTATCTCTAGTTGGAAAAGTATTATATTTATATAATGCTACGGTTAACGTTACTAGGGGTAGCATGGTAAGTCTTAGGATTCAACTGGATCTTACAAAGGAAACACCTAAACATGTGTGGCTTGGTTATGATGACGAGGATTTGAATATAGCTAAATGGAAATGTATTGAGTATGATAATGTGCATGCATATTGTCTTTATTGTAAACACCAAGGTCACATGATTAAGGAGTGGACAATAATGGTAAGGGATGAGGAGTTTCATGAAAGAAAAGATCTAGAATTTTGTAGGAAGGATTTGAATAATACAGGAAAAAACAATGGTGCATGTGAGCAAAAACAGTTTCATAACCTGAAGTTGATGGTGAAATACAGCAAGGCAAGTAACCTGCACTCAACACATCAACAAGGCATCAATTTCCACGAATAGTAGATCAAGAAGACAATTGGATGAAACAATAAACAAAACAAAATAAGCAACACTAATATGTCATTCCCAATACTTTTCGGAAAGCTTCTAATCTGCAGGAACAAGTGCTACATCAAATGACAACAGGTATGACAATTAATGTTGCTATTTCTAAAAAAAACCTAAACCCTAACGCTAACCCTAAAACATAAATTCTATACCCCAAGCTAATATACCAAAAAACAAAAAATCCAACACTAAACCATAGATATTATACCTCAACCCTAAAACATCAAAAATAACTAAACCTACCAACCCAAACCCTCTCCCAAAACCCTTAAACCCCAATCCCCATATACCAAACCCCAAACATTAAATACTAAACAATTGCTATTAATCCTTAAATCCTAAACCCAAAACCTTAAAACCTAAATAAAAAAATAATACCCCAACCCTAACCCTAAAAGAAACCCTAACCCTAAACCCAAAATAATAAAGCCAAATTACCAATATCAAATAATTTAGGACTAAATCATAGATATTAATGATCAAATACTAAACCAAAAACCGTAAAACCTAAAAAATCATAAACATTAATCATAACCTTAACCTTAACCCTACCCCTATAACCTATAACCTAAACCTTACGCTCCATGACTAAAATCAAAAAAAATCAAACACTAAAAACTAGACCATAGATATTAAACCTCAAATCCTAGACCAAAACCCTAAAACCTAAAACCTAGTAAACCTAATCCTAACATTAATCCCTAAACCCTAAATCCCAAGCCAAAAAACAAAACACTAAACACTAAAAAATTCACATTTAACCTCAATTCATAAACCGAAAACAATAAAACCTAAAAAATACCTAAACACTAATCCTAACCCTAACCCAAAAACCCCAAGCCCTAAAACCTTATTGTTGGGAGATTTAAGGAACACTTCGGTATGTATTGAAGAGGTTGTATGGGCGGGGTATTCATGTCTTACTTAGGTAGGTCTGAAGATAAACTTAATTTCAGGGTCTATTATGATGTAATGGGTTGTAAATGAATGTGGCTATATCTAATATCGTGGTTATATCCTATTGTGATCATTGACATGAAAGATGTGTCTTATGAGACATTATCCAAGAATAGAAGGAAAATAATATCTCAAATAAATGTTCCTTTATATTATTTTTGCATGGTCATCATACATAGTGCGTCTTTGTACTAACACTATTTCTCCATGTTTTTACTACAATGTGAACATGATTGTGACTACAAATTCATTGTAACATTGAAGAGCTTGGTATTCTTACTGTCATGTCTTGGGTATGTCTTCAATGATTCGAGGACACGCATCTTAGATAATTTTCTTTAAGTTCTTGTAATAGACACTAGTAGATTTAATCTGAATGTAAAGGACTATCTCCCTAGATATTGAGACGTGCCTAAGATGGCAAGTGTTGAGATGCTCTATTTTCATTTTATAAAGGAGAGTCCACTTGTTTCTTGTATTGTGAAAAGTTTTAAATTATGCACTACTTTTAATACCTATGTAATGAATGAATTCTAAGGGACTGTTTAATACCTCTGAAAGGTCAAATACACCTCATCACAACTTGTAAGTTCTCCGGTGTCGTGACAGTAACCCTAAACTCCAAGTCCAAAATACCCAATCATTAAACACTAAACCATATATATAATACCTCAAATCCTAAAACCCAAACCATAAAACCTTGAAAAAAACACTAATCCTAACCCAAATCCAAAGCATAATCATAAACCCTAAACATTAAACCCATGCCCCAAATACAAAAACTCAAACATTTACCAGTAAAATATAGATATTAAAGCCCAAATTCTAAACCCTAAATCATAAAACGTTAAAAAAACAAAAACTCTAACCCTAACCCTAACCTTAAACCCTAAATCCTAAACATGACTAAAATACTATCATCTCTTGAAATTTCTCTCTCAAAAAGTTTCTCTAGAATTCGTTCAAGGAATTAGCTATCTTGGCTAATTGATATAATTTTCGATCATTAGAATGGATATTGAACGATAGCAGCCACAAGATTTTGGGCAATTGAAGTGTACTTTGAATTTACAATCTCTACAAGTAGATTTGATGTATGCATCCTTCAAAATCCGTGGAAATTAGGGATGAAGGGGTCCACACAACTGTTGAAGAAGAATTGGAAGGAACAAGTACAAATCCATTCATGGATGAATTGAATCAAAGGTATGGAAAAAAGATCCAGTGGAAAATTTGTTGGCTCAAGAAAGGTCCATTTCAATGTCCATTGGGGTGATAAAATCAAAAGTGATAGATGAGACAACATTGCCTCAAAATCGTCATCAACATAGATGTCAAGTTGAGATAATTTTATGGGAAATGGTATTAGGATTTCTTCTCTTGTTCTTGATGTACGTTCTAGGAAAAAATTGAAGGATTCTAAAGGTCGATTCATAAATGGAAAAGTTGGTGGAGAGTGAGTAAGATCTCACGTAAGGTTTCTTTACCAAGAAAATTGTTCTACAATGAAACATAATCGTATCTCCATAAATCATCCAAAACAATCTCAAAAACATCTCAGTGATAGCTTAAATAGGGACAAGGATGGTTATCTTGAATCTCAAAACCATCAAGTCGAACGGATGATTTTTCTATATTGAGAGGAGAAAATCAGGAATGTGATTTGAGTAAGGATGGTAGAAATCAAGGTTCAAAGGATACAATTCCTACGTTGTTTCATAAAACTAGTAGTGAGTCATCCAAGGACAGTTCCAATAGACAAGAAAATGTCCAAGGTAAAATTACTATTAATACCTTTACTTATAATGCTGATCAAGGATTGAATGCACTAGATATGACTGCTAAAAATACTGGTGATATGGTTGGAGTCATGATCCCGATAGATTAGATTATCAATCGAATTACCCTAGCATTTCTAGCAATTTTGATCATATTGTTCCAAAAGTTCCTTCTTGTAAAATTAATTAACCTTCAGGGAATCCTAATAATTTTCATAAGAATGATCAAATTGAAGAACCTTCCTTCACACTATGATCCAAAATGTATGCTGATATAGTGAGATATAATCAATCTAAGAGTCGAATTACTATTAAATTGGCTGCTCCTCAGAAAACTTCTAAGCAATGCCTGGTAGTAGTTATATATATGAAGGATGAGGTGATTAATGATTTGATTTCAATATGTAAATGCACTCTTATTGGTATGTTTGTAATCACAATGAGTTGAGTAGAACTGATTGCTGGGTAGGTTATGAGGATGAAAGCATGGACTCCTTCTTTCAAACCTGCAGAAGAAAATCCTTTAGTAAAAATCTGGATTTCGCTTCCGGAATTTCCATGGCATTGTAACAATAAAGAATTTATTGCTAGCTTACTGTCTCTTAATAATAGAGTTTAATGCTTAGATTTTCATTCCACTAATAAAACTAGGGGAAGTCAAGCTAGAGTTAAGCTTGAAGTATACCTTACTCAAGATAGACCTCCTCATATTTGGATGGGCTTTATTGGGGAAAATATAACTAATGGTGGATGGAAACAAATTTAATATGATAGTATTCCCTAGTATTGTTTTTACTGTAACCATCAAGGGCATAAAAAACTCGATTGTATCATTAATAATGAGATGAGGAGAATAAGAGAAGGATGATTTAGAGAAAAATAAAACAATAATAAGATAATATTCATAAAGATGTGCAGAATTATGAACAACGCGAAGCAGGCAAAATAGATGTGATTAGCATTCCAGAAAATTATACAAGAGAAAAACACACAAAAATTTATAGTAGGAAGAAGAGTGGAAAGTTCAGAGGACGAGAAATCAAAATAACCAACAATTTTAATACAATGAAGACAAAAAAGGGCTCAACAACTAAATGCAAAAATAGGTATAGCATTTGTTCCTTAAAATACACTTACATTGACTTACATGTGCAAAAAATTTCACCAATTGTAAAAGAGAAAGGGTGGAATAAAAATGAGCACGAGATTACACAAAAGGAACCTATGAAGCAACAACAAGTGACTAGATAGGCAGATAATGAAGGAAGGACTATTAATAGGGATCAAAGGCAACAAATGGTTGAAACGTAGGTAAAAATGCAAGAATATGAACTTGATAAAGATAAATAACTCATCAACAAGAAACTTAAAAGATATCAGGTATTGACTCTATGTTCCTACTCCATACAACCCTTGATAATTGTGAGATTTCTGTAGGTGTAGCTGTTTGATATGAGGCTGGAATATGTCAGGAGATACCTAGACTTGGAAGGATGGGGCATCAAAGTAGGAAGGGAAAATGAATCAGGATGATGTTGATTATGGTGAACATTTTAATACTGATTTAAGGGAACCACATAATAAACCTACTAAAAACAAATCACATGATAGATTAAGTAAAAAAAAGGATAGCCACTAAAAGAAGAAAAAAAAAGAGTTAAGTAATGATTCAACTATTGAGAAAAAATATAAAGATGATTATTTTAATGAATATAGGGCACCTGATTCTAACAATGAGGATACTCAATGTCTAAAAACATAGCGAGACTCTTAGGAGGAAATTAATATAGAGAAAAATAACCAAAGGGGTGCTACGTTTCATAATAACAATCCTGAGGATTTTAGGATGTTTACTAGAAAGAAAGGTGTGGCTCCAAGAGGTAGAAAGAATCAAGGAAAAATAAAGATGCTACTATTAGTATACCAAAAACTAGACCTAGAAATAGAGGTGTTTAATGATTAATACCATTTGTTAGAATGCTAGGACCATAAATACTCAAGTTGCTTTTTAAAGAATGCAAAATCTAAAGTAGATTTCTAATTTACCTTTGATTTCTATTTTAGAACCTTCTTCTGACCAATCACATATTCATTCTTATAGAATTCAATTACCAATGGATCATGGTCATACTAATCCTAACAATAAAATATGGTTTTTTTGGACATGTCATGTAAATTGAAAGGTGTTACACATGTGTTATCAACATACTAATTGTGAAATAAATCATGTTGAGTGAGATAAAATGTTTAGCCTAACTTATGTGTATGCTAAATGTAAGAATTAAATGAGGAGACCTCTTTGGGATATCATGTTGCGATATGATGATGAAGACCTTCATTGGAGTCTCATCGGTGATTTTGATGTAATTTTTTCTACTCAAGAGAAATTAAGAGGTAGGACTTACAATATGAAAATATGTTTTGAATTCATTAGTATCATTGAAGCTTGTGGTTTGTTTGAAATTGAGTATAATGGGAAACGTTATACTTGCTGTAATCACAGAGATGGTGGTGCTCGAATTTGAAAAATATTAGATATATATTTAGTTAATGAGATACGGTTGGAGAATATGCCTCAAGCTAATATCACTCATTTACCTTGCGTAGGTTCTGATCACTATCCTTTGCTGTTGGAAATTAGAGTTAGGAAGGAAACTGTTACAAATATTTCAAAATTCTTAACTTTTTGACAAAAAATTCTTTTTTTTCAAAATACAGTGGCTAATTTTTGAAAAATAATGTTTCATGTGATTTTTTATATTAAAATGAGGAGGCATACTAATTCACTAAGTACTGGGTCTAGAAAGTAATATGGGGATATTTTTGCATATGAGGAATTGCTAAGGAGTGCTGAATCGCATTGTACTAATGTTCAATATATAAGGCATATGAAAATTTAACACTCCCTTTTACAACAAAAGACTCAGCTTCATCGGTTGAAAGAAGGTGATGCTAATTCCGAAAAGGAAAAAAATGTTTATCCACAAAATTCTTATAGAAAATGGACAATGGCTGCAAGGTGATTATAATACTGCCAAGGAAGCAGGTCAGTACTATAAACGTATCTTCCTAATAAGAATGTTAAAATTATTGAGGATATGCTATAGTGGGTCCCTGTAACGACCTATTTAGTAATTTTGAGCAGCAGATTTTATTTCTGGAAAAACAGGCTGAGGCGACGGACCTCACGACGGACCGTCATGGGCACGACGGACCGTCGCAGGGTCTCGTTTCAAAACACTTAGAAAATCTGAAATTGGGTACTGAAAATCGACTCTCTGAACTTCGTGACGGAATGGCAGGACGGACCGTCACAGGTGTGACGGACCGTCACAGGTGTGACGGACCGTCACAGACCCTTCAGAGAAATTGAGTCTCTGAAGTCTATGACGGGGCAGCAGGACGTACCGTCGCAGGCGCGACGGGCCGTCACAGGCGCGACGGGCCGTCACAGTCTGCGCAATCCCAGTCCAGGTTGGATTTCTTTATACGTTTTAAGGGACGTTTTTGACTATTCCTGCTTTAATTATAAAGTTAGAGGGTTAATGTTAATAAGTCTAATTACTTGGGGGTTAAAAGAGGTAACCTTAAGTTAATTAGTGGGTTATTATTGTCATCTTTTATTCTTAATTATATACTAATTAGGGTAAAAGAAAGAGGGTTTGAATAAGAAAAATAAGAAAGAACAAAGAGAGACAGAAAAAGAAAGAGAATGAGTAGAGAGAGAGAGAAACGAAGAGGATAGCAAGGATTCTGAGAAGATAGCTTGTTGATCGCAATTCTTCGGTGGAGGTAGGTTATGGTTTTCATGCTATTCGTAGTAAACTCTTAATAGTAAATGATATGTGTTAGTAGTATTGTAAACCCTTCTATATGCTTGATTGTATGCTTGCATGAATGATGTGATTATGTAATTATGATATAATAAGCATGATGAAGCTATTGAATCCTGAATCTTGAAAAGAAACCCTAACCTACTTTGTTAATGATGATTCCTTGGTATAAAAGAAGGCTTGATGAATGAAAGTAGTGAGATTAGGGGATCGGGTGCCACGTTCCGGTACCAGGATAGTATATGAGGATCGGAGTGTCACGTTCCGACACCAGGATAGTATATGGATCGGGTGCCACGTTCCGGTACCAGGATAGAATATGAGGATCGGAGTGTCACGTTCCGACACCAGGATAGTATATGGATCGGGTGTCACGTTCCGACACCAGGATAGTATATGGATCGGGTGCCACGTTGCGGTACCAGGATAGAATATGGATCGGGTGTCACGTTTCGACACCAGGATAGAATGAGGATCGGAGTGTCACGTTCCGACACCAGGATAGTATATGAGGAGCGGAGTGTCACGTACCGACACGAGGGGAATAAATATAATGAATCTTGAAAGATGATAATATATTCAAATCTAATGAACCTAATTCCCAAATGAGTATGATGAGGAGGCGTGAGTCCTCATTGATGTGCTTGGTGTTGTAACCAAGGGTTATGGTAACTGTAAATGCTGCATGCTAAGGATATTAGTTGATTTTATAATATTGCTTAATATATACTGTTTCTATTTTGAGTTGGCCGATGATATCTACTCAGTACCCGTGTTTTGTACTGACCCCTACTTTTATGTTTTCTTCTTGTTTATTTGTGGAGTGCAGCAAACGTGCCATCGTCTTCGACTCAACAGTTATTCAAGCCAGTCTTACTACATCGGAAATTCAGGGTGAGCTAATGCTTCTAGCTTGGACTGGATCTTCTTCTTCAAGTCTTGATGCCTTGAACTTCCGGCATGGACTAGCTTCTTATGTATTTTAGCTTTTAGAATACTCTTAGTTAGTCATTTGATCATAGATGTTCTTGTGGTGATGACTTCCAGATTTTGGGGATAATAATAGTTATTGATTTTATTAATGAGTTAAGTCTTCCGCATTACTTTCTGTTGAGATTATATTGAAATGTTAAGGTTTAGATTGGTTGGTTCGCTCACATAGGAGGGTAAAATGTGGGTGCCAATCGCGGCCCGATTTGGGTCGTGACAAACTTGGTATCAGAGCATCAGGTTCGTTGGTCTCATTACACAAGAACGAGTCTAGTAGAGTCTTAAGGAACGGTAGGGGGACGCCTTTACTTTTCTTTGAGAGGCTATAAGACTGTAGGAAAATTCCATTCTTTCATACTTTCTTTCGTGCTACTACTTGAATCCAATTGGTATCTAGGTGATACAAATTTGTATCTGACCATCTTCACTCTCTTTCACAGATGGTTAGAACTAGAGCAACGACTACGCCAACACCAACACCAGCACCGGGGGGACAGGGTGCGTCTGAGCCAGCCACTGGGGCTGTAGCTCGAGGAAGAGTAACGGCAAGAGGCCGTGGTAGAGGTCGTGGGAGGACGTCCTCTAGAGGAAGAGGACGAGCACCTAGCCCGTCTGATACTAGGGCAGTGACTCCTCCACCGACCGAAGAGGTAGTGAGAGAGGGTGAGGAAGGGGAAACTGAACAAGTACAGAATGAGGGATTGCCTCCCCAACCCACCCCAGACATGATCAATCAGGTTCTTGCTTATATTAGTGGGTTATCTGATCAAGGTCAAGCACCTCCAGTGTTTTCTGCACCAGCACCTCAGGCTCCGGAGATACAACATGCGGCTACTATGGCTCCCCGCATGGATGTTCCATTGGAACTAGGCACATTTCCTCGTCTGACTACAGGGCCTATAATGACAAGTGATCAGCATGAACTTTTCAGTAAGTTCTTGAAATTGAAACCTCCAGTCTTCAAGGGTGTTGAATCTGAAGATGCTTACGATTTTCAGGTTGACTGTCATGAGCTACTACACAAGATGGGTATAGTAGAACGGTTTGGTGTTGAGTTCGTGAGTTATCAGTTTCAAGGGAACGCCAAAATGTGCTGGCGGTCACATATTGAGTGTCAACCAACAGAGGCACCACCTATGACTTGGGCCTCATTCTCTAGTTTGTTTATGGAGAAGTATATCCCCCGGACTTTGAGGGATAGGAAAAGGGATGAGTTCTTGAGCCTAGAGCAGGGTAGGATGTCGGTCACTGCATATGAGGCTAAGTTTCGTGCCCTATCCAGATATGCCACTCAACTTTGTTTCAGTCCACCAGAGCGGATTCGTCGTTTTGTGAAGGGGTTGAGGTCAGAGTTGCGGATTTCAGCCTTACAGGTAGCGGCTACGGCAAAATCCTTTCAAGAAGTGGTAGACTTCGTAATAGAGGTAGAGGGAGTGAAGCCAGATGACTTCACCATGGCAACTACATCAAAAAGGTTTCGAAAGGGAGGTGAGTTTAATGGTTCTTACTCTAGAGGACAAGGTTCCGGAGGTTACTCAGTCCGACCAATTCAGTCTTCACTACAGACTGTAGTTTGGGGTCCACCTCCGACCGGTCAACACTTCTCTGAGAGACCTATGCATGAACCCAGAGAGTGCTATGGATGTGGGGAGATTGGACATATTAAGAGATATTGTCCAAAACTGAGTTACAGGCCTCCAAATGTTAGAGGTAGAGGTGGTCATGGTAGAGGCCGTTATTGTGGAGGACGTGGTGGTCGAGGTAATGGTGGTCACCAGAACGACCGAGGTGATGGGAAACCTGTAGCCATTACATCACAACATGGTAGGGGCAACGGACAGACGGGTGAGAGGGCCCATTGCTACGCTTTTCCTGGGAGATCTGAAGCGGAGACATCAGATGCTGTCATCACAGGTAATCTTTTGATTTGTGATTGCATGGCTTCTGTATTGTTTGATCCTGGATCCACATTTTCTTATGTATCTTTCTCATTTGCTAATGGTCTAAATTTACATTGTGAATTACTTGATATGCCTATTCGTGTTTCTACTCCGGTGGGTGAGTCTGTGGTAGTTGAAAAGGTATATAGGTCTTGTTTGGTGAACTTTGTGGGGAGCAACACTTATGTAGATTTGGTTATTTTAGAAATGGTTGACTTTGATGTAATTCTGGGTCTGACTTGGCTTTCTCCGCAATTTGCGATCTTGGATTGTAATGCTAAAACGGTGAAGTTAGCCAAGCCTGGGACAGATCCGTTAGTGTGGGAGGGTGACTACACTTCCAGTCCGGTGCGTATCATCTCCTTTCTTCGTGCTAAGAAAATGGTTAGTAAAGGGTGTTTAGCTTTCTTGGCACATCTCAAGGATGACACTACCCAAGTGCCTTCGAGTGAGTCGGTTTCGGTGGTCCGTGAGTTTCTGGATGTGTTCCCTGCAGATCTTCCTGGTATGCCACCAGATAGGGACATTGACTTCTGTATTGATCTTGAACCGGGTACTCGCCCCATTTCTATACCCCCTTATAGAATGGCTCCCGTGGAGTTAAGAGAGTTAAAAGCCCAACTTCAAGAGTTGTTGAGCAAAGGCTTCATTAGACCAAGTGCATCTCCTTGGGGTGCTCCGGTTTTGTTTGTAAAGAAGAAGGATGGGAGTTTTCGGATGTGCATAGACTACCGGCAGTTGAACAAGGTAACTATTAAGAACAAGTATCCTCTTCCTCGCATTGATGACTTGTTCGATCAGTTACAAGGTGCTTGTGTCTTCTCTAAGATTGACTTGAGATCCGGTTACCATCAATTGAAAATACGGGCAACGGATGTGCCAAAAACTGCTTTTAGAACCAGGCATGGGCATTACGAATTTGTAGTGATGTCTTTTGGTCCTACGAATGCCCCTGCTGCGTTCATGAGTTTGATGAACGGGATTTTTAAGCCATATTTGGATCTCTTTGTGATCGTATTTATTGATGATATACTGATATACTCTAAAAGTAAGGAGGAACATGAGGAGCATTTGAGAATGGTATTGGAAATGTTGAGGGAGAAAAAGCTTTATGCCAAGTTCTCTAAGTGTGAGTTTTGGCTAGATGCAGTGTCCTTCTTGGGGCACGTGGTTTCTAAGGATGGAGTGATGGTGGATCCTTCTATGATTGAGACAGTGAAGAATTGGGTAAGACCTACTAATGTGTCAGAAATAAGGAGCTTTGTTGGGTTAGCTTGCTACTACCACCGATTTGTCAAGGGATTCTATTCTATTGCTTCCCAATTGACGAACTTGACTAAGTAGAATGTTCCATTTGTATGGTCAGATGAGTGTGAGGAAAGCTTTCAGAAGCTCAAGACTCTGTTGACTACTGCACCAATTCTCACCTTGCCAGTGGAAGGTAAGAATTTCATTGTCTATTGTGATGCATCCTATTCGGGTTTGGGTGCAGTGCTAATGCAAGAGAAGAATGTGATTGCTTATGCTTCGAGGCAATTAAAAGTGCATGAACGTAACTATCAAACTCATGATTTGGAATTGGTTGCGGTAGTGTTTGCATTAAAGCAATGGAGACACTATCTATATGGGGTTAAGTGTGAGGTCTACACAGATCATCGTAGCCTTCAGTATGTCTTTACTCAGAAAAATTTGAACTTGATACAGAGGAGATGGATGGAACTACTGAAGGACTACGACATCACTATTTTGTATCATCCGGGGAAGGCGAATGTTGTAGCGGATGCTTTAAGTAGAAAGGCGGGAAGCATGGGAAGTATAGCTCACTTGCAAGCTTCTAGACGCCCATTGGCTAGAGAAGTTCAGACTCTAGCTAACGACTTGATGAGGTTAGAAGTAAATGAGAAGGGAGGATTGTTGGCTAGTGTGGAGTCAAGATCCTTTTTTCTTGACAAGATTAAGGGAAAAAAGTTTAATGATGAAAAATTGATCCGGATCCGAGATAAAGTGTTGAAAGGAGAGGCTAAAGAAGCGACAATCGATGAGGAAGGTGTTATGAGAATCAAGGGAAGGGTATGTGTACCCCGAGTTGATGATTTGATCAACACTATTTTGACAGAGGCTCATAGTTCAAGGTATTCTATACATCCGGGTGCAACCAAGATGTACCGCGACCTAAAGCAACACTTTTGGTGGAGTAGAATGAAGCGGGATATTGTGGATTTTATTGCCAAATGTCCAAACTGTCAACAAGTAAAATATGAACTCCAAAGGCCCGGAGGAACACTTCAGAGAATGCCCATTCCGGAATGGAAGTGGGAGAGAATTGCAATGGATTTTGTGGTTGGTCTTCCAAAGACATTGGGAAAGTTTGATTCTATTTGGGTAATTGTTGATAGGTTAACAAAGGCTGCTCACTTCATTCCGGTCAAGGTGACTTACAATGCAGAGAAGTTAGCCAAACTTTACATCTCGGAAGTGGTGCGATTGCATGGGGTTCCACTCTCCATTATATCAGATAGAGGTACGCAGTTTACTTCTAAGTTTTGGAAAACATTGCATGCGGAATTGGGTACTAGGTTGGACCTTAGTACTGCGTTCCATCCTCAGACCGATGGTCAGTCTGAGCGAACGATTCAAGTGTTGGAGGATATGCTTCGTGCATGTGTGATAGAGTTTGGTGTCCATTGGGATAGCTTCTTACCCTTAGCAGAGTTCTCCTACAATAATAGCTATCACTCAAGCATTGATATGGCTCCATTTGAAGCATTGTATGGTAGGAGATGTAGGTCCCCCATTGGTTGGTTTGATGAATTTGAGGTTAGACCTTGGGGTACGGACCTTTTGAGGGATTCATTAGAGAAAGTGAAATCTATTCAAGAAAAGTTGTTAGCGGCGCAAAGTAGGCAAAAGGAATATGCAGATCGAAAGGTTAGAGACTTGGAGTTCATGGAGGGTGAACAAGTCTTGTTGAAGGTTTCGCCAATGAAAGGGGTGATGCGGTTTGGTTAGCGAGGTAAACTTAGCCCAAGGTATATTGGTCCATTTGAAGTACATAAGCGAGTAGGGGAGGTGGCTTATGAGTTAGACTTGCCTCCAGGGATGTCTGGAGTGCATCTTGTATTCCATGTGTCGATGTTGAAAAGATACCATGGGGACGGAAACTACATTATCCGTTGGGATTCAGTTTTGCTTGATGAGAATTTGTCTTATGAGGAGGAACCTGTTGCCATTCTAGATAGATAAATTCGCAAGTTGAGATCAAGGGAGATTGCATCCATCAAAGTACAATGGAAGAATCGACCCGTTGAAGAAGCCACTTGGGAGAAGGAGGCAGATATGCGAGAAAGATACCCACATCTGTTTACAGATTCAGGTACTCCTTTTCGCCCTTGTTTTCCTTCTTGTGATCGTTCGGGGACGAATGATGGGTAAATTGGTATCTATTGTAACGACCTGTTTAGTCGTTTTGAGCAGCAGATTTTATTTCTGGAAAAACAGGCTGAGGCGATGGACCCCACGACGGACCGTCATGGGCACGATGGACCGTCGCAGGGTCTCGTTTCAAAACACTTAGAAAATCTGAAATTGGGTACTGAAAATCGACTCTCTAAACTTCGTGACGGAATGGTAGGACGGACCGTCACAGGTGTGACGGACCGTCACAGACCCTTCAGAGAAATTGAGTCTCTGAAGTCTGTGACGGGGCAGCAGGACGGACCGTCGCAGGCGCGACGGGCCGTCACAGGCTGCGCAATCCCAGTCCGGGTCGAATTTCTTTATACGTTTTAAGGTACGTTTTTGAATATTCCTGCTTTAATTATAAAGTTAGAGGGTTAATGTTAATAAGTCTAATTACTTGGGGGTTAAAAGAGGTAACCTTAAGTTAATTAGTGGGTTATTATTGTCATCTTTTATTCTTAATTATATACTAATTAGGGTAAAAGAAAGAGGGTTTGAATAAGAAAAATAAGAAAGAACAAAGAGAGACAGAAAAAGAAAGAGAACGAGTAGAGAGAGAGAGAAAGGAAGAGGATAGCAAGGATTCTGAGAAGATAGCTTGTTGATCGCAATTCTTCGGTGGAGGTAGGTTATGGTTTTAATGCTATTCGTAGTAAACTCTTAATAGTAAATAATATGTGTTAGTAGTATTGTAAACCCTTCTATATGCTTGATTGTATGCTTGCATGAATGATGTGATTATGTAATTATGATATAATAAGCATGATGAAGCTATTGAATCATGAATCTTGAAAAGAAACCCTAACCTACTTTGTTAATGATGATGCCTTGGTATAAAAGAAGGCTTGATGAACGAAAGTAGTGAGATTAGGGGATCGGGTGCCACGTTCCGGTACCAGGATAGTATATGAGGATCGGAGTGTCACGTTCCGACACCAGGATAGTATATGAATCGGGTGCCACGTTCCGGTACCAGGATAGAATATGAGGATCGGAGTGTCACGTTCCGACACCAGGATAGTATATGGATTGGGTGTCACGTTCCGATACCAGGATAGTATATGGATCGGGTGCCACGTTCCGGTACCAGGATTGAATATGGATCGGGTGTCACGTTCCGACACCAGGATAGAATGAGGATCGGAGTGTCACGTTCCGACACCAGGATAGTATATGAGGAGCGGAGTGTCACGTACCGACACGAGGGGAATAAATATAATGAATCTTGAAAGATGATAATATATTCAAATCTAATGCACCTAATTCCCAAATGAGTATGATGAGGAGGCGTGAGTCCTCATTGATGTGCTTGGTGTTGTAACCAAGGGTTATGGTAACTGTAAATGCTGCATGCTAAGGATATTAGTTGATTTTATAATATTTCTTAATATATACTGTTTTCTATTTTGAGTTGGCCGATGATATCTACTCAGTACCCGTGTTTTGTACTGACCCCAACTTTTATGTTTTCTTCTTGTTTATTTGTGGAGTGCAGCAACCGTGCCGTCGTCTTCGACTCAACAGTAATTCAAGCCAGTCTTACTACATCGGAAATTCAGGGTGAGCTAATGCTTCTAGCTTAGACTGGATCTTCTTCTTCAAGTCTTGATGCCTTGAACTTCCGGCATGGACTAGCTTCTTATGTATTTTTAGCTTTAGAATACTCTTAGTTTAGTCATTTGATCATAGATTTCTTGTGGTGATGACTTCCAGATTTTGGGGATAATAATAGTTATTGATTTTATTAATGAGTTAAGTCTTCCGCATTAATTTCTGTTGATATTATATTGAAATGTTAAGGTTTAGATTGGTTGGTTCGCTCACATAGGAGGGTAAAATGTGGGTGCCAGTCGCGGCCCGATTTGGGTCGTGACAAACTTGGTATCAGAGCATCAGGTTCGTTGGTCTCATTACACAAGAACGAGTCTAGTAGAGTCTTAAGGAACGGTAGGGGGACGCCTTTACTTTTCTTTGAGAGGCTATAAGACTGTAGGAAAATTCCATTCTTTCATTCTTTCTTTCGTGCTACTACTTGAATCCAATTGGTATCTAGGTGATACAAATTTGTATCTGACCATCTTCACTCTCTTTCGCAGATGGTTAGAACTAGAGCAACGACTACGCCAACACCAACACCAGCACCGGCGGGATAGGGTGCGTCTGAGCCAGCCACTGGGGCTGTAGCTCGAGGAAGAGTAACGGCAAGAGGCCGTGGTAGAGGTTGTGGGAGGACGTCCTCTAGAGAAGAGGACGAGCACCTAGCCCTCTGATACTAGGGCAGTGACTCCTCCACCGACCGAAGAGGTAGTGAGAGAGGGTGAGGAAGGGGAAACTGAACAAGTACAGAATGAGGGATTGCCTCCCCAACCCACCCCTGACATGATCAATCAGGTTCTTGCTTATCTTAGTGGGTTATCTGATCAAGGTCAAGCACCTCCAGTGTTTTCTGCACCAGCACCTCAGCTCCGGAGATACAACATGCGGCTACTATGGCTCCCCGCATGATGTTCCATTGGAACTAGCACATTTCCTCGTCTGACTACAGGGCCTATAATGACAAGTGATCAGCATGAACTTTTCAGTAAGTTCTTGAAATTGAAACCTCCAGTCTTCAAGGGTGTTGAATCTGAAGATGCTTACGATTTTCTGGTTGACTGTCATGAGCTACTACACAAGATGGGTATAGTAGAACGGTTTGGTGTTGAGTTCGTGAGTTATCAGTTTCAAAGGAACGCCAAAATGTGCTGGCGGTCACATATTAAGTGTCAACCAACAGGGCACCACCTATGACTTGGGCCTCATTCTCTAGTTTGTTTTGGAGAAGTAGATATCCCCGGCTTTGAGGGAAAGGAAAAGGGATGAGTTTCTTGATCCTAGAGCAGGGTAGGATGTCGGTCACTACATATGAGGCTAATTTTTTGTGCCCTATCCAGATATGCCACTCAACTTTGTTTAGTCCACAAGAGCGGATTCGTCGTTTTTGTGAAGGGGTTGAGGTCAGAGTTGCGGATTTCAGCCTTACAGGTAGCGGCTACGGCAAAATCCTTTCAAGAAGTGGTAGACTTCGTAATAGAGGTAGAGGGAGTGAAGCCAGATGACTTCACCATGGCAACTACATCAAAAAGGTTTCGAAAGGGAGGTGAGTTTAATGGTTCTTACTCTAGAGGACAAGGTTCCGGAGGTTACTCAGTCCGACCAATTCAGTCTTCACTACAGACTGTAGTTGGGGGTCCACCTGCGACCGGTCAACACTTCTCTGAGAGACCTATGCATGAACCCTGAGAGTGCTATGGATGTGGGGAGATTTGACATATTAAGAGATATTGTCCAAAACCGAGTTACAGGCCTCCAAATGTTTGAGGTAGAGGTGGTCATGGTAGAGGCCGTTATTCTGGAGGACGTGGTGGTCGAGGTAATGGTGGTCACCAGAACGACCGAGGTTATGGGCAACCTCTAGCCATTACATCACAACATGATAGGGGCAACGGACAGACGGGTGAGAGGGCCCATTGCTACACTTTTCCTGGGAGATCTGAAGCGGAGACATCAGATGCTGTCATCACAGGTAATCTTTTGATTTGTGATTGCATGGCTTCTGTATTGTTTGATCCTGGATCCACATTTTCTTATGTATCTTTCTCATTTGCTAATGGTCTAAATTTACTTGTGAATTACTTGATATGCCTATTCGGTTTCTACTCCGGTGGGTGAGTCTGTGGTAGTTGAAAAGGTATATAGGTCTTGTTTGGTGAACTTTGTGGGGAGCAACACTTAATGTAGATTTGGTTATTTTAGAAATGGTTGACTTTGATGTAATTCTGGGTATGACTTGGCTTTCTCCGCAATTTGCGATCTTGGATTGTAATGCTAAAACGGTGACGTTAGCCAAGCCTGGGACAGATCCGTTAGTGTGGGAGGGTGACTACACTTCCAGTTCGGTGCGTATCATCTCCTTTCTTCGTGCTAAGAAAATGGTTAGTAAAGGGTGTTTAGCTTTCTTGGCACATCTCAAGGATGACACTACCCAAGTGCCTTCGAGTGAGTCGGTTTCGGTGGTCCGTGAGTTTCTGGATGTGTTCCCTGCAGATCTTCCTGGTATGCCACCAGATAGGGACATTGACTTCTGTATTGATCTTGAACCGGGTACTCGCCCATTTCTATAATACCCTTATAGAATGGCTCCCGTGGAGTTAAGAGAGTTAAAAGCCCAACTTCAAGAGTTGTTGAGCAAAGGCTTCATTAGACCAAGTGCATCTCCTTGGGTGCTCCGGTTTTGTTTGTAAAGAAGAAGGATGGGAGTTTTCGGATGTGCATAGACTACCGGCAGTTGAACAAGGTAACTATTAAACAAGTATCCTCTTTCTCGCTTGATGACTTGTTCGATCAGTTAAAAGGTGCTTGTGTCTTCTCTAAGATTGACTTGAGATCCGTTACCATCAATTGAAATACGGGCTACGGATGTGCAAAAAAACTGCTTTTTAGAACCAGGCATGGGCATTACGAATTTGTAGTGATGTCTTTTGGTCTTATGAATGCCCCTGCTGCGTTCATGAGTTTGATGAACGGGATTTTTAAGCCATAATTGGATCTCTTTGTGATCGTATTTATTGATGATATACTGATATACTCTAAAAGTAAGGAGGAACATGAGGAGCATTTGAGAATGGTATTGGAAATGTTGAGGGAGAAAAAGCTTTATGCCAAGTTCTCTAAGTGTGAGTTTTGGCTAGATGCAGTGTCCTTCTTGGGGCACGTGGTTTCTAAGGATGGAGTGATGGTGGATCCTTCTATGATTGAGACAGTGAAGAATTGGGTAAGACCTACTAATGTGTCAGAAATAAGGAGCTTTGTTGGGTTAGCTTGCTACTACCACCGATTTGTCAAGGGATTCTATTCTATTGCTTCCCAATTGACGAACTTGACTAAGTAGAATGTTCCATTTGTATGGTCAGATGAGTGTGAGGAAAGCTTTCAGAAGCTCAAGACTCTGTTGACTACTGCACCAATTCTCACCTTGCCAGTGGAAGGTAAGAATTTCATTGTCTATTGTGATGCATCCTATTCGGGTTGGGTGCAGTGCTAATGCAAGAGAAGAATGTGATTGCTATGCTTCGAGGCAATTAAAAGTGCATGAACGTAACTATCAAACTCATGATTTGGAATTGGTTGCGGTAGTGTTTGCATTAAAGCAATGGAGACACTATCTATATGGGGTTAAGTGTGAGGTCTACACAGATCATCGTAGCCTTCATATGTCTTTACTCAAAAATTTGAACTTGATACAGAGGAGATGGATGGAACTACTGAAGGACTACGACATCACTATTTTGTATCATCCGGGGAAGGCGAATGTTTTAGCGGATGCTTTAAGTAGAAAGGCGGGAAGCATGGGAAGTCTAGCTCACTTGCAAGCTTCTAGACGCCCATTGGCTAGAGAAGTTCAGACTCTGGCTAACGACTTGATGAGGTTAGAAGTAAATGAGAAGGGAGGATTGTTGGCTAGTGTGGAGTCAAGATCCTCTTTTCTTGACAAGATTAAGGGCAAACAGTTTAATGATGAAAAATTGATCCGGATCCGAGATAAAGTGTTGAATGGAGAGGCTAAAGAAGCGACAATCGATGAGGAAGGTGTTATGAGAATCAAGGGAAGGGTATGTGTACCCCGAGTTGATGATTTGATCAACACTATTTTGACAGAGGCTCATAGTTCAAGGTATTCTATACATCCGGGTGCAACCAAGATGTACCGCGCCTAAAGCAACACTTTTGGTGGAGTAGAATGAAGCGGGATATTGTGGATTTTATTGCCAAATGTCCAAACTGTCAACAAGTAAAAATATGAACTCCAAAGGCCCGAGGAACACTTCAGAGAATGCCCATTCCGGAATGGAAGTGGGAGAGAATTGCAATGGATTTTGTGGTTGGTCTTCCAAACATTGGGAAAGTTTGATTCTATTTGGGTAATTGTTGATAGGTTAACAAAGGCTGCTCACTTCATTCCGGTCAAGGTGACTTACAATGCAGAGAAGTTAGCCAAACTTTACATCTCGGAAGTGGTGCGATTGCATGGGGTTCGACTCTCTATTATATCAGATAGAGGTACGCAGTTTACTTCTAAGTTTGGAAAACATTGCATGCGGAATTGGGTACTAGGTTGGACCTTAGTACTGCGTTCCATCCTCAGACCGATGGTCAGTCTGAGCGAACGATTCAAGTGTTGGAGGATATGCTTCGTGCATGTGTGATAGAGTTTGGTGGCCATTGGATAGCTTCTTACCCTTAGCAGAGTTCTCCTACAATAATAGCTATCACTCAAGCATTGATATGGCTCCATTTGAAGCATTGTATGGTAGGAGATGTAGGTCCCCCATTGGTTAGTTTGATGCTTTTTAGGTTAGACCTTGGGGTACGGACCTTTTGAGGGATTCATTAGAGAAAGTGAAATCTATTCAAGAAAAGTTGTTAGCGGCGCAAAGTAGGCAAAAGGAATATGCAGATCGAAAGGTTGAGACTTGGAGTTCATGGAGGGTGAACAAGTCTTGTTGAAGGTTTCGCCAATGAAAGGGGTGATGCGGTTTGGTAAGCGAGGTAAACTTAGCCCAAGGTATATTGGTCCATTTGAAGTACTTAAGTGAGTAGGGGAGGTGGCTTATGAGTTAGCCTTGCCTCCAGGGCTGTCCGGAGTGCATCCGGTATTCCATGTGTCGATGTTGAAAGATACCATGGGGACGGAAACTACATTATCCGTTGGGATTCAGTTTTGCTTGATGAGAATTTGTCTTATGAGGAGGAACCTGTTGCCATTCTAGATAGAGAAATTCGCAAGTTGAGATCAAGGGAGATTGCATCCATCAAAGTTCAGTGGAAATCGACCCGTTGAAGAAGCCACTTGGGAGAAAGAGGCAGATATGCGAGAAAGATACCCACATCTGTTTACAGATTCAGGTACTCCTTTTCGCCCTTGTTTTCCTTCTTGTGATCGTTCGGGGACGAACGATGGGTAAATTGGTATCTATTGTAACGACCTGTTTAGTCGTTTTGAGCAGCAGATTTTATTTCTGGAAAAACAGGCTGAGGCGATGGACCCTACGACGGACCGTCATGGGCACGACGAACCGTCGCAGGGTCTCGTTTCAAAACACTTAGAAAATCTGAAATTGGGTACTGAAAATCGACTCTCTGAACTTCGTGACGGAATGGCAGGACGGACCGTCACAGACCCTTCAGAGAAATTGAGTCTCTGAAGTCTGTGACGGGGCAGCAGGACGGACCGTCGCAGGCGCGACGGGCCGTCACAGGCGAGATGGGCCGTCACAGGCTGCGCAATCCCAGTCCGGGTCGAATTTCTTTATACGTTTTAAGGGACGTTTTTGACTATTCCTGCTTTAATTATAAAGTTAGAGGGTTAATGTTAATAAGTCTAATTACTTGGGGGTTAAAAGAGGTAACCTTAAGTTAATTAGTGGGTTTATTATTGTCATCTTTTATTCTTAATTATATACTAATTAGGGTAAAGAAAGAGGGTTTGAATAAGAAAAATAAGAAAGAACAAGAGAGACAGAAAAAGAAAGAGAACGAGTAGAAGAGAGAAACGAAGAGGATAGCAAGGATTCTGAGAAGATATCTTGTTGATCGCAATTCTTCGGTGGAGGTAGGTTATGGTTTTAATGCTATTCGTAGTAAACTCTTAATAGTAAATAATATGTGTTAGTAGTATTGTAAACCCTTCTATATGCTTGATTGTATGCTTGCATGAATGATGTGATTATGTAATTATGATATAATAAGCATGATGAAGCTATTGAATCCTGAATCTTGAAAAGAAACCCTAACCTACTTTGTTAATGATGATGCCTTGGTATAAAAGAAGGCTTGATGAACGAAAGTAGTGAGATTAGGGGATCGGGTGCCACGTTCCGGTACCAGGATAGTATATGAGGATCGGAGTGTCACGTTCCGACACCAGGATAGTATATGGATCGGGTGCCATGTTCCGGTACCAGGATAGAATATGAGGATCGGAGTGTCACGTTCCGACACTAGGATAGTATATGGATCGGGTGTCACGTTCCGACACCAGGATAGTATATGGATCGGGTGCCACGTTCTGGTACAAGGATAGAATATGGATCGGGTGTCACGTTCCGACACCAGGATAGAATGAGGATCGGAGTGTCACGTTCCGACACCAGGATAGTATATGAGGAGCGGAGTGTCACGTACCGACACGAGGGGAATAAATATAATGAATCTTGAAAGATGATAATATATTCAAATCTAATGAACCTAATTCCCAAATGAGTATGATGAGGAGGCGTGAGTCCTCATTGATGTGCTTGGTGTTGTAACCAAGGGTTATGGTAACTGTAAATGCTGCATGCTAAGGATATTAGTTGATTTTATAATATTGCTTAATATATACTGTTTTCTATTTTGAGTTGGCCGATGATATCTACTCAGTACCCGTGTTTGTACTGACCCCTACTTTTATGTTTTCTTCTTGTTTATTTGTGGAGTGCAGCAAACGTGCCGTCGTCTTCGACTCAACAGTAATTCAAGCCAGTCTTACTACATCGGAAATTCAGGGTGAGCTAATGCTTCTAGCTTGGACTGGATCTTCTTCTTCAAGTCTTGATGCCTTGAACTTCCGGCATGGACTAGCTTCTTATGTATTTTTAGCTTTTAGAATACTCTTAGTTTATTCATTTGATCATAGATGTTCTTGTGGTGATGACTTCCAGATTTTGGGGATAATAATAGTTATTGATTTTATTAATGAGTTAAGTCTTCCGCATTACTTTCTGTTGATATTATATTGAAATGTTAAGGTTTAAATTGGTTGGTTCGCTCAAATAGGAGGGTAAAATGTGGGTGCCAATCGCGGCCCGATTTGGGTCGTGACAGTCCCTGCTATGGTTACTTATGATCAAAACTCTTTTTTGGAAAATGTTCCAAATATGAAAAAACTAGGTAAAGTTGTGTAGTATTGAGTCCAAATTTTACTCCTAATCCGTATGGGATTGGTGGTAAATTTTATCAAGTTTGTTTTGACAATATTAAGGAGGATTTACTTGTTGTTATTCATCTTTCTTTTATAAGAAAGATATGCCTAAATATATGACTGTTGCTCTTTTAATAATTATTCCCAAAGTGGATCATGCTAATATACATAAATATTTTTGACCTATTACCCTTAGTAAGTTTTCTAATAAAATCATTTATAAAATCACTAGAACTAGATTATCTCTTATCCTGCCTAGCGTTATTTTTGTGAATCAATATGGTTTTGTAAAGGGGAGGTGTATTTCTGAAAATATTAAGTTAGATCAACAGATTATTCATGGTATCAAACAGCCTAATAAAGGTGAAAATGTGGTCGTTAAATTAGATAGGTCAAAGCTTTTGATAGAACTTTTTGGGCTTACACTGGTTTAGTTTAAAAGAGGATGGGCTTTCGAGAAATTTTTCTAGATATGGTTTGGAGGATTATGAGTAATAATTAGTATTCTACAGTGTTTAATGGCTAAAGACGTTGTTTTTTTCATTCCACTAGAGGTCTTAAATAGGGTGATCCCTTGTCTCTATCCTTATTTATCTTAGGTGTTGAGGTATTATCTATATAACATAACCTTCTTCACCATATGATTATTCGAGGGCCTCATATTAATTATTTAATCTTTGTTGATGAAATTATTTTTTCTTTTACAAATAATTTTTTTTATAGTGAATCATAAAGACTATAACAACTTATGAAACAATGTCTAATCCATTGTTAAATAAAGATAATAGCTATTTTATGGTCAATACAAATATTGTTGTGATATTATTGATTTAATTAAGGAAGAAACTGACTTTAGTATGAAAGAGAGTCTTATTATTTACTTAGGTTGTCCATTATATATTGGATGTCAGAGGATCATCTATAATTCTATTGTTGTAGACAAAGTATTTAAGATAGTAACAGGTTCGCAATCAAAATTATTAAGCTTTGGAGGTAAAATTACTTTAGTGAAGCATATAGTACAATCTATTCCTATTCATAATATAACTGCAATCTCTCCTCTTATGACTATTCTAAAATATATTAAAAGTATCATGGCTAATTTTTTTTTGGGAGAAATGAGAAGGAAAAAATTACCTTTAGGCATCATGGTTAACACTTACTTACCCTATTGATGAGTAAGTTATAGAGGTAAGACTTTTGGAATATATTTCTATGGCTTTCCAATATAAAAAATGGTTGGAATTTAGGGCAAAACAATCTCTTTGGAGGCAATTTTGAAAATCCTAATATTGTCAAAGATCTTATCTGGTGTCTAAGAAATATGATACAGGGAAATCTCTGGTTTTAAGGTATCTTAATAGAATTAGAAATAATGTAGAATCACAGATTATCTTGACTATTCACTCATGCACTTGTTGCTATTGGTGGGACAATTGGCTTGGCGATAGTGCTCCAGATAATTACTGTGAGAACATTTGTAGTTTGAACAGTATTCATGTTTCCTATTTATTATAAGCTTGTAGGTCGAAGGAGAGGGAATTAATATAGCATGATCCTCCATTATTCATTCCTATTATACTTAATATCATCATTAAATATAAGGAAGACATGCCTGTCTACGCACATTCGATCCCAGTTGAGAATGGTTATTTTTTCAGTAGCTACTGCCTGGGATTCTATTATGAAAAAACACACTTAAGACCCTATCATAAATTAATATTACATAAAAATTTACCTTTCAAAATTTCTTTCTTTATTTGGAGAGGTTTAAGGACTGAACTTCCAAATAATGAAGAACTTGTTACTTTTGGTAAAGAAGTTGTTGATTGTTATTGTTTTCACAGGATAAGTAAGGATGACATTGATCATATTTTGGTGAGTTGAAAATCTTGTCAATTATGTGGAAGATGCATGCAACAGTTGTGGGAATACATAATTCCTATACCTATTTGAGGAGTGTGTTATTGCATTGGAGAAGTTTACATTTTTGTAATGAGGTACAAAAGATCTTGTTTCTGATTTTTTCTAATTTTATTTGTTGGAACTTATGGAAGAACAGGTATGTAGTGAAAAATAGACGGAGGGGGGGGGGGGGGAGAACCCACCATAAATAGAGTACATTATGGCATATTTATCGATATTATACAGGTTCTAACAATATCGTTCCGTAATATACAATGGCCACCTTACTGGGAAAGGCTGATCAACTTGATTGATCACTGCCAACATTATTTCAAGGTCACTAATGCATAATGGGAAAACATGCAATATGTATATTCAGATTAAACATGGATTGCAGTGCCATACATCATCCAGGTAAAATAGGGTTTGTGGAATTTCTCAAGATCACCAATGTAAATTGATCTATGATTTTGTTGTTTCTCTTTGTTTTGGTGCTAACAATACTGCAGAGATCAAGGCAGCCTTGTATGGAATTAATTTGTGTTAACAGAATGGATACAAATGTCTTATGTTGGAATTGGATTCGGAGCTATTGAGTAAAGGGATAAACAACAAGAACTGCATTCCATGGAGAAATAGACAATTTTTACGAGAAATATAAGCAATATTCAACAATTTGGAAATATATCACTGCAAACATGTTTATAGGGAGTCTAATGGTACTGCTTACTGATTTGCTAAATGGAGTCATAAACATTATATAATTCAACACTTCTATAATATACAACAGCTAGTTGGAGCAGGTAGAGGAAGCTACATTATGGAAAAACTAGGAATACACAATATAAGAAGGAGGAAACTTAGCAGGATCAAATAGCCACCTTAGAGAATTGTTGTTATTTGATTAACTTTAAAAAAATTTCAATCATTACACCTTTTAAACTTATTAAAATGTCCTATGTCTTAGATAGGTTTTGTCATATATAGGTGTAGAATGTTTAGGATGAGGTTAATTTTTGAAAATTCTGTTTGTGACGGGAGAAGTCTCCCATATTTGTTGCATTTTACAATATTATTTTAGAACACAAACATAATGTAAGGGTTAATTGACTAACCATAGTAGGTTGTTTAAATTAACTTATCTTATGTTAGAGGTAAGGTATAGCCTTCCTCTTTGTACATATTTTATTTGTGTAACTATAAGGTTTGGGTTGTTGTTCAACCCATCATACACCACAAGGGTCATTTCTATTTTTTTAAAAAGGAAAAACTACAAAAACCCAAACATTAAATACTTAACCGTATATATTAAACCACATTTCCTGAATTTCAAACCCTAAAACCTAAAAATTTCCTAAATCCTAACCATAAAACCTAAAAAAATCCTAAATCCTAACCCTATCCATAAAACCTAAACCTCATTCCCTAAATACAAAAACTAAAACATTGAGCACTAAACCCTAGATATTAAACCTTAAATTCTTAAACACGAACCTTTAAATATCTAAAGAACCTAAAACCTAACAAGATCTAACCCTAAATCCTTAACCCTAAAGCCAAAATACCAAATAATATACATTAAACCTCAATTCATAAACCCTAAACGTAAAGAAATCCTAAACCCTAACCCTAACCCTAGTCCTAATTCTAAGCTTAAACCCTAAACCCTAAACCTTAAATCCCAAGTACAAAAGACAAAAATCCTAATCTTAAAAACTAAACCATAGATACTAAACCTCAAATCCTTAACCCTAAAGCTTAAAATATATAAAAATTAAACCCTAACCCTCATCCGCAAGCCCAAAATACCGAACCAAAACATTAAACACTAAACAATAGCTGTTAATATAAAATGCTAAACCCTAAACCCTTAAACCTAAAAAAACCTATATCTTAATACTAACCCTAACCCAAACCATATACTCTAAACCCTAAGACAAAAATATGAAAACCCAAACATTAAGCACTAAACCACAAATTTTAAACATCATATACTATATATGAAACCCTAAAACCAAAAAAACCCTAAGCTATTACCCAGTACCCTAACCCTAACTCTAATTTTTACCCTAAATCTAGACCCAAAGCCAAAAATATCAAAACTCAATCATTCAACACTAAACCATATATTTTAAACCTCAAATCCTACATCCTAAAACCTAAAACCTTAAAAAACCAAAAATCATATATTTAGCCCAAACCTAAACCATAACCCTAACCATAACCTTAAATTGTAAACCCTAAATCCTAAACATAAAACAATATTAATTGTTATTACAACTCAAATTTTAAAACCCCAGCCCTAAAAACGAAAGAAAAACTAATACTAGCTCTAACCCTAAACCATAAACACTATACCCCAAGCACAAAATACTAGATCAGGATGATTAACAAATTCACCATGAAATTTGTCTATGCCAAATGTAAAGAGTATCTATGAAGACCTCTTTGGAATAAAATGCTCCAACAATCTCAAATTGAGGACAAACCTTGGCGCTGAGTGGGGGATTATAATGTTATATCTTCTACTGTGGAAAAACTAGGGGGAATTTCTTACAATATCAAGTAAAGTCTGGAGTTCATTGCCATTATAGAAGCCTGTGGTCTGATGGAGATGGGATTTAGTGGCACAAAGTACACTTGGTCTAATGATAGAGGGATCAATCAAAGGTTCTGGAAAAGGCTTGACAGAGGGTTGATAACTGATAACTTGCTAGAAAATATGCCTTAATCTACCATCACCCACCTTCTTATACTGGTTCTGATCATTTCCCTTTGTTATTGAAGGTCATTAACAAATAGGGGAAGAATACCAAGTATTTCAAATTGCTTATTTGTTTGGTGGATAGGCCTATCTTTTTAGGAGTTGTGAAAACTTTTTGGGAAAGGGAGGTGAATGAAAATAGTGTGTGGAGATTTCACCAAAAGATGAAATGTCTCTGTAATACTCCGAGTAAGTGGTCCAAAGAGGAATTTGGGGATATTTTCAAGAAAGTTAGAGAGTTTGAAGGAAAAGTTAAAGATGCTGTGGAAAACTTGATTCAAAACAATATCTCTACCAACAAAGATTGTCTTCATGAAATTAGTGGCAAATATATGAGATATCTCAAGTTGGAGGATGCTATAATGAAATAGAAATCTTAGTTACACCGGTTAAAAGAAGGGGATACTAACATTAAATTCTTCCATTCCTTGATAGGGGGTAGAAGGAGAAGGTTTTTCATTCATATAATCCATGATAAAGAGGAATGGATTCAAGGAGATGAGGACATAGGAAAGGTTGCCTTTGAGTACATTAAAGAGTTTTTATAGGGGATGGGAAGAGTATCAATGATACAAACCTAGAGCGCATCCCTATAATGGTAAATCAAGAGAAAATTTACAGACTTACTTCTCAACCTACTATGATTGAGCTACAAGAAGTGGTCTTTTCTATCAACCGAAATTCTGCAACAGGGCCTGATGGTATAAATAGGTTATTATTTTAGAAATGTTGTCAAATCATCAATCATGATTTGATGGAGGTGTTGCTAGCTTTTTCAATGGATAAGAGATCCCTATGTAATTTTCTAATTCTTGAATAGTACTTGTACAAAATTTGAATAATCCTAACAAACAGAAGGAGTTCAATGTTAGGATTGAATCCACGCACACACACTTGATGAATGAAGAACACAAGAACTTTCAAGGGAAAAAGATGAGAGATCTAGAGAGAGAAAGAGAGAAACCAATATTTCATGGTAACACCCTCTGGGTAAACTACAACAGCGGTGGGGTATATATATATAAATCAATAAAATTATTTTTAGTTACATAGAATAAATGGAGAATAAATTGTACACTCTAAAATTTAGGTCGGGGAGTTGCCCCGAACCTCCCCTTCGGATGGGGGGCTCCCGCCCACCATTACACCCTGACAACCTCACCGCGGAGGTTAAACAGCGTAATCATTAATATATGACAATACAGCAAATATTAATCAGGCTCCACAACCTAACATTCCGGCCTATTAGTCTGAGAAATTTCATTAGTAAACTCATCTACCAATTGTTGAGTACAAGATTGAGTCCTATTATCCCTAACTTAATCTCTCTTAACAAGTTTGATTTTGTAAATATTAGAATTATAACATAAAATATCATGTTGGAAGAGAAAATCACTCATCAGATTAAAAAGCCAAACATAGGTAGGAATGTAATTATCAAGCTTGACATGGCTAAAACCTATGAAAATGTTTCGGGGACTTCCATATATTTGGTCTTAAGGAATATAGGTTTTGAGGAAACCTTCATTGATATGGTGTGGAGAATCAATGATAATAATTGGTACTCTATCATTATTAATGGAAGAAGATTTCGCTTTTTCAATCCTCTAGGGGCCTTAAACAAGGACACCCCCTTTCCCTTGCCCTATTTATTTTAGGCGCACAAATTCATTCATGATCTCTAAATGGTCTCCATAATCATCAAGATTACCATGGCTTTGTCTTTGAAAGAAGGGGACCCAAAAAGAACCATCAGAGTTTTGCAGGTGACAATATCTTATTTACTTCAGGAATTATGAAGTCTCTCTAACTCATCATGCGTTCTCTCATAACAATGAGGATACTTATGGTAAGTTGATTAATTGTGAGAAAAGTCACTTTATGGTCTAACAAAATATGTTTGACAGCACAAAGGATAGAATTATATTGATCAGTGCGTTGAAAAAGAAAAAGGGAGTTACCACATATCTTGGATGTCCACTCTTTGTGGGTAGGCCCAAGATTTCATACATTTCTGACAGACCTAGAGTGCATTCCTATAATGGTAAATCAAGAGCAAATTGACTGGCCTGATGGTATAAATAGGTATTTCTCTTCTCAACCTACTATGGCTGATTTACAAGAAGTGTCTTTTCTATGAACCCCAATTCTGCAACATGGCCTGATGGTATAAATAGGTATTTCTCTTCGAAATGTTGTCACATCATTAATCAAGATTTGAAGTAGGTGTTGCTAGCTTTTTTCAATGGACAAGTGATCCCCATGTACTTTTCTAATTCTTGTATAGTACTTCTACCAAAGTTTATTAATCCTAAGAAACTGATCAAATCCACGCACACACACTTGATAAATGAAGAACACAAGATCATTCAAGGGAAAAAGATCAGTGATCTAGAGAGAGATAGAGAGAAACCAATAATTCATGGTAAAACGCCATGAGTAAACTTCCACGGCGGTAAGGTATATATATATTAATAAATTAGAGTATTTTTGGTTACAGAGAATAAATGGAGAATAAATTGTACAGCCAAAAATTTAGGTCAGAGAGCTTCCCCGACCCCTCCCCCACCTTCGGATGGGGGGCTCCCGCCCCCCATTATCCCTTGACAACCTCACCGAGGGGGTTAACCGCGTAAACAGTAATATATGAAAATACATCAAATATTAATCTGGCTCCACCACCTAATTCAGGCCAATTAGTCTAAGCAATTTCATTAGTAAAATCATCTTCAAATTGTTGAGTACAAGATAGATTCCTATTATCCCTAACTTGATCTTTCTTATCAAGTCTACTTTTGTGAATTACAGAAATATAACTTAAAATATCATCTTGGCACAGAAAATCACTCATCAGATTAAAAAGTAAATCTTAGGTAGCAATGTAATTATCAAGCTTTACTTGGGAAAAACCTATGACTAAGTTTCTTGGACTTACATATGCTTGGTCTTAAGGAATATGGGTTTTGAGGAAAATTTCATTGGTATGGTATGGATAATCATGGCTAATAATTGGTTCTCTATCATTATTAATGGAAGAAGATTTGGCTTTTCAATCCTCTAGGGGCATCAAGCAAGGAGACCCCCTTTCACATGCCCTATATATTTTAGGTGCAAAAAAGCATTCATGATCTCTAAATGGTCTCCATAATCATAAAGATTAACATGGCTTTGTCATAGAAAGAAAGGGAACCCAAGTGAACCATCTGTGTTTTGTAGATGACACTATCTTATTTACTTCAGGAATTGTGAAGTCTTTCTTACTCATCATGCAGACCCTCACAACAAAGAGGAAACATATGGCAATGTGATTAATTGTGAGAAAAGTCACTTAATGGTCAATCAAAAGGTGTTTTACAACACAAAGTGAAGAATTATTTTGATCACTGGGTTCAAAAAGAAAAAAGGGTATTACCTCTTATCTTGGATGAACAATCTTTGTGGGTAGGCAAGACCTAGAGTGCATCCATATAATTGTAAATCAGGAGCAAATTGATAGACTTACTTTTCAACCTACTATGACTAATCTACAAGAAGTGGTATTTTCTATGAACCCCAATTCTGCAACATGGCCTCATTGTATAAATAGGTATTTCTTTTAGAAATGTTGTCACATTATCAATCAAGATTTGAAGGAGGTGTTGCTAGATTGTTTCAGTGGACAAGTCATCCCCATTTACTTTTCTAATTCTTGTATAGTACTTCTACAAAATTTCAATAATCCTAAAAAACTGAAAGAGTTCAGTGTTACGATCGAATCCACGCACCCACACTTAATGAATGAAGAACAAAAGAACTTTCAAGTAAAAAAGTTGAGAGATCTACAGAGAGAAAGCAAGAAACCAATATTTCGTGGTAACACCCCATGAGTAAACTTCCATGACAATGGGGTATATATATATTATTAAATCATAGTATTTTTTGTTATAGAGAATAAATGGAGAATAAATAGTACAACCTACAATTTAGGTCGGGGAACTGCCCCGAACACCCCCCCCCTTCTTATAGGGGATTTCGCCCCACATTACCCCCTGACAACCTCACCGCGGAGATTAAACCGCGTAAACATTAATATATTACAATACATCAAATATTAAACAAGCTCCTCAACCTAATATTCACAGCTATTAGTTTGAGCAATTTCATTAGTAAAATCATCTGACAGTTGTTGAGTACAAGATTGAACCCTATTATCCCAAACTTGATCTCTCTCTACCAGTCTGGTTTTGTGAATTGTAGAAGTATAACTTAAAATATCATGTTGGCATAGAAAATCACTCATATGATTAAAAAGCCAAACATAGATAATAATGTAATTATATAGATTGACATGGCTAAAACCTATGACAAAGTTTCTTGGACTTCCATATACTTGGTCTTAAATAAAATGGGTTTTGAGGAAACATTCATTGATATTCTGTGGAGAATCATGACTAATAATTGGTACTCTATCATTATTAATGGAAGAAGATTTCGCTTTTTCAATCCTCTTGGGGCCTCAAGCAAGGAGAACCCCTTTCCCTTACATTATTTATTTTAAGTGCAGAAATACTTTCATGATCTCTAAATGGTCTCCATAATCATAAAGATTACCATGGTTTTGTCATGGAAAGAAGGGGACCCCAAGTGAACCATATGTGTTTTGCAGATGACACTATCATATTTATTTCAGGAATTGTGAAGTCTCTCTAACTCATCATGCAGAGTCTCATAACAATGAGGAGACTTATGGCAAGTTGATTAATTGTGAGAGAAGTCACTTTATGCTGTATCAAAATGTGTTTGACAACACAAACGATAGAATTAAATGGATCACTAGGTTGAAAAAGAAAAAAGGTATTACCGCTTATGTCCACTCTTTGTTGATAAGCACAAGATTTTATACTTTTCTGACAAACCTAGAGTGCATCCCTGTAATGGTAAATAATGAGAAAATTCACGGACTTACTTCTCAACCTACTATGACTGAGATACAAGTAGTTGTCTTTTGTATGAACCCCAACTCTACAACCGGGCCTGATGGTACAAATAGGTATTTCTTTTAGAAATGTTGTCACATCATCAATCAACATTTGATGGAGGTGTTGCTAGCTTTTTTCAGTGGACAAGAGATCCCCATGTACTTTTCTTTTTCTTGTATAGTACTTCTACCAAAGTTAAATAATCCTAACAAACTAGAGGAGTTCAGTGTTAGAATCGAATCTACGCACACACACTTGATAAATGAAGAACACAAGAACTTTCAAGAGAAAAAGACGAGAGATCTACATAGAGAAAGAGAGAAACCAATATTTCGTTGTAATACCCCGTGAACCAGCTTCACGGCGGTGGGGTATATATATATATAAAAATCAGAATATTTTTTGTTACAGAGAATAAATGGAGAATAAATAGTACATCCTAATATTTAGGTCGGGGAGCATACCCGAACCCATCTTCGGATGGGGGGCTGGTAACACACCGTGAGTAAACTTCCACGGTTGTGGGTTATATATATATATATTAATATATCATAGTATTTTTGGTTACCGAGAATAAATGGAGAATAAGTAGTACAGCCTAAAATTTAAGTTGGGGAGCTTCCCTAAACCCCACCCCCTTGGATGAGGGGCTCCCGCCCCCATTACCCCCTTCAAACCTCACCGCGGAGGTTAAACCGCGTAAACATTAATATATGACAATACATCAAATATTAATCAGGCTTTACAACCTAACATTCAAGCCTATTAGTCTAAGCAATTTCATTAGTAAAATCATCTTTAAATTGTTAATTACCAGATAGAGTCCTATTATCCCTAACTTGATCTCTCATAACCAGTCTGGTTTTTTTAATTCTAGAAGTACAACTTAAAATATAATGTTGGCACAAAAAATCACTTTATCAGATTAAAAAGACAAACATAGGTAGCATGTAATTATCAAGCTTCACATGGCTAAAACCTATGACAAAGTTTCTTGGACTTCCATATGCTTGGTCTTAAGGAATATGGGTTTTGAAGAAACTTTCATTGATATTGTGTGGAGAATCATGGCTAATAATTGATACTCTATCATTATTAATGCAAGAAGCTTTTGCTTTTTCAATCCTCTAGGGGCCTCAAGAAAAAAGAACCCCTTTCCCTTGCCCTATTTATTTTAGGTGAAGAAATGCTTTTATGTTCTCTAAATGGTCTCCATTATCATCAATATTACCATGGCTTTGTCATGGAAAGATGGGGACCCCAAGTGAACTATCTGAGTTTTGCAGCTGACACTATCTTATTGACTTCAACAATTGTAAAGTCTCTCTAACTCGTCATGCAGACTCTCATAACAATGAGGATAATTATGGCAAGTTGATTATTTGTGAGAAAAGTCACTTTATGGTCTATCAGAATTTGATTGACAGCACAAAGGATAGAATAAATGGATCACTTGGTTAAAAAAGAAAAAGGGTATTACCACTTATCTTCGATGTATACTTTTTGTGGGTGGGCAAGACCTAGAGTGCATCCATATAATTGTAAATCAGGAGAAAATTGATAGACTTACTTTTCAACCTACTATGACTGATAAATGGAGAATAAATAGTACAGCCTAAAATTTAAGTTGGGGAGCTGCCCTAAACCCCACCCCCTTGGATGAGGGGCTCCCGCCCCCATTACCCCCTTCAAACCTCACCGCGGAGGTTAAACCGCGTAAACATTAATATATGACAATACATCAAATATTAATCAGGCTTTACAACCTAACATTCAAGCCTATTAGTCTAAGCAATTTCATTAGTAAAATCATCTTTAAATTGTTAATTACCAGATAGAGTCCTATTATCCCTACCTTGATCTCTCATAACCAGTCTGGTTTTTTTAATTCTAGAAGTATAACTTAAAATATAATGTTGGCACAAAAAATCACTTTATCAGATTAAAAAGACAAACATAGGTAGCAATGTATTTATCAAGCTTCACATGGCTAAAACCTATGACAAAGTTTCTTGGACTTCCATATGCTTGGTCTTAAGGAATATGGGTTTTGAGGAAACTTTCATTGATATTGTGTGGTGAATCATGGCTTATAATTGATACTCTATCATTATTAATGCAAGAAGCTTTTGCTTTTTCAATCCTCTAGGGGCCTCAAGAAAAAAGAACCCCTTTCCCTTGCCCTATTTATTTTAGGTGAAGAAATGCTTTTATGTTCTCTAAATGGTCTCCATTATCATCAATATTACCATGGCTTTGTCATGGAAAGATGGGGACCCCAAGTGAACTATCTGAGTTTTGCAGCTGACACTATCTTATTGACTTCAGCAATTGTGAAGTCTCTCTAACTCGTCATGTAGACTCTCATAACAATGAGGATAATTATGGCAAGTTGATTATTTGTGAGAAAAGTCACTTTATGGTCTATCAGAATTTGATTGACAGCACAAAGGATAGAATAAATGGATCACTTGGTTAAAAAAAGAAAAAGGGTATTACCACTTATCTTCGATGTATACTCTTTGTGGGTAGGCAAGACCTAGAGTGCATCCATATAATTGTAAATCAGGAGCAAATTAATAGACTTACTTTTCAACCTACTGTGACTGATCTACAAGAAGTGGTCTTTTCTATGAACCCCAATTCTGCAACATGGCCTCATTGTATAAATAGGTATTTCTTTTAGAAATGTTGTCACATTATCAATCAAGATTTGAAGGAGGTGTTGCTAGATTGTTTCAGTGGACAAGTCATCCCCATGTACTTTTCTAATTCTTGTATAGTACTTCTACAAAATTTCAATAATCCTAAAAAACTGAAAGAGTTCAGTGTTACGATCGAATCCACGCACACACACTTAATGAATGAAGAGCAAAAGAACTTTCAAGTAAAAAAGATGAGAGATCTACAGAGAGAAAGAAAGAAACCAATATTTTGTGGTAACACCCCATGAGTAAACTTCCATGACGATGGGGTATATATATATTATTAAATCATAGTATTTTTTGTTATAGAGAATAAATGGAGAATAAATAGTACAACCTACAATTTAGGTCGGGGAGCTGCCCCGAACCCCCCCCCCCTTCTGATAGGGGATTTCGCCCCACATTACCCCCTGACAACCTCGCCGCGGAGATTAAACTGCGTAAACATTAATATATTACAATACATCAAATATTAAACAAGCTCCTCAACCTAATATTCACAGCTATTAGTTTGAGCAATTTCATTAGTAAAATCATCTGACAGTTGTTGAGTACAAGATTGAACCCTATTATCCCTAACTTGATCTCTCTCTACCAGTCTAGTTTTGTGAATTGTAGAAGTATAACATAAAATATCATGTTGGCATAGAAAATCACTCATATGATTAAAAAGCCAAACATAGATAATAATGTAATTATCAAGATTGACATGGCTAAAACCTATGACAAAGTTTCTTGGAGTTCCATATACTTGGTCTTAATTAAAATGGGTTTTGAGGAAACATTCATTGATATTCTGTGGAGAATCATGACTAATAATTGGTACTCTATCATTATTAATGGAAGAAGATTTCGCTTTTTCAATCCTCTTGGGGCCTCAAGCAAGGAGAACCCCTTTCCCTTACCCTATTTATTTTAAGTGCAGAAATACTTTCATGATCTCTAAATGGTCTCCATAGTCATAAAGATTACCATGGTTTTGTGATGGAAAGAAGGGGACCCCAAGTGAACCATATGAGTTTTGCAGATGACACTATCTTATTTATTTCAGGAATTGTGAAGTCTCTCTAACTCATCATGCAGAGTCTCATAACAATGAGGAGACTTATGGCAAGATGATTAATTGTGAGAGAAGTCACTTTATGGTGTATCAAAATGTGTTTGACAACACAAACGGTAGAATTAAATGGATCACTAGGTTCAAAAAGAAAAAAGGTATTACCGCTTATTTCCACTCTTTGTGGATAGGCACAAGATTTAATACTTTTCTGAAAAACCTAGAGTTCATCCCTATAATGGTAAATAATGAGAAAATTGACGGACTTACTTCTCAACCTACTATGACTGAGATACAAGTAGTTGTCTTTTGTATGAACCCCAACTCTGCAACCGGGCCTGATGGTACAAATAGGTATTTCTTTTAGAAATGTTGTCACATCATCAATCAACATTTGATGGAGGTGTTGCTAGCTTTTTTCAGTGGACAAGAGATCCCCATGTACTTTTCTTTTTCTTGTATAGTACTTCTACCAAAGTTAAATAATCCTAACAAACTGAAGGAGTTCAGTGTTAGAATCGAATCTACGCACACACACTTTATGAATGAAGAACACAAGAACTTTCAAGAGAAAAAGACGAGAGATCTACATAGAGAAAGAGAGAAACCAATATTTCGTGGTAATACCCCGTGAACAAGCTTCCACGGCGGTGGGGTATATATATATATATATAAATCAGAATATTTTTTGCTACAGAGAATAAATGGAGAATAAATAGTACATCCTAATATTTAGGTCGGGGAGCATACCCGAACCCATCTTCGGATGGGGGGCTGGTAACACCCCGTGAGTAAACTTCTACGACTGTGGGTAATATATATATATATATATATATATATATATTAATATATCAGAGTATTTTTGGTATCAGAGAATAAATAGTACAGCCTAAAATTTAAGTTGGGGAGCTGCCCTAAACCCCACCCCCTTGGATGGGGTGCTCCCGCCCCCATTACGCCCTTCAAACCTTACCTCGGAGTTTGAACCGCGTATACATTAATATATGACAATACATCAAATATTAATCAGGCTTTACAACCTAACATTCAAGCCTATTAGTCTAAGCAATTTCATTAGTAAAATCATCTTTAAATTGTTAATTACAAGATAGAGTCCTATTATCCCTAACTTGATCTCTCATAACCAGTCTGGTTTTTTTAATTCTAGAAGTATAACTTAAAATATAATGTTGGCACAAAAAATCACTTTATCATATTAAAAAGACAAACATAGGTAGCAATGTAATTATCAAGCTTCACATGGCTAAAACCTATGACAAAGTTTCTTGGACTTCCATATGCTTGGTCTTAAGGAATATGGGTTTTGAGGAAACTTTCATTGATATTGTGTGGAGAATCATGACTAATAATTGATACTCTATCATTATTAATGCAAGAAGCTTTTGCTTATTCAATCCTCTAGGGGCCTCAAGAAAAAAAACCCCCTTTCCCTTGCCCTATTAATTTTAGGTGAAGAAATGCTTTTATGTTCTCTAAATGGTCTCCATTATCATCAATATTACCATGGCTTTGTCATGGAAAGATGGGGACCCCAAGTGAACTATCTGAGTTTTGCAGCTGACACTATCTTATTGACTTCAGCAATTGTGAAGTCTCTCTAACTCGTCATGCAGACTCTCATAACAATGAGGATAATTATGGCAAGTTGATTATTTGTGAGAAAAGTCACTTTATGGTCTATCAGAATTTGATTGACAGCACAAAGGATAGAATAAATGGATCACTTGGTTAAAAAAGAAAAAGGGTATTACCACTTATCTTCGATGTATACTCTTTGTGGGTAGGCCAAAGATTTCATACTTTTCTGACAGACCTAGAGTGCATCCCTATAATGGTAAATCAAGAGAGAATTGACAGACTTACTTCTCAACCTACTATGACTGACCAACAAGAAATAGTCTATTCTATGAACTCCAATTCTTCAATAGGGCCAAATGGTATAAGTAGGTATTTCTTTTAGAAATTTTGCCACATCATCAATCATGATTTGAGGAGGTGTTGCTAGCTTTTTTCAGGGGACAAGAGATCCCCATGTACTTCTCTAATTCTTGTATAGTACTTCTACCATAGTTGAATAATCCTAACAAACTGAAGGAGTGCAGTGTTAGCATCGAATGTACGCACACACACTTGATTAATGAAGAACACAAGAACTTTCAAGAGAAAAAGATGAGATATCTACAGAGAGAAAATGAGAAACAAATATTTCGTGGTAACACCCCGTGAATAAACTTCCACGACGGTGGGGTATATACATATTCATAAATCAGTGTACTTTTTGTTACAGAAAATAAATGGAGAATGAATAGTACAACCTAAAATTTAGGTCCAGGACCTCCCTCGAACCCCCCCTTCGTATGGGGGGCTCTCACCCAACATTAGACCCTGACAACCTCGTCGTGGAGGTTAAGCCGCACAAACATTAATATATGTCAATACATCAAGTATTAAACAGGCTCCACAACCTAACACTCATGTTTATTAGTCTGAGAAATTTCATTAGTAAAATCATCTCCAATTTATTAAGTACAAGATTGAGTCCTATTATCCCTAACTTGATCTCTCTCAACCATTCTGGTTTTGTTAATTGTAGAAGTATAACTTAAAATATAATGTTGGCACAGAAAAGCACTCATCAGATTAAAAAGCCAAACATAGGTAGCAATGTAATTATCAAGCTTCACATGGCTAAAACCTATGACAAAGTTTTTTGAACTTCCATATGCTTGGTCTTAAGGAATATGGGTTTTGAGGAAACTTTCATTGATATGGTGTGGAGAATCATGGCTAATAATTGGTTCACTATCATTATTAATGGAAGAAGATTTCGCTTTTTCAATCCTCTAGGGGCCTCATGCAAGGAGACCCCTTTTCCCTTGCCCTATTTATTTTAGGTGCAGAAATGCTTTCATGATCTGTAAATGGTCTCCATAATCATCAATATTACCATGGCTTTGTCATGGAAACAAGGGGACCCCAAGTGAGCGATCTGAGTTTTGTAGATGACACTATCTAATTTATTTCAGGAATTGTGAAGTCTCTAACTTATCATGTAGACTCTCATAACAATGACGATACTTATGGCAAGTTGATTAATTTTGAGAAAAGTCACTTTATAGTTTATCAAAATGTGTTTGAAAGCACAAAGGATATATTTAAATGGATCACTGGGTTCGAAAAGAAAAACGGTATTACCACTTATCTTGGATGTTCACTCTTTGTGGGTAGGCAGAAGATTTCATACTTTTCTGACCTTGTCTCTAAAATTAATTGAAGGATTACAGGGTGACAAACCAACCAACTAAACTTTGGAGGCAGGGCTGTGTTGATTAAAAATGTTCTTCAAGCCTTCACATTCATTTAATTTCAACTATTACCCCCTTGCCACTATACTTAAGCAAATACAAATTTTGATGGAAGATATTTTATGGGGATGGAAGAGTGACAAAAAATATCACTGGGACTCCTGGAAGAACATTAGGTATTGTTTTGACAAAGGAGGGGTGGGAATGAAAAATCTGAAGGATGTGTGCTTAGCTTTACCATATAACTAGTGGTGGACCTTTAGAGCTAAGCCCACATAGTGGGGAGAATTCATCAAGGCCAAATACTGCCAAATATAAAATCTTATCTACAAAACATGGCATTTTGGAGATTCACTTAATTAGAAACAAATGATACACAACAGGTATAATGTTGAGAAACACATGCAATGGAAGGTGAACTCGGAATTGCTCTTTTTGGTTGGACAACTGGACTAGGGAAGGTCATCTTTCTCAGCTTTCTAGAAGCAGTCACAGGTTTGACAATAAAAAGTAGCTGAATTTATTGTAGAAGTCCAGTGGAATTATAAAATGTTGGTTGAACAGGCACCCCCTAGTCAGCTCGCTACTATCTTCGCAATACTGGTTCCTCAGCGTCAAACTTCAGACCAAGCTTATTGGAAAGTAAATTTCAATTGCATGTTCACTTGCTCTTAAGCTTGAAATGAAATTAGGGATAAAAGACCAAAAGGTCAATCTAGGATACCAATTTGTCCCAAGCACACACAATTTAAAGCTTCTTTCCTCTTGTGGAGAGCTTTAAATGGGAAGTTACCTACTAATGAAAAGCTAACTAATTTTTTTTTTCAAACTTCTAGTTTTTTCGGTTGCAAGAATAAGGCCAGATCAGATACCATCAACCATATCTTCAACAATGGTGAATTTTCTACTGACGTCTAGAGATATTTTGCAAATAGAACAGAGGTAGAAGTTGATCACAGTTCACTGAGGCAACTTATAACTCAATGGTGGTTAATGAAACACAATAAAGAAGCTCTTTAACTTATCCTCCTTACTTACCAGTACTCATCTACTGGATTTTATGGAAACAAAGAGGTGCATGTAAATATGGAGCAAAAACACGTAATGGCACGAGAGTCAGGAATGCAATCTATAGTGATAACTATAAACTTATAAAATCTTTTTTTCTCAATTAGTTGGCCCCCTGCTAGATGTTTAGTAATCTAACTAGTTGAAAAATGTAACCATGTGACAAAGGTGCACAAGATAGCCTGGAAAAGACCACCTGATCAATAGATCAAAGTTAATATAGATGGAAGTGCATTAGGAAAACCAGGGAAGACAGGGGTAAGAGGAATTCCAAGGGATAATGATGACAATTTTATTCTAGCATTTACGTCACCCCTGGAAAGTTGTACAAATAAGCAGGCAGAAGTAGGAGCAATCATCTTTCGTATGTCTTGGGCACTGGAACTAGGCTATATAAAAATTATTTTGGAAATGGACTCCAAGCAAAGAGTCAACTGGATACTCCAAAAAACTAATCCTCAATGTAGTATATGCAATTAGTTTGACAGACTTAGAGGCCTCATAGATAAACTTCAGGAATTCAAATGCACTCATGTTTTCAGGGAAGATAACTGGGTGGCGGATGCATTGTCCAAACATATCCACAAAATTACTCCTTCAAAAATGTATTATACAAGTAAAGAGCTACCTAAAGAGATAAAGGTTTACATTCAGTTAGACTTAATGAAGATACCAAGCTTCATAAGGAAAAAGACAAATCAAAGAACCTCGTTAAACATTCTAATAGCTTTTCAACTATGCTATAACCCACAAAATATCTTCCTTGAATAGTTTAAGTTAGATTTTAATTTTTTAGATTTAAGGGGAGAGTCTCCCTAATTTATGCTTCCTAGATTCTATGTATTGAGAGGAGTCCTATCTTCTAGGTATATAGAATTCTTGGATTCATCTTATTGTAAGGTGAGGGTAACATTTATTTAGGAAATTGAACCCAAGCCATCATAGGTCTAGAGGTACGGTCTATGTCCCCGTCTTTGTAAATAATTTATGTGAAATAGTAAGGCCTGGGGGTGGTGCCAAGCCCCTACCCCTCTAATAGTATTAAAATAATATATAATAAACCACAAAATACTAAAAACAAAACAATAAACACATACCATAGGTATTAACACACAAATACTAAGCCCCATACACTAAAATCTAATAAAAGCTAAACCCTGACCCTAAACCCTTAACTCCAAGATAAAAATGCTATCGCGCCTCTTTTTGTGGAATTTTTTCTCTCCCTAGACATTCTCTCTCTTCGAAGACACTCTCTCCTCTGTCTACAATGGCTAATGAACCGTCTCATACGCACGCCGCTGCGCATGCGCCGCCGGCGAAAATCCTAACACCAATAAACCAAACACAACGTGAGTGCCTCGAGAAGGGAAACAAACGCCATAGTAGCACGCTCCAAGACTAATCCCAGAACTCTTTGAAATCACAGGTGAAATATGCAATGGACAGTGCGATGAAGGAAGTGGAGTTCTATGGATAATGAGAAAATATTTACCATGAATTTTCTTGGTGTAATCGAGAATAAAGGAAGATGTCAATAAACACTCCGCATCAAGATCTATCATATATCTAAAAATCATCTAGTTCTACCGTCATAATCAACTAGAATTGAAAGGCGACTCTTAAAGAATTTGCGAGTGCGTCACTGGAATCACGCACTCAAAATTCGATCGTCGTCAAGCCAACCTTGTAATGATTTGACAGTTGGAGTTTAATACACTAGTTATTGCTCCCATCTCACTGGAATTTTAGGTGAAATAGACGGTGGAATCACCGGCGAGGGGAACTTTGGAGAAAATAGAATTGGAAAGGTAAAAATCTATTAAAGCACGTTGAACAATACTGTTTCTTAGGCTCAAAAAACCTATCCCATAGTCTACTCCGACAAACTAAAGGGTGTAATCAATGTCAATAACATTCTGACAACTTCCTCTGATTCTACGATCAGAATTCTGAAAGAAAATCATGAGAGTTGAGAAGTAACCTCTGGTTCTGATTGTAAGGCTAAACATGGAACCACCCTTACTGATTCTCAATCAAATGGAACAACAACAACGGGGGAAGGAAGCAATTTCCAATAAGGGGAGCGCTTGAATGCAAAACAAGCCAAGACCATGACAACAAAATGGCTTCACACAAAAGCTTCATCAAATGATATACAATCTACAATTTTTTCTTTTGGCATTGCAGGTAGCTCATCACAACAAACTCCTAATCTTGTTGCAGGTAATTCTAAAGGTAAAACAAACAAAAATGACAAAGGAGCCTTCAGGTCAAAAACTGAAGGAATCAGACATGGAAGTGCAGATTGGGAAGAATAAGTAGAACAAGTTTGAAGGAGCCTAACTGGGAACATATTAGAGTCAAGGAAAAGAGCAATGGAAAAAAAAAAGCTATGAAGGCTGGAACTAATCAATCAAATCCAACCAATCAAGCTCAAATGGATTACCAAAGCAAGTTCCCCAAGATATCTAATAACTACACAAGGTATGAGCCTAACACTCAAATTGTCAAAATTAGTAAGCAAGGCAATAATGAAGGTCAGGGAACTGCTAGAAATAATCAGCTGCATGGTCAAAATTCTAGCAATAATTCTAAGCATGATAAAATCTTTGAGCGGGCTCTTTATACTGTTGTGAAATAATTTATTGTAACATTAAGATATAACCAAGCTAAGAATGAAATCCCTATAGTTTTTGATGATCTTATACATACAACTAGGAAAGGATTCCCGGCTGTGCTTTTTGAGAAGGATGATTACTATGTGAAGTTTGCTGAGGTGTGTAAGTATACACAGGGGGCAAATTTACTAATACAATGCGTTAAATGGATTCAGTAAGGAAAAGTTTCATACTCTAAACTCAACTCACAGGGAGTGTGAAAATCACACACTTCAATACTAGGCATGTTTACATTGATTTTGACAATGAGTGTGATTACCAAACTATTTGTACAAAGTTTAGGATGAACATTGAAGGCCAACTTATTAGGATACATACATGGACTGGTGATTTTACCCCTAAAGAGAAGACTCCCATTGTACCAATTTGGGTGGCTATACCTATTTTACCTTGGCATTGTTATAACAAAGTGTCTTAACAACTATTCTTAGTTCAATTAGGAAGGAGTTATTCTTACACTCACCATCCTCTCAAATAACTAGAGGTATCACACTTAGAATCAAAGTGCAATTGGATCTTACCAAATCTAGACCTTCCTATGTTTGATTAGGTTTAAAAAACTCTAACCCCAACAAAGGAAGGTGGTTTAAAGTTGAATATGAGGGCATCCCAAACAACTGCATGTGGTGCAAGAATGAGGGGAATATGGAACAGAAGTGTACAATTAAGAGGAGGGATGAAGAAATCTGGAAAAAGATGGAATAGGAAACTGAAAGAAAATCCAAGGAAGATCATGAAAAGGGGGGTAAGCTCAAGATTAAAGGTCAGGACACAAGTAACTCTGAGTTTATTGCAAGAACACATAATCAACAAACTACAAGTCAAAAGGAAGATCTCAAGAAACCTGCTATACACAATCAATCAAGGAATCAACAAGAGGAACAATGGAACACCCAAAAAAAAGAGGCAACAAAAAAATCAAGATCAAATCGACCTGTCCCACCTCCAAATCAAAGAAGTAGTAGCAGCCACCAACACGAGCAGGGAACAACATGTATAACTAAATTTCAGACTCAAAATGTTTTTGCTAACCTTGATATGCAGGAACAGCAGGAGGTAAATCAAACAGGAGAAGGAATGTCCAAGCAAGCAGCAGAGAAGGAAGACCAACTAAAAAATGTGATTGCTAAGGTCCCAACTGTAAGGAATAAACTCAGCATTCATAACATACAAAACCAACAAGCTACTAAAGCCAACAAGTACAAAAGCACAAGTATTGACTCAATGCTCCCATGTCCCAAAACCCCTAATATTATTAATATTGATGCTGGTTATACTGAAGAAGTTTATGGAGGTATAGATTGGGGGGTTTGAGGAGATAGCCACTAATTTGTAGGATTGGGCAACCAAAGGGGGGGGGGTGATTTTCCTCTTGTTATGCAATAGGGGTTGTATTTTGACCCTAGTACAGACCATAGAGACTTTAATTGTACTATGAATGGAAAGCAACAAAGGAAACAATAACAAATTCAGCACCAGGTGCAGAATAGAGACACCAACAAACATGGAAAATTCTACTAGCAATTGTAATGGTAAGATTTTGGTTTTCTGGAGAAGTGATATTGACTGTAATATTATTGATGTAGATGATCAAAAAATAACTTGCAACATTAAACACAGTGAATTACAATATCAATTTACTAATACCTTTATCTATGCTAAAAGCAAAGATCACCTCAGAAGATCTTTTTAGGACAAAATGATTCAGCAAGCTACTTTTAATGATAACCCTTGGTGTGCTGTTGGTGATTTCAATGTTATAAATTTTGTGTAGGAAAAACATGGAGGGGTGCCTTATAACGTGAGGAAAAGTATGTATTTTGTTGATGTCATTGAAACCGTTGGCCTTTTGGATATTGGTTTTAGTGGTCAGAAATTCACTTGGTCCAACAAGAGAGGTATTAATCATAGAATCTGGAAGACTCTTGACAGGGCTATGGTAAATGATTTTTTGTTGGAAAAGATACCTCAAACCACTATCACTCACTTGTCATCTAGTGAGTCTGGTCACTTCCCTCTTCTTATGGAAATGGTTTCCACATCTACTAATCCCATCAAGTACATCAGATTTCTCAACTGTTGGGTAGAAAACCCTCAATTCATGGAAACAGTAAAAACCTACTAGGAGAGTGAAGTAGCATGTACATGCATGTGGAGATTTCACCAAAAAATGAAAAGGTTGTCAAACATTCTTAGTGGTATGTCTAAGAAAGAATTTCGTGATATTTTCAAAAAGGTTAGGGTGTATGAGGAACAAGTGCACAGTGTGGAAGAAAACTACATCACTAACCAAAGTGACTCAAAGAAGCATCCCCTATGAAATTAATGCAACATACATCAAGTTTCTTAAGATGGAACAGAATACTTTGTAAAAAAACACAGCTTCATTGATTTAAAGAGAGGGTGATACGAACACTAAATACTTCAATTATTTGAAAAGTGGAAAAAGAAGGAAGTTATTTATTCAAAAAGTTGTCAATGAAAACGGAGACAGGATACAAAATGATGACAACATTGCTCAAGTAGTTTGTGAGCAATTCAAAGAAATCTTTACTTGTGAAGAAAAGCTTATCAATGTGCATACCTTGTAATGCATTCCAAGAATGATTAATCAAGACCAAAATGACAAACTTACCGGTGTTCCAAATATGGATGAACTTAAAGAGGTGGTTTTGTCTAAGAATCCTAATTTTGCAGCTGGTCCTGATGGAATGTATGGGTACTTCTTTCAAAAATGTTTGCATATTATCCAGAATGATCTAATGGGAGTGGTAAAGGCCTTTTTAAGTTGACAGGTGATTCCAAAATACTTCTCCCATTTTTATATTGTGCTACTCCATAAAGTGAATAATCCAAATAAAATGACTTAGTATAAGCCTATATGTCAGAGTAACTGCACTAGCAAGATCTTTTCTAAGCTTATGAGCAACAAACTTAGCCCTATCCTCCCTACTTTAATCTCGACTAACCAATCTGGGTCTGTTAAAGGTAGAGGTATTTCTGAGAACATCATGGTTGCTAAGGAAATCACTCACCAAATTAATAAAACCCAATATTTGTAGCAATGTCATCATTAAATTAGAAATGGAAAAAGGTTATGACAGGGTCTCTTGGTCATATATTTGTCCGGTGCTAAGGAAGATGGGATTTGCTGAGGTATTTATAGACATGGTGTAGAGAATACGGGCTAATTTTTGGTACTCAATTATTGTCAAAGGTAAGAGATATGGCTTCTTTAACTCCTCCAGAGGTCTCAAGCAAGGTGATCCACTTTCTCCGGCCCTATTTATTTTAATTGCTAAGGTTCTCCCAAATATCTCTAAACAGGATTCACAACCATCCTGATTATCATGATTTCTTCATGAAAATGAGAGGGCCTCAAGTTAATCATTTGAGTTTTGCTAATGATATTATTCTATTCACATCTGGAAGATGCAAGAATCTAAAAATCCATATGGCAACTTTAAAGAAGTAGAAACTTACTTCTGGGCAACTCATCAATGGTGACAAAAGCCACTTTATGCTAAACTCTAATGCTTTTAATAGCACTAGAGATAGAATAAAGAGGCTGACAGGTTTCAAACAAAAGCAAGGACCTATTAATTACCTAGGATGCCCTTTATTGGTTGGTAGGCCTCGGAATATCTATTTCTCTAATCTTGTTAAGAAGGTTGTTTGCAGGATTACAGGTTGGCAAACCAAACAATTAAGCTATGGAGGCAAGGCAATTCTTAAAAAAACATGTTCTTCATGCTCTTCCTATCCACCTTCTATCTATAGTGACACCTCTAGCTACAGTACTCAGGCAAATCAAAAGGCTTATAGCTGACTTTTTCTGTGGATGGAAAAATGATTTAAAGAGGTATGACTGGGCTTGATGGAAAAATCTTAGTTACCCTTATGATGAAGGGGTTGGTGGGAATGAGAAACTCGCAAGATACTTGCAAATCCGTTCAATTCAAATAGTGGTGGATCTTCAAAACAAAACAAATACTGTGGGGAGAACTTTTGAGAGAAAAATATTGTCAAAGATGTAATCCAGTAAGCAAAAAAGAGGATACTCTAGATTCACTGACCTAGAAACATATGCGTATGAACAAACAACATGTTGAGCAACACATCCATTGGAAGCTTCAAGCTGAGAACTGTTCATTATGGTAGGAGAATTGGCTGGGTAGTGGACCACTAGCAAAATTTACCACCAAAAGCAACAAATTTTGCAATTGTACTGTGGCTAAATTTTGTAAAGAGGGGAAGTGGAGTTAGAGCAAATTGTTAAAGCATGCTTGTGCCAGTCAATTCTCCAACATCCTTGCATGAAAGATATCTCCACAGCAGCAGGTATCAGATCAACCAGTGTAGAAGCTCAATAACCATTGCAGTTTTCGCTGTTCTTCAACTAGGGATGAAATTAGAAACAAAAGATCCTAGAATCAATTTAACTCAATGCTATGGCATAAAAACAATCCCTTTTTTTTGTCTTGATAGACAAAGTATCCACAACATAGAATACATATTCAATTAAGGGAAATTTTCAGCAAAGGTATGGAACTTTTTTGCTGGTAGTGCAGGCCTACAGCAAGACCACTCTTTCCTGCAGCAGCTGCTACAACAATGGTAAACAACAAAACCTAGAAATGCAGCCCACAAACTGCTGCTAAAAGCTACGCCAATATTCATATGCTAGAATCTGCGAAAGAACAGGTGTCCTGCGAGTATGAAGGTAAAGCAACAAACATCAGCAGAGTTAAATATTCAATATAAAAGGACAACTACAAGATGTTGAACACTGCATTTCCACAAGTTAACTGGCCGACCAAGTGGACAGACTAAATGCAAAAGAGTGAAAATTGTGTTAATGACATCAAAGTGAGCATGGTGAAATTCCTTAAACCAGCAGATCAGTGGCTCAAAGTGAACACTTATGGTAGTGCACTCACGAACCTTGGCAGGATGGGGGCCGGGGGAATCCTGAGAGACAAACAATTCAAAGTGGTGATGGCTTTTGCAACACCACTTGGACAAGGAAAAAACAACAAAGCCTAAATAGAGGCAGCCATCTTTAGCTTACCTAGGACACTTGAGCTTGGATACAGGAACATAATTTTTGAACTTGAATCTCTACTACTAGTGCAATGTGTCCTAAAGAAGGCAGTCCCTTAATGAAGTATCATCACTCAACTTTGAAGGCTGCAAAATCATAAAGTACATAACATCAAATGCGTTCATGTATTCAGAGAAGAAAATTGCGTATCAGATGCATTGTCAAAATATAGTCACAGCATTGCAACTCCTAAGGTATATTTCAACAACCACCAACTAGCGAAAGAAGCGAAATCCTACTATCAACTTGACTTATTGGAGATGCCTAACTTTAGAAGTAGGAAGACAAAGAGAATTTTTGAGCCTCCTTGAGGTTGTATATCTTCTCAACATAGCTATAATAAAAAGTATAGCTACATTGAATAGGTTAGTTTGATTTATAGGCTTTCTTGTAAAGGGAGAGTGACCCTAGTTTATGCTTCCTACATACTTTGTATTGACAGGAGTCCTCTCCATAGGTTCTTAGTATTTTTGTTTCATGTTTTGGGTAAGGGGAGGAGTTGATTTCCTTTTGGGAAGTTGACACTAAACCATCGCAGGTTGGAGGTTAGGTTTACGTCCCACTCCTTGTATTTTTTTTTGTTATTAACGATAAGGCCAAGGGGTGTTGCTAAGCCCTTACCCCTCAAAGGGTAATTCAATTTTTTTAAAATAAAAATGATAAAAAAAAGATATAAATGATTAAACCCAAACACTAAACACTAAAGCATAGATATCGATTAATAAATACTAAAACCAAACCTAAAAACATATATCAATTCTTAAAGCCTACCCCTAAACCTTACCTTTACCCTAACCCTAATAGTAAACCATATAACCTAAAATCTAAATCCTAAGCAAAAAATACAAAAAATAAAAACTTTAAACACTAAACTATAGATATTAAAACACAAATTCTGAACTCCAAACGTAAAATCCTAAAAAAGCATTAATCACAAAACCCTAACCTTAACCTTTTCCCTAAACCCTTAACCCTCAACACCAATCCCTAAATGCAAAAACTCAATTATTATATACTAAACAATAGATATTAATTTTCAAATGTTAAACCCTAAACCCTAAAATCTAAAAGAAACTACACCCTAACCCTAACCCTAACCTTAACCCTAACCTTAAGCCAATACCATAAACCCTAAATCTAACCATAACCCTAAATCCTAATCTGTAAACCCCAAGAACAAAATACCAAATACTAAACACTAAACTCTATGCCATTTATATTTCACCTAAAATGAAAAACCCAAAACCATAAAACCTACAAAATACCTAAACCCTAACCGTAACCCTAACCCAAATCCAAAACCTTTAACCCTAAAACCCAAGCCGTAAAATTTTATCCTTGTTAGTCTAAAGGATAACTTAGGCGTGTATTGAAAAGGTTGTATGGGCAGTATCTTCATGTATTACTTTGGTAGGTCTCAAGATAACCTTATATAGAGTAACTATTATGATGTATTGCGTTATGAAATTAATATGATTATATGTTATATTGTGGTGGTATCTTATTTTGACTTGAAAGATGCTTATTATACTTGTCATATGAGATTTTAACCAAGAATAGCATGAAAATCATATCTCAAATAAATGTCACTTTCTCAATATTTTGGCATGGTCATCATACTTAGTTCATCTCTGTACTAACACCATTTCTCCATGTTTTTACTTTAAAGTGTAGGTGGTGGTGACTACAGGTAGTTTAAAAATCTTGGAATTCTTACCTTCAAGCCTCGAGTATGTCTTCAATGATTCAAGGACACATATCTTAGATATTTTTCTTTATGTTCTTGTAAAAGTCTCTAGTAGATTTTGAATGTAAAAGGAAAGATATGTCACGTGTCAAAGATGGAAAGTGTTGACATATTCTGCTTTCATTTAACAAATGAGATTCTACATGTTGTCTATATAGTGAAATTTTTTAAATATTGAACTACTTTTAATAAATATATGATAAATAAACGCTAAGGTCTTGTATAAGACCTCTGTGAGGTTAATTATGACACATCGCGAAGTTCGCATGCTCTTCGGTCGTGACACTAACCCTAAATCCTAAAATCATAGTCCAAAAAAGAAAAACCTAATCATTAAACACTAAATCATATACACTAAGACCTAAGATTACCTAAACCCTAACCCTAACAATAACCTTAAACCTTAACCCTAACCCAAACCCTGACTCTAACCATAAACCTTAAACCCTAAACCATAAGCCCAAAATATAAAAACCCAAACATTTAACACTAAACCATATATATTAAACCTCAAATTGTAATCCCTAAAAACGTAAAACCTATGAACCTAAACCCTAAACCCTAAACCCTAAACCCCAAGAACAGTGTACCAAAACCGAAGAATTAAACACAAACCATAGATATTAAACCTCAAATCCTAATATCTAAAAAAATCCAAAAACTGTAACCCTAAACCACAATGCTTAAATACAAAATCTCACTCATAAAACCATAAACCATAGATATTTAACCTCAAATCCTATAACCCAATCCCTAAAACATAAAAAAAAAAACTAAACCTTAATTCTAATTGTAAACCCTAAACCAAAAGTAACACATAATAAACATTAAACACAATACTTTACCTATTTAACCTGAACTCCTAAACCCCAATCTCCAAAACAATTAAACCCTAACACTAACCCTAACCCTTAAAAAAACCCAAACACTGACCCTAACCCCAAACCCTATACCATATACCCAAGTCCAAAATACAAAAACCCAAACATTAAACACTAAACAATTGATATCCAATCTCGAATCCTAAACCCCGAACGCTAAAACCTTAAAAAACTAAACCCTAAGACTTACTTAATCCTAACCCTAAACAATAAACCACAAGCCCAAATTACCAAGAACCAAACGTTAAACACTAAACCATTGAAATTAACCTCAAATGCTAAATCGTAAACCTTAAAAGCTAGAAAATCCCCAAACCCTAACCCTAACCAAAAAACCTAAAGTCTTAGACAAAAGTATGAAAACAAGAACATTAAACACTATACCCTAGATTATAAACATGAAATCCTAAATCTCAAAGCGTAAAAGATAACAAAAATCCTAAACCCTTACCCTAACCCTAACCCTAATCCTAATTCAAACCTTAACCCTAACCCTAATAGTAAACCATAAAATTTAAAAATGAAGCCCGAAATACGAAATGCCAAACATTTAAACCCTAAACCCTAAAACTTATAAAAACTCCTAAACCCGAACACTAAACATAAATAGTAAAACCTATACCTTAAAACCATAACACCAATCCTAAAATAAAAAACCCAAACAGTAAACAATAATCCATAGATATTAAAACACAAATCCTGAACTCCAAATCCTAAATCCCAAAAAAAACTAAACACAAAACCCCATAATTAACCTTTACCCTAATCTCTAAGACCAAAATACAAAAACTCAATCATTATACACTAAACCATACATATTAAACCTCAAAAGCTAAACCCTAAACAATAAAACTTAATAAACCATACATCTAACCCTGATCCTAAACCCTAAATCCTCAACCCAAAGTAGAAAATATGAAAATCTAAACCTTAAATAATAAACAATATATTTTGAATTACAAATCAAAAAATACAAACCCTAAAAACAAAGAACAACTAACATATCCTAACCCTTACCATAACCCTTACGTTAACCCTACACATAAAATCTAACACCCTAAGCACAAAATATAAAAAGCCTAACATTAAACAATAAAGCATAGATTATAAACGACAAGTCCTAAACCTCAAAATATAAAACTACAAAAAACCTTAAACCCTAATCCTATCCCTATCTCTAACTTGAACCCTAATACTAACCCTATCCCTAAACCTAACCCTAAAACCAAAACCCTATACTCAAAGCCCAAAATACAAAATAATTAACATAAAAAACTAAACCATAGATATTATAACTCAAACCCTTAACCGAAAAAACAAAAACCTAAAAAACCTATACCCTAACCCTAACCCTCACATTAACCCAAATCCTAAACCTAAACCTCAAGACCAAAATACAAAAACCCAAACAATAAACAGTTATTGTAGATATTTAGCCCCAAATCCTAATCCTAAACTCCAAAACTTAATAAAAACAATAAACCCCAACTCTAACCCTTACCCAAACCTTAACCCTAACCCTAACCATATACCTAAGCCCTAGATCCTAAACCCCATGCCCAAAGTACAAAAAACTAAACATTAGGCAATAGATCGTAAATATACAACCATAAACCTAAATAGTAAACCCTAAACCTAACCTTAACCCTAAACCCCAATCTAGAAACCCAAATCCCAAAATACATTCTTTGCTATTTTCTGGATTTTTTCTCTCTCTAATCATTCTCTCTCTAGAATTCTCTCAAGGATTGTCATCGTACGCTTTAGCTGATCGTCTAATCAATTTGGAAAATTGAGTTTTGGGATGGCTGGAATTCCAGCGGACGATCGATTTAAGCCCCCAAGTCTGTCCATAGGGGTGGGGAAACCTAATGTTCGGTCAACAAGTCACGAAGTGACGGAAGGATCATTGTCTATCTCTTTGCAATTGAGGGAAGAAGCGATCAAAATTGCTACTGTAGAGGCGGACATTGATGAATTGCGTTACAATGTCGAAATGAGTCAAAATATTAGCTGAAAGGAAGGAGAAATCCAAATGGTGGATGAACAGATGGGATTGGGAAGATTTGAGTCACAGGCGAAAGAGGCGGCGAAATGGAGTCATAATTAAGGTCAATCGGAAGATAATCGACAAGTATCGGGTATTGAGGAATTATCTCCTGTTATAGATTCACATACTCAACAAATTGGGGAGGAAATGGGAGTCCGAAACATAGAATCGCGACAGGAAAGTGAAATGGTGGAATCACAAAGAAACATTCAAGAACAAGTAAATCGCGATGGTCAACAACAGGGAAATCGACATTTACAAACACACCATCGTATTCCCACCTTGAACAAGGAAAAAGAAGTGAATTATCAACTTCAACAACCGGCAATTACAACTACAAGAAATCCAGGTTCGAAATAAGTTGTTCATCCTTCGCAAAATAGGCAAACTGGTGTGTCTTCGTGTGATCCATTCAATAAACAAGGAAATTCTCAAGGAAATATTACTCTAACAATATTACTTCCAATTATGATGGAAATTTGAAAGAAACAGAGAGAATCAACATGGAATCTATTAGGACTCAAGATTATTAAACAAATTTCCCTAAGATTTCTAGCAATTTTGATTGTCTAGTCCATAGGAATTTGGCTTATAAAAATGATCTTCCTTCAGGAAACACTGATAATTATCCTAAGAAAGATTAAATACATGAACCTGCTCCATATACAGTGATTCAGACTTATGCAGATAGACTAAGGTATAATCAGTCTAAGAAGGGTGTGATTATCAAATTGTCTGAGCCTGAAATCACTACGAAACTATGCCCTCCTGCAGTTTTATATGTTGAAGATGAAGTTGTTAAAGAATTGTCTTTAACCTGTAAATATACACTCATTGGGAAGCTTATTTACACCATGCCTAGAGTAGAGTTGATTAGGAAAATCATTACTCTCCAAACCCAATTATCTGGGGGTGTTAAAATTGCACACTTTAATTCGAGACATGTTTACATAGACATTGACAATGAGTTAGATTATAATATGGTTTAGACCAAACAAAGGATGACTATTGTTGGGCACGTAATGAGAATACATGCCTGGACTCCTACATTCAAACCTGATGAAGAAACCCCCTTAGTCCCTATTTGTATATATCTTCCAGAGATGCCTTGGCAATCCAACAATATGGAGTTTATTACTATCTTATTATCTCCTATTGGTAGAGTGCCATACTTAGATTCTGCATCCATTAATAAAGCCAGACGAAGTTAGGCTAAACTTAAGGTTCAAGTGGACCTAACTAAAGACAGTCCTCCTCACATTTTGATGGGATATATTGGTGAAGATATAACTGATGGCAGATGACAAAAAATAGAGTATGATAGCATACCTGATTACTGCTTCTATTGCAAGCATCAATGGCATACAGAGTCTAATTTCATCATTAAACAAAGGGATGGAAGAGAATAAAAAAAGAAAAGAGATGGAGAAAAACAAGATTAGAAAGGACAGTTCTCACAATATTAATGCAGATTTGCAGATTCCTAAGACTATGGAAACAGGTAGAAGTGAGGTGGATCACACTAAACAAATGTAGCAAACTCATGAAAATCGACAGCAGATGATACAAGAGAAATATATCACACAAAGAAAAAGAAATATTAATCAGCAAGTTAGATTTAATACAGACAGAGCATTTGTTCAACAACCTCAATCTCAGACAGGTATTGTTTCTATCCCTACAATAAACACATATATTGATTAAGAAGTGCAGGAATTTAAAACTTTTGGAGGAGAATTGGAGGAACATACAAAGCAATTACAAGAACAGAGGCCTCAGAATATTGCTCCCTTAAACAGGCAATCCCAAAGCCATGTCTATAATGTAGGAATCAATGAGCATAGAGAGCAAAGAAATACATAACAAATGATGGAAGTACAGGTTCCTAGGAATGAACAAACTGGTTATCACCAAGAGACTATAAACAGATCAGGAATGAACAAACTGGTTATACCCCTTCATATTGATAATGATTCTGTTGGAGTAGCTGTTGGAGGTGAGGATGGAAGTGGTCAGGAGGAAAATAGAATTAATCAAGCTAGAATCTCTAAAGGAAAAGGTAAAATTGATGAACAGGGGTCCTTGATAAACGTTTATAATGTACCCCGTGATAAAATAAATCTTAATAACCCTCAACATATAAGTAATAAGAATAATAATCCTAATCATTCTAATATTGGTCATGATACTATTAGTCATCAAAGAGATATTCTTGATGAATATTGGGAACCTGACTCTGAGAAAGAGTATGATGCTGATACTCAATCCTTAGTGGAGGGCATTGAACCAGGGGAGGACATAGGTACTTCTTATCAAATTCAAAAGGGTCCTTTGTTGCATAACTCTAATGATGATGAAATTAGAGATGTTACTGCCAAGCAAGGTCTGTCACCAAGAGGTAGAAAGCTGTTGAAACATAATCAAAATACTAGTACTATTAAACAAAATACAAGAGCTAGGAGTAGAGGCTTATGATGATTAAAATGCTTTGTTGGAATGCTAGGAGCATTAATACATTTGGTGCTCTAGAAAGACTTATTAATCTCAGGATGATTCATAATTTTTCCGTGATTGCTATCTTAGAACCTTTTACAAACAAATCTCAAATAGACTCATATAGAATACAGATTTTGATGAATAATGCTCATAGTAATCCAAATAACAAAATTTGGTTATTTGTGTCAAATGAGGTAACTTGTAATATTCTGGAAAGTGATCAACAACATATTACTCGTGAAACCAGCCATGAGGATTGTAGTGAAAAGTTTCTTATGACTTATGTTTATGCTAAGTGCAAGGACCAGTTGAGGAGACCTCTTTGGGATAGCATGTTGAAATGGTCTGAAACTATATATCCTTGGTGTATTATTGGAGTCTTTAATGTGATATCTTGTAATAAGGAAAAACTAGGGTGGGGGGGTAGAGAATACAATATTAATAAAAGTCCTAAATTTATTAGTATCAGAGAAGCCTGTGGTTTAGTGGATATGGGTTATAATGGTAAGAATTATACTTGGTGTAATCACAGGAAGGATGGTGCTAGAATTTGGAAAAGGCTTGATAGAGGTATGGTTAATGACAAATGGCTGGACAGGATGCCACAAAGTAATATTACTCATCTTCCATCTGTAGGATCAGATGATTATCCTTTATTGTTGGATATGAGTAATAATCAGACCTATGTTACTAAGTATTTTAAATTCCTCAACTGTTGGACTGATAATGAATCATTCTTACCAACAGTTGGAAAGTGTTGGAAAAGACATGTTATTTGTGATCCTATGTGGATTTTAAATACAAAATTAAGGAGATTAACAAAAACTTTAAGGTGTTGGTCAAAGAAGGAATATGGAGATGTATTTGAAAGGTAAAACAGTATGAGGAGGTAGTGAAAAAGGCTGAAGAAGATATGATTATGGATAATAGTAAGGAAAATAGAGAAAAGATAAGTGGTACTAATGCTAAAATATATTAAGTATTTGAAATTAGAATATGCTATCCTTTAACAAAACACTCAGTTACATTGGTTAAAAAAGGGTGATGCAAATTCAAAATATTTTCATGCCGTGAATAGAGGAAGAAGATAAAATGGTTATTCATAAAGATATGAATGACAACGGTGTATGGATTCAAGATAAGGAGAATATAGGTAATGAAGATTGTGAATACTATCAAAATAATTTTACTGGTAAAACAGAGAAGATAAAGGAGGAGTTCTTACAGTGTAATCCTGATATGATTACTCAAGATCAGAATTCAATCTTGGATAAAAATGCCTACAGATTATGAACTGAGAAGGATTATAATGAGTATCAATCCTAATTCTTCCCCTGGACCTGATGGTATTGGAGACAAAATTTTATCAAGTGTGTTTTGATATTATTCAAGAAGATCTTATGGCTGCAGTAACTTCTTTCTTTAATGGTAATATTATGCCTAGATATATGACTCATGCTTGTCTAATTCTGCTCCCTAATGTTGATCATCCTAACAAGCTAAAGGATTATAGACCTATCAACCTTAGTAATTTTACTAATAAGAGCATTTCAAAGATACTGAGTACTAGATTGGCTTCTATTTTACCTAATATTGTCTCAGATAATCAATCTGGATTTGTTAAAATAAGGAGCATATCTGAGAATATTATGTTGGCTCAAGAGGTTATTCATGGTATTAAATTACCTAAAGAAGGTAGGAATGCAGTCCTCAAATTGGATATGGTTAAAGCATATGACAGAGTTTCATGGGCATATACTTGTATAGTCTTAAGAAAAATGGGCTTTAGTGAATTATTCATTGATAGAGACTGGAGAATTATGAGCAATAATTGGTATTTTATTGTGATCAATGGTAGAAGACATGGTTTTTTCATTCTACTAGGGGTCTTAAACAAGGGGATCCTCTATCTCCAGCACTATTTATTTTAGGTGATGAAGTGTTCTCTAGACAGCTAAATTTTCTTTATCAAAATCAACTTTATAGAGGTTTAAATATAGAAAGTAAAGGGCCTCAAATTAATCACCTTATGTTTGCAGATGATATAATTATTTTTACTTCCACTGATAGAAGATGCCTATGGCTAATCATGAAGATTATTGAGGATTATGAAATGGTGTGTTATCAAAAAGTGAACAAGGATAAAAGCTTCTTTATAATTACTTCTAATACTAACCAAGATATAATTGAGGATATCAAGATGGTAACTGGTTTTGGTAAGAAGAACAACCCTATTAATTACTTAGGGTGTCCTTCATATATTTGTGGTCAAAGATTCATTTATTTTTCTGATGTAGTGAAAAAAGGGTGATAAAAAGAATTTCTGGCTGGCAATCCAAGATTCTAAATTTTGGAGGAAAAGCCACTCTAGTGAAACATGTACTGCAATCTATTCCTATTCACACAGTAGCTGCTATTTCTCTTCCCAAGACTACTCTCAACTATATTAAAAAAGTAATTGTTGATTTCTTCTAGGGTGTTTACAAGGACGGGAAGAAGTACCACAAGGCTTCATGGGAAACTTTGGCTTATCTGACTAATGAAGGGGGTATTGGTGTAAGGGTGCTAGAAGATATTTGTAAAGCTTTTCAATATAAGCAATGGTGGGAATTTAGAACAAAACATTCGTTGTGGAGTCAATTCTTAAAGGCCAAGTACTGTAAAAGAGCTAATCCTGTGGCTAAGAAATATTATACTGGTGACTCTGTAGTATGGAGGTATTTAACTACGAATAGATCAGAAGTAGAATCACACATTAGATGTAATATTCATTCAGAAACTTGTAGCTTCTGGAGGGATAACTGCTTATGTAATGGAGCTATTGCAAACTATTATGACTGTATATCCAGCTTGAATAATAGTGTATTGGCTGAATTTTTAATAGATGGTAAATGGAATGAAAGTTCTGTTACACATCAAGTGCCACCTATGTTGATACCCAATATTCTTCAGACAAGCATCAATAATCAAGAAGGAATAGCAGATACTGCTATATGGATACCTAAGGAGAATGGAAAATTTTCTATTGCCTTTGCATGGGATATTATTTGAAAAAAAAATAAATAAAGATCCTATTAACAATATTGTTTGGCATAAACTGATTTCCTTCAAAATAGCCTTCTTTATTTAATGAGCATTGAGGGGTAAATTACCAACAAATGAAATTCTGCATAAATTTGGAAGAGATGAAGCAGACTCTTATTGCTGTTACAAGAAAGGAAAAGACAATATTAATCATATATTAATAACAGGAAATCTTGCCAACAATATTTTGAAATATCATGCATCAAGAGTTTGTGCAATACAATCAAATACAAATCAAAGAAGCCAACTAATGCAATGGAGGAATCTGCATACACATAATGAGGTACATAAACTACTTACTCATATTTTACCTAACTTTGTTTGTTGGAGTCTTTGGAAAAACAGGTGTGCTGTGAAATATGGGGGCAAACAGTCAAGTACAAAAAGAGTGCAATATGGTATATTTAAAGAGACTATGCAGGTTATTAGACTTGTATTTTCTAATATACCATAGAAGTCTAGTTGGGACAACTTAATCAAGATTGTTAAGCAATGCCATCAGCAATATAAGGTAATTATGGTAAGATGTAACAAACCACAGGAAGGCAAATATAAACTCAATACAGGTGGTAGTGCATTACAAGATGCTGGTAAGATAGGTGGAGGTGGAATTCTTAGGGATCACCAATGTAAATTAATATATGCATTTTCATCTCCTTTTGGATTTGGTACTAATAATATGGCAGAGTTAAAGACAGCATTATATGGGCTTGATTGGTGTGAACAACATGGGTACAAAAGTATTGATTTGGAATTCGATTTAGAATTGCTATGCAAATGGATCAACAACACAATTAACACCCCTTGGAGATGTCAACAATCTGTCCACCAAATCCGACAAATAAAAATCAAAATGGACTACTTTAACTTTAAACACATATATGGAGAAGCAAACAGTACTGCAGATTTGTTAGCCAAATGGATTCATACTATGGACATTCCACAACATTTCTACACTACACAACAACTAAATGGAGCAATTCGAGGAAGTTACATATTGGAAAAGATGGGAATACAAAATTTCAGAAGAAGGAAAACAAAGAGAATTAAGAATTAACCATAGCAAGATTACAAGGAAGCATGGACTTTCAAAACATTCAAATGACATTTAAACTTATTCTTTGACTAGTGATAGTTAGTAGATTGTTTTTTCCTTTCTATACTTATGTAAAGGGAGAGTCTCCCTAATTCATGCATTCTTTGAAAATTGTATTAGGAGAGGAGTCCTCTCTAGGTAGTTATTTTCTATAGGTGTGCATCTTATTGAATAATGGTTGAATTGAGTAATCTTAATAGATAATTAAATTTTATACCTACCAAATGATAGAAGGTAAGGTTTATGTCCCCCTTCATGTAATTTTGATTTTATGAATGTTAAGGCATGGGGTGCTACTAAGCCCCTGACCCACCTCAAGTGTCGTTCAATTTTAAAAAAAAGCCCAAAACACACAATACTAAAAATTCAATTCTAAGCCATTCATATTTAACCAAAAATCCTAAACCCAAAAACCGTAAATCTACTAAATATATAAACCTAACCCTAAATTTAACTCTTAACCTAACCCAAAACCCTTAACCCTAAATCCTAATCCCTAAACCCTTATCCTTTGTTGTCTAAAGGAACACATAGGTGTGTTGTGAAAATGTTGTCTGGGCAGTCTCTTCTTGTCTAACTTCGGTAGGTCTCAAGATAAACTTAGCTGGTGGGTCTATTATGATTTAATGGGTTGTGAAATGAATATGGTTATATCTTATATTGTGGTTATATCCTATATGTGACCATTGACTTGTAAGTTGTTTTTTATTCTTGTCTTGTGAGATTTTAATCAATAATAGCATGAAAAGCATATCACAAATAAATATCCCTTTCTCTTCATTTTTGAATGCTCATCATATTTAGTGTATCCTTGCACTAACATCATTTCTCCATGTTTTACTAGAACGTATAGGTGGTGGTGACTAAAGGTTGGTTCATTGGAAGATTAATGTTCTTAAAATTCTTACCTTCATGACTCAGGTATGTCATCAATGATTCGAGGACATGTATCTTAGATATTTTTCTTTAAGTTCTTGTAATACAATCTAGTAGATTTCTTTTGAATGTAAAGGGACATTTTTCAAAATAACATAGACACGTGTATAAGATGGCATGTTTTGAGATGTTCTTATTTAATTTTATAAAAGAGATTTTATTAGTTGTCTATATTGTGAAAAGATTTAAATTCTGCACTACTTTTAAGACCTATGTGATGAATAAATAATATGGGCTTTTATAAGACCTCCGAGAGGTGGAATACACTGTATCAGGAAGTGAACATGCTCTCGCGTCGTGACACTAACACTAAACCCTAAACCCCATGCCCAAAATACCAAAACCCAAGCACTAAACACTAAACAAGAAATGTTATACCTCAAATCCTAACCACAAACCCTAAAACCTAAAAAAACCTAGACTTTTACCCTAACCCAAACCCTAACCCTAACCTTAAACTCTAAACCCTAAACCCTAAACCCCTTGCCCCCTCTTGGAAAAAATTATCTCTCTAAAATTAATCCAGATTTGGCTCACAAATTAGCATCTTACTAATTAGTTCTCGTGATTTGAGTGAATAATGGAGAGGGATAATTGATCTAAGTTTCTTGATCCAGGGCAATTTACTTGCACTTTGAATCAACAACTGTTACATTTGGAATCGGGATTAAAATCAACCTACAATCCATCGTAGATGGGGACAAAAATGGTTCAACGGTTTCAATATAAAAATCTACTAAAAAGGTTGATGTTAATCGGGATCATGAGATTTTTTCTATGAATCGAGGTTAGAAACCTACCTCTTCTCTACCTTACGAGTAAACCTATGTAAATTACGGTCTTCAACTTACTTGTTAAGCTATGCGAAGCTCACAATGAAGGGAAGGTATAATTTGCCTGTTAATCGTAGTAAAAAAGCATCAGACTCAGGGCCCGTTTGGATGGGCTTAATAAAAGCATCTTAAAATTTGAAAGTGCTGAAACTTATTTTTAAAATAAGCAGTTATGCGTTTTGATAAAAGTGTTGAAGTTAAAAAAAATGTTTTTGATGTATTTAGCAAATAAGTGTTGATAAACATCTTTTTAAATCAAAATGTCTACAATACCCTTAAAAGCAGTTAACATAATAAAAGTTAATTAATTTATATTTTACAACCATAAATAATTATATTTTGCTATCATTCCCATATTTCTTTCTCATCACAAATTATTTATAATAGGAATATAAACTTATTATAGATTTTAAAGATATATAATTTGAATATATTAAAGAACGATTTATGATTTTATTTTAGTTTCATCCATTGGTAATAATAATTGTCCATCATTCACATATTTCTTTATTATCACAAATTTTCTATAAGAGGAATATAAACTTTTATTTAAGTTATATGTGCAACTTATTTTACATTTTAATAATATAAAATTTGAATAGATCACTTGAAAGATTTAAGATTTATTTTATTTTTATTCATTAGTAATAGTAATTGTCTATCATCCACACGTCAAAAGAGAAAAATAGAAGAAGGAGATGTAGGGTTATGTGGGTAATTTTGAGATTGTATAAAAATATTAAGGGAAAAAAGGTAAAAATGTGGTAAACTTAAAAAAACTTATAAGCTGGAAAAAAAAGCACCCCTACACCAGCTTTTAACTTTTGGCATAAAATAAGTTTTTTTAAAACTTAAAATAAGTTATTTTGATTATTTCCAAACAACTAAATAAGTCAAAAACCAGCTTTTAAGCTGAGCCAAACAGGCTCCCAGCTCTGCGAAGTTCACAATCAATGGAAGGTATACATTCGCTGGAAAGTAGAGAGAAAAATTGCTCTATTTTGTATAAGAATCAATATGGTTTATTCCCCTATTGTTGAGGATCAATCTAAAAAAACATAAGGAAACTTAAAATATAGGAAAATTTCTTTTCCAAGAACAACTAAGGGAGGGACGAGTCAGTTCATCCCAACACACATCTTGGTGAGTCATAACAAGGGCACAAAGCAGGTTAACTTGTTGGTCAAAAACCAATCAATTAGTCAAAAACACAAAGAATAACTACTGCTCCTTCAAGTTAATATATTCTATATACATTTACAACTAATGTCGATTGTGAATTGAATATTAATGCTAGAAATACTAAGGATTTAGGTATGCAAGGTAAAAAGTTGAGTGAAACTAAATATCAAACACACTTTCATAAAATTTCTACAAATTTTGATCAAAATGTGACTAAAGATTCTACTAATAGAATGGAACATAATCATGTTAATATTGCTAAATATCCTATGAAACACAGAACTCAAGAACTTACGCCTTATATTATTATACAAACTTATAATGAAAGGCTTAGATTGAATCGGTCCTAAAATGAAATTCGTACTAGTCAAACTAAACCTGGAAACACTACTAACCAAGAACTTCATATTGTTCATTATGGGAAGGAATATAGTGATGGAAAGAGGGCATACTATCAGGGAGCTGGTTGAAGAACAACAGCTGGGGGGAAGTCAGGCTATCAGAAGGGATGCTGAACTTACTAGTGATAAGAACATATTACAAGCAGTTGAAATAGTTCACGCAGGTATTGATTCAATGATCAAAACCCCTACACCCATAACTCAAAATGTTGGTGTAGCTGGAAGAGGTGAGGTTTGAACTGGTTTGGAGAAAAGGTACAGTGAGGTCAGGTTATCCTAAGGGAAAGGAAAGATGAATCATGATTTTGTAGAAATAGAAAGGGATGATGACTTTTATGAGTACGGGGAACCAAATTCTGAAGAAGAGTATTATGAAGTTACTCAATTATTAGAGAGGTGATGAGTCCGACCAATAAACTAAAACACATCAACAACCTCGGAGTGGACCTATGTTACACAGTCACAATCCTGAAGAGGTTTAGGAAGTTTTTGGAAAGTATAGATTGTCTCCTAGGGGTAGAAAAGAATATAGGAAAAACGAAAATGAGAGAGTTAAAAGACCTCACAATAGGGCTAGGAGTAGAGGTATTTAATGATTATAGAAATATGTTTGAATGCTAGAAGTATAAATACTCTAGGTGCTTTGGAAATACTGCAAAACCTTTAAAAACATCATAATTTGACTATGATTGTTGTGTTGGAATCTTTTGCCAACCAGTAACTGATTAGATTCTTTATGAATCAATGACATACGGATCATGCTCATTGCAATGTTAATGCTAAAATTTTGTTGTTTTGGACTTGTGACATAACTTGTAAAGTTGTGGAAGTGCATGATCAGCACATTACTTGTGAACTAAAACATTTAGATTGTACATATATGTTTCTTGTCAATTATGTGTATGCTAAAAGTAAAGACTACTGCAGGAGACCTTTATGGGATAAATTGTTATTGTATTCTGGTACCAATTTTCCTTGGTGTGTGCTGTCTGATTTTAATGTTATCTCATCTAATAATGAAAAATTAGGTGGTAGGGAATATAACATAAACAAGAGTTTTGAATTTATTACTATTATTGAAGCATGTGGATTAGAGGATATAGGATACCATCATCAGCCTTTTAGTTGGTGTTATCAAAGAGAGGAGAGAAATATAATTTGGAAAAGATTAGACAGATCTATGGTAAATTATAAGTGGTTAGATAAAATGCATCAAACTACTATAAATCATTTACCAACAGTGGGTTCTGATCACTGTCCTTTACTGCTGGATATGAGTATTAGATAGAACATGTAATCAAATACTTTAAATTTCTTTATTTTTTGCCTGAAAATTCTTTTTATTTAGCCACTTTACAAAGTTGGTTAAAAATAAAGGCAGGTGACAATCCTATGTTTGTTTTTTCATATTAAAATGAAGAGACTATCTAATACTTCCAGTGTGTGATCAAAGAATGAGTTTGGAGTTATTTTTGTAAAAATAAAATATTATGAGGAATAAGTAAAAAATGTTCAAGATAATCTTCTTAATGATAATACTAACAACAATAGGGCTAAATTGCATTTTATTATGCATAAGACATAAGGCATTTATAAATTGAACATTCGCTATAACAACAAAAAAGTCAGATTCATTAGTTAAAAGAGGGTGGCACAAACCCTAAGTGCATTCATGTTGTTTTAAGAGGTAAAGGGAAAAGAATGCTGATGCATACAATCCTAAAAGATTCATGGGGATTAGATACATGGATATAATGAAATTGCTAGAGAAGCATGTAATTATTTTCAAAACATACTTTCTGGAAATAAAAACAGAATCAATGAGAAGAATTTACAATGCATTCCAAATATGATTACTCATGAACAAAATTTATTCTTCGAAAGCATGCCTACAATGGATGAATTTAGAAAAGTTGTGTTTTATATGAATTCTAATTCAGCCCCTGGTCCGGATCGTATAGGAGAATATTTTTACAAAACCTATCTTGAAATAATTAAGTTTAATTAACTTGCTGTGGTTCAATATTTCTTTAGTAGTAAAGACATACCTAAACACATGTCTCATTCTTGGTTGATTTTGCTTCCTAAAACAGAACATCCTAATATACATAAACACAATAGACCTAGTAGTCTTCGTAATTTCTCTAATAAAATAAACACTAAAATCAATAGTACTAGGTTAGCTTCTATTTAATTCAATCTTATTTCCCTTGATCAATTTGGTTTTGTAAGAAGTATGAGTATTTTTGAGAATATAATATTGTCTCAAGAGATCATTCATGGTATTAAATAATGTAATGAAGGTGCTAATGTGATTGTTAAGTTAGATATCTTCAAAGCATATGATAGAGTGTCTTGGTCTTATACTTGTCTGGTCTTGACAAGAATGGATTTTGGGGATATATTCATTGATAGATTTTGGAGAATCATGAGTAATAATTTGTATTCTATATTAATAAATGGTTAATGACATGGTTTTTTCCATTCCACTAGAGGGATTAAGTAGACTGATCCTTTATATCACGCCTTATTCATTGTAGGTGTTGAAGTTTATCTAGACAGCTTGATATTTTAAATAAGAATGTGTTATATAAAGGGTTTCATATGAGTGTAAGGGTAGTCAAATTAATTATTTATGTTTTGGGGATGATATTATCATTTTCACTTTTACTATGAGAATGTCTTTGAATGTTATAATGAAGACGATTTTTTATTATGAAAATGTTTCTGATCAATTGGTTAATAAAGATAAAAGTTTGTATATGGTGAGTAAACATACAGATGATGATATTGTAGCTATTATTAAAAAAGAGACTAGTTTTAGAAGGAAAGATAGTCCTATTAAGTATTAAGGTTGTTCGTTATACAAAGGAAGACAAAGGATTATTGTGTTGACCCAAAAAGCGTCGTGAGTGGCACCCACATTTATCCTCCTATGTGAGCGAACCAACTAATCTAAACCCCAACATTTTAACCATAATAAACAGAATACAACGCGGAAGACTTAAACTCATTAATGAAAATCAATTAATTAACTTCTAAAAACTCAACAACTATTTTCATCCCCAAAATCTGGAAGTTATCCCCACAAGAACATCAATGATCAAATAACTAAACTAAGAGTATTCTAAGAAGCTAAAATAAGTAAAAAGCTAGTCCATGCCGGAACTTCAAGGCATCAATACATGAAGAGGAAGACCCAGTCAAAGCTAGAAGCATTAGCTCACCTGAAATCCGGTCTAATGAAGACTGGCTAGAGTTGTGGTTGAGTTGAAGACGACGGCAAGTTTGCTGCACCCCACAAATAACAAAGAAAGAAACATACAAGTAGGGGTCAGTAAAAACACAAGTATTGAGTAGGTATCATCGGCCAACTCAAAATAGGAAACAGTATATATCAGATAATATCATAAATCAACTACAATACTCAATCTGTAGCAACAACATATACAAGAATCTTTGATAAATAACGTCAAGTACACTCATGAAGACTCAAGCCTCCATATCATACTCATTTTGGGAAATAGGTTCATTAAATTGAGTATATTAGCATCTTTCAAGATTCATTATCTTTATTCCTCTCGTGTCGGTACGTGACACTCTGATCCTCATCATACTATCCTGGTGTCGGAACGTGACACTCCGATCCCTTAATACTATGTGTCGGAACGTGACACTCCGATCCCCTAATTCTACGTGTCGGTTCGTGACACCCGCTCAACTAATTCTACATGTCGGTTCGTGACACCCGATCCCCTAATTCTACGTGTCGGTTAGTGACACCCGATCCCCTAATTCTACGTGTCGGTTCGTGACACGCGCTCCAGTAATATCATTCTATTAATTCATCAAGCCTACTCTTATACCAAGGCATCATCATCTCATTCTTTTAGTTCATCAAGCCTTCTTTTATACAAAGGCATCATCATCTCATTACTTTAGTTCATCAAGCCTTCTTTTATATGAAGGCATCATCATTAACAAGGGGTTTTCAAGATTGGACTTTTCAAGATTTGGGATTCAATAGCTTCATCATGCTTATTTCATCACAATTATATAATCATATTCATGCAAGTATACAATTAAGCATATAGAAGACTTTACAATCCAACCCAACACATATCATTCGCTATTAAGAGTTAACTACGAATAGTATAAAAACCATAACCTACCTCCACCAATGAATTGTGATCAAGCAAGCTAATCCTCAAAATCATTGCTTTCTTCTTTGTTTCTCCTCTCTCTCGATCGTTTCTCCCTCTCTTTCAGTTATTTTCATTTTCTTATTCAAACCCTCTTTCTTTTACCCTAATTAGAATATAATTAAGTATAAAAGATGGTGAATTAACCCATTAATTAATTCAAGGTTATCTCTTTTAACCATCAAGTAGTTAAATTATTAACATTAACCCACTAAATTTATAATTATAGCAGGAATAGTCCAAAACGCCCCTTAAATTACTTAACAGAAATCCGACCTTGTCTTGGATTACACAGCCTGTGACGGGCCGTCGTGCCTGCGACGGTCCGTCCTGCTTCTCCGTCACAGAGTTCAGAGACTCCATTCCATGAAAGGGTCTGTGACGGTCCGTCGTGCCCACGACGGTCCGTCCTGCCATTACGTTACGAAGTTCAGAGAGTCGATTTCAGTACTCAATTTTCAGAATTCTATGTATTTTGGAACGAGACACCCCCGACGGTCAGTCGTGGGGTCCGTCGACCAAGACAGCTTTTCCATAATTAAAATCTGCTGCTCAAAACGACTAAACAGGTCGTTACAATAGATACCAATTTACCCATCGTTCGTCCCCGAACGATCACAAGAAGAAAAACAAGGGAGAAAAGGAGTACCTGAATCTGTAAACAAATGTGGGTATCTTTCTTGCATGTCAGCCTCTTTCTCCCAAGTGGCTTCTTCAACGGGTCGATTCTTCCATTGAACTTTGATAGATGCAATTTCCCTTGACCTCAATTTGCAAACTTCTCTATCTAAAATAGCAACAGGCTCCTCCTCATAAGATAGATTCTCATCAAGCAAGACTGAATCCCAACGAATAATATAGTTTCCATCCCCATGGTATCTTTTCAACATAGACACATGGATTACCGGATGCACCCCTGACAGTCCTGGGGGCAAGGCTAATTCATAATCAACCTCCCCCACGCGCTTCAGAACTTCAAATGGACCAATATACCTTGGGCTTAGCTTACCTCGCTTACCAAACCGCATCACCCCTTTCATGGGAGACACCTTCAGCAAGACTTGCTCACCCTCCATAAACTCCATGTCTCTAACCTTTCGATCCGCATATTCTTTCTGTCTGCTTTGAGCCGCTAAAAGCTTTTCATGAATATATTTCACTTTCTTCAATGAATCCCTTAAAAGGTCAGTACCCCAAGGTCTAACCTCAAATGCATCAAACCAACCAATGGGAGACCTACATCTTCTCCCATACAATGCCTCGAATGGAGCCATATCAATACTTGAGTGATAGCTATTGTTGTAGGAGAACTCTACTAAGGGTAAGAAGCTATCCCAATGACCACCAAATTCTATCACACATGCGCGAAGCATATCCTCCAACACTTGAATCGTTCTCTCAGACTGACCATCGGTCTGAGGATGGAACGCAGTACTAAGGTCCAACCTAGTACCCAATTCCTCATGCAATGTTTTCCAAAACATAGAAGTATACTGCGTACCTCTATCTGATATAATGGAGAGTGGAACCCCATGCAATCGCACCACTTCCGAGATGTAAAGTTTGGCTAACTTCTTTGCATTGTAAGTCACCTTGAACGGAATGAAGTGAACAGATTTAGTTAACCTATCAACAATTACCCAAATGGAGTCATACTTACCCATTGTCTTGGGAAGACCAACCACGAAGTCCATTGCAATCCTTTCCCACTTCCATTCAGGAATCGACATTCTCTGAAGTGTTCCTTCGGGCCTCTGGTGTTCATACTTTACTTGTTGACAATTTGGACATCTGACAACAAAATCAACAATGTCGCGCTTCATTCTACTCCACCAAAAGTGTTTCTTTAGGTCACGGTACATCTTGGTTGCACCAGGATGTATAGAGTACCTTGAACTATGAGCCTCCGTCAGAATAGTGTTGATCAAATCATCAACGCGGGGTACACATACCCTTCCCTTGATTCTCAAAACACCTTCCTCATCGATTTGCGCTTCCTTAGCCTCACCTCGCAATACTCTATCTTGGATTCTGCTTAGTTTCTATTCATCAAACTGTTTTCCCTTGATCTTGTCAAGAAAAGAAGATCTTGCCTCCACACTGGCCAAAAATCCTCCCTTCTCATTTACTTCTAGCCTCATAAAGTTATTAGCCAGAGTTTGAACTTCTCTAGCCAATGGGCGTCTAGAAACTTGCAAGTGAGCTGGACTTCCCATGCTCCCTGCCTTTCTACTTAAGGCGTCCACCACAACATTAGCCTTTCCCGGATGATACAAGATAGTGATATCGTAGTCCTTCAGTAGTTCCATCCATCTCCTCTGTCTCAAATTTAAATCTTTTTGAATAAAGACATACTGTAGGCTACGATGATCCGTGTATACTTCACAATTAACCCCATATAGATAGTGTCTCCATTGCTTTAAGGCAAACACTACCACAGCCAATTCAAAATCATGGTTCGGATAATTACGTTCATGCACCTTTAATTGCCTTGAAGCATAAGCAATTACGTTCCTCTCTTGCATTAGCAGTGCACTTAAACCCGAATAGGATGCATCACAATAGATAATGAAATTCTTACCTTCCACTGGCAGGGTAAGGATTGGTGCAGTAGTCAACAAGGTCTTGAGTTTCTGAAAGCTTTCCTCACATTCGTCCGACTATACAAATGGAACATTCTGCTTAGTCAAGTTCGTCAATTGGGAAGCAATGGAAGAGAATCCCTTGACAAATCGACGGTAATAGCTAGCTAAACCAACAAAGCTCCTTATTTCTGAAACATTAGTAGGTCTTACCCAATTCTTCACTGTCTCAATCTAAGAAGGATCAACCATTACTCCATCCTTAGACACCAAGTGCCCCAAGAAGGACACTGCATCTAGACAAAACTCACACTTGGAGAATTTGGCATAATGCTTTTTCTCCCTCAACATTTCCAATACAATTCTCAAGTGCTCCTCATGTTCCTTCTTGCTCCTTGAGTATACAAATATATCATCAATAAATACGATCACAAAGAGATCCAGATATGGCTTAAAAATCCCGTTCATCAATCTAATGAAAGCAGCAGGGGCATTCGTAAGACCAAAAGACATCACTACAAATTCGTAATGCCCGTACCTGGTCCGAAAAGCAGTCTTTGGCACATCCGTTGCCCATATTTTCAATTGATGATAACCAGATCTCAAGTCAATCTTAGAGAAGACACAAGCACCTTGTAACTGATCGAACAAGTCATCAATGCGAGGAATGGGATACTTGTTCTTGATCCTTGTTCAACTGTCGGTAGTCTATGCACATCCGAAAAATCCCATCCTTCTTCTTCACAAATAAAACCGGAGCACCCCAAGGAGATGCACTTGGTCTAATAAAGCCTTTGCTCAACAACTCTTGAAGTTGGGCCTTTAACTCTCTTAACTCAGCGGGAGCCATTCTATAAGGGGGTATAGAAATGGGGCGAGTACCCGGTTCAAGATTGATGCAGAAGTCAATATCTCTATCCGGTGGCATACCAGGAAGTTCTGCAGGAAACACATCTAAAAACTCGCGGACTATCGCAACCGACTCGATTGAAGGTACCTGGGTAGTATCATCCCTGAGGTGTGCCAAAAAAGCTAAACAACCCTTACTAACCATTCTCTTAGCACGAAGAAAGGAGACGATACGAACCGGATTGGAAGTGTAGTCACCCTCCCATAATAAGGGATCTGTCCCAGGCTTGGCTAACGTCACAGTTTTAGCATTACAATCCCAGATCGCAAAATTCAGAGAAAGCCAAGTCATACCCAGAATTACATCAAAATCAACCATTTCTAAGATAACCAAGTCTACATAAGTATTTCTCCCCACAAAAGTCACCAAACAAGACCTATATACTTTTTCAACTATCACAGAGTCACCCACCGGAGTAGACACACGAATTGGTATGTCAAGCAATTCACAATGAAAATTATGACCAGTAGCAAATGAGGAAGATACATATGAAAATGTGGAGCCGGGATCAAATAAAACAGAAGCCATACAATCACAAACCAAAAGATTACCTTTGATAACAACATCTGATGTCTCCGCTTTCGACCGCCCAGGAAAAGCGTAACAATGGGCCCTATCACCTGTTTGCCCGTTGCCCCTACCATGTTGCTCTGCAGTAGTTCCCATTTGTCCGTCACCCCGGCCGTTTTGGTGACCACCATTACCTCGGCCACCACGTCCTCCAGAATAGCGGCCTCTACCATGACCACCTCTACCTCTAGCTATTGGGGGTCTATAACTCTATTTTGGACAATTCCTCCTAATATGTCCAGTCTCCCCACATCCATAGCACTCCCTGGAGTCAAGCATAGGTTTCTCAAAGAAGTGTTGACCGTTTTGAGGTGGACCCCCAACTATAGTCTGTAGTGAAGACAGAATTGGTCGGACTGAGTAACCTCCTGAACCCTATCCTCTAGAGTAAGAACCATTAAACTCACCTCCCTTTCGAAGCCTTTTTGATGTCGTTGCCATGGTGAAGTCATCTGGCTTCACTCCCCCTACCTCTATCACGAAGTCTACCACTTCTTGAAAGGATTTCGCTGTAGCCGCTACCTGTAAGGCTGAAATTCGCAACTCTGATCTCAACCCCTTCACAAAGCGGTGAATCCGCTCTTGTGGACTGAAACATAGTTAGGTGGCATACCTTGATAATGCACGAAACTTAGCCTCGTACGCAGTAAACGACATCCTACCCTGCTCTACGCTTAGAAACTCATCTCTCCTCCTATCCCTCAATGTACGGGGTATATACTTCTCCATAAACAAGCTAGAGAATGATGCCGAAGTCATAGGTGGTGCCTCTGTTGGTTGACACTCAACATGTGACCGCCACCACATTTTGGCATTTCCCTGAAACTGATAAGTCACAAACTCAACACCAAACCGTTCTACTATACCCATCTTGTGTAGTAGCTCATGACAGTGAACCAGAAAATCGTAGGCATCCTCAGATTCAGCACCCTTGAAGACTGGAGGTTTCAATTTCAAGAACTTACTGAAAAGTTCATGCTGATCATTTGTCATTATAGGCCCTGTAGTCAGACGAGGAAACGTGCCTATTTCCAATGAGGAATCCATGCGGGGAGCCACAGTAGCCGCATGTTGTACCTCCGGAGCCTGAGGTGCTGGTGCAGAAAACACTGGAGGTGCTTGGCCTTGATCAGATAACCCGCTAAGATAAGCAAGAACCTGATTGATCATCTCTAGGGTGGGTTGGGGTGGCAATTCCTCATTCTGCACTTGTTCATTCTCCCATCCTCACCCTCTCTTACCACTTCCTCAGTTATTGGAGGAGTCACCGCCCTAGTACCAGATGGGCTAGGTGCTCGTCCTCTTCCTCTAGAGGACGTCCTCCCACGACCTCTTCCACGGCCTCTGGTCACTACTCCTCTACGAGCCACAGCCCCAGGGGCTGGCTCAGACGCTTCTTGTCTTGCCGATGTTGGTGGTGGCGCAGTCGTTGTTGCTCTAGTTCTAACCATCTGCGAAATAGAGTGAAGATGGTCAGATACCAATTTGTATCACCTAGATACCAATTGGACCCAAGTAATAGCACGAAAGAAAGAAATAAAGAATGGAATTTTCCTTAAGTCTTATAGCCTCTCAAAGAAAAGTAAAGGCGTCCCCCTACCGTTCCTTAAGACTCTACTAGACTCGTTCTTTTGTGATGAGACCAACGAACCTAATGCTCTGATACCAAGTTTGTCACGACTAAAAAAGCGTCGTGAGTGGCACCCACATTTATCCTCCTATAAGAGCGAACCAACCGATCTAAACCCCAACATTTTAACCATAATAAACAGAATACAACGCGGAAGACTTAAACTCATTAATGAAAATCAATTAAATAACTTCTAAAAACTCAACAACTATTATTATCCCCAAAATCAGGAAGTCATCACCACAAGAACATCTATGATAAAATTAATAAACTAAGAGTATTCTAAGAAGCTAAAATAAATAAAAAGCTAGTCCATGCCGGAACTTCAAGGCATCAAGACATGAAGAGGAAGACCCAGTCCAAGCTAGAAGCATTAGCTCACCCTGAAATCCGGTGTAATGAAGACTGGCTAGAGTTGTGGTTGAGTTGAAGACGACGGCACGTTTGCTGCACCCCACAAATAACAAAAAAAGAAACATACAAGTAGGGGTCAGTACAAACACAAGTACTGAGTAGGTATCATCGGCCAACTCAAAATAGGAAACAATATATATAAGATAAATAAATCAACTACAATACTCAATCTGTAGCAACAACATGTACAAGAATCTTTGATAAATAACGTCAAGTACACTCATGAGGACTCAACCCTTCATATCATACTCATTTGGGAAATAGGTTCATTAAATTGAGTATATTAGCATCTTTCAAGATTCGTTATCTTTATTCCTCTCGTGTCGGTACGTGACACTGCGATCCTCATCATACTATCCTGGTGTCGGAACGTGACACTCCGATCCCCTAATACTATGTGTCGGAACGTGACACTCTGATCCCCTAATTCTACGTGTCGGTTCGTGACACCCGCTCCACTAAGTCTACGTGACGGTTCGTGACACTCGATCCCCTAATTCTACGTGTCGGTTCGTGACACCCGATCCCCTAATTCTACGTGTCGGTTCGTGACACCCGCTCCACTAATATCATTCTATTAATTCATCAAGCCTTCTCTTATACCAAGGCATCATCATCTCATTACTTTAGTTCATCAAGCCTTCTTTTATATCAAGGCATCATCATTAACAAGGGGTTTCAAGATTAGATTTTTAAAGATTTGGGATTCAATAGCTTCATCATGCTTATTTCATCACAATTATATAATCATATCCATGCAAGTATACAATTAAGCATATAGAAGACTTTACAATACAACCCAACACATATCATTCGCTATTAAGAGTTAACTACGAATAGTATAAAAATCATAACCTACCTCCACTGAAGAATTGTGATCAAGCAAGCTAATCCTCAAAATCTTTGCTTTCTTCTTCGTTTCTCCTCTCTCTCGATCGTTTCTCCCTCACTTTCTGTTCTTTTCTTTTTCTTATTCAAACCCTCTTTCTTTTACCCTAATTAGCATATAATTAAGTATAAAAGATGGTGAGTTAACCCATTAATTAATTCAAGGTTATCTCTTTTAACCCTCAAGTAGTTAAAATATTAACATTAACCCACTAAATTTATAATTATAGCAGGAATAGTCCAAAACGCCCCTTAAATTACTTAACAGAAATCCGACCCAGTCTGGGATTATGCAGCCTGTGACGGGCTGTCGTGCCTGCGACGGTCCGTCTTGCTGCTCCGTCACAGAGTTCAGAAACTCCATTCCATTAAAGGGTCTGTGACGGTCCGTCGTGCCATTTCGTTACGAAGTTCAGAGAGTCGATTTCAGTACCCAATTTTCAGAATTCTAAGTATTTTGGAACGAGACACCCTCGACGGTCCGTTGTGCCTACGACGGTCCGTCGACCAAGACAGCTTTTCCATAATTAAAATCTGCTTCTCAAAACGACTAAACAGGTCGTTACAATTATTTAAGATCAAGAACTAGTGGATAACCTCATTAAGAGAATCACTGGTTTGCAATCTAAGATTTTATGTTTTTGAGGTAAACTAACTTTAATTAAACATGTTTTACAATCTATGTCTATTCATACTATGGAAGCAATATCCCCACCTTAGACAACTTTGAAATATGTTAAAAATGTAATTGTTGACTTCTTTTAGGGGATTGATAAGGAAAAGAAAGAGTATCATTGCGCATTGTGGGAAACTCTAGAATAACCTACTGATGAAGGGGGTATTGGGATAAGATTATTGGAATATATTTGTATGTATTTCCAATATAAACAATGGTGGGAATTAACAACAAAACACTCTCTGTGGGGGTTATTTTTGAATTCTAAATACTGTCAAAGAGATAACTTAATAGCTAAAAAATTTATAATGGTCAATCATTGGATTGGAGGTATCTTACTAGAAATAAGGAAGTTGTAAAATCTCATATTAGCTAGAACTCATTCATGGGCTTGTAGCTTTTGGTGGGTTAATTGGCTTTGGAATGGGACTTTAGTTATGCATTGCAAAAATACCTCTAGTTTGAATAAAATCAAGGTCTCTTACTTTTTTAGAATCAGGTCATTGTAAAGAAAGGGAGATTAGATTAATTTTCCTCCCTTATTAATTCCTATAATACTTGATACGAATATAAAGTACCAGGAAGGAAGACCTGACACTGCTAACTTGATATTAACTAAAAATGGTTACGTCTCTATAGCTAGTGTCTCGGAAAAAATAACGAAAAAACAAACTAATTATCATATTGATATAACGATTTGGTATAATAAGTTACCCCTTAAAATTTCCTTCTTTTTTTTGGAGATCTTTCATGGGGAATTACCTACTCATGAAAAAATTACTTCTTTTAGAAAGTATGTTGCAGATTGTAATTGTTTTCATAGATCAGTGAAGGATGAAGTAAACAACATTTTAGTTAATGGCGAATTTGCTAAATATGTTTGGATTAAACAATCAACATTGTGGGCACACAACAAAGCAATAGTTATTTGAGGAGTTTGCTAATGCAGTGGTCAACCTTCGACATCAGAAAGATGTAAAAAATATTATTTTAAAAGTGATATTTAATATTATTTTTTGGCAATTGTGGAAAATAAGTGTGTAGTGAAGTATGGAGGTAAAAAGTGAAGTATTCATAGACTACATTATGTAATACTAAGAGAAACCAAATAGACATTAATAGTATCCTATGCCAATATCCAATGCCCTCGAAATTGGCAAGGACTGATAAGCTTCATTGAACAATGAAAACAACAACATAAGGTCACAATGGTACAATGGCAAAAATCTCCAATTGATACGTACAAGTTGAATGAAAATGGCAGTGGTATGCACAATCAAGGTAGGGGGGGATTTTAGGGGACCATCAAGGTAAATTAGTTAATGCATTTCTCATTCCTTTGGGTTTTGGTACTCATTACATTGTCGAGATTAAGGCAGCATTACAGGGCATTTATTGGTGTGAACAACATGGATAAAACGTGTTAATAAAGAGGTGGACTCAGAATTATTAAGCAAATGGATGAATAATGCAATTACCATTCCATGGAGAAGAAGGCAGGATATCAATACAATTCAACAAATTGCACGTAAACTTGATTTTATTAAAGGCTGTCATATATATCGAGAGACCAATGTAACAACAAATCTACTATCAAAATGGATTTATAGACATGATATTATACAAAAATTTACACTTAACATCAACTTGTAGGATTAATCAATATACGATACATTTTTGAAAAGCTTGGGATGCAAAATGATAAAAAGAAAGAAAGTTAAAAAGATTAAAGAGCCTCCTTGAAGAACTCACTGGCAGATTGATTGTAATAGTTTAAAGTCAAATGCATGTTATAACATTTATATATTCTTATTTCTATATTTAAATATAGTTTAGAATATAGACAGGTTTTACATATCAAATTGTAAGGGGAAAGTCTCCCTTGTTTATTGTATTCTAGAATTTATTAAGAATCTATATATATATTATAAGGTTAAATGAACTAAACTTAGTAGTTTTGATCATTTTGACCCATCATAGGTATGAATTAAGGTCAAGCGCCCATTCATGTATATTTCTATTTGTGAAATGATAAGGCATGTAGGTGTTGCTTACCCCTTGACACACCATAAGGATCGTTCAATTTTTTTAAAAAAATAAAGCCCCAAATACAAAAACCCAAACTTTTAACACTAAAGCATAGATATTAAACCTCAAATTCTAAACCCCAATAGCATAAAACCTAAAAAAAAAACCTAAAAACTAACCCTAATCCTAAGCCCTAAATCCGAAGATGAAATTACAAAAACCGAAACATTAAACACTAAACCATAGATATTAAACTTCAAATACTGAATCCCATAACCTAAAAGCTAAATAAATCCTAAACCCAAACCCTAAGCCTAAGCCCTTAACCCCAATCTAAAAATACCAAAATACAAACATTAATCATTAAGCCATAGATATTAAACCTCAAATCCTAAAACTCAAACCCTAAAAGTTTAATAAACACTAAATCCTAACTCTAACCCTACAACTAAAATACCAAATAATAAACATTGAACATTAAAGGGTTCATATTTAACCTCAATTCCTAAACCTCAAACCCAAAAACATAAAAAACCTAAGCCCTATCTATAACCCTTACCCTTATCCTATCCCTAACCCTAACCTTAAACCCTAAACATGTCACACCTAGGTTCTAGATCCTAGATGAGACCGGAGTGATTAACCTCTCAGAGGTCATAGACAATCCTCTTTTCATCTTTCACCACATTCATACAGTTAGATTTTGTGGAAAATTTATAACGTTTTTACATTAGTGAAGTGTACTTATACTTCATATAATTTCTGCATAAGAATGATATCCTAATAGTTTTACATAAATGAACATCTACTTATAGAAACAAATGAGACAAAGGATTCATAATCTTATTAATAGTTGCCAAACCGTCCTTAATATAAAAGTTTGAACAAATATTTGAAAGGAAACGATAGGGATAACATCAACTAGATATCTCTAATCTACTAAAGCTAGAATATAAAGCGTAAGCATGGGTTTTCTTGTAGAAGTTTTATAATGATTTAACTATGTTTATTATTGTATGTCATGTAAAATAACCTAATGAACTCTTTTATATGCATTTTTCAAGCTTTTATCTTAAGAAATGGATTAAATGAGCATGTTTGGGTAAGGTATGAACTTTGTTTTCTTATGTTGTTATATTTATTTAGATACTTCCCTAATGGCCTTATTATGATTAAATATGAGAAATTGATAACAGTGGATGATGGCTTGTTTAAATGGTGAATTACCTATATTGTATAGTTCTTATGATGAATTTCTCTTGAGTGGTATAGTCTACCTTCTTGTTGGCGGTGTTTATTTGATGAACCTTATATTACTTAGTATGTTTTGGGAGTTCGGATTTGAAGACCTAGTACATGAAAAAAGGTGATATTGAAGATAAGCCTTGTGTTGTTTTTTGTGAAGTTAAATTTTATGTTGGTTTGCATTGTGCTTATGTAAAATATATGTCTTTGTGAAGCATGTAATATTGGAAAATTAATGAATATATGTCTAAATAATTAATAGAAACTAATGTTAGTTAAATGATGCTTATATGTATAATGTGCTCACAAGTACACATACACACACTTAAATGAATGTATGAAGTTAAATTGAGTAACTAGAGGAGTTTTGAGATGAACACTCTTCGTGAGTTGAGATGAAGCGTTTGGTAGCAACCTCATTACATCCTAAAATAATTATAATATAGGTCGTAGGATGAATGCCCTACATGAGTTAAGATGTGCTGTCAACTAGCTATCCTTAACCTATAGTTTTAAATGTTTAGAATCCGTAAGTGTTATGTCTAGCACCGAGTCGATATGAAGAAGAGGTGGTTACACTTTCTGAGTTGAGATGTTGTACTCCAATGTACGTCTTGAGATGAAAAATCCTCGAGAGTAGAGAGTGAGTTACTTAGTAGTAATTTCCGAATCCCATTACTATTCGCCCGTATAGGTGTAGCTATTGGAAAAGCCATGTAAAAGCTAAAAAGAGCGACCTTACTCTAGGCAAGTGAGGATCCATCATCAGATCGAGGTTAATGTCGGTATTTCATGTCTAGCTCTCATGGTCTATGTCGGTTAAGATAACCCTCAACAAAATAATTGATTGAACTAAGTCTTCTAAAAGAATGTGCTATTTAGGGTAGGTGGTGGTATGGGACGTTGTTTACTTATTGCACTAAGTAGGCGTTTTGAAATGGAACACCTTGGTGGTTTGTTGGGTGTTATTTTAATGTCTTTTTTATGAGTGAGGGGCATGTTCTCCCGAGGTGAGTACGCCGAAAGAGGTAGTCTTGAGGATCGCCTTGGTGTGTATTAAAGAAGGCATATGTATTCTTTCTTCATTTCATACCTTAGTGAGTCTTAGGATAATCCTGAGGTAGCGAAAATCCTACGGAAATGAGTTCACTTTCTCTTCGCTTGGACTTGGAATCTCACTAATTTATAATAGGATAATTCATTGTTAATGCTTTAAATGATTCATTGTCATAGTTAAGTTAATTCACTGTAATGTCAAATTTGAGTTCACTGTAAGTTTTAAATAGTTATTGTAAATTGCCTCCTTTTGTGTAAATTATGGAAATTCTTCTCTATGGGTTAAATTATGTCCCTTATGTTGTTTTGCTTCTATATTCTTGAAAGGCTTACTTAAATTGCATGAAATTTTATTCTACTAAAATGTTCCTTTTTGCAAGTTTTTGCATATGTCATACTTTGTACAATATTTTTACGAACCCCATACTTTTGTATAATCTATAAGTTTAGGTTGAAGAGTTTTTTGATGATTCAAAGGATAAGCTTGGGAAATTCACTATCTAAAGAACTGGTATGTGCTCATATATTTGAGGACATAGTCTATTGTTTCCAAGTTTATTTATTAGGACATAACATGTATTTGATTTCAATGTAAAGGGCCATGTACATAACATATGATATGTTGTGTCTTATGTTTGGCTTGTGATTATGATATTTTTAAAGTATTTAGGAAAGATTTTTTTAATTAAATTATTCATAAAAAGTTTTAATTGCGCACTACTTTTGATGTCTTATGTAATGAATGCTAGTGAAAGGGCTTGTACAAGAGCCCAAAGGGTAAAGTACACCCGATCATGAAATGAGTGTTCCCCTTAACTTCTAGATGGTTTTTGGGTAGTGACACTAGGGAAGGTTCTAAGGGATGGAAAGAGTCAAGTTTCACCATCAATCTTCATCAATTAGCAAGGTATGAGATCTAAATAAACTTTGAGACTTCTTTCCTCAAAGGGTTCCATCAAATTGATTTACAAAGTTTAGTTTTCAAGTGTGTTTTCATAAAATCTAAAAATTGATTTGTTAATGATTTATTTTTTAAATTATGAGTAGACTAACAAGTATTTTACTTTAATTATGATATATCTTGATGGAGTGGTCTAGTTTGTATATCTTTTCCCTTACCCCTATGTTGTGATCTTGTTATGAGCTATATTGTATTGGTTTAATTGACTGTGTTATTGGTTGAATTACTACTAGATGATGTTGTCATAGTAATCATGAATGAATTAGGGTTAAATGTAGTCCTATCATGTTATTTTTTGAGAAGTTGATTTAGGTTATGAAGTATGTTGTGAATTGACCTAAGTAGCTTATCATAAGCTATAAACTTGTGATGAATTGTGATATAGTGATTCAATTTACATTATTATCATCTAGTTTATTGAATTATGATGATGTTATACCCTAATAAGGTTTAATTAAGGGTTGATGGTAAGACCTTGATGATGGATTATAAAGTAAACTTTGTAACTCTTCCGATCCCTGTCGTTTACTTGAAAATATGGTTAATTATGATTGAGTCATGATGTTGTATTAGAGTATCCTCGTATTAGGATTGATAGGGTGGTATGATGTTGAATTTAAATGTCTTGACTATGATTTTGGTGTTGTTATCTTAAGATGTAAATGTTTTAATGAAGGTGAATGATGTACAAACATGCGTTATCATGATATGAAAATGTTAATGAGGTAACCTCACCCTTATGAATTGTAATAAAAGGAAAATACTCATACAATTCTTATTTAGCTACGATGATGATGATAATTATACAAGGTATTAGACCCTATGACCTACAATAAGCTATGATGATTATTAAAGACATTTCAAAAAGGGACTCTAGCTTAGCACCGAGTGAACAAGAGTGAGGAGTGTCCCTTGTCACATAGGGAAGGTAAGATCACTAATGTACTCTTGAGACTGGAGACTATAATGCATGTAGCCCAAAGAGGTTTCCCAAGTATATGTCCTTGTTCTTGAACTATGTTTCTATAATAAGAACACTAGCTAGTGGATCCACGTATTTGTTATGTTCATGTTGTGGTTCTACCTTGGGAAGTAGTCCTCCTTCTTTTGGTGTAGGGTTCCATGACATTGGATTCCACAATAGCTCATGTGGTGTATATTAGTTAGTGCAAGATTTGCCCAAAACGGAAAATCATTCAAAAAATGAACACTACCTAGGATGACCTAAGGGGTTTAGCTTAGCTAGGTAGGGGTATGACACTCTACTTAAACATTACACTAGTTAGACTTGGAATTCTTACCTTTAAGCTTTGGGTATGTACTAAATGATTCGAGGTCATGTATCTTAGATATTTTCTATACTTTTTTGTAATAGACTCTAGTAGATTTCGTTTGAGTGTATAGGGACTTTCCCTATGATATTGAGACATGTCTAAGATGGCAAGTGTGGAGATGTTCTTCTTTCATTTTATATAATATATTCCACTTGTTTGATATATTTTAAAATGTTTTAAATTCATCATTACTTTTAATGACTATGTGATTAACTAATGCTAAGAGCTTTCATAAGACTTCGAAGAGGTCTAATACACCACATCGCAATTTGCGGGTGCTCTCGGGTCGTGACAGCAATCCAAAACCCTAATCCCTATGTCCAAAATACCGAAACTCAAACATTAAGCACTAAACTATAGATATCATACCTCTAATCCTAAACCATAAAACCTAAAACCTAAAAAAAATTAAACCCTAACCCTAATACAAATCCTAATAAACCATAAACCCTAAACCCTAAAACTCAAGACCCGAATACCAATATTCAAACATTTACAACTAAACCACAGATATTACACTTCAAATTCTAAACCACAAACCATAAAACCTTAAAAAAAACAAAAGCCTAACCTTAATCTTAAGAACAAAAATACCAAAACCAAAACAAATAACACAAAACAATAGATAATAAACCTAAAATCCTAAACCTCAAACCCTAGAAAATAAAACAAATCCTAAACCCTAAGCCTAACCCTAAGCCCTAAACCCCAATCCAAAATATAAAAACCCAAAAACAAAAAGGCAAAAACCCAAACATCAAACACTAAAACCTAACCCTAAATCTAAGCCTAAACCCTAAGCCCAAAATATAAAAAATAAACATTAAACATTAAACCGTACATATTTAACCTTACTTCCTAAACCTCAAACCTTAAAACCTAAGATAAAATTAAACCCTCAGGTTTACCCTAACCTTCAACCCTAAAATCCTAAACCTTAAACCCCATGTCCAAAGTTCAAAAATTTATAAGATTCCAATTGAGGATGAAACTTATTGAAATCAAAAATGGAATTACACGACACTAAAGTTAGATAGATTAGAAATAAGAGATGAGAATGAAGAAAGAAAGGCGTGTTGATCAAACAATAAACCAAGGAAAAAGAGAACATTGAATTCAAAAACAAACAACTCAAATTGAAAACAACAAATGATCAATCTCAAGTCAAATAAAGGTTAAGAAGTCCTAAATCAATAATAACAATCCACCCATCACTAACCAAGATTAAGATACACTAATGTCACGACCCACCAGATACCCAGGAAGATCGCGACCCGTCTAGGCTGCCAGCAGCCTGTGCAAGGGGACAGACAGCCCAAAATGGCCAGTAGGCAAACGGGCAGGCGTCCAAGCAGGCAGCAGACAAAGGGTCAGCCGTTACAGCAGTTTCGGCAGTTTCAGCCGTTTCAGCTGTTACAGCAGTTACAGCCGTTACAGCTATTACTGTAGGTCAAGGGGCAGCAGTTACAAGCCTTGAAGAGGCTTGCTCAAGGCCTCTAGGACGTGGGAGCAGACTAGTCAAGGCTAGGAGTCCTTTTTTGGAAGACTTAGAAGCATGTCTTGTGGGCATGGACTTAGGGGCTTGTATATAGTGTAGCATTTTATTTACTGTTAGTGTTTAGAGTAGTATAAATAGGTAGTCATTGTATTTCTAATACATCTATCAACCAAAATATCAATACAAGTCTTTCTTCCAAAATCTATCTTTGTATCTCTTTTTTATTTCTCTTAGAGATCCAAAATAGTGAGAAGGCTTACTTGAGTTTGCGAGATACGTGAAAGAATCGTGAGCAAACCGTCAAGTGCCGCACGGAGTATTGTCCGAATGGAAAAGTCCATGACAATTGGTATCAGAGCAGGTTCATCGTAAGAGAATAACGAACGAAGGAGACGGCACTAGCAGCACCCCCAACGTCCGCACTGATGGTGGCAAGAAGAACAAGAAAGGGAAGAAGCAGCAGACGGGTAATGAACCCAATCTGCCCGGACTTCCCCCAAGCGTTCCTCCAGAAGGTATTCCTACACCAAGCGAAGGGCAAACATCTCTCCCTTCTTAGATTGTCTATGCAAGTGACGTAGACGCCGGCGAGGAGTCCGTGGACTTTACTCTCGGACCGGAGTGAATTGCAAGGATCGAAATGGCAAGGCAAGCCGTTGAGATCATAGGCCAGCGCTTGAACAGAACGGACAGAAATATCATAACTCTTGAAGAGTACTCCCTTGAGGAGGTTGAGAGCGTCCGGAAGGAGTTCGAGGCACGCCAGCAAGCCGAGTACGAGACAAAGGAGGCCATTAATTCCTTAGAGTTCAGGCTTAGGGGAGCACTTGGCGCAGTTGAGTCCCTTAAGGCCGAAGTGGCAGCACTCAAGGAGGATATAGAGGTTGGTGGATCCTCATCACGTGACCGGGAAAGGGAAGCCAGAGTTGAGGCGCCCAAGCCACAAGTCTTCAAAGGCGTCCGTGACGCGCAAGCGGTGGATAATTTCCTTTAGCACTTGGAAAATTATATCAAGTGTATGCGGGTCCGTAGTGATGTGAACAAGATCAACACGGCTGTGTTGTATCTTTCAGAGTTGGCCATGCTATGGTGGAAGCGTAAAGAGTTTGACATCGCAAAGGGGACATGCACGTTGAACACATGGGAGCAGTTCCGTGTGGAGTTCAAGAAGGCATTCCTCCCAAGCAACGTTGTTTATGAGGCAAAGCGCAAGATGCCGGAGTTGAGACAAAAGGGCAGCATACGCGCATATGTGCGGGAGTTTACCACCCTTACATTTTAGATTCCTAACCTCATGGACGACGACGCGTTAGTCTAATTCATGGATGGGCTGCAAAACTGGGCCAGAACAGAGTAGGAACGGCGGCAAGTCAGGACTATAGACGACGCCATTACGCAGGCTGAAGCTTTGACAGACTTCAGGCAGGAGAAGTCTTTCAGTTCCGATGAGGACGACGAGGTAGGCAGTCATGATGACAGTGGGGAAGACAGTGGCAAAGGCGAGGAGCAAACGCCACAACCCAAAAGGCGTGACACCTACGGGTCCAGCGGCAAGAAGCCCGGAGATCGTGGCAACACGGTAAGGGATTCCAAGGATGGTTGCTTTATATGCAAAGGGCTGCATGGTTACAAGAGATGCCCTGAACTGAAAAGTCTTCTTGCTATTTTTCGTGAGCGGAAGGAAGAGAAGGCCCAAGAGGAAGTCGGGGAGACTAAGCAGTTAGGCGTGGTGAACCTATGCGGAGCTGCGATTGAACAATCATCGACGAGGCCAAGGCAAGTTGAGCCAAGGCAAGCGGAGCCGAAGCATGCTGATAAGGGACTTGCAAAGTCTATAGCGTGGGCTCAAACGGTCGATGTCACGATCAATGGGAAGATTGCTGGTGCGTTGGTCGACACCGGTGCGGAGGTCAATGTTATGACCAAGACAGCAGCAACGAGGTTGGGGTTGCGATATACTTCATGCAACGCCCAAATCAGAACTGTCAACGCATCACCGACTCCTACAGTTGGAGTTGCGCACGGGGTGAACATCACGGTAGGCGATTGGCAAGAGAAAACCAAGTTCATCGTCGCCCCCATCAATATGTTTGATGTTATTATTGGGAAGAAGTTCTTCCAACAGTGCCATGCAGTAATTAATCCTCATCTCCAAAAATTGACAATCAAGGAGAAGGGAAGGGAATATACAGTTCCCATGGTGAAGGCGCAGGCAACAGAGGGACAGGCTAGACTGACAGCCATGAAGCTCGAGAGGGTCGACGCGAGAAGAAGGTTATCACCAGCAGCAACCATTGCAAGTTCGAGAGAAGGCAATTGTGCTGGAAAGACCATGCCACCGCGTAGTAAGAGGGTTCCGAGTAGGAACGCTGACGTGATTAAGAAGCCGCCGGAGCACTTGCCTCCGTTGAAGGAGGAAGTTCGGAAGATCGGGTCGAGAAAGGTCGGGACATCGATGAAGAGGCTGCTCGAAGGGATTGATCGAGTACGCGAGTTGATGGTCGCTCGGCAGAACTCAACGCCGATACGGACGCAATGCGACGCGGTCGTCGCATCATCAGGTGGGGGAGTTTGTCACGACCCGCCAGATACCCAGGCAGATCGCGACCCGTCTAGGCTGCCAGCAGCCTGTGCAAGGGGACAGACAGCCCAAAACGGCCAGCAGGCAAAGGGTCAGGCGTCCAAGCAGGCAGAAGACAAAGGGTCAGCCGTTACAGCAGTTTCGGCTGTTTCAGCCGTTTAAGCTGTTACAGCAGTTACAGCCATTACAGCTCTTACTGCAGGTCAAGGGGCAGCAGTTACAAGCCTTGAAGAGGCTTGCTCAAGGCCTCTAGGACGTGGGGGCAGACTAGTCAAGGCTAGGATTCCTTTTTTGTAAGACATACAAGCATGTCTTGTGGGCATGGACTTAGGGGCTTGTATATAGTGTAGCATTTATTTACTCTTACTGTTTAGAGTAGTATAAATAGGTAGTCATTGTATTTGTAATACATCTATCAACCAACATATCAGTACAACTGTTTCTTCCAAAATTTGTCTTTGTATCTCTTTCTTATTGCTCTTAGCGATCCAAAATAGTGAGAAGGCTTACTTGAGATTGCGAGATACGTGAAAGAATCGTGAGCAAACCGTCAAGTGCCGCACGGAGTATTGTCCGAATCAAAAAGTCCGTGACACTAAGCTAAGCTAACCTAAAGAGATTCCACCCTTAAACTACACTCTTGAAAGAGTTTGTTCATTTAACCTTCACAATCCATGATTTTAAGTCTTCATAAATAAAATAGTCTACTGTATACTAATAGAATAAAAAAGACACTTCTTTTGACAGTTTTACTCTTAATGAGTTTAGGGTCTTGTTTGGTTGTCATCTTTTGGGAATTCTTGAAAATAATGAGATGACCATTTTTATAAATGACCTATTTATTATATTTCTTAACTTATATAGAAATTAAATAAATTGTACTTCTAGATTTTGTGTCCATCAAGGTCTTCTAATGTAACACATTGAAATTCCAAGACATGTCCTAGAGCGTAATATAAGTTTCATAGGGTTTAGACACAGTTTTAAGGTCCATTTTAATGAATATAAGTCACTTAGAAAGTCAAGAAATCATAAAATACAAGAACCTCCATCACTTTCGAAAACTAGTTTAAGGAGGTACTAGCGTCTCTTATCTTATTAGACTGGCTTTTAGGAGTCAGAAATTTATTAAATTTGGTGGAACGGTGTATATCATATGTTTTAATTGATTCATTCTTGAAATGTACAGATACGAATCCACAAGGACCAACAAAGGTCCCTTGAGGAGGACCCTTGCAATTTTGAGTCAAACACTATCTGGGGTGTGTGCACCAACCAACGGAGTCTATGAGGTGTGTGTGGATTAACGGGGCGTCAATTCAATGCTTTGACCAAAACTTATACATTTTGGAAAATGGTACATTAGTACAAGTCTATGAACTTACTTACGAATGTGCAACATGGAAGAAGATAGAAACCGTCGACTCAATGACGGATCATTAATAGAGGTCTCGTCTGTGAGAGGATAACTTTTCTAAACATTTTAGTTAGTTCAAATTAATTAATTAAGGTGAAAGGTCGTTATTTAGGGTTGAAAGGAAGCCTGTTTAAGTTAATTAACACCCCATATAAAGAACCCAACACTATTAGACTAAGCATAACTCACAAACCTAAACTCTCTTCCTTCTCTCTTCTTTCTCTCTCAAGGGAAGAACTCCATTGAACACCAAGCTAGGGAAGGGTTTAAGGGATGCAAAGAGTCAATTATCACCATCATCGTTAAATATTAAAGTTTGACCATCAATCTTCATTAGTTATCAAGTTATGGGATCTAATTAAACCTTGAGACAACTTACCTCAAAGGGCTCCATCAAATTTATTTTAAAAGTTGATTTTTCAAATGGGTTTCCATCCAATCTCTAAATTGTTGTTATTAATTGATTTGTTTATGATTTATTTTGTATATTATGGATATATTAACATGTATTATAACTTTATTATGATATATCTTTATTTATTTGTCTAGTTTGTAGAAGTTGACCCTTCACCCTTTAACTCTAGGTTGTGATCTTAATATGAACTATATCGTATTGGTTCAATTGACTTTTTTATTGTTTTAATTACTAATAGATGATGTTTTTATACTAATCATGAATTAATTATGGTTAATATATATTAATATCAAGTTAGTTATTGAGAATTTGATTTAGGTTATGAAGTATATTATGAATTGACCTAAGTACCTTATCTTAAATTATGAAATAGTGATGAATTGTGATATAATGATTCAATAGACTTTTTTATCATGTTGTTTATTGACCTATAATGATTTTAAACCCTAATTGGGTTGATTAAGGGTTGATGGTAAGACCTTGATGGTGGATTATAGAGGATACTTTGTAAGTCTTGTGATCCCTACCCTTTACTTCAAATTATGGTTAATTGTGATTATGTCATGATGTTGTATGGAGTATTACTTGTATTAGGATTGATAGGGTGGTACGATGTTGAATTTAAATGCCTTGACTATTAATTGTGAGGTGTTAGCTTAAGATGTAAAACTTTAAAGGATGGAGAATGATTTACCAATGTGCCTTATCATGATATGGAAATGTTTTTGTGCTACCCTCACCCTTATGAATTGTAATAAAAAGGCAATACTCATGCAATTCTTATTGAGCTATGATGATGATAATTTTATACAAGGTATTAGATGTTATGACCTACAATAATCAATTACGAATAATAAAGACATTAAAGTCATTTCAAAAAGGTAGTGTAGCTTAGCACCGAATAAACTAGAGTTAGGAGTATTCCTTCACACATAGGCAAGGTAGAATCACTAATGTAGTCTTGCGATTGGAGACTATAATACATGTATCCTAAAGAGGGTCCCAACTATCTCCTAGGTTTTGAACTATGTTTCCTCCATAGGAATACTAGCTAGCGGATCCACACAGTTGTTATGTTTATGTTTTGGTAATTCTTGAGGCAAGTAGTTCGCCTTCTTTCGGTGTATGTTTCCTTTACAGTGGATTCCACTCTAGTGGTATGGTCTATGTTGGTTAGGGAAAGATGTTCCCAAAAGGTAAAATGATTTAAAGGAATGAACTCTAACTAGGATGACCTGCGTGATTTAGATTAGTCTGGGTAGGGGTATGAGAGTCTATTTAAACATTGAACAAGTTAATCTTGAATGGAGTTCTAGGAGGATGTTCTTATGTAAGAATATGTTTATAATAGTATATGATTTTTATATGATGAACTTGCACATTGTTGACACTATAAGTTTATTGGTGTAACTTATGAATATGTGTTGGTCAATATTGTTAAAGTGTGATTTTATGTACTCATAAATGTTATTATATGTAAAGTAGAAAGTTAGTCATGATTCTTGTTGAGTTACTTGATCAAGCAAGGTTATGCAGCTTTGCTTTGTCAATGCATCAGTTTACTTGATAGGAGTTGATGGGTGATTTTCTAGTTTTAGTCATGTTGAAATGTACTCTTATTCACGCTTGTTACAATTAAGACTTGATGATAGAGTTACTTGGCTATGTATTCAATTATATGCTATGCATGTTGATTTGACTAAACTTGATGTTGTTGGTCTTGTGATGTACATACCTATGACTTAATGAACATGCCCTATTGGTTGGTATGGTCTTGTGAATATGAATAAGTGTTTTCAAAGTAAATTGCATATCTTTATGAAATGATCTTTTCCTTAGCATGATTTCAAAGTATGTGTGCATATGGTCTCAAACTAAGTACAAGTGGTGTACTAACCCCATTTCTTTCTTTTCCCCAACAATTTAGGTTTCGGTCATTGAGTTGAACTTGAGGAAGACTTGGATCTCTTGATCATCCAGGTAGTATAGGTCCTCACTTTCAGAGGGCAATGCCACTATCTAGATAATGGAGTTGTTTTGAGTTTAAGACTTCTATGTCTCTTTCTTTTACATTTAGTATGAAACATTGTATAGCCCATGGGAGGAATTATTACTTTAATGTATGGGTTATGACCAAGTTTTTACACTCTTATTAGATTGTTACAAGATGAGACAACTGTTATGACTATGTTATGTTCTATACATAATTTTGTGCAATATAAGTAGAAGACTAATTAATATTCCTATACGAAGGGTCTATGTATTCTAAATATATTTATACTATATGTATGTAGAGAACTATGTAAACCTCCTAGAAGAGTAATAAATTTTTTTTAAATTTTCCACTAAATGTGACCTATGAATGTAATGATGTAAGCTAAGTGTAGTCTTAGTCCTAAAAGAGGACGACCACACCGGTTACATCTAGGGGGTATTCCAATATGTGACAAACTTTGTATCATAGAATGACATTAAATATCTTTGATTTGATGTATCTCTCAAACACAGTCACGTAGGTTCGTATTCATAACTATGAAGCGCACAACACTTATGAATAGGAATCTATGTGACGCTTAGGAAACTCTCCCTTTCTTGGAATATCAATATCATGACTTTGGAGTGTTTACTATCTATGCTTTTTCATCTATTACTCTTATTTTTATTATAGAAAATGATTACTCCAACGAATGCGACACAAAGACTTGAAGAAGAGATTGTCAATGTGGGAGTTCCTCCCGGTGGTGATAAAGTTCCTATTCTCCAAAAAGATGTTAATGATGACCAAAACTCTATGAATCCTCCTCCTTTGATGGATGAGAACATAAGGAACGCACTTTTCAAAATTGCCCATGACATTACTACCCAAGAACAAACCTCCACTACTCAAGCGCAAGTCATGGCGGCCCAAGCTAATGGGGAGGTTGTACACCTGTAACAACCCTAAAAAATGATTAGGAGCCCAAGTCATGGTGATTCATTTGTTATTTAAAATCAGAAATTTTAAGGGCAAACTGGTTATTTCACTAAGAATACTAAATAATGTTTTTATTTGTATTAATAAGGAGCCATAGTTTAATTGATTCCCAAACTAAAACTCCTTTTATTTTGGTACTTGCACTCTCACGATCTCTTGCTCATGATGTATCTCTCAAGATCTCTCTCTCACGTTCATCATTCTCTCCCTCACATTGGTTCTACCAAAAACAGCAAAAAAAACAATCAGAAGTACTATCAAGAATTCTTCACAAATGAAGAACTCACAGGAAATTTTAAGAAAAACAAAGCAACCAAAAACGTTAAGCGAAAGAGAAGTTGTCCGTCGAGTTATGTGGACATTAAGGAAGCTTGGACTGATATTGTAGAGGTTTTTGGGCAGCAACTTCATGTTTGAACAAGAAAATTAAGGTATGGGTTTCTTTACTCTTGGCACCTTTCCGAAGAGACTCCTAAAGATTCAAGATAATCATTCAAAAAATTAGGATTGTTCCCCTTCTGCTTGTCCTTGTCACTAGATCCCATTGAACATTAGGTTGGGTTTGTTTTTGGGTACAAAGTAGGGATGAAATGTGTTTTCGCGATGTTTATGTTTAAGTATGCATGTTTTAAATTGTTTGAATAATTATTATGTTGTTCTAAATAATGTGAAAAAGGTGATGTGTGTGTAACATGTGGCAGTGAAGTAGTCACTATTATTGGATGTGTAAAGGCATGTTGTTTATTCTATTTTATTTGATAAAGTTGTACATAATGTGATGTTCATATGATGTGTGAAGTTACAAATTTTGAGTGAAAAAGCTTGACTAATGTAACCCCTAAAATTCACCTAACTAAACACTAAAGACTTAATAAAATGCCCTAAGAAACTAACATGAAATAGTTGATGAATTAAGCTAAAAATTTTGAATAAATTTCCAGCTTAGTGTACTTTATATTAAATTCAAAAAGGGGGTTCATATCTTGAAATTTAATACATTTAAAAGATATGAGGCCACCACGATTCAAACTTGTGACCTCACCCTTTAGCTACTGATTATCGCGAGTAAGGAAAAGAAAATGTGGCTAGGGGGAATCGAACATGGCTACTCTTTTGGGAAAGGACAGAAATGATTTTATTAAATAAAATGGGAGGTATGGGATTCGAACCCACAACCTCCAATTATCGAGTGAAAGAATGGAATTATAGAAAAAAAAAGTGTGAGGAGCGGGAATTGAACCTCGACATCAAAGATAGAAAAGAGAGGAGCAAAATTATTTAAGAAAAATAAGGTGAGGCTATGGGGGATCAATATTACAACCTCACTAAAAAAAATGCTTAGCCAAGCGAGATTTAAATAAAAAAAAGTAGGCTATGGGGATTTGAACCCATCACATCACAGCCTCTACCGAATTTAAATTAAATTAAGGAGGTTGTTGGGGTTTGAACCTACAACCTCCCTATTCCAGCGAAATAAATAAAAAAAATAATAGAGGATGTAGGGGTTTGACCCCACAACCTCTTGGTTTGGGAAAAAATGAGCAATGTGATGTTAATGAAAAGTAAAAGGGGTTGTGGGGGTTCGAATCCACAACCCTTCGGCCAATTTAAGAGGAAAACCAAATAGAGAAGTAAAGATATATTATTAATGTTGGAGTTTAATCTTGAGTCCCAATATCATGGAGTTTAAAAATAAAATCAATAAATATGTAAAGTATTATCCATGAGATTGGAACTTGAGTTCCCTTGCCCAAACATTCGCATTGATATAAAAGTCATACGTGACGAAAATATCCAACCATAATGTAACCTACTTAGATAAAATCGATATCATCCCATATATACATGATACATATGGCTTGTACTGCATAATCTTAGGAATATATGAATCACTTAACGAACAATGAATGAAGCCACGTGGCCTGTATGTATAAACACATAAGTCTAACATACGTTCCAAAATAAGTGAACCTATGATGTATGTAATGAAATGATGAACCCTAGAAGGGTTAAGAATGAGTATAAGTTACACTAAATGGTTAAGTGCATTGTCATATGATAAGATGAACAATGAAATGATGAAACGAAAAATAAAATGATAAAATGAACAATGAAATGATACATGCCTAGAAGGGTTAATTAAGGGTGTGAAACACAGTAAATGTCCGAGTGCATTGGCATATTATGAAATGAACATTAATGTAATAAGATGTGAGTAACTATGAAAAGAAAAGGTGCTAATGATAATGAATGTGGTGACAATACGTACTCTATTATGAGAGTGTATCGTAATGAAGAGACCAGTCTCTATGAACAATCTAATGAGAGTATTGAGCTTAACACACTCAATACTAATGATGAGTTGAGAAATAATCTAATGAGATATGATGTCCTCATACTAGAATCCAACTTTCACGTCATATGAAATGAATGTAATTGAACTTTATACTGAGCACCAAGATACAAGCTATGAGCGGTGATGCCATCTTTTTTGAAGGGTTAAATTCCCATGTACGCTAGAATGTTATGTATCACTTTAGATGTTGATTCCACCTCTTTTCGGTGTGGGGGAGACACTGCATTTCATGATGCTCATATGATCTATGTAAGTCAAAGTTAAAGTTCCAAATGAATGAATGAGGACAACCTCAAATGATACACATAATTAAATGAATTTAACCAAAGCTGTTAGGATAGGATAATTAAAAGATGAGTTCCATTCAAATAATTACGTTAGGTAATTCTTGGTCATTGCACAATGAACATAATGAAAGTCTTACAATACATCCTAGGTATAGCTGGTGTTTACACTGGCCTATGAATGACACGTAATGGAGTACGTATGAATGAATGAAGAATTCTCTGTGTTTAGTAATAAAGACTCCTAGTTGAGGTCCCATGTTTTGAGCCCTCATTTATGAGATTTCTTGAGGCTAAGTCCTTGATTCCAAGGTCTCATGACATATGAATGAATGATATTAAAGAGATTATGTGCTACATTAAAAATGTGTTGTATGTTATATGACATGTGTTATGTGTAAATGTTATGTGATGTGTGAAAATGTGAAATGTAATGCTGATGCATATTATTCTCATGGCATAACTTTCCAATTCCAAATCTGGAAAGTTCACTGACTTTCCTAATTCAAATTTGGAAACCTTCCTAATCTCAAATTGGCAAATCCACTTACTTGACTTCAAAAATCATGTTGCTAGGAAAGAGATATTCTTTCTGATGCAAGTCCTTTGTGTGTGCTTGTATATACCCATACTTAGTACAAGAGTGTACTAACACTATTTAAACTTTACTATTTTAGGTGCTGCCATAGGTCGATGATAGACCTAAAGGATCTTCGCTGCAGTTATCGGTATGTTCAGCATTCATCCAGCTTTTTTAAGTCCTCATGCTATTGAGGATGCTGTAGTTTTATATTCTATCTTTGTTTTAGAGTTGAGCTAGTAGAGCATGTTCCACTAGCGTTTCATTCCTGTTTTTATTCAGACTATGTAGTTGTGCCATTGTGGTAATTATACACTTAATTAGAGTTGAACTATTTCTTTCAGTCGCATATATCTTAATGTTAGATTGTTGATGGTGAAAAATTATGTATTTATGAGAAAATTTTTATGCGTATGTTAAGAAACAAAACGTTTAAAATTTTCTGCCAAAATTAACCTATGTAAAGTAAGATTGACGTAAAGAGGCTTCTCTTCGCCTCTGAGAGGTTGACGATGCCGATCTCAACTTGGGTCAACATTTAGTAGTTTCTAAGTCATTGTGGCGAAGTGCACCAGTTTCCTGGATTAAAGACTGCATGATTCTTAGGAAAAATTCGCTTCTTCTAATCTTATTGTGCTTTTCGTAATGTATGAGTTCTTGTTGTTATGAGCGTGTCTAACATCAGTCCTTGTTTCTTTAAAGAGAATGAACAATATGAGAGCTAATGGTTAGAGGAGAGGAGGGGCAACTAATGGGGGTAATCAGAATCAATCCCAGGCTCCAGTTGAAGGAGTAGCCACGCCAGTTAACCCAACTGGGTTGACTGATGCTGAGGTCAGGGCATCTCTAGGTCAAATGGACTAGGCCATTACGATGCAGGCTCAGAATATGACTGCCCTAGTGAATTGGCAGGATGTTTAGGGAGAGAGCCTACTAGTTCACAACATGGTTGACAGGTTGCAAGACTTTACGAGGATGAGCCCTCCGATATTCAAATGGTCTAAGACATCAAAGGATCCTCAGGAGTTTGTGGATGAAGTATTGGAGATTCTAGTGGCTATAAGGCCAAAGATACCGAGAAGGCTGAGCTGGCTTACTATAAGCTCATGGATGTTGCACAGACTTGGTGCAAGATGTGGTAGGATAGCAGAGTTGCGGGTGGAGTGCTAGTAACTTAAGATATGTACAAGAAAACATTTCTGGAGCAATTTTTCCCCTCATATATGAGGGAAGCCAAGGTTGAAGAGTTCATCAACCTTAAACAACGCTTTATGATAGTCAGGGAGTATCAAATGAAGTTTGTTAAGCTATCACGGCATGTTACTTTCCTTAGTATTTAATAACAAGAATGAGGAGAGTAGTGAGCTTTGTTGAAATTATCCAGGTATGATAATTCCCTAGTTTCGAACAGCAGGGATGAGATGAAGTGGTTCCTCACAAGAATTAATGGAGACCTGGAGGAGGAGTGTCGGTGTCGGATGCTCAATGATAATATGGACCTTTCTAGGTTGATGGTGCATGTCCAGCAGGTAGAGGACAACCTCAAGAAGAGAAGTATTGCTGATGTTAGGAGGCCATAGAAGAAATTTTGGCGTCCGTGAGAGCCCATGTTAGAGAAGGATCAACAATGTTCTGGGAACTGTAACTCTAGAGGGGTACAACATAGAATAAGAAGAGCTGAGCCCAAGAGGGGAAATGGAGGTAAGATGCAGCGTCCTAAGAAGACATGTGCTAAGTGTGGCCGAGCTCACAGTGGAGAGTGCAGACAGCGCACCAATGGCTGCTTCGGTTGTGGTAAGAGTGGACATATGATTAGACACTGTCCACAAAAAAAAGGTAAGTCTGGAGGTAATGCTCACCCTAGGACTAACCCCTAGATTGTAGCAGCAGCCGAGCCTCCCAAGAGAAACAAGTTCTATGCCATGAAGGGGAGGGAGGAGCAGGAGAAGTACGTTGATGTGGTCACAGGTATGCTGCAAGTATGCTAAACTTCTATTTATACTCTACTTGATCCAGGGTCTACGCTTTCCTTTGGGACTCCTATGCTTGCTCTTACTTTTGATATACTACCTTAACATCTGCATGATCCTATAGTGGTTAGTACGCCTTTATATGGTAGGACTATGTGTAAGAAATGATAGAGTATACAAGGATTACCCAATAGTTGTATGTGGTAGGACTATGTGTGTGGACTTCAATTTATTCTTGGTATTGACTGGCTTCACAGTTGTTATGCTTGCTTCGACTATCGTAGTACAGCGGTGAGATTTTGCTTCCCTAATGAAGAAGAGTTAGTCTTGGAGGGTTGCAACACGAGTCGTCCCAATCCCCTTATTTCAAATCTTAAGCCCAATAAAATAATGTTCAACGGGTTAGTATGTCATCCTGTGAGTGTTAATGATTTAGATCATGACATTCCTTCTGTAGACTGAGTGCCTGTAGTGACTGAGTTCGTAAATGTGTTTTCATGAAGATTTGCCTGGAGTCCCTCCTCTTCGAGAGATTGACTTTTGTATCGACCTAGAACTTCATACTAAACAAATCTCAATTTATCCTTATAGAATGGCTCCAGCAGAACTAAAAGAGTTGAAGCTGCAATTAAAAGATTCCTTGATAAAGTTTTTATATAGCCGAGCATATCCGCGTGAGGCGCTCCAATGTTGTTTGTAAAGAAGAATTATGGGACCCTTAAAATGCGTATCGATTATCAGCACCTCAACAAAGTCACTATATAGAATAAGTATAAACTTTCCATAACAGATGATTTGTTCAATTAATTCCAAGGGTATAGTTTCTTCTCTAAGATTGATCTTCGTTCAGGGTAACATCAACATTGGGTTAGTGATGGAGATATTTTAAAGACGACCTTTCGTACCCGCTATGGTCACTATGAGTTTCTAGTCATGTCATTCGGTCTCACGAATGCACCTGCTGCATTTATGGATCTCGTGAACAGATTCTTCTGTGAATACCTTCACTCTTCATCATAGTATTCATTGAATACATTATCATCTACTCTAACACCATGGAAAAGCATGAACAACATTTGAGACTAACCTTGAAGATAATTAGACGGTATTAATTGTATTACAAATTTAGCAAGTGTGAATTCTGGTTGAGATCAGTGACCTTCCTGGGTCCTTTTGTGTCCGACCTAGGTGTGGAAATGGACCCCAGGAAGAATGAAGCTATTAAGAACTGTCCAAAACCCCTTATTCCCACTGACATTCGTAGCTTTCGAGGATTGGCTGGTTACTACCGCAGGTTTTGTGGAGGGCATTTGGTCTATTGATGCCACACTGACAGCTTTGACAAAGAAAAAAAACCAATTTTGTATGGATGGAGATGTGTGAGAAAAATTTGCAGGAGCTCAAGCACAGACTCACTTTAGCCACAGTGCTTACTCTTCCTAAGAGTGGTGAGAATTACATTGTCTATTTTGATGCAACTAAGGTTTGTTTGGGTTGTGTTCTTATGAAGGCTGGTAAGGTGATAGCCTATGCTTCCAGATAGCTCAAGATTCATGAGAAAAATTATCCCACTGATGACCTGGAGTTGGCAGCTGTTGTGTTTGCACTGAATCTGTGTAAACATTATCTGTATGGAGTGCATGTGTATGTGTTCACAGATCATAAGAGTCTCCACTATGTATTCACACAGAGGGAGTTGAATCTACGTCAGCGGAGATGGTTTGAGCTGATGAAGGATTATGATATGAATGTGCACTACAATCCAGAAAAGGCTAATGTTGTGGCTGATGCTTTGAGCAGGATTAGCATGGGTAGTAAAACCTACGTTGAGGACGAGAAGAAATAGTTGGCAAAAGAGGTACACAAACTGGCCAGACTGGGTGTGCGATTGGTTGACTCTAGTAGTAGGGGTGTTTTTTGTTCATCCCAGTTCTGAATCATCCTTAGTAATTGATGGTCAACATCTTGATCCTGTGTTGATGGAGCTGAAGGACTCAGTGTTGTTAAAAATGAATGAGTCTTTCGCTTTGGGAGGTGATGGCATACTTAGATACCAGGACAAGTTGCGTGTACCAGATGTGGATGATTTACGTACAAGGGTTGTTGTAGAGAGCCATGGTTCCAGATATTCCATACATCTAGGTTCCACCGAAATGTATCATGATCATAAGCAGATCTATTGGAGAGTGGAATATAGAAGGACATTGCAGAATATATGGCTAAGTGTCCTAATTGCCAGCAGGTTAAGGTAGAGCATCTTAAGCCTTGTGGTCTGACTCAAATTATTAAGGTTCCGACTTGGAAGTGGGAGGCCATTTATATGTACTTCGTGGTTGGTCTCCCGAGGACTAGGCGGCAATATGACACCATATGGGTTACTGTGAAGTCTACCAATAGAGCTGAGTATTATGTGAGCCTTTATCGTGATGAGATTGTGAGGTGGCATGGAATTCCTCTGTCTATAATTTCATATAGAGGAGCTCAGTTTACTTCACATTTCAGGAGATCTTTCCAGAAAAGCTTGGGCACGAAGGTGAAGGTTAGTACTTCCTTTCATGCTCAAACTGAAAGGAAGGAAGAGTGCACCATTAAGACATTGGAGGACATGTTGAGAGCGTGTGATAGGAAGGAAGAGTGCACCATCTGCCTTTTATAGAGTCCTCATATAATAATAACTATCACTCTAGCATCAGGATTGCACCGTTTGAGGCACTCTATGGTAGGAGCTGTTGGTCTCCAGTTGGGAGGTTCGTGGTTTGAGAGTTATCGATTTTGGGTTCAAAGATCATTCATGCGGCCTTAGAGAATATTAGAGTTATTAGGGACAATTTGGCTACCGCTTACAGCCGATTGAAGTCATATGCATACAACAGAAAGTGGCCCTTAGAATTTTAAGGTTGGTGACCATGTTACATGAAGATATCACCTATTAAAGGAGTGATGAGATTTGGTGAAAAGGGAATTTGAGTCCCAGGAATGTTAGGCCATATGAGATCCTACAACGTTTGAATGAGGTTGCCTATGAGTTAGCATTGCCTGCGGATCTAGCTTTTTTCTATCCAGTCTTTCATGTCTCTATGTTGAAGAAGTGCCTAGGTGATCCAACATAGTTTATGCCTGTGGAAGGTTTGTGAGTGGATTAAGATTTGTCTTAAGAGGAGATAATCTTTAGATCATAGAAAGATAGGTGAAGCGGCTGAGAAACAAGGAGATTTCCATAGTGAAGGTATTGTGGAGAAATCATCTTGTTTAGGGGTCCACATTGAAGGATGTGTCCTTCATGAGATCCCGCTACCCTCATCTTTTCAGCTCGTGATGTTATATTTCCTACTCTTATGTCTATGTTTCCTTATATCTCCGTATTTTGTTTCTATTGCTTGACTGTGCGTATTGATTATGTTATGATCTTATTAGCGTTTCGATGTGTAGTGGTTGTGTCATTCGGGGATTAATGTTCCTAGGGGGGGATAATATAACAACCCCAAAAAAATGAATAGGATAAATACTTAAGGTGATTTATTTATTATTTCAAATCTATAATTTTAAAGGCAAAATGGTGCTTTCACTAAGTTAATAAAATAACATTTTTATTTAAATTAATATGGAGGTATAGTTTGACTAATTCCCAAACTAAAACTCCTATTATCTTAGTACTCTCTCTCTCACACGATCTATCTCTCACGTTTATTATTCTCTCCCTCACGTTGGTTCTGCCAAAAACACCAAAAAAAGTAATATCATTAAAGTTTAAAACGTGAAGAACTTACATAAAATTATAAGAAAACAAAGCAACCAAAAACGTTTAGGCAAAAAAAGTTGTTAGAGTGTTGTGGATATTGAGGAAGCTTGGACTGATTTTCGAAAGGGTTTTGGAAAGCAACTTCACGTTTGAACAAGCAAATTAAGGTATGAGTTTCTTTCCTCTTGGTGCCTTTACGCAGAGATCCCTTAAGACTCAAGATAATCATTCCTAAAACAAGGATTTCCCCTTTTTTGCATGTCCCTGTCACTAGATCCCATTTAACTTTAGGTTGGGTATGTTTTCTGGTACAAAGTAGGGATGAAATGTGTTTTTGTTAGGTTTATGTTTATGTATGCATGTTCGAATTTTTGTGAATAATGATTATGTTGTTCGAAATCATTTGAAAAAGGTGATGTGTGTGTGCAACCTGTGGCAGTGAAGTATTCATTATTTTGGGACATGTAAACGCATGTTGTTTCTTGTATTTTATGTGCTAAGGTTGTGCACAATGTCATGTTAATATGGTGTGTGAAGTTCCAAATTTTGAGTGAAAACACCTAACTAATGTATCCCCTAAAATAAACCTAACTACTCACTAAATGCTTGGTGAAATGCCATAGAAACTAACACGAAATGGATAATGAATGGAAGCTAAAAATTTTGAATAAATATCCAGCATAGTATACTTTTAATTTCGTTCAAAATGGGGGTATAAATCTGGAAATTTAATACATTTAAAATAGGTGGGGCAACCAGTATTCGAACCTGTGACTTCACACTTTAGCTACTGGTTTTCGCGAGAAAGAAAAAGAAAATAGGGCTGGGAGGAATCTAATCTGGATACTTGTTTTAGAAAGGAGAGGAATGATTTAATTTAATTAAATGGGAGGCATGAGAATCGAACCCACAACCTCCATGTAGGGAGCGAATGAATGGAATAAAATAAAAATAAAGTGTGACGCGTGGGAATCGAAGCCACGACCTCAGGGATAGAAAAGAGAGGAGCAATATTAATTAATAAAAAATGAGATGAGGCAGTGGGGGCTCGATCCCACAACCTCACTACCAAAAACTCTTAGCCTAGCGAAATTTAAATTGAAAAATAGGAGTATGTGGGGGTTTGATCCCACCACCTCAAAGCCTCTAGCGAATTTAAATTAAATTAAGGAGGTTGTGGGGATTAGAACCCACAACCTCCCTATTCCAGCAAAATAAATAAAAATATAAAGTAGGCTGTGGGGGTTTGACCCAAAAACCTCTTAGTTTTGGTGATATGATGTTAATGTATAATAAAAAGAGGCTGTGGGGGTTCGAATCCACAACCCTTCTGCCAATTTAAGTGGAAAACCAAGTAAAGAATTAAAGATATATTAATAATGTTGGGGTTTAATCTAGAGTCCCAATCACACGAAGAAAAAAAATCAACTAAAATGGAAAGTATTATCCAAGAGATTCGAACTTTGGTTCTCTTGCCCAAACTTCTGTATTGATAGATAAGTCATACGTGAAAAAAATATCCAAGAATAAGGCCATCTACATAGATCAAATTGAGATCTTGGCATATATACAAGATACATAAGTCTTGTACTACATAACTTAGGAATGTATGAATCACTAACCGAACTATGACTGAAGACCCAGAGCTTGTATATATACACACATAAGTCTAACATACGTTCCAAAGTAAGTGAACATAAGATGTATGTAATGAAATAATGAAGGCTAGATGGGTTAAGTGTGAGTGTAAGATACACTAAATGGCCAATTGCGTTGGCATATTATGAGATGAACAATGAAACGATGAAATGAACAATGAAAATGATTAAATGAACAATGAAATAATGAAACCCTATAAGGGTTAAGTAAGGGTGTGAAATACACTAAATTGCCAAGTGCATTGGCATATGATGAAATGAGCATTCATGTAATAAGAGGTGAGTAAATATGAAAAGAAAAGGTGCTAGTGATAATGAATGTGGTGAAAACATTTTAGGTGGTTAATTTAAATGATGAGAGCAATCTCAAATGAGCCTAAGTAAATGTTATTAATAGGTACGCACTTATGAAAGTTTAAGATAATGAAGAGACCAGTCTCTATGAACACTCTAATGATAGTATTGATATTAAAACAGTCAATACTAATGATGAGATGATAAATAATCTAGTGAGGTATGATGTGCTCATACTAGAAGCCAGCTTTTACGATGTATGAGATGAGTGTAATGGAACTTTATACTGCACACCGATAAACTATCTATGAGCGGTGATGCCATCTTTCTGAAGGGCGGAGGTTCACGTAACTCTCAAGAGATGAGACTGTTTGACTTTCTTGCTATGGGTCTCCTTATAGCTCCTAGTCTTCTAACCTATACAACCAATATACAAATTTGGCGGGGTTAAATTCTAATGTACGCTAGCATGGTATGGATCACTTGGCAGGTGATTTCACTTATTTTCGTTGTGAGGGAGACACTAGATTTAATGATGATCACATCATCTATGTCGGTTAACGTTAAAGTTCTCAATGAATGAATTAGGCGAGCCTCAAATCATGCACATAATGAAATGAATGATACCAAAGGTGTTAGGCTAGGTTAATCAAAAGGTGAGTTAATTTCAAGTAATGAAAATAGGTCATTCATGGTCATTGGTGTGTGCTTGCATATCCCCATACATAGTACAAGTGTGTACTAACCCTATACAAACTCTACTATTTAAGGTGCAGGCACAGGTGTACGATATAGCTACCGAATCTTCGATGGCGTTATCCGGACGTGCAGAATTTATCTAGCTTTGGTAGGTCCTCATTCTTTTGAGATTAATGTTGTTTTATATTCTAGCTTAGCTTTAGAGTTGAGATATTGGAGCATGTTCCACTAGGGTTTCTTTCCTTTTTTATTCAGACTATTTATTGGTCCCATTTTGGCAATTATACACTTAATAAAAATTGAACTATTTCTTTCAGTTTCTTATCTTTTAATAATACATGGTTGATGGTGAACAATTACGTATTTAGGACAATGTTTTTAAAGTATGTTAAGAAACAAATAGTTTCAAATTTTGTGCGAAAATTCACTTATGTAATGTAAGAATTACGTGAGTAGTCTTGTCTGCGACCTCTGAGAGTTTAACGACGTCGATCTCGTCTAGATTCTAGATTCAGGTAATTACAACAATGAGCACACCAACTAGTTGCTACCATGGCCTCCTGTCTAAGGGATTTCACTAGGATGAATCCTCTTACTTTTTATGGGTCCAAGGTTAAAGAAGACCACCAAGAGTTCATTGATGAAGTATACAAGATTTTTTATGTTATGGGGTTATCTATTGATGAGAATGCCAAGTTAGACACTTACAAACTCAAGGATGTGGATCAAGCTTGGTATGTCCAATGGAGGGACAATAGGCCGTTAAGGGGTAGACCGGTGACTTGAGAGGTGTTCAAGAAGGCTTTTCTTTATCGGTTCTTTATTAGGGAGAAGAGGGAAGATAAAGTGGTGGATTTCATCTACCTTTGCTAAGGACGTATTAATTATTCATGAATACTGCTTGAAATTTACGAAATTGTAAAAATATACTCCTTATTTGGTTTTCGATCCTAAGGATGAAATAATTTATTTTGTCACAGGGGTGTCGAATGATTTGCAAAAGGAGTGTCATTCGTCTATGCTTTATGAAAAAATGAGAATTTCTCGTCGCATGGTTCATGCTCAACATTTTGAACAGGCAACGACTAAGAGGGCAAAGATCTTTTGATGGAGGTTCTTCAAAGGGAAGTCTTGATGTAAAAGACAATCCTAGGTTTATGAAGACGATTTCTAATCAAGTAACTTCAAAGTTTCCTAAAGCTAAGGATGGTATGATGTCTAAACCTAAGCCTAAAAAGGTAAAGCGTACTAGTTCACCAATCGAGAAGCTAACTTTTTGAAAGTGTGGCAAGAAGAACTATTGTGATTGTGTTAAGGGAACATATAATTGTTTTGGTTGTGGTAAATGTTAGAAAAAGGTTAGGGATGGCCCTAATGTGAGGGTACAAACAAGGGTAGTGGTCAAGCTCAAGCAAGTTGTTTAAATGAGGCTCTAGAGAAGAACTGCTTCTATGCTCTCAGCTCTAGGGTTGAGAAAGAGACTTCTCCAAACGTGGTAACCGGTATGTCTAAAGTCTTCTCTATTGATGTATATGCCATACTTCATGCCGGTGCTACTTTATCATTTGTAACTCCTCTAGTAGCTAAAAAGTTTTACAATTTTCCCTATTTTTTGCATGAACCTTTAATAGTATGTACTCCTGTGGGTGAGTTGGTTTTCGAAAAAACGGTGTATAGAAATTGTCCTATAATGTTTACCAATAGATTTTCTTATGTTCAAATTGTAGAATATGATATTCTTTATTTTAATGTCATTTTTGGTATGGATTAGTTGCATGATTTTTTTGCCTCTATAGATTATAAAACAAGGGTGGTGAAGTTTAACTTTACAAATGACCGATTTTAGAGTGGGAGTGGGAAAATTCTACTCCTAGAGATCGTATCATCGCTTGTTTGAAAGAGTGTTTATATGATATAGTAAGAGTCCATGATTTAGACTTCAATATTCCTCATGTTGAGTCGGTACCCATAGTGAGGGAATTTCCTAAGGTATTTCCTGATGACCTTCCCGGTATTCCTCCCGAACGTGAAATTTATTTTTGTATCGACTTGTTACAAGATACAATTCCAATTTGAATTGCTCTTTATCAGATGGTTCCAGTTGAATTGAAAGATTTGAAGGCACAACTCAAGGATATACTAGACAAAGGCTTTGATAGACATATTTTTCTCCATGTGGTGCTAAAGTTTTGTTTATGTAAAAAAAGGATGGGTCCCTTTAATGTGCATTGATTAACGCCAACTCAATAAAATCACTATTACGAATAAGTATCCTCTCCCTCGAATTGACGTCTTTTTCTATCAACTGCAAGGGGCAAGCTACTTTTGTAAAATTTACTTGAGGTCAGGGTATCATAAACTTAGGGTAAGAGGTGAGGATATACCAAAGACAACATTTCGGCCTAGATATGGTCCATATGAGTTCTTAGTAATGTCCTTTGGTATTACAAATGCCCAGACGGTATTTATGGATCTCATGAACAGTGTGTTTCAAATTTACCTAGATTTATTTGTCATTGTCTTCATTGATGACATCTTGGTATATTCGAAAAATGAGGGTGATCACATGATGTATTTGAGGGTGGTGTTACAAGTGCTTAAGGAGCATCAATTACATACCAAGTATGAAAAATGTGAATTTTTGTTGAGGTCGGTGGCGTTTCTTGGTAATATCATCTCTAGTAAAGGATTTTAGGTTTATCAAATGAAAATTGAGGCGGTGCAATATTGTCCGAGACCATTGTCTCCAACTGACATTATGAGTTTCATAGGTCTAGCATATTATCATCAAAAGTGTGTGGATGGATTTGCATCCATTTTATCTCCATCGACTAAGTTGACCCAAAAGAGTAAGAAATTTTAGTGGTAAGATGAATGTGAGAGCAGCTTCCAAATCTTGAAAGATAGGCTTACTTCCACTCTGGTGTTGACTTTACCGGAGGCTAGAAAGGGTTTTGTGGTGTACTGTGATGCATCTCAAGTGGGTTTAGGGTGTGTGATTATGCATCATGGGAATGTAATATTTTATGCTTCGATGGAACTTAAGGTGGATAAGAGAAACTATCAAGCTCGTGATCTTGAATAAGCGCCATGATATTTTCCTTGAAAATATTGAGACATTACTTGTATGGTGTTCATGTTGATGTGTATATCAAAAAAAGCGTCTCCAATATGTGTTCACACAAAAAGAGTGGAATCTCCAACAAAGAAGGTGGTTTGAATCGTATAAGAATTACGACATGAGTGTTCTCTATCACCCTGGCAAGGAAAATGTGGTTGTGGATGCTCTAAGTCATTTGTCGATGGGTAGTATGTCACATGTAGATGAAACCAAGAAAGACCTAGTGAAAGATGTTCATAGGTTGCCTAGAATAGGTGTGACGTTAGAAGATTCTCCGAATGGTGGTTTAATTGTCCATCATAACTCTGTGTCATCTTTTGTAGTCAAGGTGAAGTCCAATCAACACCTTGATTAATATTTGATAGAGTTGAAGGAATCTATTCTTGGTAAGCTTAATGAGTCAATTCTGCTTAGGTGGGGTTTGTGTCTTGAGGTATCAAGGAAGATTGTGTGTTCCCAACGAAAACGGTTTGATGAACAGGATCCTTGAGTAAGCCCATAGTTCCCATTACTCCATTAATTCTTGATCGACAAAAATGTACCATGACCTTAGGGAAGTATTTTGGTGTGATGGTCTTGAAAAGGGTATAGTGGAGTTTGTTGCTAATTATCCAAATTGTAAACAAGTGAAAGCCGAATGTCAAAAGTTGGGTGGCTTACTACATGAAATCCAAGTTCCTACTTAGAAGTGGGAAGACCTCAATATGAATTTTGTAGTAGGTTTGCCTCGTACTTAAAGACAATATGACTCTACATGGGTCATTATGGATAAATTGACCAAATCCTCTTATTTTATTCCCGTCAAGTCTACTTATTCGGCGGAAGATTATGCAAGGATCTTCATAGATGAGATTGTGTGTTGCGATGGTATTCCGTTATCCATCATATCGGATCGGGGTGCAAAATTCACATCTAGGTTTTGGAGGTCATTGAAAGAAGGGTTGGGTACAAAGGTAAGTTAAATACCGTTTTTCATACCCAAATGGATGGTCAAGCGAAGACTGTTATTCAAACACTTAAGGATATACTTAGATCTGGTAGTACTGATATCAACAGAAATTGGTATAAGCATTTGTCTTTGGTGGAGATTGCTTATAAAAATAGTTTGATTTCATTCATATCAATGGATCCTTATGAAGCCTTGTATGGTAGAAGGTGTAGGTCTCCTATTGGATGGCTTAAAGTGGGTGAACCTTCGCTTCTCGGTCCCGATTTGATTTATATGACTTTGGAGAAAGTTCATATCATAAAAAATCGACTGCAAATGGCCTACAGTCGACAAAAAGCTAATGCCGACCGTAGGAATGGGGATTTAGAGTTTTCAGAATGTAAGAATGTTTATTTGAAAATTTTGCATATGAAAGGGGTGTTTAGATTTTACAAGAAAGGGAATTTGATTCCTCGTTATATGGGTCCCTGTGAAATCTTGCAAAGTGTTTGTAAGATTTCCTATAAATTAAAACTTGCTAGTGAATTGGCTTCGGTTAATACGGTTTTCCATGTTTCTATTCTTAAGAATTGTATTGGTGATCTCGAGTCTATCCTTCCTATTAAGGGTCTAGTGTGAAAGAGAACCTCTGCTATGAGGAATTCCTATTCAAATCCTTGATAGGCAAGTAAAGAAGTGAAGGAATAAAGAGGTGGCTTCCGTAAAAGTTTATGAAAGAATCTCCTAGTTGAGGGTGCAACATGGGAGGCAGAGGCCAACATGAAGTACCATTACACTCATCTATTCGATAACTAAGATTATGAGTTCTTATTAATAATTAAATAATGAAAAAAGCTGAAGTTGTTTTGATTTTTTGTGAAGTTTTTCAAAAGGTGCATTTTATTTTATGTCATTACAATGAGTTACACTAAAATTGTGCATTTGGACTTGAGATTTTCAATTTTGCATGTTTTGAGTCATTTTGTGCATTTTGATATGGTGAGTCTTTCTGAAATGACATGTAGAATGTATGTTAAAGTTTGTCATAATTGACTCATAAATGCTATGTTGGGCTCCTGTAGTTTTGAGAAGGATATTCCTCAAAATGTAATGTTAAGCCTTTTGTTTGGTAGTTGAAGCTTTTTGAATTGCCTTGTGTAAGTAATATGGTTGATGTTCTTGCGTATTCTGTTGGTTGGGCTGCTAGTTTTGAGTCAATTTCTTCCTTTTAAAATTTTTTATTGTCATTATGTGACTAGTATTCTTAAGGGGGGGGGGGGGGTTGTAACACTTTAAAAATCCAAGACGTGTAGAGCTTAACATAAGTGTAATAAGGTTTAGACTTAAAGTGGATTTTAATGAATATAAGTCATTTAGGAAGTCTAGAAACGAACACTTTAAGGAACGTATATGACTTCCGGAAACTAGTTTAAGGAGGTACTAGCGTGTATTAGACTATTTGACTTGATTTTAAGAGTCGAAAGTCAAAAATTCATGAAATTTTGTGGAAGGGTGTCTGATATATGTTTAAGTTGATTCATGGTTGGGACATCCATGTACGGCTCGCTAATGACCAACCAATGGCCTTTGAGGAGGACCCTTGTACATTGGAGTAAAACACTACATGTGGAGTGTCCACCCACGAAAGGAGTCAACGAGGCATGTGTGGATCAACGAGGCATTGATGCCATCAATCTACCAAAACATAGATATATTGGCTAATGGTCCATTATAATCATTCTCTTAACTTACCTCTGAATGTATTACATAGAAGGGGGTAGGAATCGTCGACTCAAAATTGGACCTTTGGTCGAGGTCTCGTCTGTGAGGGGATGACTTTTCTGCACATTTTAGTTAGATACAATTAATTAATTAAGGGGTTAGGTATATATAAAGGGGTTCAAAGAAGCTTAATTAAGTTAATTAAAACCCCATATTGAGACCCCAACCCATTAGACTAATCATAAGTCACAAAACAAAACTCCATTTCTTCTATTTTCTTTCCTTTTTGTCGTGAAGAACTCTATTGAACACCAAACAATGGAAGTGCTTAAGGGACTCAAATAGTAATGTTTCACCTTCAATAATCATCTATTATAAAGGTATGGGATCTAATTCACCTTTGAGACCTTTTTCCACAAAGGGTTCTATCGAATTGATATCCGAAGTTGTTTTTTCAAGTGGGTTATCATCCAATCTCGAAACTGATGTATGAATTGATTTGTTTATCTTTTTTTTTAAAAGTATGAATATATTAAAATGTAGTGTAACTCAATTATGAAATATCTTGATGGATTTTTCTAGTTTGTAAAATTTGACCCTTAAACTTTAACCCTAGGATGTGATTTTGATATGAACTATATTGTATTGGTTTAATTGACTTGATTATTGTTTGAATTACTACAAGATAATGGTTTGTTATAATAATCATGAATGAATTAGGGTTAATTGTATTCATATAATGTTAGTTGTTGAGAAATTAATTTAGGTTATGAAGTATGTTGTAAATTTACTTAAGCACCCTATTTAAGCTATGAACTAGTGATGAATTATGATATCAAGTATCTATTTACTTTCTTTGCATGTTGATTATTGAAATATGATGATTTTATATCGTAATTGATTTGAATTAAGGGTTGATGGTAAGAACATGATGATGTATCATAAAGGAGACTTCATAAGTCTTCTTATATGTATCGTTTACTTCAAATTACGGTTAATTGTGATTAAGTCATGATGTTGTATTAGAGTATGCCTTGTATTTTTATTGATAAAGTGGTATGATGTCGAATTTAAATGTCTTTATTATTATTTGTGAAGTTTTCACTTAAGATGTAATGTTATAAGGATGGTGAATGATTTACCAATGTGCCTTATGATGATATGAAAATCTTAATGTGGTAACGTCACCCTTATGAATTTTAATGAAAGGACAATACTCATGCAAATCTTATTGTGAAATACTTATGAAGATGTTTATACAAGGTATTAGACCCTATGACCTACAATAAATTATGATGATTAATTAAGACATAAAGACATTTCAAAAAAGGGACTTTAGCTTAGCATCGAGTGAACAATAGTGAGAAGTGTTCCTTCCCACGTAGGGAAGGTAAATTGACTAAAGTACTCTGGAGATAGGAGAATATAATGGATATAGCAGAAAGAAGATCCCAACTATATCTCCTAGTTCTTGAATTATATTGAACCCATAAAAATACTAGCTAGTGGATCCACATATTTTCTAAGTTCATGTTTTGGGAATACCTTGGAAACTAGTCTTCCTTGTTTCGGTGTAGGGTTCGATGACACAGCATTCCACCCTAGCTCATGTGGTCTAGGTCGGTTAGGGAGAGATGTTCCCATAAGGTAAAATGAATCAAAGGAATGAACTCTAACTAGGATGACCTAAGGGATTTAGCTTAGTCTGGATAGGAGTATGAGACTCTACCTAAACATTACACTAGTTAGATTTGGAGGGAGTCTTAGAAGTATGTTCTTATGTATGAATATGTCAATGATAGTATATTATGTATAACAATCACTCCCTATATTAACCAGATGAGGATGATGAGACTAGCAAGTCTCTTATTAAGGACTTTAAATCTTATAATGATCAGGCCCTAGAGGAGGAGATTCAATCGGTAGCACAAATTGAAGGCTTATCCCTAAGAGGTTTCCAACATGACAAATTCAATTTCAAGAACCACGATGTTAAGATTGTCACTTCTGGCAGATTGTCAAGGTTTCATATAAAAGACCCTATTAACATCATTCAAGGTCACATATAAATTTTACATTCAAGACTATGAGACTTAAGAATTCTAAGTCAAGAGATCACATTTTTATGCTTATACAAGCATTAAGTAAGGGACACAAGTCAACCAAGACAAGACACTATATACTTCACCTTAACACATATTACTACTTATTTTATAAGCACATAGGAATAACAACTATTTTATTTAAGTCATACTACACACTACAATACAATCATCAATACAACTATTATAGACTCATATAGCCAAGTAGGAACAATCATGCATCAACACTAAGACTACACATATAAGCACATTGTCATAGTTCACATGATTTCCTAACATACATAGAAAGAACATATACATTCACATTGCTTCACAAATAGATAGATATATTCATACATCACATAAAACAACTAATCAAATCATCATAATACTACAAGTAGTGCCGACAATGTCATGATCATCATATTGCATAAAATGACGCGGACAAGGCCACATCAATTTACATAACACCGCCACCATAAGTGCATCATACTAATCACAACTTAATTAAAGTCTAATTAACATAAAATTAAAGGAATTAGGGAAGCATACACAGCTCTAACTTACCACTTCTATTTCAATGCTAAAACAATCAATTTTATATCATAAGGCCCTTACCCAAGGCCATAACAAACAATTCAATACCATTATATCATTAACCAATGAAATTAAGTAAATTAATTAAATACTTACCAATTATATACAAACTAGATATCAATTGAATATAATTATTGCATCATTAGATAGCCCATAGAAAATAACATTAGGAATCATAAAACATAAATCATTATCACTTCAATAAGTCTACATTCAATAGATCTAAGAATATTCAATAGTGAAAAATTGAAACTGCCAATAAACCAATTAACCATAATCTATAAATGAATAAAAAGCCCATAACAATATACACATGAATTAATCAATATCAAAGCATGATCACATAACACATATTTTAGTCAAATTTGAGAGATTGGTGAATGTCAAGGGTTCTTATAGAATTCAATTGGAAAACATAAATTATATATCATTTTCATCATATATAACTTTTGAAAACCATTTATGCTAGAACCCAAGACATAGAGTAGAAACTCGACTTTTTCATCTTTTTTAAATCCTTTGAAAATTATCAATGCAATTCGCTCTAAGGTGATAGCAAGCCTTAGATGAAGAACTTGTGCACCTTAGGAATACATAGCTAATTTAAGAGGAAAGTCCATTGAATACCCATCTTGAAGATCCATCTTCACTTGGAACTCATGTGGAGGTTTTTGGAGGAATTATAGGAGGGAATATGTTTTGATTATGAACAATCAAATCTTCTATGTGTTAATCACTTATATAAAAATTTAAAATACCCAATATACACTTAATAAAATTAAAATACCTACATTTAGAAGTAGGGTAATTTACAAGTTCTCTCCTGGACATGGCAGTGAACTGCACGCCGAAACAGTCCAATCAATGGATTGCCCATCGACGGGGCGTAAGCCCACTTATGGGGTGTGCTGCCAATCCTCGATGAGTTCAAAGTCTTGTAACAGGTTTATTTTCAACCCAGTCTATGTACCTACCCACTCCCGCAACCTAAAGGGTGTCGACCAGGCTACTGGCCGTCGATTCCCTTCTGTAGGTGGACTGCCCTTTGGCAGTTTTGGCCCCAAACCTGGGTCCTTCCTCAAGGACCATTGCATGGTCCTTGGGGATAATATGCAAGACAATTAAAACCCAAATATGATCTTCTCTGTGTTTAACATCTCTCACATAAATTTCATCCAAAACGAACGCGTAAAACTCGACGAAACATGCCTAGACACACAAGGTCATTTCAAGGCAAATCTTTTAAATTTCATGGACGTTCTTGGATGTTTGACGTCCAAACACCACGATACTCAACAAAATACCTATACATGATATATAACTCATATATACACCTTAAATACTCATGAATCCCAAAATATTACATAAAACCATATATGAGGCACATATGTGACTTAATCGTCGAACGTGTTGGTGGTCCCTTGACGTTTGACTTCCAATGCAACAAAAACCTTAGACACTGCCTCAAAACCACACTGTAAACCATTTTAGGACCTAATACCCCTACGACAAGCATTTTACGCTCTATCTTCACGTAAGTCATTTTCGAGGTCTTACATTCTCCCCCACTTGGACAATATTTGTCCTCGAATGACACTTGTCACTCTCTTAAAACTTTCAAGGATAGAGGTTCAATTGTCAACTCATGACCATAACATATAGAACATAACCAAGAAGAAAACATCAATTTCACGTGATTAAGAGTATCACAACACAACCATAAATTTGAAGATATTCTATAACTCATCATGCTTCATTCTAAATAAAAAAAATCATTTTATATTCAATATCATGCCTATATACATCAGTTCTAACAATTTTATAAAAAGTATAAACCAACGAATCAATCAGTCAAATTTCAAAAAATTCACGGTTTAGTGTGCATCATATTGATTTGAGAAAAGTTTTCACAATTTGAAATTTCTAGGCAATTCATGTTATATACATTCTAATATTCAAGGTAATATCATATAAACATCTTTTACAACATAATCACGGCTTCATAATTTCATTGTAAGACCCCGAAAATGACTTAGGTTAACTAGAGACTAACATGTTGGTCTTTATTCCCAATGGTCTTAAATATGTATGATATATGGTATAGAGTCAGCATCTAAAGTATTAGGTGTGTTGGATGTCAAAAGTCAAGGGCAGACCAACACGTTCGACGACTGTATCACTTATGTGCCTTGTATGTGGTCCTACGTTCTATGGTGTGATTCATGAGATTTTAATGTCTTTATGTGAGTTATTATATCATGTATAGTCACAGTGTTGAGTTTCGTGGAGTTTTGAGGTCAAACAACCAAGAACATTCATGACGTTCCAAATATATGCCTTCAAATGACCTTGTGTGTCTACCTGTATTTCTTCGAGTTTTACGTGTTTTTTTGGATGAAATTTACGTGGGAGGTGTTAAAATCATTTAAGATTGTATTTTGGTTGAAAATGTCCAAGACATTGTCCCCAAGGACCATCCAAGGGTCCTTGAGAAAGGACCCAATTTAGTGTCTTGGTTGTCCTAGGAAGGCCCAAAACGATGGAGCAGTCGAGGGCTCGTGGGCCTATTGACGCTTCGTCAATGGGTTTCGTCTGCAGACACTTATTCTGGGGGAAGGAAGGGATTCAAGAAAAGTCTCAGGACCCATCGACGATTGGCACCATAGCCATTCAGTGGGCTGACGCCCCATAAATGGGGTCGTCAGTGAGAGATTTTTTTCTACACAACTTTGCTTCCAACTAAATGCATGATTTTTACATTCACCCCAATTATAAATTGATGTATTGGAGGTTTATTAAGGTTTATATTGAGTATTTTAAATATGTGTATAAGTTATTAACACTTATAATATTTCATTCACCAAAATCAAAACCCCAAAATACCTTAAAATTCTCTCAATGTCTACATTGAAGTCAAAATAATGGAACAACTTGGAGGTGATGTTTTGAGTTGAAATTATTTATCAATGTTAATAATTATCATACTTGAGGTATGGTGTTTTATCCTTGAAACTTGTTTCATCAAGAAGCCCAACTTTCAAGATGTTTTATAAAGTTGAATTGTCCAATTTCATGATTCTACCATTTGTTCTTGCATAAATGATTTCTAAACATTAAATTATGATCTAATTAAAATTTTATTGATTATTTAAGTGTAAATTACTTATGAACCCATGATTGGATGAACCCTACATTTTGACTATATTATGGGTTACTTGATATTGATCTTATGTTGATGAATTTTTACTTAGTTTTATGCAGTCTATTTACTAAGGTAATAATTGTAGTAAATTTATATATAAGTTGTGTTTGATTTATGAAGTTACATTTAATTAACCTATCTCATTGATTATTGTAGTTTCTATATTGAATTGTTGGCTATGGCCTTAGGTAAGGGTCCTGTGTTATCGAATTGAGGTCCTCTGTTATCGAATTGAGTAAGTTTACTTTGAATTGAAGTGTTGAGGATGATGTGGGGTTATGATTCCCTATTTCACTTATATTGATGTTTTTATATTTGAATCCTATTGTGATTTGTATGTTCAACTTATGGTGACGGTTTTATGTGTTTTACTAGCAATTGTTGTGGCCTTGTCGGCGTTACTTTATGAAATATGATGATCTTTACCTTGTTGACAACTAATTTATGTAATATGACTATTTTTGTATTTTGATTATGTGAAGCATTACAATGTCTATCTACATGTGGAGTCATATATGTATTTTTCTATTCATGTTGTCTAAGGTCACCATGTTAGACAATGTCGGTAGTGTTGTAGTTGAATCTTGGTTATTCCTACTTGGAAATATGAGTCTATGTTGATTTCATTGATGATATTATGATATTATTTAAGATGACTTGAAGATGTTATAATTGTTTCTAGGTGCTTCTAGAATGACTTGTACTATGAGTAAAAGTGAAGTATGTAGCGATTTTCTTTGTTGACTTGTGTCCCTTGATTGATACATATGGTTATGAATATGTGAGGTCTTGATTTAGGGGGTTAGAACTCTCAGTTTTAAATGTATGAATGGCATGTGACCTTAGTGGAGTAGTATAGAACTCCATATCCCATGTCTTGCTACCATGGTCGATGTCGGCTATTGCCTATTCTCATTATGTGGAATACCTATTACCATTGGATAAGTTTATGAGGTTCAGGTGGTGGTATGGGATGCAATCTAGATATTGCACAATAGGCTATGAAGGTGTTGTTTGGAGTTCCTAGGTTTTTTCCAAGACCATATCTTGAATGTCCTTTATGTGATGTATGAGTATTAATGAACAAATGAACTACTGACTTATGTTAAGAAGTAATGAACTAATAACTTAATAGTTTTGGTGTTATGTCTCATTTCTTTCCTTCCTCTTGGAGACAGTCCATGTTACCCTTTTAGGTTCTAGATTTTATCTTAATACACTGAATAAAGCATGGATTTGTTGACCTCCTATTCCTCTTCATTACTATCTACAGATGGATCATTTTTATCATATTCATCCTATATATTTATTTGAGTGTACTCATGAGATTCCTCATTTTTCTTTTGATGTTCTTGTTGTTCATCTCCAGTTACTTCTCGTTTCTCCTTCTTGTATATTTTTTTAACAACATAGCTTCTTTTTTTCCTCAGTCTATTCTTGGATTTATTGCATCTATCTTATGGAGAATCTTCTTCTTTCTAAGGACTTTTACTTCATCTCTACTTTCCTTTCTACAGATATTTTTAGTGTTTTGTTTAGTTCCTTTCGGTATAAGATGCTCACTGTCATGTTGAATGCTGCTAAGACCAGGTACTTTTAGCTCAATATATTCCCTAGCCTGTAAAAATGTCGATAAATCATTCCTTTCTATATCATGTTCCTGTAATTTTTCTTGACCCCCCTTCAATTCTCTCCTTATCTTCTCTTATTTCTTCAATATTAGTTTGATGGTACAGCGATTGGGACTGTTTTGTACCACCTGTGGGAGCACATACATTCTGTATTTTACATGTAACATGTTGTGTCTGGATTGCATGTCCAGTTATTACAGTTTTTTCATTCTTTGCTGTATTTTCTGGTTCTTGTTCTGTTTGGACAGCCTCTATCACTATCTTATTGCTATTTATCATGCTAATTCTTTTCCTTACCCTACACATGTATTTCATTTCCTTGTTAATTTTATACCTTCCTTTCGTGGTTAATAACATACCTGCCTCAATTGTTTGATCTTTAATCAAGCTTTCTTTTGTTTGAAGTTCTTTTGGTTTCCAGCCAGTTTTGGGTTGAGGTTGTGTTTGATAATGAATTTGTTTCTTCTTTTGGGTTTTCCATTGATCACCATGGTCTTGTACTTCTTTCCTTTGTCATACAATCGTTGTATCCATTCATATACTCTGCAGCAGGTGCTCTGCTACACCTGCGTTGTCACTCCCAGATTCTCTTAGTGCTTTATTTTTCGTGTTTTCGAAGTCTTTTTTTCTATAAAAATCCCTCATCCGTTAATTTTATTGAATAGTATTGTATCCCGTTCCCTTGATGCTTACAATAATGGCAATGTTCAGGTATATTTTTCACATTCTATAGTCTGTCATTACCTTTGTTCAAGTCTTCTTCATCAAAACAAAACCAAATGTGTTGAGGTCTATCTTTTGTATGATCAAGTTGGATTCTAACTCTAGTTGTACCACAGCTTGTTTTATTGATAGTTGCATTGTCTAGTTATAAAAGCTTACTAACAAGAGAAAACAAATTAGTAAGAATATCTTTATAGTAACAATTCCAAGGTAATTTGAGAAGAGATATCCAAACTGGGACTATTGGAGTTTCCTCTATTGTTCTTAATATTTGTGTCCAAGTATGAACCCTCATAGACTGCCGTTTAATATATATTCTCCTTTTAGTCCACATTATAACATAATCTAATTCATGGTCTAAATCAATGCATACATGTCTAGAGTTAAAGTGAGCAATCTTAACACCTCCAGATAATTGAGTTTGATTAAGATAATTGTCCTAATTAGCTCAACCTTAGCATGGTACTAGTAAACATGTCTATAAAAGTTTATTTACATCTATCAATACATTAAACGAAAAATTCTTCATCTTTAAAAATTACAGTTGGTAGACCTTGTTTAGTAATAATTTTAGGAGTATCAAATGTAATTGGAGCAACAATTTTTTATAAATTAAAATAGAGTCTTTCAGCATAAGATATGATCAAAGTATAAGAAGCAAGTTCTTGAACTCCATTCATTCTTTGTTGTCCATTAACCTCTCTAGCATTCCCATTTTCCTGACTATTCCTAGTCTTTTGATTATGATTATTTGTCCTAAGCATATTATTAGAAATTTGAGAGAAGTGGTTATGTTTAGGTTGAGGATTCTTAACAACATTCCCATCACCAAAAATCTTTTTCCCTAGATTCTGATTTTACACAAAATTACCAAATCTTTGCACAATTTTAATAGGTTATTTTAAAGGCAATGCAACTGTAAATATTAACAGTATGTATATTTACTTTACCAAATTGCAATTCTCTAACATGCGTACTGCTAGTATCAACATTAAAATTAGAAATATCAGCAATTTTAGGTGAAACCTCCCCTATGTGTGGCTAATTTATAATCTCTTTGATTGTTCTAGAATCACGGTGTTCATCAGGTTTGGACAATACACTTTTGCCAATTTCCAACATCGACTTTACTATATTCTTTATATTCTTGCTACCATTTTATGATACATCTTGAGTCTGCTGATTAAGATTTGTATTCATAATATCGTGTGAAGTAGGAATATTAAGTATTACCATAGAATTAGTATCTGCATTGCTGGGAATATTTTCTTGATTCCTAACTTCCCCAAAAATGATCGAATCTCTGGCGCCTTCACCTGAGATGGTTAGAATTATATACCTACTTCTAATTGCTTCAAATTTTTAATCTCTCGTTCGCCATGGTCTAACGAATAAACCTAGTCCTTGAATTCATTTGTACTTTATCATATCTAACTGAGATTGAACTTTCCAATCAAGTGATTCCCTTGCAATAGGATCTAAATTTGCAATTGTAGATCTCTCTAGTGGGCCAGTGGATATTGTTGATTTCTTGATAGAGGCTGATTCACGAGTTGTAGAAATTAATTCATCAATCGGAGTAACTAGAATCCTACAAAAAATTACCATTTGCATAATTCTTCATGCCCAGTTCCATTTCTTTTTACAAATCGTGACAAGGATCTCATCTTCATGTTGCAAATTCGAAACATTAGTTGATGACTCTCTGGATATACCTATTATGGGTGGATTAGTATTTCATGGTGTCCTCGATTTTCCTAGTGTTCGTCGTTTCTCCACCGACGACATCATTAGATTCATTGAATAAACTGTAGTTTCAGCAAAGAGAGAGATCTAGAGAAAGAATTTGTAATCTGTTTATCTTTTGGTATTTTTTTGTATTTTACACTTAATGTTAGGGTTTAGGGTTAAACTGTACTTTTTTAGGTTTTAGGATTTATGATTTAGCATTTGAGGTTTGATATATATGGTTTAGTGTTTAATGTTTGGTATTTGTTATTTTGGGATTTAGTATTTGGAGTTTAGGATTAGGGTTAGGGTTAGGGTTAGATTTTAGTGTTTAGTGTTTTTTTAGGTTGTAGAGTTTGGGATTTCATATATGTTGTTTAATATCAATGGTTTAGTGTTTTTAATGTTTTGGTATTAGTATTTTGGGTTTAGGGTTTAGGGTTAGGGTATGGGATTAAGGTTAGGGCTAAGTTTTAGTTTTTTTTTATATAGGTTTTCGGGTCAGCATTTTGGATTTATGGTTCAATATCTTTGTAATAGTGTATAATATTTGGGTTTTGGTATTTTTTTTTAATTAAGAACCCTTGGAATCGTAGGAGTTGAGCAACATCGCAGGCCTTAACATAAATAAAAAGCAAAAGTACAAAAAGGGGGACATAAACCTTATCTCCAACATACGTTCAAGAGTTGGTAGACTCGTCAGTTTTCTCAGTAGGTTCTCCAACCCTTCCCTATTACAAAAGAACATAAGTTCTAAGCCTATGAGAGGACTCCTCTCAGTACAATGTAACTATGATGACATAAATAAGGGAGACTATCCCGTTACAAGAAAAGTAAAACTAACATAATTAAGAATAGGCAACAACTCTCTATAGAGGATGCTTGATTCTTCTAAGCCTCTTTCTTATGAAATTTGTCATTCCCAACTTTTCAAGAATGATAACCCCCATTTACAATAAGTGGTAGTTGAAGGATGGTGTAAAAATGCTTAATGATATTTGACTTGTGACTTATTTTGGAATGGAAATCTGTTGTACAGTTTTCTTCTCTGAATACATGATCAGACTAAAATCTTTTCAGTTGATTAATGATATTGAGAAATTCCTTGATCATCTTCTTGATTATCCATGGTGGAGTGATAGTTTGATTGATCCATTTCATCAATATTTCTGAGTCAAATTCAAGAATAATTTTTCTGTAACCATACTGGACATACCATATACCATGAGTTGCAGCCTGAGTTTCTGCCTGATTGTTTATTCCCAATCAAAGAGGAATTGCAAACGCATAAATCATATTCCATAATCCTTCCCACAAAATTCGTCCCCTACCAATTTTTCATGGGTCTTGGAGAGCACTACCATATGTGTTCAATTTAAGTATGTTTTTGGGAGGTTTCAGCCATGTTATCTCCCAAATACTGTCTTTATGCGTGCATGTTTCCACCATTTTGATCAATTGTGCACAATTATGCAACCAATGGATGTGGGGCTATTGAGTATGAAGTAGCATCTTGATGTCTTTGTGTATTAGAAAACTAACTCTGGATACACTTGATTATTTACTCCCCATACTTTTTTAAAAATCTATTCTTCTACAGATTCCATCAAATAATTAAGGGGATAGCCTGATGCACCATTTTCATAACCTCATTCTTGTTCTCCAAGATCCCCCAGCTTAACATTATCTGTTTCAGAGGAATGTTCCTGTGAACAAGTCAAAAGAATGCACTAATTTTTTTCCAAACATAGTTCAAAAAAAACCTAATATATCAATATGATGAATGTCATCAATTCCAGGTGTACTACAAACGGAAAAGTGAATCGGATTCTCTCCAAAGGTTCTAATCTTGTCGTTAGTATGAAGTTTATCTCTAAGTGCAATTCAGACTAAAAAAAATGACCTTGAATGGAATATATTTTTGCCAAATGAAGGAATTGAGATTGGTTGTGATTCCCTTCTTCCCAATCAATTCCTAGGTAGATGAGCGGGTAAACATCCAATTCTCAGTGGCTTTCAAGATTGCTTCATCTCTCACACCAACTTGATAGTGAAAAAGTGTCCAAAGTAATAGGGATCAGATAAGAAGGGATATTTTGTCTGAAGATAGGTTCATTCCATTGGCCAGCAATAAAGAAAAAGGATATAGGGGTGTTGTTAAGGCTGTTGATCTCAGTGTGATTCTAAGATAGAGGACTCTCCCCTCTCCAGTTATCTCATCAAAAGGAACTATTCCCATTATTGCATCTCCATTGAATTTGTTCCTCTATAGACTGCTTGTTTATCATCATAAAGTTCCAAATTAGAGATTTGCCAATGCAAAAAAATTTTGCAACTGGATTAGCTCTTTGGAAGTATTTTGCCTTCATAAACTAACCCCACAAAGATATATTAGTGAGGAAGTTCCAGAGTTGTTTATATTAATTAGAGATGCATACATCTTTTAGTCATTTTATTCCAATTCCTCCCTCTTCTAAAGGTATACTATAGTTATTCCAAGAGACCAAATGGTATTTCTTCCTTTTATTATCCCACCCCCAAAAGAAGTCAGCCATAGCCCTCTTCATAATGTTGATAGTAATCTTGGGAGGCGAAGTAGCTGACATAGTGTGAATGGGAATAGAATGTAGAACTTGTTTCACCATTGTTTCATTCCCTCAAGAACTTAGATTTCCTAACTACCACCCAGAAATCTTTTTAGTAACCTTTAACACAAGATTCATGTAGTAGATGATTCTCTACCCACCAATCAGAAGGGGGCATCAAAGATAATTAATAGTGCTAATATTTTTAGTAAAACCAATAATCTCAGCAATTCAGTCAATTGTACCTAGAGGATTATTTTTAGGAACCATAAAATGTCTCTTGTCTTTTTTATGAGTTTATAAGAAACTGACTCATAAGTATTAAGAACTTTTATAATTAACTAGAGGGTTGCTCTTGGTAGTTGAATGGAATATAATGATGTTATCCGCAAAACATAAATGGTTGCTTTGAGGACCTCTAATCTGCATTTAAAAATTTTTGTGATTTAGGTAATGAAGAAGCATGTTGAGCATCCTTCAATGAACTTCATCTCCTAAAATAAATAGGGCTGGAGAAAATGGGTCACCCTGTTTAAGACCTCTCGTGGAGTGAAAGAATTCCAGTGTAGTACCATTTAGAATCATCAAATACCAGTTTTTACTCGTAATACTCCAAATAAGGTCAATAAAAATTTCTCCAAATACCATTTTTCTTAGAAGTAAAAAAATATATGACTAGGACACTCTATCATATGCCTTGGTCATATCGAGTTTAATGACTACATTGTCACGTTCCTTGTTTTTTTAATACTATGGGTAATTTCCTGAGCAAGCATAATGTTTTGAGATATGCATCTACCCTTAACAAAACATGATTGGTTGTCAGAAATAAACTGAAGAAGGATAGATGCTAGTCGGAAACATAAAATTTTTGAAATACTCTTATTCGAGAATTAACTCAAACTTATGGGTCTAAATTCTGAGATTTTATTAGGATTCTCCACTTTTGGAATTATAATCAGACATCCATAGGAAAAGAACTCAGTCATAGTGTGCCTACGAAAGAAATGTTGAATGACCTTCAACACATCTTCTTCAATAATCTCCCAACAATTCCTATAAAACTTTCCTCCAAATTCATCCGGACCAAGTGGAGAATTGGATTCGTAGATAAGACCACATGAGTTAGTTCCTCCATAGTTGGCATCTTTTGTAGAATAGAATTGTGTTTCTCTGTGACCATTCGGGCAATACAGTTAAAACTGTCTTCATTGTTCCTAACTTCATGACTTTAGAAAATATTCTGCAAACATTCATATTCTTCTATAGCAATACTATTATCTTCTTGTACACAAACATCATCCTCATTACAAATTTTACGAATAAATAACTTCCTTCTACCTCTTATAATAGAGTTAAAGTATGTTGAGTTAGTAAGCCATTAATTTAACCACTGTAGTTCAGTTGTTTGTTGAATAATGGAGACTTCCAATTTGAGATACTTGATATCTTGGGTATTAATAAGGTGGAGTTTTGCTCTATTTTCTTCTGAGTCGTGTTAAATAACTTGTTCCTCCGCATTTTTGATTAGTTCTTCAAATTCTGAAACAGTGGAGAAAATTTTCCCGAATTCCTTCTTGGAACAAGTACTCAAGGTAGAAGCTAATTTTTTCATTTCTGATACAGTTGCCACATTGAATCACTTGTCATCTCCTCTTGCCGCCAACTCTGAACAATATTCATAAAATTGTCATTTCATTCAAGCAATGCAAGAATTTAAAATATTTGATTCTCTGATTCGATCTCTATTCCATTTCCATAAGTAAAAGACAGTGGTCAGTGCCAACAGAAAGAAGATGGGTAATGGTGGTTTGAGTCATAAGTTAAGTCAATGATCATTGACCATGGCTCTATCAAGTATTTTCCACACCCTAGCTCCCTCAGCTCGCTAATTACACCATCTGAAGGGTTGCCCACTATATCAAATATCCATACTGATAAAGTTAAGTATCTTATACATATTATAGGGAAGCCCTCCATATTTTTCCTCCTTTGAGGTAATAACATTAAAATCACCAATATTGCACAAAGGTAAATTCATAAAAAAGAAGTGAAATAGTCTTTCCCAAAGGGGTTTCTCAAATGGTCCCTACACTTAGCATACACACAAGAAAGCATAAACTTCTCATTGTTTTCCACATATTTTACTAAACAAGTGACATATTGATCATGTATTCTCAGAATATCACATTCCATATCATTTGTCCGGAAAAGCCAAATTTTACCATTGCGATTACAAATAGCATGATCCATTGGTAATAGAAGCTTGTAATTTTTGATTTGTGAGTTGTGTGCAAATGTTTCAATACTAGAAATCATAGAAAGATTGTGCATTTTCTTGTGATTTTGAAGTCTTTCCAACGAACCTTGGGTTTTGATGCTCCTAACATTTCAATAGATTGTATTAATCATTAACAACCTTTACTGACCTTGTATGTGGCCTACTCACATCAGCAGATGTTCTTACTTCAAATGCTTTGATATGTTGCTTGACTTTTTTACGTCCACTTGGAGATAAACCTTGTTGATCTGTGAAATCTTGGATTTCATCTTGGAACTCTCTTTGGAATGTATAACCAAAGGCCTTAATCAAATAGGAACTAGTTTCATCCCCATTCTAATCATCATCATTTTCATTGAGATATTGAGTATCTACATCAAACTCATCTTCGGATTAATCACATCATAGTATGAGTTCTCATGATTTTTGCTAGTATTTTGTTGTTGCTTGTGGACCCTTGTATATCCTTAAATCTAATCAGTAGTACCCTGTATATAAGCGTCTCTTTGTTTCCTTGTCTTCAAAGCTTTTGTTTTTTTCTTACTTGGTCAGTCTTGTGATCTATTATTAGGATGCTATTTTATAGAATCTTCATCACACTAATGTTGTAGTTCTTCTTTAACATTGTGCTTATCTCTATCTTTTTGAATGTTGTTTGGATTTCATGTACCCTTTATTTCTTTTTCAAACTGTTGTGACTGGGTATTACAAGTATTTTCCGGGTGATTTACAACACCCTTAACCCCTGCATTTTCCTTGTGAATGACTAGTATCAACATGCTGCATTTGAATGTGACTTTTCTGAGACTTTTGATTGTTGGGTCTTGAAACAGTGGTAACAATGGCTCTAGAGTTATTCCTAGGGTTAGTGTGGGTTTCATGCAGAACATAAGTCAAGTTCCCCCCTTTGGTAACCCCTTCTTTCAAGTTAGTGGGTTTCTCCTAACGCCCCTCATCCATACCTCCAAAGACTTAATAATAAAAACCAGCCTCAACAGTAATAATATTGGGGAGTTGGGGTTTGGGAGCATTGAGTCAATACTTGTGATCTTGTCATTTTGGGTTCCTGTAACTTTTTTCTTTTGATTTATGTTTCCATTGTGAGTTTCTGTTACCTGTGAATCATTTTTTTACTCTTCTAATATTTGGTATTTATGGTTTTTTACAAATTTACTGGTGCACTCCTTAATATTCTCCTTCAGTGGTTGTCCCTACATATCAAGGTTAGTATAGATATTATGTGTGGGAATTGTGGATGTCATACCTGGGCTATATGGTGCCTGCTGCATATTGTCACGTGTTTCCTTATGTTTGGGTGAGACACGTCTCTAAATGTTCATGGAAGTAGGACTTTCTGGGATTTTCGTTTGCCTTCTTTTTTGAGTAGGCCATTGTTATTCATGTTCAGCTAATTTTGGGTCCAGTCTGATTCGTTGTTTATTAGCATTTTTGTGTTGCTGTTCTACAAGGTATCTATTCCCTTGTGTTTTCTCCTATTAATTCTCAATTCTTTTTTCCCCTTTTTCAGATAAATGTCTCTGTGTTTGAGAGTGAGACAAACCTTTGGATTATCATGAGTCAGGCCTTTGTTACCTCCCTTCTCTTGCTCACCCTTTGGCTTATTCTTATTTTCAGCTTCTATTTCCTTCCTTCTTTTGAAATCATCATCTCTTCTTATAACAGTGCAGTCATATTTCATATGTTCTTGATATATACAATTAATACAGTAGTCTAGAATACCTAATTATTGAACTTTTAACCATCTCTCTTTCTTGGGATTTGAGTTCTTGAACCCCAACAAAACTTGGGCTGGTCTCTCCTTGGTAAGATTAAATTAGATCTTCACCCTAAGTGTGCTGCCTTTAGTTCTTTTGGAGAATGGTGAACCAAGGTATAAAACCTTACAAACAGATTGCAGGATTGTCGTTAGAAGGACCTTGTTGTAAAATTACTAAGGGAGGCCTTGAATAGCTAGCCAAATAGGTACAATGGGGGTTTCGTCTTCAAGCTTAAAATCCAGTGTCCAAGCATGAATTCTCATTATTTGTCCTTCAATAGTAATCCTCAATTATATACAAATCATTTGATAATCAAATTCATTGTCAATCTCTATATACACATGTCTCAAATTAAAGTGCGTAATATTCACCTCCCCTAGTATGCTGAGTCGGATGGGTAAAACTTTTACTAAGTAGATCCATTATAGGCATGGTGTTGGTGAATTTACCCACAAGAGTATATAAGCATCTTACAACTAGTTTGACATAATAATCATCCTCATCCAATAGAACTGCAAGAAAAGCATGACTTGTTGTTTTTATAGGGTCATTTTGCACAATAGGAATTTCATTTTTTGACTCATTATATCTCAGACGAGCAGCGAATGACTACACAACTAAAAGGGGAAAAGAGACAGGGATATTGTCCGGTTTACCATTATGGGCTTGAACATGCTGTTGAGCAATAAGTTGTTTCTCAATGCCTTTCTTAGCATGTTGAATGTCTTGGTGGTTATTGTTCCTATGATTGTAGAGATTAGGATCATACCTTGTATAATTGTTGAAGATTTTGGGGATGTACTTATGATATTCAGTGTTGGCTTGATCATTGCCTCGCTTCGAGACTTGCTGCTCTTCTTTTCATTAGATTGTCTCCCTTGACTTGTTTCTTCCTTCCATTGCTACTGTTCAGTGATTTGAGTGTATTAAACCTCTATTTTGGAATCTCCTTTTGCATATCTTTAGTTTTATCTTGTTGATTTTTTCTTATTTAATCATTTCTTTGTTGTTGAACAATTGTAGGTTTCTCTTTAGCTGCGGCTTGTTCTGTTACATCCTGCATTTCATAAAGAAGAGGAGAAAAAGTTAGGGATATTTACTTACCTTCAATGCCAAGTGAAAATTTAGATGAAGTAGCCTCTTCAGAATTATTTTAGGATGTCTGTCTCTTAGAGGTCTGATCATGGAATATTGATGCCATCATATTCAAATTTTCCAAGTAACCCTTCAATGTGTGTAGTATATATTCTTTGTGATTTAATTACTCCCATACGAATGTTGTTTCTAGTGGCTAAGATTGAGGTTGATTAATTTCGTTTAGTGCCCTACATATTTCGAAGTGTATCTTTTTTGTAGTTCATCAAAACTTCAGTAATTTTTTTTTGTGGGTTGCTATTATTGATTCTTACATCTAAATGATTTAAAATCCCTGATAGATGAATTTTTCAAGAACGGGAAGTATTCCTTTTCTCAACATTTACACTAGTTTCAGCTATCAATGATCGAATTTCACCAAAATTCTAACCTCCGGTGATTCCACCATCCATTTCACAAAAAAATTGTGTTAGATGAACATTATGTTGTGGGGAATAATCTCCAGTATTTGAATCTTCAAGAAATTGACTCGAACAACTTTGATTTTTCCTGCAAAACTCAACGAGTCATTCGCGATTTTCTCTAAAATTTACTCACATTTTCTCTCGATTGGGAAAGTGGAATCTTATGGATTTTTGTTCATAGATAGATCGTGCTTAGGAAATTCCATTACTTCCTTTTTTCTTCCTTGAATCAACACATTTTCTTCTAGTGAAATAAAATTATATTTTCCATTCAACTCCCGCTCAGAATTTGCTATGTTTATCCCATCTTTGTTTTGAAAATTCAAATAACTCAAGCATGAATTAAGGGTCTTGTTATGATGGGTTTTTAAGATATTTCCATGGTGTTCTTTTTTGTTTTGGTCTTGTGTCCGTGGGAGTTCAAGAAGTGGTCACGCACCATCACGGTGGTGCGCGCATCTAGGCTTTTTTAATACATTAAAACAGTTCCTTTTCGCGCTTCTCTAGAGTGAGAAATTAGAGAGAGAAAAAATAGGGAAATGAGGTGCGATTATTTTGGTCTTTTGTTTTTTGGTTTAGGGTTTAGGGTTAGGGTTAGAGCTAGTGTTAGGGCTAAGTTTTTTTTATAAGAATTAGGGTTTGGGGCTTAGGATTTATGGGTCAATATCTATGGTTTAGTGTTTAATATTTGGGTTTTGACATTTTGGGCTTGGTTATTTTAATTTTTAGGGTTGGGGTTTTAGGATTAGACTTTTACATATATGGTTTAGTGTTTAATGTTTGGGTTTTTTTCTAGCTGATTTGGAATTTAGGGTTCACATTTTGGGTTAGGGTTAGATTTAGGGTTAGGGTTAAAGATAGGATTTTTGTTTTTAAGGTTTAAGGTTTTGGTGTTGAGAATTTGAGGTTTGAAATCTATGGTTTAGTATTTAATATTTAGATTTCGGTATTTTGGGCTTAGGGTTTATGGTTTATAGTTTAGGGTTAGGGTTAGGGTTAGAATTAGGTATACTGTTAGGGAAAGTGTTTAGGGTCTTCTTTTGGGTTTTAGGTTTAAGGGTTTAGGATTTAATGTTTTAAATCTATAGCTTAGTGTTTAATGTTTGCGTGTTTGTATTTTTTGCCTAGGGTATAAGGATTAGGGTTTTTGTTAGTATATAGGTTTTCTTTAGGTTTTAGGGTTTAGGTTTTTGCATTTTAGGTTATCCATGGTTTTTTGTTTATTATTTGGGTTTTGGTATATTGGGCATGCGATTTAGTCCTTAGGGTTAGGGTTATGGGTTTAGCTTTTAGGTTTTAGGGCTCGAGGTTTAGGATTTGAGATTTAATAACTATTGTTTAGTGTTTAATGGGTTTTTATATTTTTGACTTGGGATTCAAGGTTAATGTTTTAGGGTTTAAGGTTAGTGTTAGGTTTATTGTGAAGGTAAATTTTCGGCTTAGGGTTAGGGTTTAGGTTTTTTTAGGTTCAGGGTTTAAATATGTATGGTTTAGTGTTTAATGTTTATAAGTTGGTATTTTTAGTTTAGGGTTAGGTTTTAGCTTTTTTTTATGTTTTAGGGTTTGGGTTTATGTATTTGCTATTTAATAGCTTTGGTTAGTGTTTAGTGTTTGGGTTTTGTATTCTAGGATTGGGGTTTAGGGTTTAGGGTTAGCGTTAGGGTTTAGGGATTTTTTTAGGTTTTAGGGTTTAGGGTTAAAGATTTGAGGTTTAATATCTATTTATTAGTGTTTAATGTTTGGATTGGTATTTTGGTCTTTGGTTTAGGGTTTAGGGTTTAGGGTTTAGGGTTTATGGTTAAGGTAAGCTTTTAGGGTTTTTAATGTTTTATGGTTTGGGGTTAAGAATTTAATGTTTAATATTTATGGTTTCTTGGATTTTTGTATTTTGGGCTTGGTTTTTAGGGTTTTTGGGTAGTGATACAACCCGAGAGAACCTCCAAGTCGGGATGAGGCGTATTCGACCTATCGGAGGTCTTAGACAATTTCTTAGCATTCATTCATCAAAAATAAGGCATAATATTAATATTTTCATGAAATAGACAACAAGTGGAATCTCTTTTATAAAATAAAAGAAGAACATCTCAACACTTGTAATCTTAGACATGTCTTAATATCACAAGGAAACGACCCTTTACATTGAAAAGAAATCTACTAGAGTCTATGGCAAGAACTTAAAGAAAAACTTCTAAGATACTTGTCCTCGAGTCGTTGAGGACATACCCGAGACTGGAAGGTAAGAATTCAAAGCTCTTCAATGTAGCAATTAACCTCTAGTCACCACCACCTACATATTGTAGTAAAAACGTTGATAAAATGGTGTTTTTAAAATGATGCAATAAGTTTGTTGACCATGCCAAAATCATGAAAAGAGACATTTAGTGGGCCCTTAAACCACGAAGGCAATTGACGGACCATTGGTAGGATGAGAGTTGTCCTGCACCTTCATCAATTTTTTCAAAGAGGGATATTTGAGGGTCATAAGATTCCACATCTAAGTATGAGCGACGACCCCATTGACCGGGCATAGTCAGGTCAAAGGGGAGTCGTTTGGCTTATTCATTGGATACTGCCAAGGCAATGACTAGCCAACATTTGCGTCCTCCTAAAGGACCCTTTGGGTGGTCCTTGGGGATTCGTGCCAGGACATTTCAACCCTAGTTACAATCATATACATGTTAGGGACCTCTCCAATACATTTGAACATCAAAAAACACGTAAAACATTCCAAGGAACACTAGAACACAATAGCACAACCTAATGACTAACTTTTGAACGTCTTGCATGTTCTTGGACGTTTGACCTCGAAGACACTTCAAATAAATTACAAATACTTAAAATACTTTATTAACATGTTATTAACCTTTTAAGGCACATGTGTGGCTCTAGACACCTTTATTCATTTTGAGGTCCTTACAATATCCCCAACTTTGGAACATGTGTCCTCAAATGACACTAGGAACATTTTAAACACTGTTAATGACTCACTGACCCATAGACGAGCTCATAAAATTCAATACATAATAACATGCTAGTCAATGCACTAAACATACAAGGAACATGAATTTCATACTTATATGAACTCAATGCAAAACATGCTAGGCCCTTCTCATGTTCATAGGAGGAACATCCTTCTTCTTATCATGAAATGGTATTTACATTGAATTTCATTAAGAGATCATCATGTATTAACCTTTTAATCAAACATAGGCATATTCAGCATCATCAATGAAGAGGCAAATAAGAAACTCATACTAAATGCACATCGATCATAAGTAATGCATATAAAAATAAGATCATTATCTTTTAGAGATAATACCTTTAAGGTCATACTTAACATCTTCATGTTTAGTTATGTTTTAGGAGGGATGTCCTTCTCCTGAATATACCTTTATGTTATCATATTGTTCATATACAATCAATACGCAATGGTCAATTCACTTTAAGGAGAACAACTCTACTTATAACAAAGGCATGCTCATAATCCCTTCCTAATAAAGTCAAAATGGTAAATCACACCACACACATCAGAACAATAGAATGTTATTTCACATATGTTTCAATTTCTACCATGATACTAGTTTTTATAAACATGCATCAAGAATATTAGCTAGACATACCATCACTTGTCAAAAGTGAGTCGACATTCACACATAACAAGTCACAAAACTCAAATTTTTAAATAGACTCATACCTTTTTCATTTAAGGAGACTCAAATTTCCATTGTGGTGGGCAAAACACCACACTTCAAAAGTTACATTAAGCATGCTTCTTACATTATCTCATGAAGTCAAACACACAAATCAACATGAGAACATGAATTTTATAAAAAAATCCATTTTATACAATATAAGTTTTGTAAAACATGTATTACATAGTGAAATTAAGACATATCTAACATATGGGGAACATGCATCTTATACATATATGCAAGACTCCCATCATAAACAAGCTACTTGAACTCTTTAGTTTCAAACTTGAGTAAGAATAGAAGGGATATATAGGGATATCTACAACCTTTGCGACAAGGAAATGTACATACAACGACATTAAGTTGATACTATTTAAGGCAAATGTCAGAAACTAATGAATTTCGCGATATTGAAAAGCCAAATTTCATAAAAGAATGACACTTGATGTCAAATGTCATAAAAATAATGAAATTTGGTATCAAATATCGTAAATATAATGACATTTGGTCTAAAATGATACAATTATAATAACATTTATTGCCAAATGTCGTTGTTTTTAGCGACATTAAGCAAAAATGTCATATAAATGATGACATTTTTTTACTAATGTCGAATAATATAACATTTAAAAAAAAATTTATTTTAGTGACATTTAGAATAAATATAGCTTATATAGTGACATTTAATATAAAGGTCGAATATATTCCTGCATTTCCATCAAATTATCATTGATTTTAGTGACATGTTTGCTAAATGTAACTATTTTTAGTGACATTTATAAAAATGTCACTAAAATAGTGACATTTCTTGCACATTGTCGTTGTTTTTGCGACATTTAGCAAAAATGCCATTTAAATAATGAGATTTTGCTACAAACGTCGAATATAATATCATATTTATTACAAAACATCATTTGTTTTAGTGACCTTTTGAAAACATATCGCTTAAATAGTGACATTTAATATAAATGTAAAATATATTATTATATTTACATCAAAGTATCACTAAGATAATGCCATTTATAAGCAAAAAGTCATTGTTTTTTGCGATATTTAGCTAAAATGTCATTAATGACATTTGCTAAAAATGTCGAATATAATATGACATTTATGATGTAACGTCATTGGTTTTAGTGACTTTTAGAAAAATGTCACTAAAATAAATGTCATGAGATACTACGACATTTAATATAGATGTCGAATATATTATGACATTTACTGTAAAATGTCATGATTTTAGTGACATTTAAAAAAAAGTCACTAATTTTTTTGTAAATCTCATTGATTTTCGATACTTTTAGCAAAATCATTGCTAATATAGCAACATTCAGAACATATCTCGAACATATTACACTACTCTAATTTCTTTTTTTTGTGACTTCTAAATTTGAAAGAACGTAGGCATAGAGTTTCCCGATGACGTTCCATCTACTTTTGAGTAGTCAGAATACGGAGCATTTGAAAGTACTTATCTTCTGCCACAGTCACCATATATAAATTTAATCCTTACTATTTAAGTACTACAACATTTTATTTTTTTGGCCACATATGTAAAGTATGGCCTAAACTAGCGTAAAGTGTGGCCTTTTAGGAAAGGCTACACTTTTTGATTTAAGCAACACTTTTGGGTGTCACCTAAAAAGACGGAACCATTAACGTTAGGCTACACTTTTCAGGTGTTTTAAAAGTAGCTACACTTAAAAAGCGTGACCAATAAGGTACAAAGGTCACACATTGTTGCATATCATTCACAACACTTTACTTTAATAATACTAGACTTTCAAGCATGGCCTTTGTTTTATTATTTTTCATACCTTAAAAGAGTAGCCTTTTTTACCTCTACTATAACAACACCTTCATGTGAAACCTTTTCTTATGTTCATGCTACAATTATAATTAATAAGCCAAAAATTGACGTCCATGTAGCCACAACTTTTTTGTGTGAAAATGTTGTTAAGAATTTCTATAGCCATAATTTCTACTTGAAAAATAATATAATTTTAATTTATATAAATAATGGGAAGTTGCCCAGCCCAATGAGTAGGTATCGAATAATGTTTACAACATTAATAATGAGTTGTGTCGAAGTTTTCTTCATAGAGTTCAGCAAATGGAAAATACTTCTTCAAGAAGATGAAGGTTTAAATATAGGGACAACACCAAAAATTATTAAAATGTCATCATATGTGAAAATTGACATGTTGCAGCTTTCATATTCTTGTGAGAGCAAGAACTCCCATGTTTCCAGCAGCCGAGAGTAATTTAATGCAAAAGTAGAGGTTCCTATACAAGCTAGGTATATAAAAGTGTACTGCATAAATATGAGTGACAAGTACAACCTCAACATAACGATGTAATTATCTTTGGAAAAACAAAACATAGGTAGAGAAATAATAGTCCAAAAAAACATGAATATGACTGAAAACAAAGTCACAATTGACTCACATACGAACTACAAATGTCTACAAGAATACATAATGAAGAACACTTTTAACAAATTAATGGGAGGCCCAATATACCTATTATTAATATAACGTAGAAGAGAACTCCAAAATAATAAAATTTAGAATGAGCGGTATCACGGATTGTCACTCAACCACATGGAATAAGGACTTATATTTACCTAATAACCTACATACATGATCAATGTGTCCCAAAATAAATTGATACATCAGTACAAAATAATGTATTGATAATGTAAAAAAAGAATGACTAAGACGGTATCACGGATTGTCAAATGGAAATACATATAATGTTTAAGACAATATAACCATGCTTAGTTGCTCAAGAATATATGAATAGCTGATCTGATATCATAAAGAACTATAAATATTTGAGTCAAAAGTCAAATTTAACCACAAAGTACTCACCTTCTCATGTGGTAGGCCTTAAACCATAACTAATGAATAGTTAAGTGATGAAGCAATACTAGTGGGCGAGTTAAAGAGATGTCTAGCAAGTCTCAGAGGATACCTAAATAACAGTACAACGTGGCAAGGAGTAACCAAGGTATCAATATAAAATTTAAGGTATACTAGAAGGTAACAAGAGTACAAGTACAAGTATATACAAAAACCATAGTTTGCTAGAACATAAATAGCCCTACCACAAATTGAAGAGCCCAAATCGTAGACTAAACAATGCCTCAAATACCTTAGCTTACACGCAGTAAATACAACCTTTAACACACAAATATATTTCTTTGTAATTTCCAATAGCTTCATCATTTAGATATGGATCTATATTAACATATAAAGTAATCGCAGGTTGTGCAAAATACACTCTATCCTCTAAATAAAACATCTGAGCAGCCCACCCTCTATTGTTCTAACTTAATTTTGAATCTGATCAGCCCACCCTCTATTGTTCTAACTTTATTTTGAATCGCTACAGATTAGAAAAGACTTCATCAACTTCATGAAAAGTGTAGATATATTTATTGGGGTTACAACGAGTCCAGAACACTGCAAAATATGTTTTGCACATAAAGTTAAGACACAAGGCATATGCATAAATGATCTAATCAACATGTAGTATCAACAATGTTCCATGGTCATCATTATAAATCATATATTATCATAACATAAACATATATGAAAACCTCCTCCTAAGACTCCCCTCAAGGCTAACTAGTGAAATGCTTAGGTACAGTCCCTTACCCCTACCTGGACTAACCTAGACCCCTTATGTTATCCAAGTTAGATTTCAAGTCCTTTAATTTGTTTTACCTTTTGAGAACATCTTGAATTACCTGACATATACCATATGAGCTAGTATCGAATCTGGTGTCACAAAACCCTACACCGAAAGAAGGCGAACTACTTACCATGGTATTACCAAAACATGAAACGTAGAAAATACGTGGATCCACTAGCTAGTATTCTTATGGGGGAAACATAAATCAAGAACTAGGAGATTTAGTTGAGACCCTTTTTATGCCCCATGCATTATAGTCTCCAATCTCAAGAGTTGTGTAGTGTTCCTACCTTCAATATGTGAAATGGGATACTCCTCAATCTAGTTAACTCGGTGCTAAGCCAGTCCTTTTTTAAAATGGCTTTAAGACTTTTATTATCAATTATAAATTCATTTAGGCCATAGGGTCTACCCCTTGTATAATCATTATCATCAATATCTCAATATGAATTTTATGAGTATAAGTCCTTTCATCACAATTCATATAAGTGAGGTTAAGACGTTAGCATTTCATAGCATATGTAGACACATTTTTGTTTTCACCATCATTATATCAAAAACACCTTAATAAACCACACAACATAGTCAAGAAATTTTAATTCAAAATCATAAAACCCTATAATCCTAGTATAACTCATACTCAAATGAAACATCATGACTTACAACAATTAATCACAATTGGAAGTACAGATAAAGATTCTATGACTTACCAAGTCTTCCTCGTAATCTATCATCAAGGTCTTACCATAAACCCATAGCTCCACTCATCTTGGGGAGTAATGTCATCACACAATTATAACCAGTAAGATAAAAAGGCCAATTTCATCTTTATAACAAAATTCATCTTTAGATCACAACTTGAGACAAGATATATAGGCTAATTTAACCTTTACAATTCATTACATAGATTACATCTCAAAAACTACACTGATAGGACTATAATTCATCTTAAATTACTCATAATATCACCATTGGATAGTAATCTAATAGACAAACAACTCAATTGAATTATCACAATACAACATAGGTCAAGATGACTAACTAGGGTTAGGGATGGAGGATCATATTCTTCAATTTAGAACTAAATATCTACAATTACCATTAAAAGTTGAATTATATTTTATTATAACTAATATAAACTAAACAAATCATTAACACCTCAGTGCATAACTTCAATTTTTTAATTAAATAAAACCCATAAGAAAAGTCAACTTTTGAAATCTATTTTGGAAGAAACCCTTTGAGGAAAGAGTCTCAAAGGTGAATTGAACCCATACCTTAACGTTTGTCAACAATTGTATAGTGAATTTATCCCTTTCAAGAGCCCATACCCTAATCCTCGCTAGTATTTAATGGTGGGTTCATATAGAGAGAGAAATAAGAGAGAAAGAAGATAATTTATTTTAGAGTTGTCTTTAGATTAATGAGAATTGATGGTATTTATAGTGGGACTTAATTAAATCAATTAGTCTACCTTTAATACCCAAATAACCCCCAAACCACTAAATTAATTAAATAAGAACAACTTAAATTAGGGAAAAACTCACACTCACATATGAAAACCCGATTGACGGGCCGTTTGTAATTCAACAAAAATCCCCCACCCCCTCAGTCCTACACTCCGTCGTCTTTCTCAGAGACTGTGTAGTCAAGGTTCTTCCTCTAATTGTCTAAGTGTGGGACAAGAGTGGCCTCGACGCCCCATCAATCCACTCACGGATCGTAACCTGCACCTCTAAACTCCGTCGATAATTTCAGAGGTTGTGCGGGTGAAGGGAACTTCTCCTCCAGCATAATTGTGGGATGATAGTGGCATCAACTTCTATCCCGTCGATGAGCATTGCCAGGCAATGTTGCATAAAAATATAGGGTTCCTCCTCAAGGACACCTAGTAGGTCCTTGGGGAGTCATACCCGAACGTTTCAACCATGAAATAACTGAAAAAACTATTAGCTACCTTTCCACAAATTTTCATACATTTTCGACGTTTTGGACATTATCATCCCTCTAAACCAACATTCCGAATGTCATGGACATTCTTAGACGTTTTGGATGTTATACCTCCTAAATGTCCTATATTCATTTAAAATGGACTTAGAAAAAGTACTTAGACCTTATTAAACATTAAGCTTAACAATGTGCCTTTGGTTTTAAAGGTGTTACATATGGGCACTATCTACTCATTGCACGAAGTAGACATTCCGAAAGGGAAGTCTCTGGTGTGTTATTTATTGTTCTTCTAATGTCTTGTCATTTAATGGTGGATTATTCTCCCAAGGTGAGTAAGATAAAAAAGGGTAGTCTTGAGGATCATCTTGGTGTGCATTGAAGGAGGCATATGCGCAATTCCTTTTTGTCTTACCTTGGTGAGTCTTCGGATAACATTTGTAGGGAAATTCCTATGCAAATAAGTTCACTTCCTCATTGGAAATACATTGGAAGTGGACTACCTTGGATTCATTTTCGTTCACTATATAGGTCAAATGAAATTATTGTAATTCTAGTTACTGTACGATAAATTGCATCCTTTGGGTTAAAATTATGAAAATTATCCTCTAAGTGTTAAATGATGTTTCTTATATTGTTTTACTTCTATATTCATGAATGTTTTACTTAATTGGATTGAAAATATGTTTTTACTAAAATGTCCCTTTGTCAATGATTTTGCATATGCCATACTTAGTACATTATTTGTGCTAACCTCATACTTTTCTGTACTATATAATTATAAGTTGGATGCTTTTTGGAAGATTTGAAGTTGAAGCTTAGGAATTCTACTCTCTCAAGATTTGATATGTTCTCATATATTAGAGGACATAGTTTATGGTTTTGTTAGTTTTAATATAAAGACTCATTATGTATTTTTCTTTTAATGTAGAGGCGTGTGTCCCTACGATGTTATATCATGTCATTAAGTTTAACTGTGATGATTAGATTATCTAAGTATTTCTGAATGATTTCCTTCTTATTAACTTATTCGTGAAAAGTGTTAATTCTGCACTACTTTTCATGTCTTATGTAATGAACGATAGTTAAAGGTCTTGTACAGGAGCCCAAACGGTCAACAATGCCCGGTCATGACCCAAGGGTTCTCCCTAGCTTCTAGGGGGTGTTTTTGGGTCATGAACGACTTGGTATCAGAGCATAAGGTTAGGGGAATTAGTTTAGTGTCTAAAAGTCTCACAAGTCACGTCTTGTTGTATCTTGGTAATTGCTGTGAGTCGGGACACATCCATGGGCAAGAGGCTATAGGAGGTAGATGTTTCCATTTATTATCTATTCTAATGTCGTTCCCTAGAGTTAAGTCATATAAGCTATATTTTCTCAAACTATTATCATTGTGCTTATAGGAAATGAATACGAGGAGATCAACCGGTAGAAAGGAGGAGGGAGGTGTTTCCAATGAGAGGATTCCTCCCAGTGATGAACAAGTTCCTATTGTTAGCCTAGAGAAAGAAAATGAAGTGGTTCCCCTTCAAGAACCTCAAGTGCCTCCAGAACCTCAAGAGCCTCAGGTGACTGAAGTGCCTCCTATGCCTCAAGATCATTTTGTTGAACGAGATATGACTAATGCAAAGTTGAGGGTTGACCTAATAAACCTGACCCAAATCATGATGACTCAATCTCATGTCATTAATAATCCCGTTGTTGATCAATCCAATAAATCAGTTGGACCCCAACCTAATTCTAGTACTACCATTTTTCGAATTCGGGGTTTAATGAGGATGAACCCTCATACTTTTCTTGGAATTAAGGCGGATGAAGATCTAGAAAGTTTCAATTGATGAAGTTTTCAATGTGGATGATGTTATGGGTGTGACCCCTAGGGAGAAAGCGGAGTTAGCCAAATACCAACTCAAAGATGTGTTTCAAGTGTGGTTTGAGACATGGAGAAGTTAGATATATTAGAAAGAGGTCCGGTTGATAGGGAGGAATTCAAAGAGGCATTCCTAGATAGTTTATTTCCTCTAGAATTAATGGAAAAGAAGGTGGTTGAATTCGTGAACCCTCATTAAGGGGGAATGAGTGTGCAAGAGTATTTTCTTAAATTCACCCAACACTCTAAGTATGCCCCAACCATGGTAGTAACCCCTAGAGATATGATGAACAAATATGTGATTGGTGTAGAAATAGTGTTGTATGACAATGCTTTTGAATAACATCGATATTTTTAGGATAATGGTGTAAGCATAAAAAATTAAGGATTAAAAAACTAGGGAGATAAGGAAAGAGTGTAAGAGGCCTATATTAGATGATTATAGTCACCAAAAACCTAAGAGGATGTTCTATCACCATGATTCATCCTTCAAAAACAAGGATTGGGATCCAAACCAACATTCCCAAGGTGTTGGCCACAGTTTTTAGAGTACTAGGTGTGCTACTTGTGGAAAACAACTTGTGGGTAGGTGTTTTGCTAGTACACATGATTGTTTTAGTTGTGGTATGAAAGTACAAAATAAGAGAGACTGCCATAGCATCAAAGCAATAGGCAAAGAGCTCAATCAAGCTTCCCTAGATCCTAATGCTCAAAAGAAGAACGTTGCATATGGGATGAGAGTTAAGAAGGATAACTAATCTGTAGTTAATAGTCCTTTTAAGGCTTGTCTCTATATGATTGTTGTTTTTACGTTATCAAATGAGTTAATATAGTTGTATACTTCATATGATCATGTCATCATGATGAATTACTCAAAAAAATGGATTTTCGATAAAAAAAAATGCATGCTTAATAGTGAATAGAGTAATTGCTCACTGTAATTTTTTTGCATTTCGAAAAAAAAATTCCTTGTCTTGATTGTAGTTTCAAAGTGTTAAAAAGAGTTGTATATGAGCATGTTTTACATTGGAGAAGTTAGATCCTCCATAAAAGAAGGATAACAATGACTTTTAAATTTGTGAAGTGTTACAAAATTTTCCAATGCTGCTAGTGTGTGAAAATGTGAAATGGTGCTCAATGATAGATAATGATTTTATTTTGTGTGTGTTGATCATCATTGTAATGTTTTATGTGTTTCTAATTAAGTCCTTGATGGTCTTGATTTTTTAGTTTCATTGAAGGACAAATGTTATTCCAAGTGGGGAGAATGTAACGCCCTAAAATGAACTAAGGTGAACAAAATCCTCATGAGTGTTTCTTGACTTAATTTTAAGTTAAAAATGATTCAAATTAGTGTTCTTAATCATTGTGTAAAGTTTCATTATGTTTTTAGGTCAAAATACCAAGAACGTCCATGACGTTTTAAAGGTGTGTCTCACAAAGTGTTTGTGTGTCTTCCTGTGTTTGATAGAGTTGTACGTGTTTATTTTGTTTGACATTAGTGTGGGATGTTCCTAAGACAAGGACGACTATCTTTAGGGGTTTAACGTCTAGTTACGACCCCGCCTAGGACCCACGAGTGTCCATAAAGAGGACCCTACCTTTTGGCAAGAAATTGCAAAAAATAGTGACCAAACGATGACCCAAGGGATGGTTCATTGGTGAACCAACGGTTCGTCAACCATGGACGTTGATTGACCCTGGAAGTATATCTAAGACTTTTCATGGTAGAGTTCCAGTCCCAATCGACGGACCCCATCAATGGGGCATCGATTGGGAGACGGTTTTTTAGTGATGGGGCGTAGGTGGACACTCTAAAAGTTGTTAAGAGGTTGCCTTGGCTTGGGGTGTTTGGTAAATTCACTTCAAGTATTTATACACCTAGGAGATTATTATTAGGGTTTATTAGGCATATCGAAGTGTTTCTAACCCTAAGACCTAATTTCCTAAAAACCAAAACCCCTCTCATGGTAGAGTTGCAGTACCAATTAAATGTAACATGAGAATTGTGATTTTATTGTATATAAACTTAATAGAGATGAAATGATAAATCTATGTAGATAGAAAACGCTTTAAAGAAAGTACATCCCATTCATCTCAAAGTCCACCCCTAAACCTATAAATCTTCCTCAAGATCTTCCTTTTTATGTCACAACTACTCTATCTTTGCTCTTAATATTGTTTTTCTAACTAAGGATTTTACCTATTCTGATTTTTCACATAAAAGTTTAATGAATGGGAAAAACACCAAGCCTACAGAGCTATGCAACAAGCAAGGTTGGGTTCCAGCTTAGGTGGACCTGATGAATTTGATGATGGTATGGTTCCTCCTTTTTCACACTGTTATTCATAAATTATTAATACTTTTGGAGTTAAAGTTCATTATATTTTTGTTTTTGAACTTGTAGTTGGTTTTAAACTGGGAAATTGTTCGTCCATTTGTGGATGTATGGGTATTGCTCTAGAGATTTTCTCAAGTCTATTTTTATATATTTTTATTCCAGAGTGCACTTTGTGGTTAGTTGCGTAAAATTATGTGCTTCAAGTTAGTTGGTGCAGTAGAGTATGTTATCTGTAGGAAATGTTTTTATTGGGAAGTATTTTACTTTGGAAAATCATTTTAAAAAGTGTGTAGTTGGGTTAGAAGTTGGTGACATACTTTGGAGAATATTTTTGGACATGAAGGTTGAGTAGTTGAGAACAATGCGAACATTTTCCACATTTTAGTTAAAATATTTATTTTCTTTGGAGAGAGTATCTTCCCTGGTTCAACCTAACAAAACATTAACAATGTGTGGTAAAATCATTTAAACCAACACAATGTGAAAAATGCAATTGGATGTATTTGATTAAACTTCATTATGGTTTATGATAAGAAACCTAATTATTTCTTTATTTTTTAAGACAATTAAATTCTAATTAATTTTTGAGTTGTCTTCACTTTATTTTTCTATGTTTGGTTTTGGTACTTACATTTTTTGTCAATCTTTTTCTTAGATTTTATATATTGATGTGGAAGCCTTCTTTCAATTTGCGTCTTAGGTTCAACGGACTGAACCTACATATTTGTACAATCATTAAAATATGGGTTAGTAGAACCACTTGTACTCAGTATGGATATATGCACATAACCCATTTGAAATCATACTTAAAATGACATTTAGTTCAAAATCATGTTATGTAACTTTCAAAAGCATTTATGCACAATTAAGAACATATAAAAGCCATTATACATAACATTACTAAAGACAAGTCAATATTTAATACAAGACCAATACAATCACAAAGTCCAGTCAACATGAATATTATAAACATAAGATAATATCAACATGAATGACATCATATGAAGATGTTATAAGTATAAAAACTCCAACATAATATCCTAGCCGCATTTCACGTACAAGAGTTCATAACATCACATCATACAAGTCCCTTACTCACAACCCCTACCCAAGCCTGCAAGTGCAATGCTTATGTGAAACCCATAACCCCACAATCCAGTAAACCCAGTAAAGGACCATAAGCAAAGTTCACATTGCATATCGTTTATCATGCTTAGATTTTATATGTCATTTAGATTGTTTATTTTTCATGCTAAACCCTATTCCCTTTTATTATTTTATTATTTATTTATGTGTTGGCATGATTGTTTATGTATTTAATTATTTCTTTATATAAGTGTCAATGTGTTATTTGTTTCAACCTAAATAGTAATTAATTTTGCTTTGATAACTCGCATTCCGCTAATGCTTCCCCCAATTAGGACCCTCCTCCTTACTTTTATTTGTTCTCGTAGTGGTGTGTGATTGTACATCTCACAAAAACTCAAATTAACTTCAAATACCCTTTGCTAGAGAGATGAATGGGGCAAGGTTGATGCGGATAGTTTTACTAACATAGAACCACGTGCCTTCTCGCATAGAATTTCTTTTAAGTCTTTGTCAAGCCAAATATTAGAAGTTCTAGTTATGTCATACATGTTGCATAAGCCTTAGTTGGATTGACCCTTGGTGTCAATCTACATATTTAGTATCCCCTCTATCATCTAAAGTGTCCCCAACACCCTTTAGGCAAATTACATAATTATGTGTAGATGTGGTTATTATAGTTAAATAAAGTCAAATTATGTGAAAATTGAGTTTAAAATTTTACTCTAACTTAACTCCAATGTTGCGAAATAATCTTGATTTAATTACTGTACATCAATTATGTGTTGTCTTAGGCATACCTATAAATCAACGAGGTTCCTTGCATTTTTCTGCCGTTTTTAAACCTTTGTGTTTGTCCTTATGATTTTATATTATATTACTAACTTCTTCTCTTTATTTTTTTCATTTTTTTATAGTTTTTCCCCTCGTTAAAGTTGATTCGTGTTTATCACTCTCGATCTAAAGAGTCTTGTATTTCCTCTAATAAGTCTAATCACTTGTATAAGGTTTATTGGAGAATCAAAATGGTGTTAGTGATACAATAAGGACTAGTGCTCAAAAAAAGGATTTAGAAAATTTAAGGGAAGGGAATACACCTAAAAATAATGAGGTGATATCAAGATTGGAATAAAAGATTTTAGAAATGCAAGAACAATTATCTCATGCTCTCAATTCAAAGGTGTTTTTTTAAGGTCCACACCATTGTTAACCTCAATCCATGCTCACAAATCTTTAATTTATCTCATCCTATAAAATAACTCAAACGACTTTCCTTTTCAAAACAACCACCATCTAAATCATGACCATCCACCACCATATCAGTATGATACATCCAATAAAATCTTTTCTGCTCCACCAAATACCTCATATTCTCATACCACTTTACATGCCCGTGATATACCTCAAACTTCCATTACCCATGCTTTTTATATTCCTACTTTTGAACACACATATTAAATTCCATTTATGTCGATTCTCCTGTCCATCAACATTGTAAATTCAGATCTTTTGTCAAAAGGATAAAATTGATACAAGCTATGACAAAAAAGTTGGAGAAGTTGAATGCACGAATGAAACATATTGAGGATAATAAGGAGATAGAATGGTTGAGTTTTGAGGACTTAATCATACATAGTGATTTAGAATTACCTGAGGGATACAAACCACCTAAGTTTGAGATGTTCAACGGAAATGGATATATAAAGGAACATCTAAAAATATAATGTGACAAGCTGGTTCAGTTGGAAAAAATTAAAAGTTCACATGAAATTGTTCGTTCTGAGCCTTACTAATGAGGCCTTGTCATGATATATCAATAAAGATTTCAAGAAATGGTTGACGTGTATTGATATGGACATCAATTTCAATAAAAAGTTTTAATTTGATGTTGAGATTGAAACTAATTAGTTTTAAATTCTAAATTTAAAGAGGAAACCTACAAAATCATTTTGAGAATATGCTATAAGGTGGAGGTTTGAAGTTGCTTGTATCCGACCCCCGGTGGATGAATCACATATGAAATAAATTTTTATATGCTCCTAAGAGCCACAATATAATGATAGGATGATAGTCATAAAGGGGTGTAAGATTGACGACATCATCAAGTTAGGTGTGAAGATTCAAGAAGGTTTTAAGGATTGCACAATAACAGATTTAAAGGCTCTAAATGCTAGTAGTAAGTATTCTTAATATGATGGGAATAGTGAAATAATGAGATGATAAAGAAATTAATGTTGTGTTGACAACACATGAGTAAAAATATCCTATATAAAACACATCCCCCTCCACTCCGTTACCAAGCACCTTCATATCCCATAAATCCTCAACCTATATTTCAAAGGGCTCATATATTTAAAAGGCTGCAAGCACGTTGATGACCCTCTTAATTATTATAATCCCAAGATAAGCGGTAGAAAAATCCACCAAAGCCGCATATCACTTTGGCTGAGCTAATAGTCCAATTGTATGAGAGACTTAGTGTTGAAGTCTTTACTACTCCTATTCCTAAAATTTTGATGAGTACACGCGCAAAATGGCTTGGTGATACTAAAATGTGTGTCTATCATTCAGGGATGAAAGGGAATAATACAGATGAATGTCAAACTTTTAAAGATCAAATTCAAATATTGATGATACCAAAGTGATGCATATCAAATATCCAAAGGAATGAATAACAATTTATTGATATTGATGAAGATGGTGTCATGATGTTTCTTTGTCTCAAGATTCTCTAGCATTTGGATAAGTACTCGAAGTTTTATAAATTTTGCACAGATTATATGTACCTCGAACGAGATGATGATTAATTTATATTTCATATGTATTGGAACTACGTGCGACCTGATTCCATTTTTAAAAGGGATATGTAGGGGATCCTATGGAGCTCACACTTATTATTAATAAAAATTTCATATTCCCCATTCTCAATCACAAACAGGGGAAAAAGTTTTGAGAGGACACTAAAAGTTCTATTTGGAGAAATATTTTCTACATATAGAGGTTTTCAAGACATGAATTAGGCAACATTTTGATGTTTTGAAGTGACCTCAAAAATTCCATCATAATTTGCAAAGATGTAAGGGAGAATACTGAGTCGTAAATAGGGAATTTTTTTTGAGAGATCGTTCAAAAATTCATCAAAAGTTTGATCCAAATTATTAAAAATGGAGTTCAAGTTAGGAATTACATGTATAAGTTTCTCCAAACTATTACTATCCTTTGAAAAATGTGCTCTACCTTTTTATGGAATTCCCGACACTTAGCATGAATTTTGGGAAGTTGATTGGTCAAGTTCTACCATTCAAGAAGTGCCCGAAGCTACGAATGGTTCTCTGGAAGTTGGAGGATTAAGCTCCACCATTCAAGAAGCTTTCCAATGCAAAGCATGGATATTTTAATGTTGATTGTTCAAGGATCTACCATCCAAGATGTGCTTGAGTCAAAGCATTCTTCTTTGTATGTTGAATGATCAAGCTCCACCATTCACAAAGTTACGCAAAAGCTAAGCATGGATCTTTGGAAGTAGATTTGTCATAATCAACCATCAGAGAAGTGCCAATGACTAAGTTAGATTCTCTGGATGTTTTTAGATTAAAATTTACCATTCAAGAATCTACTTAATACTAAGTGTTGTTCTATGGAAGTTTATCAGTGAAACTTCACCTTTTAAGAAGCTACCCAAAGTTGAACATGGATCTTTTGAAGTTGATTGGTCAAAATCTACCATGAAAGAATAAAACTAAGACTAAGCTTGGTCCTTTGGAGTTTTATTGGTCAAACCACAATCGTCAAGAAGTTTCCCAAGGCTGAGCATATATGTAAGGAAATTGATTGTAACCCAAAGCTAAGAACTGTCGAATAGGAGTAAAATTATAAGACCCCCAAAATGAGATAAGGTGTCTAGAGACTCAAATGTGACTAGAAGATTTTTAGAATGTTAATTATGTGTTTCAAAGCATTTATGAATTATTACAATTCATTTGGAACTCAAAACATCCAAGACGTTAAAAAGTTAGCTTTTCAGACGTGCATGTGTGTCTATGTATGTCTTGACATGTTATATGTGTTCTTTTTTGTTCAACATGATGTGAAGGTCTTTAAAATAGTAAGTAGTATATCTGCGTTTGAAATGTTTGGGTATGACTCCACAAGTTCCCCAATAAAGGTCCTCAAGCAGGATCCAAGGTCTGTAGAGACACTACCTTGGCAGTGTCTACCTACAATTCTCATTCGACGGCCAGTAGGTTTAACTATTACCCATTGATGGTGAGTCATCAATTTTAACTTTTCAAGGAGAAATACCAGCCAAATTATAGCCTACGACCACTAAAGGCTAGTCGATGGCCTAAGGAGCATTGTTTTATGATCGTCGATGCTGGATCTGTCAACTTCCATGCACATTGTTTCATTTATGGGGTGAATGGGAAATTCACCCCATGTCCTTAACTGACCGTAAATGGTTTATATGGTTAGTATTGGATATATTATGTTTGGTAAAACGTGATAGCCCCATTCCCGATCCATAATTCAAATTAGATTCTTCCCTCTAAAAAAGAAATCTCTCTAGAAACCTCCATTGTAGATGAAGCTCAAGAACACCTTGGAGCTTTGATTCCCATGGGTTCTTCATCATTTTAAGTGGTTTTATTCAATAATGAGGTATGATGATACTTCATCTCTAGTTAAAATTTCATCCAGAAAGTTTCTTTCAATGTTTTCAAAGAGAATTCATGATCAAACTTCTTCTTGTTCAATCTATCCGTGGGTTCTTTCTCAAATTGATTTAAAAATCATAATGTTAATGAATTGATAATAAGATAAATATTTTAATGTGATTTTCAATGTAACTCCATGTAGAACCCGTGATCTCTCTCAAACTCAATTTAGCCTATGTATGGGCTTTGTAATCTTGATCTTATTTAGATCGAATTGCTATTCAATTATGTTAAAATGATTATACCTACTGCCTAGTATGTGTATTAATAGTGAATTTTTAATGAGTGATCCATGTGGATAAGGTTTGAAGGTTTGAATAAGATTAGCCAATATTTAGTATCTTGTGATCTTGCTGTTAGAATGATTTTTATGAGATTCAATTATGATGAATTGTCTTAGATACTTCCTACAATGTAATGTTATGATAAATTAGGTGTAACTGATCCAATGTGAATAGTTAAAATCGAATTTGTAAGGATTGATCTAGGTTCTTCATTCCAATAGATTGATAATATAATGTACATGATGGGAAATCAATTCTAGGGTAGATGAAGTATTATTTTGTTTAGGTTTTTATATCTTTATCTACTTCCCTAAATGTATATTTTTGAATAATTTTAATTGATGATCAAGGCAAAGGAAATTGGTGAGTGAACTATGTCTCTATACTATCTATTGAATTGGGGGTGTAGTATATTTGTAAGTAGCATGATCTTGTAGTAGTTAATCCATGGTTTTATTTATGTTTAAGAACATTTATCTACGGCCCTATACTTTAATTTTTGATGAAAATGCAGCATCGACCAATGATTATCAAAGGTTGAGGAATTGGTAAGATGGCCTACTTTCTTTACTTTTCTATAGTGTTGTTGATAGAGTTGGCCTTGGTTGCCATTGTGTTGTATGGTCCACTTACGGTGGAAGTTTTTAATTCTTTTAAATATATATATGTGTTGATTATGGCCTTTAAAGAAAATTGATGTTATATGAGTGTGTAGTTATGATGATCACACTATGTTAAGCCTATTCCTAGTTTCATACTCTAGATATCATCTAGGTTGTATTGCTAATGTTATTAAAATGTTAATGGTTATGAATAGGTGATGCCTTTGATGAAGTAATGATGATGAATAACCCCCCACCTACATACACCAACATGAGTGTGGGATTATCTATGGTTAGGAGTTTTGAGTGTAAGTATTGAAGTTATATTGTCTCCTATGCTATTATGTGTGTTCTAGTCTATCCTTGGTTGTGCTTTGTTATCCCAAGAGGGTTTATCACTCAATGTGTTGTTGATAGACATTAGGTGAACATGTTGACCAATGTACACACACTAACACTACTTGCATGCTTACAAGTAGTTAAGGTTCATGGTGTCGAATGATCGGTTATTCTCATATGCACTTGTATCTACTACTATGCATGTATGGTATATGTCTATAAATCATGTTAAGTATTTCCTTAAATAGGATGACTTGATAGTTTTACTAGTATGGAATAGTGTATGGGACTTTGCCTTTGCATTGTGCATGTGCCTTGATAGGATAGTTCCTAGGTTTGGTTTTCTATGTACGTGAATGGTAAAAGGACCGCTCACATATATCTATACACACACATGTATGATGATCTTGTCTATATAAGGGGCCTTGGAAGGTGTACTCATATGTACCCTAAACTATATGGTGCTTTACATATGTTATGTCCATGCGAAATGACTTCTAACGTTATTTAGGTTCATTAACTGTTATCTATGACAAGTAAGCTAAGAATATGAGGATTTAACTCTAATAAGTCTTATTTTATAAAGTCATGTTAATAAATATATTTCAATAATGGGTACTTATCTTAGCACCAAGTGAACTTGAAGATGAGGTGTGTCCTTTCCCGTTGTAGGAAGGTAGGTTCATTATAGTCCTAACGAGGTGGTTATCTTCGTACACTAAAGGGCTTAGAGTGATATTTCCATAAGTGGATAACTTGAATGCCACCATAGGCATAAAGAGGGTCTCCTAATATGCCTCCAAGTTCCATAAACTATGCTTGGCCCATGATCTACCAAGTGATATCACTTAGTATGCTAGCATGTGTTACTGTTATAACTTTACTAGGTAGAGCACCTTCCCTAGGTGTAAGTCTCTACAACACATAATTCCATGTAACACCCATGGTGTTAATGTCGGTTAAGTTAATGTTTACCTAAAGTAAAATGGACAATGGAAATAAAGAACTAGAGCCTTACTAAGATAACCTAAGGGATGTTTCTTACTGTGGTGGGGGTATGACACTTAACCTATGCATTGCACAAGTAACTCTTGAAGAGATTTCTAGACAGGTGTTCTAATGTATGTGTATATGTTTATGTCTTTACACATGACATTGTAGTCTTGTTTACTTGTTTTGATGATATGCATGGTATAATTACTTGTATCATATGCCCTACAAATATTATAACGTAGAGAAAAGTAAAGAAAATAATGTAACTTAGATGCTCTCAAAAGAGTAAGCAAATGTAGTCTTCTCTTCTGATCTATGCACTTATATGTTGATGCTTTATTTCATTTCAGCCCTTGTATTACATATGCGATATTGTGTTACATATTCAGTTTATTTTTTCGTACTCACGTCTCTCACTGGGGACACAACATTTTATGCTGCAGGCACAAACACTCTAGCTAGTAGACCTCCCCAGTAGGAGCATACGACACTCAAATACTTTTGGTGAGCTCTAGGTTGATTTGGAGATTTACTAAATGCTTGGTAAATTTATTTTGGTAAACATTATGTTAATGAATTGATGATTAGCACTGATTTAAATATAATTTTCGATCCAATTCCATGTTGAACCCATTATCTCTTTGATGCTTGATTTACCCTATATATGGGCTTTGTGATCTTGATCTTATGTAAATTGAATTGTGATTCGGTTATGTTAAAATTCTTATACCTATTGCCTAATATGTTTATTGATGGTAAATTGTTGATGAGTGATGCATGTGGATCAACGTTTGAAGGTTTAAATATAATTAGCCTATATTTAGTATTTTGTGATCTTGATGCTAGAATGATTTTAATGAGATTCAATTATGATTAATTGTCTTATCTACTTCCTACAATGTAATGTGATGATAAATTAGTTGTAATTGATCCAATTTGAATAGATACAATCGAATTGGTAATAATTGATCTAGGTTCTTCTAGACTAATGATTGTTAATGTATTGTACATTATGTGATATTAATTCAAGGGTAGATGAAGTATGATTTAGTTAAGGGTGTTAAATCTCCATACATGTATATTATTGATCAATTTAGATTGATGTTCAAGGCAAGGAATATTGCTGAATGATCTATGTCTCTCTAATTTCTAATGAATTGGAGATGTAGTGGACTTGTGAGTAGTACAATCTTGAAATAGCTTATGCATTATTTTAATTATGTTAAAATACATTAGATATTTCCCTATACTTGAATTTTGTATGAATATAGAGCATTGATCAATGATGATCAAAGGTTGAGGAATCGGTAAGATCGTCTCCAACCTTTACTTTTCTATAGTATGGTGGATAAAATTTGACTTGGATGATATTGTGTAGTATGGTTCACTTAGGGAGGCGGTGTTTAATTCTTTCCAATATATATACGAGTTTATTATGTCCTTTAAGTAAAATTGATGTTATACAAGTGTTTTATTATGAATACACTATGTGAAGCCTACGCCTAGTTTCCTATGCTAGCTAAGATCTATGTTTTATTGCTAATGTTATGAGCATGAGAATGGTTATGTTAGTTTTATGTATAGGTTCTACCTTTTATGAAGTAATAATGATGCATCACCCCTTACCTACATACCCCTACATGAATGTGTAATTAGCTATGGATAGGAGTTTTTAATGTAATTGTTGAAGTAATATTGTCTCCTATGCTATTATGTATTGTGTGGTCTATGGTTGGTTGTAGATTGTGGTCATACACTCAAATTTCATGCATTATTACAAGTAGTAAAGGTTCATGGTGTCTAATAAAAGGTTATGCTCATATGCACTTGTGTCTAATACTATGCATGTAAGGTATATGTCTATGAAACATGTTATGTATTCCGTTAACTAGGATGACTTGATTAGTGTACTAGTGTTTACAAGGGTATGGAACCTTGTCTATGAATTGAACATGTGTGCCTTGACTGGATTGTTCCTAGGTTTGTTTTTCTATGTACATGAATGTTTATACGTTCTTATGTTAACGTATGATCATGTGTGGTATAAATGTGTTTAGTGAAAGGATTTCTCAGATATATCTATATGCACACTCACATGTATGATGATCTAGTCAATAGAAGGGCCTAGAAAGGTGTCCTCAAGTGTACGCAAAACTAGATTGTGCTTTACATATGCTATGTCCGTGTGAAAGGACTTCTCACATGATTTATGATGATGAACTCTCATCTATAACCTATATGCCAAGAATATGAGGGGTTAACTCTCCTAAGCCTCATTTTATAAAGTTATGTTAAGAATGACATTTCAATAAAGGGAAATTATCTTAGAACCGAGTAAACATGAAAATGAGGGTTGTCCCTTCCCATTGTTGGAAGGTAAGTTCACCATAGTCCTCACAAGGTGGTTAGCCTCATAGCCCCAAGAGCTTAGAGTGATATTTACATGAGTGAATATCTACAATTCCTCCATAGGCATAAAGATAGTTTCCATATATGCCTCCAAGTTCAATAACCTAAGATTTCCCCATAAGATCTAGCAAGTTATATCACGTAGTATGATAGCATATGTTAGTGTTATACCTTTGCTAGATAGAAAACCTTCCCTTGGTGTAAGGATCTACAACACCAAATTCCATTTGGCACCCATGGTCTTAGTTTCTTTTAAGGCTATTGTTTCCATAAAGTAAAATGGACAATGGAAGTAAAGAAATTGACCCTAACTATGATAACCTAAGGGGATTTTCTTAGTGTAGGTTGGGGGTGAGACTTTATCTACGCATTAAACAAGTTACTCTTGAAAAGAGTTCTAGGAAGGTGTTCTAATGTATGTGTATATGTTTATGTCGTTATGCATTACATTGTAGTATTTTCTTTTTGTTGTGATGATATGCATGGTATGAGTCCAAATGTGTCTATATGATGTGTACTTTTCCTATGTACATATTATTTGTCTTAATGACTATAGGATGAAGGTCTGTCTTGGCATTATTGAAGTTGTCTATGTTGGCTTACTGATGTATGAAGTTAATTGTATGTTTATGGTTTCTTGATAAGTTTACTTAGTATGTGTGAGGTTATAGGGCTTCACATGTACATTGCACTACAACAAATAGATTAACGTCATGAGTAAGGTCTTATAATATCCCATCAGAAGTTAAGTTATCATACGTGCAAGTACGTTATGATTCATTGTAATGATATTGTAAGACTTGACTAAAATGTGTCTTGTGATATGTTAACTTCTATGAATGTATGTGATTTATTAGAGAGGATAATGTATGAGTGCTTAGTGGCCTTAATGTTATACATTGCACTAGGTATCACACGAGGGTTTCTTGGGAAGTCAAGGAAAATAAGAAAGAGGTGCCTATTGTAACTGTGTTAAGCATACTGTAAATGATATATAGTTTGTGTAAAGATATCCTAAATGTCATTAAAATGCTATGTGACGTTATATGATGCATGACCATTGAATATGCCTATATGAATTATGTGAATTGAAATAATGCTACTGTGCCAAAGTTTTATAAGGTTTCATAAAAGACATGATGCCCGCTTTCAATTTAGATATCCCTTTTTGATGCATGTTTTTGCATGGTTTCCATACTTAGTGCATTCTTATACTAACACCATTCTTCTGTACCTTTTTACTGTTCTGGATGCCCAAAGGAAGTCTTTAATTGTGAGGATTTTGATATGTGATTCCCAAGCTCAAGGAAAGGAATCCTTAAGTTCAAGGATTTCCTATGTCATTGTTCTAAGTACAGTCTTGTAATAGCTTAGTTATCATTTATGTTGAAATGGCCGTGTCCCTATTATACTCTAACTATGATTGAGTCTATCATGGAAAAAAGAGACTAGAGTCTTTTATTAGGTACACACACACACACACACACACACATATATATATATATATATATATATATTGGAAGTGATGTTCTAGCGTATAAATTTTCCTTTTAATTTACCTGTGAAAGAACGATGAATGATAACTATAAGCTTGTATAAGACCTCAAAGAGGTCAAGTACGCCATTTTAATTCTAGGGAGTGCTCCCCGGTCTTGACATAAACAATATTTTTTTGGATTGCATGGGCTAAGTGTTGTCCTCTCAAACAGATATGATTTCTTAACTTGTCTCATCTTAACTTTTTTATCTTATGTTTATAATTATTTATATTTATGAACTAACCATTTTATCTAGAAGCTATAGTATGTAAGATCTAAAAACGAATTTCATCCTCATACAACCGTACACTTCAAATTCAATTAATTCAATCTTCTAGCACATCCATTCAAAACTCGTATCATTATCTCATCTTTGCGAACTTAGTTCATTTCTAAATGTAGAAAAATACATGACCTGATTCTCGTATAATCTAAGATACATAGACGGCTTAATACCAAAGACTCAATCATACCCCTTTGCAACTCTACATCGCTTTAGTTGATCATAGTGACATCTCTCAACGGTCGGACAAAATCAGCTACTAAGTTAATGTTGTTTGCCCGAAAGTTCATTCTTTATTCCCGATCAACCAAGAGGCAGCTGTTGACACCCAATTTCTATCCACCTTTAACAATTTTTAGGATTACTATTACATTAAATAAATATTTTAAAATTTATTTCAAGTTTGAGTTTTAGATGATTTTGCATAAAACTATATATTTTAGTATGTTTAGTTTATAAAATTATTTTAAATAATATTAGAATATTTTTTAAAAATAATTATTTTATTCAAATGGTTAAAAATTTAAGTGGTTTTTATTATATAAAAAATTTATAATGTTTGTAGTATTTTAATTGGCTAGTAAATTTTTTAATTTTCCTCAAAATTATTTAAATATTATCCCATTCTATTCTACTTTCATTAAATTTTAACCACTACAATTCAAATTTCATTTCAATTATAGCCACCCTTTTCATTTCCATTTTTGCCAATTTTATTGCAATTTTGGCCATTCCATAGGCCAATCAAATTTGATTTTAAAACTTCATCTTTTAATCTCATCCCTCCATTTAAATAATTAAATCCTAGATCAAATTCTAGACCCTCATCTCTTCTAAAATCAATGGTCTAAATTTAGTCTACCTATTTTAACCTAAAAATACCCCAACCCCAATTCTAATTCTGATTCTCTATCTGCTTCCTCCCTCACCCCTCTATCTAGCCGCCTCTGTCTCTTCTCCAAATAAGTATGATGCCCCCTCTCTTCTCTCCTCTCTCCGCTTCCCTCTTCTCCTCTCTTCTCCCTTGACCTATATCCTCTTGTTCTCTTTTCCTCCGAGCTGTGAGAAACTCAACTGTCGAGCTGCCAGTTGACTAGCAGCTGCAAAGAGCCTGAAGCGGGCGTGAAAACTAGTATGTCTGACCAGTGAGGACCACCACGAAGCATCAATGGCACAAGTCGATGGCTTCTCTGATGATAAAAACAAACAAAAGTATCTCTAGTAGCAATCGACAAAATAGAACCATCAGCAGGTCGATGATACAACCACAACGATACATCTCCAAATACACAGCATCTTCCTAACCAGCCCCCTCTCTTTTTCGGCAAGAAGTAGTGTCAAATTTTGGTAAAATCTTCAAATTTTAGCTAAGGATCCGGCCAGGTATGTCCTTTAAATACTCTCATGTGTTGTGCCAACTGGTTGATACCTTTTATTGCTTGAAATACCTTGATAAATTTCTACTTGCTCATATAAAGTTTGTTTTAAATAAATTGTTATCCATTTGTTTTAGTGATATTATCTGCTCAAGGTTTACACGTTCCACTGCTCTTCTCGAGATTAATATTAAGATCTCATAATTGTCTTTGATTTTCCTATTATTGGTTTATTAGTCCTGTTAATCTTTATATTTAACCAATCGATTATAATCGACATCTTAAACAAAACTAGTTCATTTAGAAGAAACTTGCACAACTAATTGATATGATCATTGGACTCGGTATATTATTGCATAATATTTTTTTAATGATCCACAAGTACACCTTAGAATTTAGAGCATTCTTGAGTAGCCACACGGAAAATGGGACCTCAAGAAGTCTTACTAAAACCACTCATATGATTCATTGCACAATAAAATATTGTAAAATGACAAAGAATTTAAAATTTTCTTCACACACGAAGAACTCTTTGCATAATCAATACGCAAGAGGATGACTTTCATTTAAAACATTATACCTTTACAACAACTTATTGAACCATCTAAACATTGGAGTATACAATACTTTAGATTAAGCCCATAGAAGGCATAAAATATAGACTATGACATAAGGAAACATGTGGATATTGTCCTCGAATCTATGAGGACATGAGGATTAACCAATACTTCATCTTCAACTCTTAGAAACGTATCATTCTCAATCACTTTAACAACCCTAAAAATGAATAGGATAAATACGTATAGAACCAGACCTCAAAATCCTTACTACGACCAAGTCAATTTACTTGGCGAGTTAGTTGATCTTGCAAATGTTGGGACCAATCATGTGAGGCTCTCGAAAACAAAGATTTAACTGAAAGAGTCTTTACGGACTTAAAAGAATAAATTTTATGTTTTGAAAGTCCAGGGGCTAAATTGCCTTTTCCAGGCTAACGGTAATATTGTAATTACGCTGAGGAATTAATAAATAAATTAATAATTTAAATAAAAATGAATTCGGGTTGGGGCGACCCAAAGTGACCCATTTTCGCTTATAGTGTGCCATTCGGGTACGAGCCGCACTAGAAGAAATGAATGAATGATTTAATCAGCAATTAAAATCTGATTAATTAAGGGTAAAATGGTCCTTTAATGTATTAGTTGAAATAAATAAAATTTATATTAATTTAAATAAATCATATTTTGACTAAGTCTTGAATTAAGACTCCTAATCATATGCGAACACTCTCCTAATAATGTTTATAACCTCCCCACGTTTAAAAAAGAAAAACCCCCTGTTCTCTGTGCCAATTAACGTAAAAAAGAAACTTTGAAAAAAATTCTTCACACTTGAAGAACACACAAAAGAATCTAAGAAAGCAAGTTAATCAATAACATTTAGGCAAGGGAGATTTCCGTCGAGTTGGTTGTGAAACTTTAGGTGAATTGGGCGTGGTTTGGAGAAAATTTTGTGCAGCAACTTCATGCTTGAACAACGTGAAAAGGTATGGGTTTCTTCTCTCTTTGTACCTTTCCCAAAAGGCCCCTTACGATTAAAACTTTCCACTTCGAAACTAAGGTTGTTCAAATTTTTATGTCCTTGTCCCTAGCTCCTAAATGAATTCATAGGATTGGAGTGTTGTGCTGGCAGATTTAGTCATGAATGATGTGTTTATATTAAATGTAAATATTTTTATGTTAGAGAAATTATGCAGATGATAATCAAAGTGTGATGAAAAAAAAGTGGTGTGTGTGTGTGTGCAAGTTTGCATTGTGCTTGGCAACTATTTTGGGGTCGTTTAAGACATTTATTTCTTGAGTATTTTATGTGTGAAATGTGTATACAATGTGATGCTCATATTAATGAAATATTGTTGGTTGACAAACAATCGTTTAGCCAAATAAACTTATTAAAGATGTGACTAAATATGAGTTGATGAAATACAAAAAATTTTCAGATTCGTGCAATCTACAATGAGGCTAAAATCTGTGTTTTAAAAAGTAAAATAAAATAAGTGAGGTCAACGAGAATTGAACCCAAATTCTCATATATTAAGAAGGCTGAAAAAGAAAAAACAACATGAAGGGCCTAAGGGGAATCGAACCCCTTAGCTACTGGTTTCGCGAGTCAACGGAAAGGAAAATGGGGATGGGGGTATTAGAACCTGGCTAACCGGAACTCGCCAAAAATAAAAAGAAATGGGGCTGGGGTGAATCGAACTCTTTAACTGGGGGAAGAATGAGGAAAATAATAAATCAAACAAATAAATAGGAGGTGTGGGAATTGAACCCACAACCTCAAGGTTTAAAAGAATAGGCAAAATTAACTAAAATATAAAGTGAGGCTATGGTAATTCGATCCCACAAACTTACTGCCACTTGACAAATTTAATTAAAATAAAGTTAGAGAAGGTGTAGGGGTTCAAACCCACCACCTCAGCGAAATTAAAATTCAAATAAGGAAGTTGTGGGGGTTCGAACCCGCAACTTTCCTATGCAAGTAAAATTAATACAAAAATACAAGAGGGTGTGGGGGTTTGATGTCACAACCTCTTGGGTTAGGTGAGAATGTACAGCATGAGGTTAATGAAAATTAGAAAGGGTTGTGGGGGTTCGAACCCACAATCCTTAAGCAAACGTAAGAGCAAAACTAAGTACACTATTATTCCATCGATGTTAATATTGGTATTTATTTTAGAGTTTTAATGTTAGAAATATTAGAAATAAAATCAATGAAAAATCTAAATCATATCTAAGTGATTCAAACCTGGATTTCCCTGCCTAATCTTCCGTATTGTTACATAGGTAATACTTGAATAAAATATCCAACAATAATGCCACCTACTTAGATCAAAAATAAAGATCTTGGCATATATATAAGATACATATGTTTTGTACTACATAATCATTGGAAAGTAAGAATCACTTAACGAACTATGAATGAAGACTCGTCGCTTGTATGTATAGAGACATAAGTCTAATATACGTTCAAAAGTAAGTGAACCTAAGATGTATGTAATCAAATGACGAACCCTAGGAGGGTTAAATACGAGTTTAAGATACACTAAGCTGAAAAGTGCATTGACATATGATAAGATGAACTACGAAATGGTGAAATGAACATTCACGTAATAAGAGGTGAGTAACTATGAAATGAAAATGTGCTAATGATAAAGAATGTGGTGACAACATGACATGAGGCTAATGTAAATGATGAGAGCAGTCTCAAATGAACCTAAATAAATGTCACTACTACGTACTCACCAATAAGAATGTAAAATAATGAATAGTCCAGTCTCTATGAACACTTAAGAGAAATTATTAAGCTTATCGCTCTTAATACTAATGATGACATGAGAATTCATCTAATGAGCTATAATGTCCTCATACAAGAAACCATTTTTCATGACATATGAGATTAATGTAATGGAACTTTATACTGAGCACCGATAGGATAGCTATGATCAGTAATGCATCCTTTTGAGGAGGGCTGAGGTTCATGTCACTTTCATGAGATGAGATAGTTCGGCATGCCGGGTATGGGTCTCCTTGTATCTCCTAGTCTTATAACCTATACTACCAATATAGGGTTCTAGCGGGGTAATCTCCCATGTACGCTATCATGTTTTGCGTAACTTTGCCTGGTGATTCCTCTCCTTTTCAGTGTGGGGGAGTCACATGATTTCATGTTGCTCCTATTATCTATGTCGGTCAAAGATAAATTTATCAATGAATGAATAAGGCCAGCCTCAAATGAAGCACATAATGAAATGAATGATACCAAAGGTGTTAGGATACGATAATCAAGAGGTGAACTAGACTCAGGTAATGACATTAGGTTATTACGGATCATTTCACAATGAACCCGATGAAAGTCTTAAACTACACCGTAGGCATAGCTGGTGTTCGCACTTCCGTATGAATTAAATGAAATTAAGTACGTATGATTGAATGAAGCAAACTCTGTGTTTTCTAATTAAGACTCCCTAGTTGAGGTCCCTTATATTGAGTCCTCATTTTGGAAAGTCTTAATGCCAAGTCCATGATTCTAACGTATCATGGCATATGAATGAATGATAAGAAAGAAGCTATGTGTTATATGTTATGTGCTATGCTATGTACTATATGAATATGTTACGTGCTGTGTACAATATGATATTTATGATGATACGTGTTACTCTCATGGAATGACCTTAGTTTTCAATTCAGTAAGTCCACTAACTTTCCTAATCTTGATTTGGCAAGTCCAGTGAGTTGACTTCAAAATATCAAGTCGTTAGGAAAGAGTTATTCTTTCTCATGCATGTCCTTGGTGTGTGCTTGCATATACCCATATTTAGTACAAGTGTGTACTGACCCTATACATCTATACTATTTTAGGTGCAGGCTCATGTAGGCGATAGAGCTACAAGATCATTGTTGCAACAATATTGGATTTCCTTGCCCAATCTTCTGTATTGATACATAAGTCATAAGTCTCGTACTACAAAATCTTAGTAATGTCAGAATCACTTAACTTACTATAAAAGAATCCCCATGTGTTGTAAGAATTGACACATAAGTCTAACATACGATCAAAAGTAAGCGAACCTAAGATGTATGTAAAAAAATAATGAACCCTAGGAGGGTTATGTATGAGGATAAGATACACTAAGTGGAAAAGTTCATTGGTATATTATTAGATGAACTATGAAATGGTGAAAAGAACATTCACGTAATAAGAGGTGGGAACTGATGAGAGCAATCTCAAATGAGCCTAAGTTAATGTCAAAAATACGTACTCACCAATGAGAGTGTAAAATAATGAAGAGAGCAGTCTCTATAAACACTCTAAAGGAAGTATTGAGCTTAACACAATTAATAATAACGATGAGAAGAGAAATCATCTAATGTGCTATGATGGCCTCATACTATAAGCCATCTTCCATTACGTATGATATGAATGTAATGGAACATTATACTAAGAACCGATAGGCTAGTTATGAGAGGTGATACCTTTTTTCAAAAAAAGTATAGGTTCACGTAACTCTCAATAGTTAAGTCTGTGTGGCATGCCGGGTATGGATAACCTTATATCTCCTAGTCTTCGAACCTATACATCCAATAAGGGGATGTAGCGGGGTGAAATTCCCATGTATGCTAGCATGATTTGGATCACTTTCGCCGCTGATTCTACCTCTTTTTGGTGTGGGGGAGACACTAGATTTCATGATGCTCATATGATCTATGACGTTTAAAGTTAAAGTTCCCAATGAATGAATGAGGGAAGCCTCAAATGAAGCACATAATGAAATGAATGATACCAATGGTGTTAGAATAAGATAATCAAGAGGTGAGATAGACTCTTGTAATGACATTAACATATTAGTGATCATTGCAAAGCAAACCCGATGAAAGTTTTAAACTACACCTAGATATAGTTGGTGTTAACATTGGCCTATGAATGAAATGAAATGAAGTATGTATGATTGAATGAAGTAGATTCTGTGTTTGCTTGTGATGACTCCCTAGTTGATTGTCCATATGTTGTGCCCTCATTTTGGAAATATCTTAATGTCAACTCCATGATTCGAAGGTCACATGGCATATGAATGAATGATATGAAAAAAGCGATGTGTTATATGTTATGTGCTATGGCGTGTACTATATGAAGATGTTACATGCTGTGTTCAATATTATATTTATGATGATGCATGTTACTCTCATGGCATAAATTTCCTAATAAAATTCAGAAAAGTCAGTAACTTTCCTAATCTCAATTTGGAAAGTCTAGCGACTTGACTTAAAAACAACATGTCGTTAGGAAAGAGCTATTCGTTCTCATTCATATCCTTGGTGTGTACTTGCATATACTCATACATAGTACAAGGGCGTAGTAACCCTATAAATCTATACTATTTAAGGTGTAGGAACAAGTGGGTGATAAAGCTACAACATCATTGTTGCAGCTATTCGGACGTCAGCATTCATCCGGAGTTTGGTAGGTCTTCATGCTTTCGAGGATGCTACTGTTTTACCTTCTAGCTTAGTTTCAGTGTTGAGGTAGTGGAGCATGTTCCACTAGCATTTCTTTCCTTTTTTGATTCAGACTTTGTATTGGTGTCATTTTTGCAATTATACAATTCATACTTATTGAACTATTTCTCTAAATGTTTATCTCTTAATGTTTGATACTTAATTATGAACGATTATGAAATGTTCAGAATGTTTAGCAAGTATGTAAAAGAACAAAAAGTTTTTTATTTTCCAATTAAAGTAACCTAGGTGAAATATGAATAACGCATGTAGGCTTGTCTGCGACCTCTGAAAGGTTAACGACACCGGTCTCATCTGGAGTCTACACTACAGTCACGACAATGGAATATCAAGACTTCCAATTCCCTACACTTTAGTCAAAAAGGGAAAATAAGGGGTTAGCACATTAGATGCACTAACTTTCGAAGCCATGCAAAAACCATCAAAAAGGGACAATTAGTAAATAACATGCTTTTCATGAATTTTGATTAAACCATCATACTGTAAGCATAAGAACAACATTTAACACCTTAGGAAAACATAAGAAATCATTTAAGCAATTATTAAAATTTTTAGGAAAACATAACAGTGAAAAATATCACTGTTACAAGGAAGTTCCTTCATTATATAGTAAAGTTATTTAACTTCATGTTGCACACTTCCTAGAATGTAAATCCCGCACTAAAAGCTAATTGAGACTCATTTAAGTAAGACAGAGAGAGACCACCCATACACCCTCTCTAGGAAAACCGAAATGATCCATAAGACCACCAATAATGAGATATACACACTTACCATACACAAAATTCATGAACATGAGATCCTCCTACCAAAGGTGATTCTAAGTCTCACTTGAGTGGGTTGTGCAACGACCACCCATACAATCCCTTACACACACACTTAAGATATCCTATAGATTACTTAAGATAAAATCATTTTTGCTTAATACAATAATATATACATGATATGACATTTTCCTTCCAAAGGCTATCAAATGAGTTACATAAGTTAATCAAGAAGATAAATCCATGATTGACCTCTTCAATATTACCTAAATAATTCATAAGACTACCTAAGGATTAGATCATGTCAAAATAATGAACCATCTTCTTAAACTACAGTCATTCTTAAGACATATCTAGATAAGGTACGAAGTGACCATTCCGATGACCCCTTCATACCTTAACTAGACAACAATTAACTACTCAATATAACTACTTATTCATTAAACATACATTATTAAATTAATTCATTACATTCATTAGTTCATTAAAGATACATTTACAGCATAAAGGACATTCAATTAATGGTCTTAGAGAAGACCTAAGTGTAAGATCCCGAAATGACATACATGAATAGAGATCTTAATATGGTTGTAATGATTGTATAAGGTACTAAAATAGTGTATAATGTTATATTGAGTCTTTTTCTATGAGTTTAGGTGCATTGGAAGTCGAAAGTCAAGGGACGACTACGACGTTCGAAGATTAAGTCACCTATGTTCCTCAGGTGTAGATTTATGTTTTCATGTATGATTCATTATGTTATAAAGTCCCTAAATCAGTTATTATGGTGTATTTTAGTAGTGTGTCTAGTTTAGTGAAGTTTGGAGGTCAAACATCGAAGAACATTTAAGACATTCAAAAGGTTTGCCTTGAAACAACCTTGGGTGTCTCTGCATCTTTCTTCGAGTTTTATGCGTTTGTTTTAGATAAAATTAGTGTGAGAGGTCCTAAATGTGTATAATAGAATGTTTGGGTTGAAAACATCTGGGAAATCAACCCCAAGGACAATCCAAGGTTCCTTGAGGAAGGATTCCATTCATTGAGCCACCACTGCCTAGACAGTCCCAAACGACGAAGGCAATCGAATCCTAGTGGGACAATCGATGACCGTTTATGGGGTGTCATAGGTGAGTAATTATGTATGTTAGAGTAGTAGAGAAAGACCAGCCTCAGTCACCAACCACAAACCAATAGGACGGTTAGTTTGTCAACGGACGAGCCGTCGATGGTCCATCCGTCTGTGAGGCTGTTTCCTGTGTAGCTTCACTGTAAGTTGAGGGGTGAAGTTGTAAATTCACCACACGTCCAAATAATATAAAGGAAGGTTCCTAAAGGGTCTTTTGAGTATTTTAAATATGTTTATAAGCCTAAACTACTTAAAAGATTTCATTCCTCAAAATTAAAATCGAAATTCCCTTTAAAATTCCTTAAAACTCCATAGGAGTCAAAACTCAAAGAAGGGTCTGAATTTTAGAATTGAGTAGATATTCTTCATCAAATTGAATATATAAATTATTTATTATGGTTTTTATTCCTTGAAACTCTATTCATCAAGGCGAACAACTTTAAATGTTATTTTCTAAAGTTTTCAAAGATGAATTGTCCAATTGGATGATCTATGCATGAGTTCTTGCATTTAATGTTCTTAAGAATTAAATATTGATTTAATTTTTATTAAATAGATTATTTTAACTTATTTAACTTTTCAACCCATATAATTGATAAACCCTTGTTTTTGACTATTTAATGGGATAAGTAATTTGTACTTAATGCTTATATATTCTAGTGTTTTCTATGGTCTATTTATTTATGTAATATTTGTATTGAATTGACATCTAGGTTGTATAATATAGATTTATATATATTTAATTGATTTAGAATTATTGAACATAATAGTTTTTATATGTAATTGTTGGTTATGGTCACAGGTAAGGGCCTTATGGTATTGAATTGAATGGTTTATCATTGGATTGAAGTTTTGAGGATCGAGTGGTGGTATGATGCCCCGATTCCATTTATTTTATGTTAATTTGACTTAAATTAAGTTATTAATAATATGGTCAAATTAATGTGGCGAAGTTATGTCCTTTACTTACAATTAATGTGGTTTTGTCGGGATTACTTTACGTAGTATAATGATTATGGCCTTCTCAGCAAATATTTGAAGTATTACGATAATTATGTGAAGTCGGATAATGTCTATCTACATGATTAGTAATGGTAAACTATATGTGTTTTTCTATTCATTTTATTTAGGATGATCATGTTCGACTATGAATATAACTTTATGTGTATAGTCTTAGGGTAGATGCATGGTTATTCCTATTTGAATATTTGAGTCTATGATGGTCGATGACTATATGGTAGTGTATAGATGACTTAAATATGATAATAGTTATTTCTATGTGATTCTAGATTGATGTGTAATATGTGTTAAATAAAGTATTTTGTGTCTTATCTTGGTTGACTTGTGTCCCTTACTTAATACATGTATGGATGTGATTATGTGATGCCATGAGTTAGGATACTAAAGCCTCTTAGTCTTGTGTGTGTGAATGACATGAGACCTTAAATGATTTTAAGAGGGTCAGTTATGTGAAACCTTTAACCTAGTGTAAGGTTATGAATGTTGAAGTCGAAAGGCGTAAAGGTATCCTTCAAGTAAAGGAATGATAGACTTAAGGATGATTGGGTGGATCAACATTATGTCAATCCATAGGAAAGTCATTATGAGCTTGTTGTCACCATTGTAATGTAGCCCTAGTGGACCTCTTTTGTAGGGTGAATGTGATTGGGTTATGAAATAGATATGTAAACTGGTTATATGAAACATTAATGTAAATTACTATATGAGAACAAAGGCTAGCACCGAGTGAGTATAGTAAGGGAAGTGGTTCTAGTTAAAGAATGAGAATAGAGTACAAAGAACGCTATTTTCCTTGACCATGTGCCTACATGGGAAGTGTCTAAGTTCTAACATTGGAATGTAGAACACCCTCATCTGAGTAGGATAGAACTCTGTATTCCATGCTTTGATATCATTGTCTATGCTGGTTACTTCCTATCTCATCATATGAGATACCTACTGGCAATAGAGAAGTTCTATGAGGTTTAGATGGTGGAATGGGACGCTATAGGCTCTGAAGGTGTTAGTCCGAGTCCCTAGGTCTTGTCAAATAGCATTACTTTAATGTCCTTATGTGATGAATGAGTATTAAATGAACTACTGAATGTAATGACTTAAAATAATAAAGTATGTTAAATGAATAAGTACTTATCTAGAGTAGTTAAGGGTTGCCTAGTGTAACATTCTAGAAAATGTACTCGTCTAGTTAAGACACTATTAAGCTCTAAAAATAGGTATTGGGTCCACATAGGCATCCCAATGCCTAATATTAAGTAATATAGGGCATCTCAGAGAATATTGGCTTAATGATGTTAGCCAATTTCAAATATACACAAGGCTGAATATTGAAATCCTAGCTTGTCTAAGAAATGTACCTGCATTGAAAACTCTAAGCCATAAATACACATAATAATTCTTAACCTAACATATGAGGTACTATATATCAAGGTGTCAAACATAGGTACCATGGCAAAAGATCATTCAAAATGATCATGTAGATGAAGTAGTACCCGAGGACATAGTAGGGATCCTTTGGATAATAACTAAACATTCCCAATGAACCATCAATAATAGTTAGTTCGGAAAAAACAAACACCATATGTGTAAGCACATGTGAAACTTGAAAAGGTGGGGGGGGGGGGAACCACGCGACTACCCTTTCTGAATTTGGTTAGGGTAGTTAAGGTAAGGCGTGCGCACGGGTCCATCTATGTGGGCCCTTGATCTCTATCAAACTCTAGACTCTAACCAACTTACCTAATTAACGAACTAACATATGATAAACAAAAGTAAACTCTCTAGTGCACCCGACAACCTAAGACTTAATCGGGTTACACTAACCTAGTAACTAGTTCAAGAAACATCTTTGTACCTAACCTAGGATGGTCCAAAAGGGTTGATTATGGTCATAATGAGTTAGTGGTACTTTATTAATTACCCAATGTCACATAATTAATTAAATTATTCACTTAATTAATTAATTAAAAATTAATGTCAATAACCCTTAGAAAAATATCATATTTGACTAACTGAAATGCTTTATTATTTTTGGTCAATCTAGGAGGGGCGTTCTTGAAATTAACTAATTACTTTATTTAATTACCTTAATTCGACTAAATTAAAGTAGTCAAGACCATCTCCTTAGACTTACAGTCACTTTCAAATACTAGAAAACTCACGACTCAAAACACTGAGCAAATGTCAGAAAAATATAATGTTTCTCTCAATTCTCTTAGGCGATTTCAGGGTATTATTTAATGTTTTCGTGCAACGTGATCTTCGTAGATTTAATTATACATAAGGTATTGGTTTTATTTCCCTAAGAGGCTTTTCAAATGCTTTATGAATTAAAGAATATCGAACCTAGGGTTGTTCCCGATAACATTATTGAACTTTCACCTCCCTAGTTATCCTTGTTTTCGATTCTAATAGTATGTAGATTTCAACTCGAAAATTTTGTTGGTATGTGGTGCTAATTGATCATTATGTGTAGGGTTATTGATTTTCTAATGTCTAACGAGGCCTATAGATTTTATTCGTTTTATTTGGGTATTAGTTACATGACTTAAAGAAAGTTGTATTGTCTAATTGTGTTCAAAAAATCAAAATGTTATAAATCATTCATGAAGTTTAGTTCACTGTTGAATGTCGACTATGTTAGAAAGATGAAATCACTATAGTATATTCATAAATTTGATTGAATTGTCTTGTTATACTCTTATGACCATTGTTTGGTGAAAATTAGGCTTATGCCTATAAATTCGGTAACAAAGTTCTAGATTAGCATAATATGCGAAAAATTAGTTTATTCCAAAAAATTCGCTTACAATGTATTTACAAAATATGATACAAAGTTGGATAATGACTATGTTGTACCAAATTATGCATGACCAATGTAACTTTAAATTCATAACTAAGGGTATGTCAATCAATGGGACAAGTCTCAACATGTCGTTTCTAAATCAACTATTTATATTAATAAGTACATTGAATAAAGTTTATAACGTTCAGAAAGAATGGTACAAAGCTACAAAATATCATTTATCAAGATAAGGTGAGTAATAAAATAATAATAATTTTAAGAATTATAAAAGTCACCGGAATGAGGTGTTAAAAGAAGTGAGACAAGTGTCACTCACACCTAGACAAATATCGTATATATTTACATAAAATGGTGTTAATAATCGTGAGATTAGTATCATTAACACCAAGATGGTAATGTAAGGTTAAATTCACATTGCATCAAGTAAATAAAGCGATGAGTAGCTATCCAAAGAGATAAGTAAACCTCATAACTAGAAGAAAGCTTCCATAATATTTGAGTTATCTTTAAAAGTTATAAAGAAAAAGAATTTGAGCAAAGCACCGATAGACTAGAAATGAGCTTGTGCAACCATATGTATGTCTCATGAGATCACGCTCCACCGAGGTGGATTAGAGTCTTAGAAAATATATTAGTCTTCGAACTATGTTTCCATCATAGTAACTAGCCTATGGGTTCCACCTAAAAGAGCTAGGTATGATACAGTTTCAGTTTGGCCGCTGAGACCACCCCTTTTAAGTGTTGGGCATACACTGGATTCCATATTTATCTCACATGATGTATGTCAGTTAAATGCTCAATAAAGTATTCAATTCACTTTAGTCGTGAAACACTTCTTTTCGGTGTGGGGCAGACACTAGACTTGGTTTCACATTAGCTGGTGAACCACCCATTTTCGGTATGGGGTAGACACTGGATTTCATGTTTAGATCACATGATCTAGCTTCACTTTGATTTGTGAACAACCCTTTTTTGATGTGGGGAAGACACTAGATTTCATGTTAGCTCAAATAATCTTAATGTTACGTAAGAAAGAAAGAAGAAGAAATGTAAGTTCAAAATGAGCTTATAATCAAGAGCCTAAGTATGTCAAATCATCTGTGCTTGATATGAATGACGTTTCAACAAGTTATTGGCTTTTGCAAAATCAAGATATATTCTCCAATATCTTCACGTTATGTAAATGACCAAATAATTGGCTTACACAAATTAAAATTGACTTAGAATGACTTCTTATATTATGCGAATAATGGGGAGTAAAACATAATGGCTTATCGATGCCCTTTAATCTCCATAATTTGAAAATGATGGAATAAGTTTCCTACACAATAAAGTGTCACGACCCAAATCGGGCTGCGACTGGCACCCACACTTACCCTCCTATGTGAGCGAACCAACCAATCTAAACCTTAACATTTCAATATAATATTAACAGAAAGTAATGCGGAAGACTTAAACTTATTAATAAAATCAATAACTATTATTATCCCCAAAATCTGGAAGTCATCATCACAAGAACATCTATCCTCAAATTACTAAAGCTAAGAGTATCTAAGAAGCTAAAAATACATAAAACCTAGTCCATGCCGGAACTTCAAGGCATCAAGACATGAAGAGGAAGATCCAGTCCAAGCTAGAAGCATTAGCTCACCCTGATATCCGGAGTAATGAAGACTGGCTAGAGTTACTGTTGAGTCGAAGATGACGGCACGTTTGCTGCACTCCACAAATAAACAAGAAGAAAACATAAAAGTAGGGGTCAGTACAAAACACGGGTACTGAGTAGATATCATCGGCCAACTCAAAATAGAAAACAGTATATATTAAGCAACATCATAAAATCAACTAATATCCTTAGCATGCAGCATTTACAGTTACCATAACTCTTGGTTACAACACCAAGCACATCGATGAGGACTCACGCCTCCTCATCATACTCGTTTGGGAATTAGGTTCATTAGATTTGAATATATTATCATCTTTCAAGATTCATTATCTTTATTCCCCTCGTGTCGGTACGTGACACCCCGCTCCTCATATACTATCCTGGTACCGGAACGTGGCACCCGATCCATATTCTATCCTGGTACCGGAACGTGGCACCCGATCCATATTCTATCCTGGTGTCGGAACGTGACACTCCGATCCTCATATTCTATCCTGGTACCGGAATGTGGCACCCGATCCTCATATTCTATCCTGGTACCGGAACGTGGCACCCGATCCTCATATTCTATCCTGGTACCGGAACGTGGCACCCGATCCTCATATACTATCCTGGTACCGGAACGTGGCACCCGATCCTCATATTCTATCCTGGTACCGGAACGTGGCACCCGATCCTCATATACTATCCTGGGACCGGAACGTGGCACACGATCCCCTAATCTCACTACTTTCGTTCATCAAGCCTTCTTTTATACCAAGGCATCATCATTAACAAAGTAGATTAGGGTTTCTTTTCAAGATTTAGGATTCAATAGTTTCATCATGCTTATTATATAACAATTTCATAATCACATTCATGCAAGCATACAATTAAGCATATAGAAGGGTTTACAATACTACCAATACATATCATTCGCTATTAAGAGTTTACTACGAATAGCATAAAAATAACCATAACCTACCTCCACCGAAGATTAGTGATCAAGCAAGCAAATTCCCCAAAGCTTGTGTTTTCTCTCTTCCTCGTTCGATCGATCCTCTCTCTTGCTCTTGTTCTTTCTATTTTCTTTATTCAAACCCTCTTTCTTTTACCCTAATTATTGTGTAATTAAGAATAAAAGATGGCAATAATAACTCATTAATTAACTTAAGGTTACCTCTTTTAACCCCCAAGTAATTAGACTTATTAGAATTAACCCAATAACTTTATAATTAAAGCAGGAATAGTCAAAACGTCCCTTAAAACGTATAAGGAAATCTGACCCAGACTGGAATTGCGCAACCTGCGACGACCCGTCGTGCCTGCGACGGTCCGTCCTGCAGGTCGTCGCAAGGCTCAAAGACTGGATTTCCACTAAAACTCTGTGACGGTCCGTCACACTTGTGACGGTCCGTCCTGCCATTCCGTTACGAAGTTCAGAGAGTCGATTTTCAGTACCCAATTTCAGATTTTCTAAGTGTTTTGAAACGAGACCCTGCGACGGTCCGTCGTGCCCATGACGGTCCGTCGTGGGGTCCGTCGCCTCAGCCTGTTTTTCCAGGAATAAAATCTGCTGCTCAAAACGACTAAACAGGTCGTTACAATAGATACCAATTTACCCATCGTTCGTCCCCGAATGATCACAAGAAGGAAAACAAGGGCGAAAAGGAGTACCTGAATCTTTAAACAGATGTGGGTATCTTTCTCGCATATCTGCCTCCTTCTCCCAAGTGGCTTCTTCAACGGGTCGATTCTTCCATTGAACTTTGATGGATGCAATCTCCCTTGATCTCAACTTGCGAATTTCTCTATCTAGAATGGCAACAGGTTCCTCCTCATAAGACAAATTCTCATCAAGCAAAACTGAATCCCAACGGATAATGTAGTTTCCGTCCCCATGGTATCTTTTCAACATCGACACATGGAATACCGGATGCACTCCGGACAGCCCTGGAGGCAAGGCTAACTCATAAGCCACCTCCCCTACTCGCTGAAGTACTTAAAATGGACCAATATACCTTGGGCTAAGTTTACCTCGCTTAACAAACCGCATCACCCCTTTCATTGGTTAAACCCTCAACAAGACTTGTTCACCCTCCATGAACTCCAAGTCTCTAACCTTTCGATCTGCATATTCCTTTTGCCTACTTTGCGCCGCTAACAACTTTTCTTGAATAGATTTCACTTTCTCTAATGAATCCCTCAAAAGGTCCGTACCCCAAGGTCTAACCTCAAATGCATCAAACCAACCAATGGGGGACCTACATCTCCTACCATACAATGCTTCAAATGGGGCCATATCAATGCTTGAGTGATAGCTATTATTGTAGGAGAACTCTGCTAAGGGTAAGAGGCTATCCCAATGGCCACCAAACTCTATCACACATGCACGAAGCATATCCTCTAACACTTGAATAGTTCGCTCAGACTGACCATCGGTCTGAGGATAAAACGCAGTACTAAGGTCCAACCTAGTACCCAATTCCGCATGCAATGTTTTCCAAAACTTAGAAGTAAACTGCGTACCTCTATCTGATATAATGGAGAGTGGAACCCCATGCAATCGCACCACTTCCGAGATGTAAAGTTTGTCTAACTTCTCTGCATTGTAAGTCACCTTGACCGGAATGAAGTGAGCAAACTTTGTTAACCTATCAACAATTACCCAAATAGAATCAAACTTTCCCGATGTCTTTGGAAGACCAACCACAAAATCCATTGCAATTCTCTCCCACTTCCATTCCGGAATGGGCATTCTCTGAAGTGTTCCTCCGGGCCTTTGGTGTTCATATTTTACTTGTTGACAGTTTGGACATTTGGAAATAAAATCCACAATATCCCGCTTCATTCTACTCCACCAAAAGTGTTGCTTTAGGTCGCGGTACATCTTTGTTGCACCCGGATGTATAGAATACCTTGAACTATGAGCCTCTGTCAAAATAGTGTTGATCAAATCATCAACTCGGGGTACACATACCCTTCCCTTGATTCTCATAACACCTTCCTCATAGATTGTCGCTTCTTTAGCCTCTCTTTTCAACACTTTATCTCGGATCTGGATCAATTTTTCATCATTAAACTGTTTTCCCTTAATCTTGTCAAGAAAATAGGATCTTGACTCCACACTAGCCAACAATCCTCCCTTATCATTTACTTCTAACCTCATCAAGTCGTTAGCCAGAGTCTGAACCTCTCTATCCAATGGACGTCTAGAAACTTGCAAGTGAGCTAGACTTCCCATGCTTCCCGCTTTTCTACTTAAAGCATCTGCCACAACGTTCGCTTTTCCCGGATGATACAAGATAGTGATATCGTAGTCCTTTAGTAACTCCATCCATCTCCTCTGTCTTATGTTCAAATCTTTCTGAGTAAAGACATACTGAAGGCTACGATGATCCGTGTAGACCTCACACTTAACCCCATATAGATAGTGTCTCCATTGCTTTAATGCAAACACTACCGCGGCCAATTCCAAATCATGAGTTGGATAGTTACGTTCATGCACTTTTAATTGTCTTGAAGCATAAGCAATCACATTCTTCTCTTGCATTAGCACTGCACCCAAACCCGAATCGGATGCATCACAATAGACAATGAAATTCTTACCTTCCACTGGCAAGGTGAGAATTGGTGCGGTAGTCAACAGAGTCTTGAGCTTCTGAAAGCTTTCCTCACACTCATCTGATCATACAAATGGAACATTCTGCTTAGTCAAGTTCGTCAATTGGGAAGCAATAGAAGAGAATCCCTTGACAAATCGGCGGTAGTAGCTAGTTAACCCAACAAAGCTCCTTATTTCTGACACATTAGTAGGTCTTACCCAATTCTTCACTGTCTCAATCTTAGAAGGATCCACCATCACTCCATCCTTAGAAACCACGTGCCCCAAGAAGGACACTGCATCTAGCCAAAACTCACACTTAGAGAACTTGGCATAAAGCTTTTTCTCCCTCAACATTTCCAATACCATTCTCAAATGCTCTTCATGTTCCTTCTTACTCTTTGAGTATACCAATATATCATCAATAAATACGATCATAAATACATCCAGATATGGCTTAAAAATCCCGTTCATCAAGCTCATGAACGCAGCAGGGGCATTCGTAAGACCAAAAGACATCACTACAAATTTGTAATGCCCATACCTAGTTCGAAAAGCAGTCTTTGGCACATCCGTTGCCCGTATTTTCAATTGATGATAACCGGATCTCAAGTCAATCTTAGAGAAGACACAAGCACCTTGTAACTGATCGAACAAGTCATCAATGCGAGGAAGAGGATACTTGTTCTTAATAGTTACCTTGTTCAACTGCCGGTAGTCTATGCACATCCGAAAACTCCCATCCTTCTTCTTTACAAACAAAACCGGAGCACCCCAAGGAGATGCACTTGGTCTAATGAAGCCTTTGCTCAACAACTCTTGAAGTTGGGCTTTTAACTCTCTTAATTCCGCGGGAGCCATTCAATACGGGGCTATAGAAATGGGGCGAGTACCCGGTTCAAGATCAATACAGAAGTCAATGTCCCTATCTGGTGGCATACCAGGAAGATCTGCAGGGAACACATCCAGAAACTCACGGACCACCGAAACTGACTCAATCGAAGGCACTTGGGTAGTGTCATCCTTGAGATGTGCCAAGAAAGCTAAACACCCTTTACTAACCATTTTCTTAGCACGAAGAAAGGAGATGATACGCACCGGACTGGAAGTGTAGTCACCCTCGCACACTAACGGATCTGTTCCAGGCTTGGCTAACGTCACCCTTTTAGCATTACAATCCAAGATCGCAAATTGCGGAGAAAGCCAAGTCATACCCAGAATTACATCAAAATCAACCATTTCTAAGATAACCAAATCTACATAAGTGTTGCTCCCCACAAAGTTCACCAAACAAGACCTATATACCTTTTCAACTACCACAGACTCACCCACCGGAGTAGAAACACGAATAGGCATATCAAGTAATTCACAATGTAAATTTAGACCATTAGCAAATGAGGAAGATACATAAGAAAATGTGGATCCAGGATCAAACAATACTGAAGCCATGCAATCACAAATCAAAAGATTACCTGTGATGACAGCATCTGATGTCTCCGCTTCAGATCTCCCAGGAAAAGCGTAGCAATGGGCCCCATTACTTGTCTGTCCGTTGCCCCTACCATGTTGTGATATAGTGGCTCCAGTTTGTCCATCACCCCGGCCGTTTTGGTGACCACCATTACCTCGACCACCGCGTCCTCCAGAATGACGGCCTCTACCATGACCACCTCTACCTCTAACATTTGGAGGTCTGTAACTCTGTTTTGGACAATATCTCTTAATATGTCCAATCTCCCCACATCCATAGCACTATCTGGGTTCTTGCATAGGTCTCTCAGAGAAGTGTTGACCGGTCGGAGGTGGACCCCCAACTACAGTCTGTAGTGAAGACTGAATGGGTCGAACTGAGTAACCTCCGGAACCCTGTCCTCTAGAGTAAGAACCATTAAACTCACCTCCCTTTCGAAACCTCTTTGATGTCGATGCCATGGTGAATTCATCTGGCTTCACTCCTTCCACCTCTACCACGAAGTCCACCACTTCTTGAAAAGATTTCGCTATAGCCGCTACCTGTAAAGCTGAAATCCGCAACTCTGATCTCAACCCCTTCACAAAACGGCGAATACGCTCTTGTGGATTGAAACATAGTTGGGTGGCATACCGGGATAATGCACGAAACTTAGCCTCGTATGCAGTAACCGACATCCTACCTTGCTCTAGACTTAAGAATTCATCTCTTTTCCTATCCCTCAAAGTCCGCGGGATATACTTCTCCATAAACAAACTAGAGAATGAAGCCCAAGTCATAGGTGGTGCCTCTGTTGGTTGACACTTATCATGTGACCGCCACCACATTTTGGCGTTCCCTTGAAACTGATAACTCACGAACTCAACACCAAACCGTTCCACTATACCCATCTTGTGTAGTAGCTCATGACAGTCAACCAGAAAATCGTAAGCATCCTCCGATTCAGCACCCTTGAAGACTGGAGGTTTCAATTTCAAGAACTTACTGAAAAGTTCGTGCTGATCATTTGTCATTATAGGCCCAGTAGTCAGACGTGGAAATGTGCCTATTTCCAATGGAACATCCATGCGGGGAGCCATAGTAGCCGCACGTTGTACCTCCGGAGCCTGAGGTGCTGGTGCAGAAAACACTGGAGGTACCTGACCCTGATCAGATAACCCGCTAAGATAAGCAAGAACCTGATTGATCATGTCTGGGGTAGGTTGGGGAGGCAATCCCTCATTCTATAATTGTTCAGTTTCCCCTTCCTCACCCTCTCTCACTACCTCTTCAGTCGGTGGAGGAGTCACTCCCCTGGTATCAGATGGGCTAGGTGCTCGTCCTCTACCTCTAGAGGACGTCCTCCCTCGACCTCTCCCACGGCCTCTTGCCGCTATTCTTCCTCTGTCTACAGCCCCAGTGGCTGGTTCAGACGCACCCTGTCCCGCCGGTGCTGGTGCTGGCGCGGTTGTTGCTCTAGTTCTAACCATCTGCGAAATAGAGTGAAGATGGTCAGATACCAATTTGTATCACCTAGATACCAATTGGACCCAAGTAATAGCACGAAAGAAAGAATGAAAGAATGGAATTTTCCTAAAGTCTTATAGCTTCTCAAAGAAAAGTAAAGGCGTCCCCCTACCGTTCCTTAAGACTCTACTAGACTCGTTCTTGTGTGATGAGACCAACTAACCTAATGCTCTGATACCAAGTTTGTCACGACCCAAATCGGGCCGCGACTGGCACCCACACTTACCCTCCTATGTGAGCGAACCAACCAATCTAAACCTTAACATTTCAATATAACATCAACAGAAAGTAATGCGGAAGACTTAAACTTATTAATAAAATCAATAACTATTATTATCCCCAAAATCTGGAAGTCATCATCACAAGAACATCTATCCTCAAATTACTAAAGCTAAGAGTATCTAAGAAGCTAAAAATACATAAAAGCTAGTCCAAGCCGGAACTTCAAGGTATCAAGACATGAAGAGGAAGATCCAGTCCAAGCTAGAAGCATTAGCTCACCCTGATATCCGGAGTAATGAAGACTGGCTAGAGTTACTGTTGAGTCGAAGATGACGGCACGTTTGCTGCACTCCACAAATAAACAAGAAGAAAATATAAAAGTAGGGGTCAGTACAAAACACGGGTACTGAGTAGATATCATCGGCCAACTCAAAATAGAAAACAGTATATATTAAGCAACATCATAAAATCAACTAATATCCTTAGCATGCAGCATTTACAGTTACCGTAACTCTTGGTTACAACACCAAGCACATCGATGAGGTCTCACGCCTCCTCATCATACTCGTTTGGGAATTAGGTTCATTACATTTGAATATATTATCATCTTTCAAGATTCATTATCTTTATTCCCCTCGTGTCGGTACGTGACACCCCGCTCGTCAGATACTATCCTGGTACCGGAACTTGGCACCCGATCCATATTCTATCCTGGTACCGGAACGTGGCACCCGATCCATATTCTATCCTTGTGTCGGAACGTGACACTCCGATCCTCATATTCTATCCTGGTACCGGAACGTGGCACCCGATCCTCATATTCTATCCTGGTACCGGAACGTGGCACCCGATCCTCATATTCTATCCTGGTACCGGAACATGGCACCCGATCCTCATATACTATCCTGGTACCGGAACGTGGCACCCGATCCTCATATTCTATCCTGGTACCGGAACGTGGCACCCGATCCTCATATACTATCCTGGTACCGGAATGTGGCACCCGATCCCCTAATCTCACTACTTTCGTTCATCAAGCCTTCTTTTATACCAAGGCATCATCATTAACAAAGTAGATTAGGGTTTCTTTTCAAGATTTAGGATTCAATAGCTTCATCATGCTTATTATATCACAATTTCATAATCACATTCATGCAAGCATACAATTAAGCATATAGAAGGGTTTACAATACTACCAATACATATTATTCGCTATTAAGAGTTTACTACGAATAGCATAATAATAACCATAACCTACCTCCACCGAAGATTAGTGATCAAGCAAGAAAATTCCCCAAAGCTTGTGTTTTCTCTCCTCCTCGTTCGATGGATCCTCTCTCTTGCTCTTGTTCTTTCTATTTTCTTTATTCAAACCCTCTTTCTTTTACCCTAATTAGTATGTAATTAAGAATAAAAGATGGCAATAATAGCCCATTAATTAACTTAAGGTTACCTCTTTTAACCCCCAAGTAATTAGACTTATTAGAATTAACCCAATAACATTATAATTAAAGCAGGAATAGTCAAAATGTCCCTTAAAACGTATAAGGAAATCCGACCCAGATTGGGATTGCGCAACCTGCGACGACCCGTCGTGCCTGCGACGGCCCGTCGTGCCTGCGACGGCCCGTCGTGCCTGCGACGGCCCGTCGTGCCTGCGACGGTCCGTCCTGCAGGTCGTCGCAAAGCTCAGAGACTGGATTTCCACTAAAACTCTGTGACGGTCCGTCCTGCCATTCCGTTACGAAGTTATGAGAGTCGATTTTCAGTGCCCAATTTCAGATTTTCTAAGTGTTTTGAAACGAGACCCTGCGACGGTCCGTCGTGCCCATGACGGTCCGTCGTGGGGTCCGTCGCCTCAGCCTGTTTTTCCAGAAATAAAATCTGCTGCTCAAAACTACTAAACAGGTCGTTACATAAAGATTGGCTTATAGAGATTTCACGCAAAACTTAATAAGAGTGGAAAGAATAACTTGTAGTAAGGGTAGCCAAAACATTTACCTAGTCTTTTGGATTACTTGCTCGATTTAACGTAGGTATGAGACTGTAATGATTCATTGCATTTGTAAGTAAGACATAGGTTTAAGGAGATCATTGAACTACACAATAATAAGAATAAAAAGAATGAAAAATAAACTAACTGTTGGGGGAAGAGATCTTAGTTTAGGCAGGAGAAAATTTCAAAATTTTCGTTCTAGTTGTTCTAAAATTATGTTCATGATTTTAAGGTATTATGTACATATAGAATATGAGTTGTGTGTTTTGAATTCATTAAAATATGTCATATTCATATAACAATTCACAAATAACGAATTTAGAAAATCTAATGACTTTACTTTCAAGAAATGGCATGTTGTTATAGGTAGACCTTTTCTTGATCATGCATAGTCCATACGTGTATATATGTATACACCCTTTCTTAGTACAAATGTGTACTTACCCTATTCTTTTACTATTTTATAGGCGCATGTAAGAGAGTAAATTGAAGACTCATTCAAATGGTTTATATTAGCGATCTCTAGAGTTTGGTAGGTCCTTTTTAGTTTGAAGATGCTACACAGATCGTTCTAGCTTAGTAATTTAGACATAGCAAGTGGATGTTGTATCTAGCGTTTCATTTCATACTTTTATTCAAATCTTATCTTTGTAGCTTTGTAATTTAGACATAGCAAGTGGATGTTGTATCTAGCGTTTCAGTTCATACTTTTATTTAAATCTTTGTTTTAAGGATGTTTGGCAAACTATTACGATATATTTATTTCTTCAATGAATTGCTTAATCGATTGTAGATGGTTTTTTAGTTTGAGCTCATTAGAATATTATTCTATATAGTAATCATATGAAGTATATGTATACTTCACTATGTTGCAAAAGTTTTAAATATTTTGCAAATAGAACTATATGATTGTGATGAAAGCTGAGGAAATGTTTGTATGCGACCTTTGAGCGGTTAACGACGCCGGTAGCATTCTAATTACCGAATCCGGGTGTGACATCTAGTTAAAGTGTGATGGGGGCATAGGATTTGTCACTTGTTATGTTACCTAGATAAGTCTTAAGAATGACTCAAGTTAGGGAAAATGGTTGAATATGTAGACACTATAATTCATAAGCATTAAGTCAATATCAATTCAATAATATTAATTTACAATGGATCTAAGAATATACAATACTCATGTGATAAATTGTTGAAAGCTTATAACCCATACAATCATAATGTATACATAAGTAAGATCGATGACAATCTACACATGAATTCATTAATATCAAAACATAATCACATAACCCATATTTTAGTCAAATTAAAAGATTTGACAAGGTCAAGGGTTCATGGATAATTTAATTGTAAAATATCAATTATACATCAATAATATCCAATCTTAAGGTTTCGAAACGTCTCATGCAAGAATCAAAGCTTAGAGTAGAAATTGGACTTTTTCATATTTTTGAAATCTTTGAAAATCATCTTTGAAATTGACTATAAGGTGATAGAAAGCTTTATATGAATAAATAACATACCTTATAAAAAAAAGCAATAATTATTAAAGGAATAAACTCCATTGAAGATCCTTCTTCAAGAGCCATCTTCACCTTGAGCTCTCATGGAGAATTTTTGAGGAACTTTGGGAGGGAATGGGTTTTGATCTACGTGCTACAGTTTGATGAGTTATATACTCTTAAAATACCTATAAACATCTAAAATGACCATCTTCCAATTTAATAATACTTGGGGTGAAATTCCCAAAACCCCCCAAGTCCTAACAAAAAGCATGCAGAATTGCAGTACCATCAACACCTTAGGATTGACGTTCCATTGGTGAGACCACTCCCTGTCGATGGGATTCATTAGATGATCATACAGCTTCTCAACCTTTAGAATACATGTCTCCATCGGTTCCACCCATCGAAGGACTGTCGTCCTATCGACCAACAGTCGATTTCCACTACCTAGTAGTGTTGAGCTTCAAGTTGGGGTCCTCCTTCTAGGAACCCTTTTGGGTCCTAGGTAGAGTCGTACCCGGACGTTAAACCTTTAAACACACATGTCTAGGGATTAGTAATATCTGCAAAAAAGTTACAACATTAAACAAGCCATGCAACATGCTAACATAAATCAAAAATCACAAGGAGGTCATCTAAAGGCTATCCTTCGAACGCCATCCTACGTTCTTGGACATTTGACATCCAATCCTTACGAAACTCAACATTCTGAGTCTAAAAACTACTATAAACCATATAAGAACCTTATAAACTCATTACTCACCCATAAGCACATAAAAACCTATAGGGCACATAGGTGACTAGTCGTTGAACGTCTTGGTCGTCCCTTGACGTTTTATTTAAAACCTAACCTAAATCCTTATACACTTCCTCAAACATCATTTTAAACCATCTTCGGATTTCAAGACTTTATGGAAGACGCATTAGGCCCTAGTTTCACTTAAGTCATTTTTGGAGGTGTTATAATTTCTTTTAGTTGTTTGTTATATAACATTAATAGTTGGAATTTTAAAGCTTACTTACAGGTTGACTAATTGATTTTCTTATTTTGAAAGTTGCAAAGTGTGTAAGTTGACCCAGCTTTTCCCTTATTTAGATGCTTAGTGATTTAAATCAATTCGTATATGGTTAATGTCCCTAATCAAATAGCTTAGCATAATTAGAATTCAAATTAATCTTTTAAAATCAACTTATTTTTATTCCCTTTAATCCAAATCTTGACTGGCTGTAAATTGAATCTTGGTAAAGTTACTACTTAATTATTCCTTTACCTTCATTAAAATTTATTAATCTCTTACTTGTTTTCATATTTGGTTTAAAATAATTTTAAAAATTCTAATTTTGGTTCTCCTTCTATTTAAGGAAAATTAATATTAGTTTTACTAATTTTATTCGTATATTTTTATTTATTGGTAAAATATTTTTAAAAAAATCTCATTTGGCTCTCTTTTATAATAAAAGGAAAATAGTATATTAATAGTTTCCTTAAAAAATATTTCATTACTTTATGTGTTTTCCCCTCTTTACTTTATAAATAGGACCCCCTCCCGTAATTACTTTTCATTCATTCACTCTCATAGATCACAAGTTCTACATTATTTATGTCTTGATACTGACTCACTTTTCTCACTTTATCCGAAAGAAGTACTCTCATAACTCATTCACTCGCTTTTTATCCAAATTTTTCTCATTACTCTCAACTCTCATATTCTACCTTGCTCATACTCTAAAATACTTTAGATATTGCTCTATATTATTGTAAAGAAATAAGAACTCTAGTTAGGTTTTGGATCGTTCTCTCTTGTTGTGTTGCTTTCGTTGATTGAAAACATTACTAATATCCTTCATTGCTGAAATATTATTCTGCTTAACCGGTTAGTTCCTTCTATTAATCTAAAATTTACATAGTTACTATTATATGTGTACCATGTGATTTATGTTATGCTTGCTATCATCTTTCAACATCTTAAACTGGCTAGACATTATTTTTAGTCCCATATAATCTCTTGCATGTTAAAGAAAAAATAATTTGGCAAACTGAAATAATTACAGTCTTTCTAATAATTTTCTGATCAATTTTTAATTAAACATTCACAAATTAATTAATTTTCTGCCACTAAATAATCATTTTCTTGCATCTACTACTAATTAAATCTGGGCCATAAATAAATTATGCATTTTAAAAATTGCCTGCACCTTTAAATAAGTTTTCTGCATTAACAATCTCCTATTGCATCATTACTAAGTTCTTGTCTACATTAATATTTTATCTGTTTATAAATAAAATTTTATGATCTGATCATTTTGGTTTTGATAAAGTCAATATTCAATCCTTTTTCAAACATTGGGTTAGACATGAAATCCTCTTAAAACCATACAATAAGCACTATCTGCTAACCAATAGTTTGAAGGAAAGTCAAGGGAATTACGAGGTCTAGTTCCTACTTATAAACTAAGCTGACATGACCTTGGGAATACCATCTACACATGATTTTAGAAAGGGATTATGCCTATTTATATGTAAATATTTATATGCTCATGTTTAAACTAAATCTATTCAATCTTATACAAAAAATATATTATAATTAATTTCTTTTATGATCGACCTCAAATTAAAGTTGATTCTATGGTGAAGGAGTGGTATTAACAATATTGTGACATTATCCCTATAAAGAAAAAAATATTTTTCTAAAAAAGGGGTTTAGGGTTTAGGTTTGAGCTACAGTTAGGTTTAGGGTGTAGGTTTTTTATGTTTTAGGTATTAGGATTTAGAATTTGAGTTTTAATATCTATGGTTTAGTGTTTAATTTTTTGTTTTTTGTATTTTTTGAATGGGGTTTTGAGTTTATGACTTACGGTTAGAGGTAACATTAAGATTAGGGTTATGTTAGGGTTAGGGTTTAGGGTTTTTTTAGATTTTAAGTTTAATGGTTTAAGATTTGAGGTTTAATATCAATGGTTTAGTGTTAAATGTTTGGTTATTTGAGTTTTGAGCGTGAGGTTTAGGGTTTAAAAGTTAGGGTTAGGGTTAGGGAGGGTTTATTTTTTTCTAAGGTTTTAGGGTTTGGGGTTTAGGGTTTGATCTTTAATATCTACAGTTTGGTGTTTCATGATTGGGCTTCGATAATTGTGGCTTGGCGTTTAGGATTTAGATATTAGGGCTAGTGTTCGGGTTTATTTTTTTTAGGTTTTAGGGTTTGGGATTTAGGATTTCGTATTTAATATTTATGGTTTAGTTCTTAATGTTGGGTTTTTTGTATATTGGGCTTGGGGTTTAGGGTTTGGGTTAGGGTTAATGTTAGGGTTTAGTGTTAGGTTTTTTTTTTGTTTTAAGGTTTTGGTTAAGGATTTGAGTTGTAATATCTATGGTTTAGTGTTTAATTTTTATGTTTTAGTATATTAGGCTTTGTGTTTAGGGTTTGAGATTTAAGGTTAGGGTTTGGAAGAGGGTTAGGGTTAGGGATAAGATTAGTTACACAGTAAGAGTTAGGGTAAGGTTTTTTTTTAATGATTTTTATGTCTTGGGGCATAAAATTTGTTCTTAAAATATATGGTTTAGTGTGTAATGTTTTAGTTTTTGTATTTTGGGGTTGGAGTTTAGGCTTTATTGTTTAGGCTTAGGGTAAGATTAGGGTTACGGTTAGGGTTAGGGTTTAAGAATTTTTCATGTATTAGGGTTTATGTTGTAGGATATGATATTTAAAATCATGCTTTCGTTTTTGATGTTACTTTTTTTGTATCGCCATCTTGGAGTTTCGGTATAGGGTTAGGTTAGTGTTAGGTGTAAGGTTCTAGGACTTTTTTAGGTTTTAGGGTTTAGCATTTAAGTTTTTATGTTTGGGTTTGGGTAAGGAATTTAGTTTTTACGATTTATGGTTAGGGTTAGGGTTATGGTTTGGGTTAAATATATGGTTTAGGGTTTTTAAGGATTTAGGTTTTGGGGTTGATGATTTGAGGTTTAAAATCTATGGCTTAGTGTTGAATGTTTGGATTTTTGTATTTTAGGCTTCATGTTTAGTGTTAGGGTTAGGGTATGGGTGTAATACCTCTAAAATGACATGGGTGCAAAAGAGCCTAATGCTTGTGTCCTTATGATTTGAAGTCCTAAAATGATTTAAAATGAGGTTAGAAGGTAGTGTCTACTGTTTCATGAAGTTTGGAGGTCAAACGCATAAGAACGTCCAACACGTTCGAAAGGTTTTCCATGAAACGACGTTATTTTCCTTAGTGTGCTTCGTCAAGTTTTACATGTTCGTTTTGGATGAATTGCTGTGAGAAGTACTAACTCGTATAAAAAAATATTTGGGTTGGAAACGTCTGGGAAAAAGTCCCCAAGGACCAACCAAGGGTCCTTGAAGAAGGAGCCATCATTAAAGCAAAAAGCTGTCAACCCAGCCCATTTTACTGAAGGAAGTCAACGCCAAGTAGGCTTGTCGATGTCACGTATGTGAGGTGCGTAGGTTGACACTTAGGCATGGGAGGTTTCCATCCATTTGGACCAGCCTTTGACCCAAGCAACGAACAAACACGACGGTCCATTGGTTAGGTGATGGTCTAAAGGTGAGGCAGGCATCTATTGTCCTGCAATTTCACAAGTTCATTGTTTAGTGAAGGGGTGAAGTGATAATTTCACCCCACATCCAAATAACTAAATGGGCGGTTCACTAATGATATGTTGGTTATTATAAATAGTTTTATATTTCCTAGATACCTAGATGAATTCATTATTCTAAATCAAAACGCAAGTTCTCTATTAAATACTCTAGAACTCCATTAGAGCCAAAATTCAAGATAGAGATTGGATTGAATATTTATTTGTTTATTCTGCATAAGTTCATAAATAAATTAATGGTCTATAATTACATTAGGTATGTCCTTCATCCTTTGATATCTCTTCTTCAAAGAGCTAATCTTCGAAGTGATTTATATAGACTTTCAAAGATGAACTTGTCCAATTTTGTAATCTATTCATGGGTTATTGCATTAAAGATTTTAAATCATTGTATATTGCTTGAATTCTTGTTAATTAGTTGATTTTAACTCAAAATAATCTATGAACCCATGTAATTCATGAAACCCTAGATTTGACTACTTTATGGGTAAATTGATTATCTCTTCGTGCAATTGAATTCTTATGTAGTTTGATTAGGATTAGTGAATTACGAAAGAATTATTCTAGAATTGTTAGTTGTCTTCTCTAAATTCATAAAGTCATGTTGAATTATGTTTTATTCATTATGTATTGTAATTATTGGGTTTATGGGGTGTGTGGAGATTGAACCCACATCCTCTTTGTTATGTGAGAACGTTAAGAGAAAATTTTAATGAAAAATAATGAGCTTGTGGGGGATTGATCCCACAATCTCCTTGTATTAAACGAGAATGAAAAGAGGGAAAAGATAGAAAATGTTATGGGGTGATAGGGATCGAACTAGGATTCCCCCAACTTGAAAAATGCAATTATCAAGTTTAACATTAGATTAAGTGTTGCTAAAGGGATTCAAAATCAGGTTCCCTTGCAAAATTCCATATTTACACATGAGTCTTACGTGATTAAATAATTAATGAATTGTTCCTATAGGTATCCAATTGAGACCTTGGCATACTTACAAGATGCATAAGTCTTGTACGACATAATCTTGGATTATATGAATTACTTAAATGAACTATGATTGAAGCCTTATGGATTATGTGTGGACTCATAAGTCCAGCATACGTTTATATAGTTGGTTAACCTAAGATATTATGTGATGAATGATGAGACCTAGAAGGGTTAGGTAAGAGTGTGAAACACACTGAAAGTCCAAGTATAGTGTCATTTGATGAAATGAACATTCACGTAAAAAAAGGGGGTAAGTAATTATAAAGGGCATGTATGCTAAGACAAATGAATGTGGTGACAATATTAAAAGAGGCTAATGTGAAATATCAGAGCAATATCAAATGAGCCTAAGTAAATGTTACCAAAATGTCCTGACCTATGAGAGTGTAAAGATTTTTAAACGTCTAGTCTATATGAACACTCTAATGAAAGTATTAATGTTAATGCATACTTAATACTAATGATGAGATGAGAAATCATGTAATGAGAAATTATTTACTCATGCTAGAAGCAAGCTTCTATGATGTAAGAGATGACTATAATGGAATTTTATACTGAGCACCGGTAGGCTAGCATTGAGTGGCGCTTCCTTCTTTCGTAAAGGTAGAGTTTTGTGTAATTCTCAGGAAATTAGACTGTTCGTCAAAACTTTAATATGGCCGGTGATTCGACCTCTTTTCGGTGTGGGTTAGACACATGATTTCATGGATCTCACATGATATATGTTGGTTAAAGTTAATGTTCCAAAAGAAAGAATGAGGTCAGCCTCATGTAATGCACACAATAATTGAACGATACCTAAGGTGTTTGGTTATGATAATCAAGAGGTGAACTAGACTTATGTATTGACACTAGTTCATTCTTAGTCATTGTACAGTGAACTTAATGAGATTATTAAACTACATCCTAGGTATAGCGGGTGTTTATACTAGCCTATGAATGAAATGAAATAAAATGCGTATGAATGAATGAGCAGACTATGTCTTTTCTAAAGAAGGGTCCCTTATTGAGACCTTATTTTGGGAAGTTTTAATGTTAAGTCCATGACTCCAAGATCTCATGGCATTTGAACAAAAGAATATAAATATGTTATGTTCTATATGCAATATGCTATGTGTTGTGTGCCATATGATATGTATAATGATGTATGTTACTCTCATGAATTACTTTCGTAATCCGATTTTTGTAAGTCCTCTGACATGACTTTCTATAACTCATATCATTAGGAGAGAGATTTTCTAAATAATGCATGTTTGTGGTTTCTACTTGCATATACTCATTCTTACTACATGTGTGTGCTGATTCCATAGAATTATCTACTTTTAGGTGCAGGTGTAGCAAGACTTCAGTGCTTAGGAGTCGATGCAGAAGTTATCCAGACGTGGAGATTTCATCCGGATTTGTTAGGCCCTCATGCTTTTCAGGATACTTGCTGGTGTATTCTAGCGTAGACTTAGGCATGAGATACTAGAGTATATTCCACTAGCGTTTCTTTCGTATTTACATTCAAACATTGTATTAGTTCCATTTTGGCCACTCTATATTTATGATTATATCTTTCATTAGATTATCTTGATTTAGATTGTTGTTGTAAACGCTTATGAGTTTACATTTATAGTATTATGCGAGATCAATGTTTTCTACTATAATGTTTAACATAACAAAATTTATTTTTTTTGGCTAAAATTAACCTAGAGAAAGTAACGATGACGTATGTTGGCTTGTATGCGACTTTTGAGAGGTCAACAATACTGGTCTCGTCAAGAGTCTAGATTCCTGTCGTGACAAAGTTGGTATAAAATCATTAGCTTTAATTCCTAGGGTAATAAGTTCACATCAACAACATTGAGTAGTTTCTAAGTCATGGTAGTGAAATGCACCCCTATCCTTAATTTGAGAATGCATGATGCGTTTGATGATGTGGAGGTGTAGACATCTTTGACATAGATGGTCAAACCATCACCATGAAGGCCCAATCTATGAAGGACCAGGCCAATAGGCAGGAGGTTCAGCGGGAGAATCCAACAGCACGTAGCATGGCAGGCAATCTATGGGACTTCACCAGAATGGATACTCTGATAATCATAGGGTCAAATAGTACAGAGGATCCACATGAGTTTATTGATTAGGTGTAGAATATTTGGGTGACCACGGGGACCACACATACTTAGATGGATGAACTGGCTTCCTATAAACTCAAGGAAGAAAAACAGTCCTTGTGCAAGATGTGGCATGATAGCCGAGCTATGGGCGTAGGTCCGATCATATGGGAGCTATTTAAGACAGCTTTTCTTGAGAAATTCTTCCCCATGTAAATGATAGAGGCTACGGTTGAGGATTTTATCAACCATAAGTAGGGCTTAATTACTATAAGGGAGTTTTGTTGAAATTTGTTAAATTGTCCAAGTATACAATTTCACTTGCGTTGAACGGCAGGGATAAGATGAGCATGTTCCTTAGTAGGATCTCACAAGAATTGGAGGAGGAGTGTCGGGCTCCGATGCTTCAGGATAGCCTAGACTTGTCTATGATGATGGTGCATGTCCAGCAGGTCAAGGACAATAGGCAGAAGAGGAATGTCTGTGAGGTCAGGAGTCTTAACCCTTCTTACTAGACAAGTTCCAACAAAGGTTGTGGCTGGAGCACTTTTGGACTTTGTGATCATCCCAAACTTAAGAAGTGTCATCAAATTTTTGGGAAATCTAACTCTCATTGGAGTGAAACACCAGGTGGAGGTAAACCCGAGCAAAAGAATGTCAATGGGGGTGATGTGCAGCGTCCCAGAAAGGAATGTGGCAAGTGTGGCTGCATTCACATTGGAAAGTGCAGACTAGGCATAAATGTCTCTATCGGTTACGGAAAGAGAGGACACATGGTCAGGTTCTATCCACAATATAGGGGTCTCGATGGAGGTAATGCTCATCCTAAGACTAATCCCAAGAATGCTACAATAGCTAAGCCTCCTAGGAGGAAAAGATTTTACGCCTTGAAGGTAAGGGAGGAGAAGGAGATGTCTACTATGTGGTCACATGTATGATGCAAGTTTTCTCAACCTTTGTTTATGCTTTACTTGATATAGGGTCTACGCTTTTTTTTGTGACTCCCGTGCTTGCTCTTACTTTTAAAACACTACCTAAGGTTTTGCATGATCCAATTGTATTTAATACTCCCTTGGGAGAAACTGTGCGAGCTAGTCTATGAGGGGATACAATTCGAATAATTCAAGTTTCTTGATATCAAACCTAAAAACTAATAAAATGATGTCCAAGGGATTGATATGTCATATTTTGAGTGTCAATGATCTAGATCATGCCTTCATTCCATAGACTATGTGCCTGTAGTGAATGATTTCCAAGATGTTTTCTCCGATGATGTGCCTTGAGTACCTCCCCCTTGAGCTATTGATTATCGTATCAACCTAGATCCCGATACCAAACATATTACTCTCTACATATTGGCTCCAGCTGAACACAAAGAGTTGAAGTTGTAGTAAAAAGATCTCACAAATAAGGGCTTCATCCAGCCGAGCATATCCCGTTGGGGCGCTCCAGTGCTATTTATTAAAACGAAGGATGGAACCCTTAGGATGTGTATCAATTATCGGCCGCTCAACAAATTCACAATAAACAATAGGTATTCACTTGTAAGAATAGATGACTTATTCTATCAGCTCAAAGGGTCAAGTTTCTTCTCGAACATTGATCTTTGTTCCGAGTATCATCAACTTAGGATTGGGATTGAAATATCTAAAAGACCGTCTTTAGTACACATTTTGGTCATGATGAGTTCTTTGTCATGTCATTTATTCTTACTAATGCACCAGCTGCGTTTATGGACCTCATGAATCGTTTCTTCCGTGAATACCTTGATTGTTTCATAATATTCACTTATGACATCCTCATGAACTACAAGACAAAGGAAGAGCATGAACAACATTTGAGACTAACCTTTTAAGTACTTAGACAACATTTGTTGTATGCAAAAGTCAGTAAGTGTTAATTTTTTCATGGATCAATGACCTTCCTGGGTCATGGTGTGTTCAATGAGGTTGTAGAGGTGGACCCCCAGGAATACTGAGGATGTGAAAAACTGTCAAAGACCTCTTACTCCCACTGATATCTGTATCTTTCTGGGATTGGCTGGTTACTACAATAGATTCGTGAAGGGTTTTTCTTCCATTACTGCATCACTTAGAAAGTCATGTTTGAATGGGAGGAGACTTGTGAGAAGAGTTTCGAGGAGCTCAAGGTCAAACACACATCAGACCAGTGCATACATTACCTAAATGTGGTGAGAATTTCTCCTTTTATTGTAATACAACTAGGGTTTATTTGGGTTGTTTTCTTATTTAGGGTGGTAACGTGATAACCTATGTGTTCAGACAACTCAAGGTTTGTGAGAAGCATTATCCCACTCATGACCTGGAGTTTGCAGCTATGGTGTTCGCATTGATGCTATGGAGGCCTACTTGTATGGAGTGCATGTGGATGTGTTCCAGTCTTTGTTCACGCAGAGTGAGTCAAATTTACGTCAGCGGAGATGGTTGGAGCTTTTGAAGGACTATGACATGAGTATCCACTACCATCCAGGGAAAGCAAATGTTGTAGCTGATGCTTTGAGCAGGTTGAGCAGGGAAAGTACAACCCACATTTATGATGGGAAGAAGGAGTTGGTTAAGGATATACACATAATGGCCACATTAGGTGTGTGGTTGATGAATTCTACTAGTATGTGTGTTTCATCTCATCCTTGTTATAAATCATCCTAGGTAGTTGAAGTTAAGAAGGGCCAGCATCTTGATCATTTTTTGATGGAGTTGAAGGACTCAGTGCTGAAAAAGATGAATGAGTCCTTTGCTTTTGGAGTTTACGACATGCTTAGGTACAAGGATTTGTACCAGATATGGATGATTTGACGACCAATATTGTTGAATAACCCATGGTTCTAAGTATTCGATATCTCTAGGTTACACCAAGATGTATCATGAAATCAATCAGATATATTTGTGGGGTGGCATGAAGAAGGACATTGCTGAGTTTGTGGCCAAGTGTCCTAATTGTTCGCAGGTTACGGCGGAGCACATTTTGCCTGGTGGTCTCAATCATATGATTGAGACTCTGACTTGGAAGTGGGAGGACATTAAGATGGACGTTGTGGTTGGTCTTCCGACGAATAGGAGTCAACATGACTCCATATGGATTATTGTGTACAGGATGACTAAGTCTCCCAACTTTATCCGTGTGAGTTCTACATACAGAGTCCAGGATTATGTGAGACCCTACATTGATGAGATTGTGAGGTTACATGGGGTTCCTTTGTCTATCATTACAAATGGAGGAGCTTAGTTCACTTCGCCTTCCTTGAGATCCTTCCAGAAGAGCTTGGGAACGCAATTAAAGCTTAGTACTACCCTTCATCCTCAGAACATTGGGCAGGCAGAGCGCACCATTCATACATTGGAGGACATGTTGAGAGCGTGTGTGATTGGCTTTAGAGGTAAGTTGGATGACCATCTGCCTTTGATAGAGTTCTCGCAATATAATTGTATCACTCCATCGTTGGGATGTCACTGTTTGAGGAACTATATAGTAGAAGGTGTAGGTCTCTAGTTGGGTGGTTTGAGGTCGGAGAGTCATATATTTTGGATCCAGATATCATTCAGAAGGCCTTAGAGAAGGTCAGGGTGATAAGGGACAGGTTGACTACTTGTTACTAGCGGCAAAAGTTAGTGCAGACAACAGAAAATAACCCTTTGAGTTTGATATTGGTGACCAGGTCTATTTGAAGATATTACCTATGAAGGGGGTTATGCGGTTTGGCAGGAAGGGGAAGTTTACTACGAGGAACGTTGGGACATATGAGATCCTATAGTGTGTGAGAGATAGCCTATGAGTTGACGAAGCCTGTGGATCTAGCTTCTGTTCTTCCATTCATTCATGTCTCTATGATAAAGAAGTGTCTTGATGATCCAGCATCGATTTTGCCAAATGAAGGATTGGAGGGTGATGAAGACTTATCATATGAGGAGGTACCTGTTGAAATTCTGGACAGACTAATCAAGCGGTTGAGGAACAAGAAGATTGACACAGTGAAGGTAGTGTGGAGGAATCATCATGTTGAGGGTGCTACGTGGGAGACCGAGGCCGATATGAGATCCAGCTATCCTCATCTTTTCAGCTCTTAAGGTTAGACTTTTTACTCATAAGTCTAAGTTTCTTTATATCCTCTATTCCCTGTTGTTATTGCTTAATCGTGAATAAAACCTATGATATGATATTTCTGTCATTGTGATAGATTATTAGAAGAGTCATTCGGGGACTAATGTTCCTAAGGGAGGGATAATATAACAAGCCTAAAATGTCTATTATAAGTAATGCTTAATGTATCTAGAATGCCTACGATTGGACTAGGTTCACACGGATTGATACACGTAGAACCAGACCTATGAACCCTTACAAATGCCAAGATAACAAACTTGTTGAGTTACTTTAGCTAACAAAGGTTAGGTCCAGCCATGTAGGGTACCCGTATATGAAGATCTACCCGGATGAGTCTTAACTGAACATAAAAAGGGTAACCTTAAGTTTGGAGAGTGTAGGGGTAAAATGGTCTTTTTCTAGGATAAGGGTAGAATCGTAAGTACCTAAAATATTTAATTAATTAATTAATTTATATGGTGGAGGGGAAATTTGGGTAAAAAGGGCCGAATTTAATCCTTTGAGCGAAATCTTGCTCCACCCGGGTTCTAGCCTTGGTGAGATTTATGATTTATTTTGATTTATTTTACATAGTGGATTAATTTCATTTAATTAATATTTAATTGATGATTTTAGAAAAAAATTCATATTTTATTTATCAATTAATGATTATTCCTAATCACCTAATCCTAAGTTAACACTCTCACAAGTTTCTCACCACTTCTCTCTCACTCACAATTTGCCTTCAACAAGAGAACAAGAGCAGAACGTCAAATACAAAAGTTCATCAAGAACTTGAAAACTAAAAACTCAATAGCAAAACAAGATTACAAGGAAAGGGAAAAATCATTTTCTCGACGGATTTTGCTTGTAGTGTTTTGTTGTGTGACGTTGGCTTAGTGGGGAAATAGGCAGCACGTTGAATCAGTTTTGAACAACTTCAGGTATGGGTTTTCTTTTCTCTTGGACCTTTTCCCAAGATACCCTTAAGGTTCAGTTAATCGGAATTGAAAAACTAAGGTTATCCCCGTTGTATGCCCGTTATTAGTTCCTTTGAATGATTCAACGCATGCGTTGGTATTTCTTCTGGTAGATAATATTAGGTATGGTTGTGATTATGTGTTGAATATTTATTTCAAAAATATGTAAAGAATGAAATATGCATTCCAGAAAACTGTATTTAGTTAACTGTTTGACAATGTGTGTTATGTAAATTAACTATAAAGCTGCCTGAAAGTTGATGTTATAAATGTTGTGTTTCAAGTGTATTAAAATGTTGAAACTGTGATTTTCATATAAGGATAATGTTGCTAATTAATTCTCACCCGAAATACTCCAAGAATCAACATAAAAACTTGAGAAAAAGGAAAAGAAAATTAAATGTGGTGAGTGGGGATTGAACTCACATTCTCTTAAATAGATGACAGAGTTAGGAGTAAAATAAAGGAAAACATAAAATGGGGTGAGTGGGATAGAACCCACAACCTATTAGTTAAGTGAGAATGTTAAGAGAAAAAATAGGTGAAAAAGAATGAGCTTGTGGGGGATTGATCCAACAATCTCCTTGCCGTAAACGAGAAGGAGAAGTGGGAAAAAAATGAAATGATATATGGGTGATGGGGATCGAACTTGGATTCCACAAATATAAAAAATGCATTTATCAAATTTAATATAAGATTATGTGTTGCTCAAGTGATTCAAAATCTAGTTCCCCTGCCCAATTCCGTGTTGACACATAAGTCTTACATGAATAAATAATTAGTAAATGTTGTCTATAGGAATCAAATTAAGACCATGTCATACTTAAATATGCATAAGTCTTGTACCATATAATATTCAGCAATATTAATAAGTGAAATAAACTATGAATGAAGGCTCATGGCTTGTGTGTGTGGACTCATCAATCCAGCATACATTTATAAAGTAAGTGAACCTAATATGTTATGTGATGAATTATTAGTCACCAGAAGAGTTAAATAAGAGTGTCAAACAAACTAAAAAGCCAAGTGCATTGGGATATGACGAAATGAACATATACGTAAAAAAAGAGATGAGTAATCATGAAGGGAAAGTCTTCTAGGACAAACTAATGTAGTGACAACATGATAAGAGGGTTATATGAAATATGCGAGCAATTTGAAATGAGCGTAAGTAAATGTTACCAAAACGTACTAACCTATGTGTGCGTAAAGTTAATGAAGAGAACACTCTCTATGAACACTCGAATGAAAGTATTAAAATTGATGCATACTTAATACTAATTATGATATGAGAAATCATCTAATGAGTAATGATCCTTCATCCTAGAAGCCAGCTTCTATGATGTATGATATTAATGTAATGGCACTTCATACTAAGCACCGATAGGCTATCTATGAGCCTATGTATGAGTGGCTATTCCATCTTTCGGTAAAGTAGAGGTTCCTATACTTCTGATGAGATGAGAATGTCTGTCCAGATGCGCATGAGTCTATTTATCTCTCCTAGTATTCAGACCTATGCAGCCTACATAGGGATCTAGCAGGGTTCAATCCCCTATAAACGCTATCATGTTTTTTGTTTCACTTAGGTCGGTGATTCCACCATTTTTCAATGTGGGGTAGACACAGGATTTCACGGAGCACACATGATCTATCTTGGTTAAATTTAAAGTTCTCAAATAAATAATGAGGACAACCTTATGTAATGCATGCAATGAACTGAAGGATACCGAAGGTAGTGTTTGTTTAGAAAAATCAAAAGGTGAACTAGACTTATGTAATCATAGTAGGTCATTCTTAGTCATTGCACAGTGAACCCAATGTGAGTATTAAACTATATTGTAGGTATAAATGTTGTTTGCACTAGCCTATGAATGAAATTAAATGAAGTGCGTATGGATGAATGAAGTAGACTCTTTGTCATCTATAGAAGGATCCCTAGTTGAGGTCTCATATTTTGAGCCCTCATATTAGGAAGTACTAATGTTATGTCCATGATTCCATGATCTCATGGCATTTGAATGAATGAAATAAAATATGATATGTGCTATATGCAATATTTTATGTGATATATGCAATATGTTATATGTTGTGTGCAATACGATACGTATGTTGATAAATGTTACTCTCATGGCATGACATTCCTATTTTTATTTTTGCAAGTCCATTGACTTGACTTTTCATAACTCATATCGTTAGGAGAGAGCTTTTCTAAATGTTGAATGTATGTGGTGTGTGATTGCATATACCTATAGTTAGTACAAGTGTGTACTAATTCCGTACATTTATCTACTTTTAGGTGCAGTTTATGTTAAACATTTTACCTTACGACTCGAATTTATCTAGACGTGGAGCTTTCGTTCAGATTTTGTAGGCCTTCATGCTTTCGAGGATGCTTATTGGTTTATTCTAGCGAAGACGTAGGCATGATATAGTGGAGTACGTTCCACTAGATTTACTTTTGTATTTACTTTAAAATATTGTATTGGGGCCATTTTGGTAAATCCATATATATGATTGTATCTTTCATTTGATTATCTTAATTTAGATGGTTTTTGTGAAAACTTACAATTTTATGTTGATAGGATTAAGCGAGATCAATGTTTTACAATATTAATATTAACTAAATTAAATTTCAAATTTCCTTCTATAAATAACCTAGATGAAGTAATGATGATGTATGTAGGGTTTTCTGTGACCTCTGAGAGGTCAATCACACTGGTCTTGTCTAGGATCTAGATTCCGGTCATGACAATACTTGTGATAGTTCTAGCCTTGTCGACATTACTTTATGAATGGTAAATGATGTGGCATCGCAAATATTACTTTTTGTATTATTTCTTTATTAGTTTATAAATTTACTATGTGGATATTATGAATGTCATGATGATTTATGTGCTTTTGTGGAATAAAAGCATGAGTTCTTCTAGAGTATAATGTGTGTCTCTACTAAACATTAGTGTAGTCATTATGTAGATTACATGATGTAGAAGTATGATTTTTCTTCATAGATTATATGAAGTTTTCTATTATTATAGAGATGATATAATAGTAGGGAAGGGGGTGACCTATTAAAAGATGTTGGTTATGCCTATGTGCTTCTAGAATTATGTGATATACGTGAAGTATGTGTGTGTCTTGTTTTTGTAGACTTGTGTCCCTTACTTGATACATGTATAATGTGAATATTATTTTTGACATAATATTCGAATGCTTCTTAGTCTTGTATGTGTGATTGACATGTGAACTTGAACATATCAAAAAAGGTCTTTGTTGTTGAAACTTCATCCTAGATGTAAGGTTATGATATCTTTGAAGTTGAAAGTCGTAATGGTATCCTTCTTGTGTGAATTCTTGACGTAATATTGATTGGATGGAACGGCATGAAATTATCCATAGGAAAGTCATTGAGCAATCCTTTTGACCATAGTAAGGGAATCCTGGGGGACCTCTTTGTTAACTCAAAATGTGAGTAGGTTGTGGACTATATGTTGTACCTTTTCATGTACTCCATTATTGAATTACTCTATTAAAATAAAGGCTAGCACCGAGTGATTATGGTTAGGGGATTTTCTCTATTGAATCATGATAATGGAGAATAGAAAAACCCTTCATAATCCTTAATTATGTGCATACAGGGGATGTGTCCAAGTTCTACTATTTGCAATTAGAACACCCTTTATCGGAGTAGGGATGACTCCCAATTCCATTCTTAGCTACCATGGTCTATTTCGGGTACTTACTATTCTCATCATATGGGATAACCAACAGTATTGGAGATCTTCTATGAAGTTTAGGTAATGGTATCAGATGCTATATAGACAATGTACAATTAGTCCTTGAAGATGTTAGTGAATGAGTCCCTAGGTCTTTTCCAATATCATTACTTGAATTTCCTTATATGTTGAATGTCTCTTAATTGAACTAATAAACATAATGCCTTAAATGAAGGGGCATAGGAATGGTCAATTCATATCTTACCTAGGGAAGTCTTAAGAATGACGCTAGATTGGGAAAGTAAATTGAACAAGTAGACACTATCTATACAAAGGTAGTCCTAGTGATTATTTAGTTAATCTTGGAGAGGTGGTATGGGTGTTCTCTTCTTCCAATATTTAAGTTAGTCTTCTTTTGATAATCCGTGGGAAAAGAATGTTATATATATATATATATATACATATATATATATATATATTTTTATATATATGATTATATTATGTGAAGTGAGAATGATCTTATCTTAGGTAGTCTAAAGAATCTCTTAGATGTGTGTGAAGTTATTGTATAGGCGTTCGCATCATAATTCACCCAAGTGAACCATAGAATCACATTTGGTAGAAGTATCTCTTGTTTATATGCTTTGGATGTATTTTGATGCTATATTATGAAATATGAATTATTGGTAAAGTTATTGTGAAGTCATTGTAAGTTCACTATAACATTTCCGCTAAGTGCATCTAAATTGAGTATAAATTGTGATGTATTCTAATTGTGTTTGTTGGTTCTTAAATGTGATTCTTATTCTTATGATATGATGTTTTAATCAAAAAAAATAATGTTTCTCATAAAAGTCTGTTTTCATGATTTTATGCATTAATCCATACTTAGTATAAGTGTTTCTACTAATTTCATTCTTTTCTTATATCAAATAGATGGAAGGTGAGAAGCTTCTTCAAGGAAATATTGGAATCCAATTATCGTTCAAGAAAAAGTTGAAGTATGTCCTCACTTGACTAGACGACATAATTATCTTTACAGTTCATTTGATTCAAATTAATGTAACCGACTAAGTATTTCTACATTCGTATTGTATTGATCGTTTGCCAAGTATTCTTTAGTCTAAGAATGGCATATGTTGAGCTTAATGTTTTGTATAATATTTAATATGAATGATGTTTTAAGATATTTTGTGTGATAAATTTTAATTAGGCACTAGTTTTCGTGTATCTATTCAGTGAATGATGTGTAAGGGATTGTACAAGACCTCTAATAGATCAAGCAGGCCAGTCTCTTTTTGAGAGTGCCATATCTTATAGGGTGTACTCTCGAGATGTGACAATCTTGGTATAAAAGCATATGCTATAAAAGTGGTGTTAGGAATAAAAAAGTCTTATTAAGCCATGTATAGTTGAGTCTCGACCATTGGTGTCAGTCGCGATAAATCTATGAGTGATAGTCTATAAGGCGATAGAGTTTAACTTTCTTCATTAATATTTTATAATTCCTATAGAGTTGTGGTTGTAAGTGTCTATTCCTAATCTCTTCTCTTGTTTTTATAGAAGATGAATGCCAGACAGAAGACTGATGCAACGTTTGAAGAAGGAAAGGTGGATGAGGAAATTCCTCCTCAGGATGAGCAATTTGATCATGTTCTTCAAGGTGCTCAAATTCCTCCACATGTTTTTCAAGTCCCTATTGGAGGCTAGATAGTGAGGTTCTGATGGTTCCCCAGGAAATGAATAATGGGGAGCTTAGAAAGGCTTTACATACTTAAGTCGAGCCTTTACTACCCATATGAATAAGGGTATTGAACCTAGAGTGAATATTGTGGGGAGAACTACAAAATCTAGATTAAGAGATCTTGTGAGGATTAATCCTCTTGTCTTTCTTGGCTAGAAGGTAGTAGAGGATCCCCTAAAGTTTCTAGATGGTCTGTATAATGTGTTGTGTTCCGTGGGGGTGAGTTCTAGGGATAAGGAGGAGTTAGCTTCGTACCAATTGAGGGAGGTTACTCAAGTGTGGTACACTCAATGGAAAGACAATAGGCCAATTTAGTGGGGTCCCTTAGAGTTTAAAGTGTTTAAGAAGACTTTATTAGGAAAGTACTTACCCAAACAGAGGAGGGAGGTGAAGGTTGAAGAGTGTATTAATTTCAAGAAACACAATATGAGTGTTGAGGAGTATCCCTTGAAGTTCACTATGTTATCAAGGTATGCTCCATCCCTCGTTTCTAATCCAAGGGATGAGATGAGTAGGTTTGTGACCGGTGTTACCGACATTGAGAAAGAAAAGTGTCATACGACCATACTCCATGGTGACATACACTTGTCTAGACTCATGGTGTATGCTCAATCCATAGAGTATTCCAAGTTTATTAGGATTTTAAGGAACTTGAAGAGGAGAGGATCAAAACAAACATAGATTCAAGAAGAGGGCTCAAACTCCTGATGAATCTAGAGATTCTAAAGTTATACTAGAGAAGGGCAGTGGTTCTAAATGTGGTAAGCCTACTTGTGCGACATGTGGGATGAAGAACTATAGGCAATGCCTAATTGGTACAGGGAGTTGCTATGGTTGTGGTAAGGATGGACACAAAGTGAGAGATTTTCCTACTATTGTGTCTAGAGTAAAAGAGGTTAAAAAAGTTACTCTAATTGTTCCAAGCAATGATTCTCCAAAGAAGAATCGTTTATATGCACTCCGGGCAACAGCGTCAAAGTCGAATGATGATGAGGATGTTGGTAAGTAATAGTTCGTTTGTTTTAGTAGTTATGAGTTCATTCTACGTGGGGGAGTATGGTCATTAGAGGTGTTTTAATTTATTGTCTCATGTCTTCTATTGAACTCAAGCTTGAGAGTTAGAAATTCATAGTAGCATGTTGCATTGTTGCATTCTGTTTAGGAGTCTTGTTGAGATTGAATTTCATTGATTCCTTGCATTGTGCATTTTCTAAAGTTATGATTATGTTTTAAATTGGGTTTATATGTTTATATCTATTATAATATCATGCTTTTATAATCATTTTCCTAAAAGTTTCATTTTTTCAAATTATTGCGTAATTCGCTATAAAGTTGCCATTTCATTATATAATTTTTCAATTTTTGACTAAATTATTCTTTGTTTGAAAAGGGTTTTAATGTGTGTATAAATTACTTATATGAGCATGATAATGAATATAAAAAGATTTCATTCTATTGGAAATGAAGAATGTGAGTCTTATGACATGATGAGTTATAAATTAGTTTCTAACTTCTTGTTATGTTTTGAGTCTCTAACATTATGTAAAACTCGTGTTCTTCCTAATTTTCTATTTTTTATGTTGTGGTATAATTATGTTATTCTAGTCTTGAGTTCCTTGTCTCTAGAAAGTTTTATGAAAAGGCAAACTTGTGACCTTATTATTTGATGTCCTAAAAGGAGGTAAAATGATATTATGAGTCAGTGTCTAAATTTTCATCAATTTTTGAGGTCAAACACCCATGAAAGTCCAAGATATTTGAAAGGTTTGCCTTGAAAAGATCTTGTGTGCCTTAGTGTGTTTCGTTGAATTTTACATGATCTTATTGGATGAAATTTATATTAGACTTCCTAATATCATATAATAACATATTCAGGTTTAAAACGTCTAGAAAAAATCCTCAATGACCAAAGAAGGGTCCTTGAGAAATGACCCATTATTTAAGTAAAAAGCTGTCAAACAAGTCCATCCGATGGAAGTCAATCGAGGCCCAGTATGTTGGTCGATGCCCCGTAGGTAAGGGTCTTACATTGACTATTTGGAGTGGGAGGTTTCCATCATTTTAGATAACCGTTTTAGCCAAACTATGGAAAATAGGACGGTCTGCTGGTTGGGTGACTGTCCGTAGGCGAGGCAGGCATCAATTGGCGTGCAATTTTGCATGTTCAATTTTAAGTGAAGAGGAGGAGTGGTAATTTCACCACACAACTACATAACTAAATGGGCGGTATACTAAGGGTATTTTGGGTAATATAAATAGTTTTTATGTCCTAAACACATAGACGAATTCATTAATCTTAATGAAAACCCAAATTCATTAAGAAATTCTCTAGAACTTCATTCGACCCAAACCCAAGATAGAGCCTGTATTGAATATTTCATTGGTTATTATTCATAAAATTTCGTGGTCTATAATAAATTAAGATATGACATTTATGCTTGAATCACTTTTCTTGAAGGATCTAATCTTCAAAGTGATTTGTAAAGTCTTTAAAAGATGAACTTGTGCAAATATATAATGTATCTAAGATTTCTTGCATTAATGGTTTTAAATCATCGTATATTGATTGAAGCGTTGTCAATTAGATGATTTTAACTCAAAAACTCTATGAACCCATTTAATTCATTTTACCCTAGATTTGACTACTTTATGGTTGAATTGATTATGTTTTAATGCTATTGAATTCTTATGTTGTTTTATAGGGGCTATTGAATTATCATTAAATAATACAATAATTGTTTGTTAGGATCCCAAAATTCATAAATTCATGTTTAATTATGTTTGAATTATTATGTATTGTAATTATTGTGTTTAATTGTAAACTAAGACCATTGGTAAAGACCTTGGTATGTTGTGTTGGATGAATTGTCTATAAATTGAAGTTGTGAGGTTTGATGAAAGGTATGTTGACCTAAATTTATCTTTATTATGTAGTCTTCTCCTTAGATGAAGATGATTCTTTGTATGGTCTACTTATGGTTGCATTTCTTATATGTTATATATGTGACTAATGTGGCCTAGTCGGCATTACTTTATGAATTGTGAATAATGTGGCCTATTCCACATTACTTTATGTATTATGGATTTATCATGTTATAAATTTTTTAATAGTATGTAATGAATTTCATGATGATTTTTGTGTTTATGTAGAGTCAAAGCATGAGTTCTTCTAGTTGATGAAGTGTGTCTCTAGTAAACAATAGTGTAGTCATTATGTGGATTACTTGATTTTGAAGTATGATGTTTCTTGATAGATTATATGATGTTTTTGATAATTATATTTATGATTTAATAGAAGTGAACAGGTTGACCTATAGTTGATGTTTGTTATGCCTATGTAATTCTAGAATGAGGTGCTATATGTGAAATATGTTTGTGCCTTATTTAATAAACTTGTGTCCCTTACTTGATACATGTATAATGTGAAAATGACTACTTTACTTAATATTATAAAGCTTCTTTGTCTTGTATGTGTGATTGACAGGTGACCATGAACATTGATAAGAAGGTCCTTTATGTGTAGCCTTCATCCTTGATATAAAGTTATGTTATCCTTAAAGTCTAAAGTTGTAATGGTATCCCGCTTGTGTGAATGGTGGACTTAATGTTGATGGTATAGAACGACATGAAATCATCCTTAGTAAATTCATTAAGTTATCCTCTTAACCATTGTAAGGAAACCCTAAGGAACCTCTTTGGTAAGGCATAACGTGATTTGGTTGTGAACTAGATATGTTACCTTTTCATGTACTTCTTTATTGAAATACTCTATCAAAAGAAAGGCTAGATCTGTGTCAGTATGGTCAGGGGAGTTTCTCTATTAGAATTATGAGAATGAAGAACAAAGAAACCCTTCATATTCCTTTAACATGTGCCTACATTGGATGTGTCCATGTTCTACCATTAGCAAGTAGAATACCCATTATCGGAGAAGAGTTGACTTCAGATTCCATTCCTAGAAAACAGGTCTATTGCGGTAATTGCCTATTCCCATCATATGAGATAACCACAATTATTAGAGAAGCTCTATGAAGTTTAGGTGGTGGTGTGGGACACTATCTAAACATTGAAGGATTAGGCTTTGAGGATGTAAGTAAGTGAGTACCTAGATATTTTCCAATACCATTACATGATTGTCCTTATATGTTGAATGTTTATTAAGTGAACTAATGAAGATAATGACTTAAATTTGAAATTATGTTACAGACTAAGTACTTACCTAGAGTAGTTTCAGGTTTGCTTCGTTAATGTGTAAGGGGGCATAGGAATGGTCATTTCATATTTTACCTAGGGAAGTCATAAGAATGACTCTAGATAGTGTGTATGTGTGCCTGTGTGTGCCTGTGTGTATGTATGTTCTATTATATGAAATGAGAATATTTCTATATTAGGTACTCTAAAGGATCTCTTAGGTTTCTGTAAAGAAATTCTATGGGGGTCACTTCACAGCTTACCTAAGTAAACCTTAGAATCACCTTTGTTTGGAGGATATCAATTTTATCTGTTTGGATGTATTTTGATGCTATATTATGAAATATGAATTATTGATAAAGTTAAAGTGAAGTCAATATAAGTTCAATGTAACCTCATTGTTAAGTGCATCTAAATTGAGTATAAAATTTTAATGCCTTGTAATTGTGTTCTTTGGTGTTTAAATGCGATTATTATCTTTATGATATGTTGTTGTAATCAAAAAGAGCATATTTCACATAAATGTCCATTTTCGTTATTTTATGCAACAAGCGATACTTAGTAAAAGTGTTTGTACTAATTCCATACATTTTTTTATATCTAAAGGTGTAGGTGGAAGGTGAGAAGCATCTTGAACGATATCTTGGAATCTAGTTATCATTCTAAGAATGTTGAAGTATGTCTTCATTTGAGTCGAGGCCATAATTGTCTTTAGAGTTCTTTTAATTCAAAGTATTGCAATAAAATAAGTATTTCGATATTAATATTGTATGGGCCGTGTCACAAGTATGGTTGAGTCTAAGATTGAAATAGTTTGATCTTGGTCTTTTTTATGATTTTTAATATAAATGATGTAGTAAGATATTTAGTGTGAAATGTTTTAGTTCCGCCCTACTATATATACATGTATGCAATGAATGATGTTGAACGACTTGTACAAGAACTCCAAGAGGTCATGTACGTTCAACGCACTCCGAGAGTGTCGTATCTTCTAGGGTATGCTCTAAAGATGTGATAAAGGTTTTATGATTTTATTTGTATTATGGTTTGGCGTTTAGGATTTGATGTTTAAAATATGTGGTTTAGTGTTTAATGTTTGGGTTTTCATAATTTTTGCTTAAGGTTTAGAGTTTAGGGTTAGTGTTAGGTTTATATTTACGGTTAGGGTTTAATTTTATTAGGTTTTCTGGTTTAAGGTTTAGTATTTTAGGTTAATGTCATTGGTTTAAGGTTTAATATTTGGTTTTTGGTATTATGGGCTAGGGGTTTAAGGTTTAGGATTTAGGGTTTAAGATTAGGGTTAGGGTAAGTGTTAGGTTTATGTCACGACCCGAAAGAACCTTCTAAAAGTTAGGGAGGACCCTTATTTCATGATTGGGCGTACTTGACCCTTTGGGGTCTTGTACATGCCATTTACTATCGTTCGTGACATAAGACATGAAAAGTAGTGCTGAAATTTAAAAATTTTCATCAAAAATTAATTAAAGACAATCTTTCTTAAATACTTATAGAATCTCGTCGTCACAAGCTAACTTAAAGACACGACATAATAGACATAATATCTTAGGGACATGGCCTTCTACAATAAAGTAAAATACATAAAAACTATTTAATAAAAAATAAGAAAAGTACTATGCCCTCGAATATATAAGGACATACTTTTCCTTGAAAAAAACTTCCCAAGACATTCCTTCTAGCTTTCAAACATTCAAAAGCTTCCAACACTATACTTATATAATATATAAAAGTATCGGGTTAGTACAAAATAATGTACTAAGTATGGCATATTCAAAAACATGTAAAAAGGGACATTTTAGTAAAAATAGCTTTTCATGAAATTTAAGTAAATCATTCATGAATACAAAGGCAAATTATCATATTAACCATCATTTACAACTTAGATAGGAATTCCCATAATTTTAAGCCAACAAGAAACATTACAATAAACAAACTTGACCTTCATAGAACACTTCTTAAGCATGTACAATAAACGCATTTCAACATTGAAAATTTATTATTTAAAGCATTCAAAGAAAATTGAACTTTAAAAATTACAATAAACTATCCTAAACAAAATGAGAGAACTTCCAAGGACAACCGAAAGAGAAAGTGAACTCATTTTCCTTAAGAGTTTCCCTAACTCGGAATTATCCCAAGACTCACAAAGGTAACATATGAAGGAAGCATACATATGCCTCTTCCAATGTACACCGAAGCAATACTTAAGACAACCCCTTTCGGCTTACTCAACTTGGGAGAAATAAGCCCCTCAATCAATGGTAAGACATTAAAAGTCACCCAAAAAAAACACAAAAGTCTTCCCTTTTTGAATGCCTACTTACTGCAATGAGTAAGTAGCGTCCAATACCACCACCTACCATGAGTAGTACATACTTTTAGAAAGTTTTTCACCAAGTCTTCCCTTTCGGAAGGTCCTACGTAGTGCAATGAGTATATAGTGTCCCATACCACGACCTATCCTATGTAGTACGTTCTTTAAGAAGGATTAGCTCAATCAGTTCTATTTGGGGGATTTTCTTAATCGACATAGACCATGAGTTCTAGACAAGGAATCCCGATATTAACCCTTATCGAATGAGGGATCCTCAATTTCCTAGAGTAAGGTCACGCTTCTTAGGTTTTACATGGCTTTACAAATATCTACCCCTATGTGGACACATAGTTAAGGAATAAGGATATTTATTACTAAGTAACTCATTATCTACAAACGAGGAGTACTCATCTCAAGTGGTACTTTGGAAATACAACATATCAACTCACAATATGTAATCCACCTCTCCTTCATATCATCTCATTGCTAGGCATAACTCCTGACGAATATCTTATGATAGTAGTCTATCATAGAAAGTTCACTAGGAATAGAGAGATTGCTACTATACACCACATCTCAACTCACGAAGTGTGTCCACCTCAAGATTCCCCTTTTTACTTAGCATAGTTTAATACATTCTTTAAAATGTGTGTGTATACGTGCGCACACCTTGAATATATGAGTCATTTCATTTTCATCAATTTCTACACATACTTTAACCTTAGTTCATCATGTTACACACCCTACATGCTTTTAATAATCATATACTTGATTTAAACTTAAAATAGGTAAAGCATTCAATTCATGCTACACCAAAACACAATACAAGACGAATTACCAATATCACTTCATTTCAGATGTTAGACCTTCTAGATTACATTTTCAAGCATACTAAATGACATGAAGTTTCTCAATTACCACTGCCATCCATAAGATGGACCATACAACTCAATATCAATTCATAATAAAATCTATATAATGAAAGCAACTCAACATCAATTCAAACCATCATCACTCATCACAAATTTATCAATTTCACCATATAAAGGATCTTTGGGCAGTAGCTACACCCACATGACAATTACAAGAATACCCAAGGTCATAATCTACTCAAATCATGCTCACATAACACAATTTAAAGCAAAAAGTTGAAGGTTACATAAACAAGAGTTCCATTTGAGACTTAACATAAAAATAATAAATTCAACCCAAATTAAATACATCAAACCATTAAAAATTAAATACTAGAAGACCCCAACTAGAAAAAAAATTTAAAATTATTTTACGCTAGAAACTCCTTTTGGAATTTGGCTTCTTGAATGGAAAGATATTAAAGAATGAATACTATACCTCACATAAGGAAGAAAAATCCATGATTTTTTTATGAAGAGACACGTCAAACCATCTCTCCTATGTTTCCCTGACCTCTAGCTTTCAATGGTGTCTTCAGAGAGTTTGTCTTTAGAGAGAGAGTTTGAATATTTTTAAAAGTGGGGTCTTGTCTAGGTCTAGGGTTTAAAACTATTCTAATATAACCGAAAACACTAAAATTATCTACGTAGTTTCATAAAAACATTGGGTATATTTATATAAAACACCCTAAGTTAGCAACAACTTCATAAAATTTCAGGCCTTCTCAATGGACCTTCACCAACGGACCGTCGTTGAGCCAATGGACCATTTGTAGGGTCCGTTGGTTGATACTTAGATCCAAATGGATCATGGAAAATTTTAAATGACTGTTCCAATCGACTCCCTAGATCTATGGACCATTGAGGGACCAACAGACCATCATTGGGGTTGTCGATGTCCACTGCTTTTGGTAGATTTTGCAAAGTAGTGGACCATTCATCTAGGGCCCGTTATTGGTCCTAGGTGGGTTCTTTCCCTGACTTTACACCCTTAAACTAAGTCGTCTAGGTCTTAGTAACATCCAATGAATGTTTCAAGTAAAACGAACACGTAAAACTCATCTAAACACAACAAGACACACTAGTAGATTCTAAGGTATACTTTCTGAACGTCATGAACGTTCTTGGTTGATTGAACTCCAATATTAACCAAACATCACACAATGAATATGTTTTCTAAACTAACTTAGTTTAACCTAAAATGAACTCATGAAACAACCACGAGGCTCCAGTTCACCTTCATTCATTTTGAGGCGTTATAGGTTATGCTTTAGGTTTTTTTAGGGTTTGGGTTTTAGGAAATGAGGTTAAATATGAATAGTTTAATTTTAATTTTCTTTTGTATTTTGGGATTAGGGTTTAGGGTTTGAGATAGGGTTAGTTTTTAGTGTTTTTTATGTTTTAGGGTTTGGGTTTAAGGATTAAAGGTTAAATATCTATGATTTGATGTTTAAGATTTGGGTTTTTGAATTTTGGGATTGGGATTTAGGGTTTGGGTTTAGGGCTAAGATTTAGGATAATTTTTAGGTTTTAGGATTTCGGGTGTAGGATTTGAGGTTTATGGTTTATTGTTTTTATTTTGGGTTTGTATTTTGGTATAGAAATATAGAGTTTAGGGTTTAAGGTTAGGGTCAGGGTAAGGGTTATGGTTTTAGGTTTTATAAGGTTTTATGGTTTGGGGTTTAAAATATGATGTTTAATATCTTTGGTTTAGTGGAAAAAATTTTGGTTTTTGCATTTGGGCCGTGGGTTTAGGGTTTAGGGTTTAAGGTTAGGGTTAGGATTTAGGGTTTTTTATGGTTTTGGTATTAGGATTTGAGGTATAATATTTATGGTATAGTGCTTATTTCTTGGGTTTTGGTATTTTGGGTTGTGGGTTGTGGGATTAGGGTTAGTGTAATGACCCGAGAGAACCTTCAAATCGCAATGCGGTGTATTCGACCTCTACTAGACCTTAGCATTCATTCATCACACATGTATTAAAAGTAATGTTGAATTTAAAACATTTTACAATATAGCCAACAAATGGAATGTCTTTCATAAAAAAAAATAAGAACATATCAACACTTGCTATCTTAGACACGTCTTAATATCATAGGGAGACGACCCTTTAAATTAAAAAAAAATTACTTGAGTCTATTTCAAGAAATTAATGTAAAACATGTAAGATTCGTGTCCTCGAATCATTAAGGAAATACTACAGGCTTAAGATTAAGAATTCCAAACTCTTCAATCTACGAATGAACCTCTAGTCACCACCACATACACTTTGTAGTAAAAACATTTAGAAATGGTGTTGGTACAAAGATCCACAATGGATGATGAACATGAAAAAATATGAGAAAGGGACATGTATTTTTTATAAGCTTTCATTCTATTCTTGGTTAAAGTCTCATAAGACAAGTATAACAAACATCATTGAAGTCAATGATCACATATAGGATATAACCACAATATAAGATATAACCTTATTCATTTCACAACTTTTTACATCATAATACACCCTTAATATAAGGTTATATTGAGACCAACCTAAGTAAAACATGAAGAGACGTCCCATACAACTTATTCAATAAACTCCTAAGTGTTCCATTAAACTATTTAGGACAAGGTTTTAGAGCTTGGGTTTGAGGCTAAGGGTTTAGGGTTACATTTAGGTTTAGGGTTTAGGTATTTGTTTATGTTTTAAGGTTTTGGGTATAGTAATTGGGGTTAAATATGAATGTTTTAGTGTTTAATAATTAATATTTTGTACTTTTGCATTGGGGTTTGGGTTTTAGAGATTAGGGTTTAGGGTTAGGGTTAGGTTTAGGGTTAGGTTTATGGTTAAGGGATTAAGGTTTGGGATTAGAATTAGGCTTAGGGTTTAGTAGTTTTTTTAGGTTGTAGTGTTTTGGGTTTAGAATTTGAGGTTCCATATTTATGGTCTAGTGTTTAATGTGTGAATTTTTATATTTTGGGCATGAGGTTTAGGGATACGATTTAGGTTTATGGTTAAGGATAGGATTTAGGATTTTTTAGATTTTAGGGTTTGGGTTTAAGACTTGTGGTCTAATATCTATAATTTGGTGTTTAATATTTTTGTTTTGGTATTTTCGTTCTTGGTGTTTAGGGTTAAGGATTTTTTTAAAGATTTTTGGACTTAGGATTTGATGTTTAATTTTTTTATGGTTTAGTGTTAAATAATTCATTTTTTTGTATTTTGGGCTTCGGGTTTAGGGTTAGGGTTAGGGTTTAGGTGTCTTAAGGATTTAGGTTTTAGTTTTTAGGATTTGATGTTTTATAATAATGGTTTAGTGTTTAATGTTTGAGTTTTAGTATTTTGGGCTTGGGGTTTAGGGTTTAGGGTTTAAGGGTTTATTTGAGAGGGTTAAAGTTAGGGAAGGTTTAGGGTTATTCTTATGTTTTAGGGTTTGGGATTTTGGATATCATATTTAATATCTAATTTTAGTGTTTAATGTTTGGGTTTTGTTATTTTGGCCTTTGTGTTTAGGCTTTATTGTTTAGGGTACGCATTAGGGTTAATGTTGGGGTTACGGTTTAATGTTTTGTTAGGTTTTAGGGTTTGGGGTTAAAAATTTAAATTGTAATATCAATGGTTTAGAGTTTAATGTTAGGGTTTTCGTATTTTAGTCATTGTGTTTAGTGTTTGGTGTTTATGTTTTTTAAGGTTTTAGGATTTTGGGTTTAGAATTTGAGGTTTAACATCTACGGTTTAGTGTTAACCATATGAGTTTTAGTATTGTTTGCTTAGGGTATGGAATTTAGGTTTAGGGTTTAGGTTTATCTACATTTTTGGATTTGGTGTTTAATATCTATAATTTAGTGTTAAATATTTTTGTTTTCGTATTTTTGGCTTGGGGTTTATGGTTTATGTTTTTAATTAGGGTTGGGTTAATGTTAGGGTTAGGGTTAGCGTTTATCTTTTTTTTAAGCTTTTAGGTTTGGGATTAAGGATTTGTGTTGTTATATCTAAGGTTTAGTGTTTAATGTTAGGTTTTTGGTATTTTATCTCTCAAGTTATAGGGTTTAATGTTTGGGATAGGGTTAGGGATAGTGTTTAGGTTTTTTTTATTGGTTATATGTTTTTTTGTTTAGGAAATGTGATTTAAAATCTATGATTTAGTGTTTAATGTTTCATTCTTTGTATTTTTTGGATTGGGGTTTAAGGTATATGGTTTAGTGATAGGGTTAGGGTTAGGGTTATTGCTTTGGTTTTATTTTAGATTTTGGGGTTTGTGGTTTAGGATTTGTGGTTTAAAAACGTAGGTTTAGTGTTTAATGTTTGGGTTTTCATATTTTCAACTTAGGGCTTAGGGTTTACTGTTTAGGATTAGTGTTAGGGTCAGGCTTAGGGTTTAGGTTTTATTTATGTTTTTCGGTTTAGCATTTGATATTTAATATCTATAGTTCAGTGTCTAATATTTGTATTTCGATATTTTGGGCTTGGGTTTTCGGGTTTATGTTTAGGGTTAGGGTTAGGTTTAGGTTAAGTTTATGGTTAAGATTAGGTTTTTGGATTTTTTAGATTTTAGATTTTGAGATTTTCATAGCTTTTAGGTTTTGGTTTTTTGAACTTTAGGTTTAATATCTATGATTTAGTGTTTAATGATTTGGTTTCGGTATATTTGGCTCTTGGTTGAGTATTTTGGGTTTAGGGTAAGGGTCAAGGTTTAATATTTTTTTTTAATTAAACGACCCTTGAGGTGGGTCAGGGGCTGAGCATCACTCCTAGGCCTTAACATTTATAGAATCAAAGTTACATGAAGGGGGACATAAAACATTACTTTCTAACATTTTGGTGGTTATATTTGACTTCTCTTCTAAGATTAGTCAATTTAACCTTTATACAATATGATGCACACTATAGAAAGTAAACCTAGAGAGGACTCCTCTAATAATACAAATTTCTAAGAATGCATGAATAAGGGAGACTCTCCCTTTACATTATTATAAAAAAGGAAAAACACATCTACTAACTATTACAAGCCAAAGAAATGTTTACATGTCATTTGAAGTTTTTATTTTTTTTAAAAATAAACCAAACTGCCTTGAATTTATTCTATGGTGGATACTTGATTCTTTTTATCTTCCTTCTTCTAAAATTTTGTATGCCCATCTTTTCCAATATGTAGCTTCCTCGAATTGCTCCCATTAGTTGATGTGACGTATAGAAGTGTTGAGGGATATCCATATTATGGCTCCATTTGTCTAACAAGTCAGCAGTATTGTTTGATTCTCTATAAATGTGTTTGCAATGAAACTACTCAATCTTGCTTTGTATTTGTATAATTTGCTGGACTGCTTGTTAGCATCTCCAAGGTGTGGTAGCTGTGTTGTTGATCCATTTGCATAGCAATTTTGAATCCACCTCGAAATCAATTCTTTTGTAGACATGTTGTTGACACCAATCAAGTCCATATAATGCTGCCTTTAACTCTGCCATGTTATTAGTACCAAAAGCAAAAGGAAATGAAAAAGCATAAATGATTTTACCTTGGTGATCCCTAAGAATGCCACCACCACAAATCTTACCTTTATCTTATATTGCACTTCCATCACTAATTAATTTATATCTAGCTACCTTAGGTTTATTACAGCTTACCATACTTATTTTATACTGCTGATGACATTGCTCAGCAATATTGATCAAGTGATCCAAGGTGGACTACCATGTAATATTAGGAAATACTAGTCTAGTAACCTACATAATATCCTCGAAAATACCATACTGCACTCTTTTTATACTTTATTTTTTATCTCCATATTTCACACCACATCTATTTTTCAAAAGATTCTAACATATGAAGTTAGGTAAAATCTGCATAAGAAGTTTATGTATATCATTAATAGTAGGCTTATTCCTCCAATGCATGAGCTGACTTCTGATATTTGTATATAATTGTGTTACACCTAATTTAGCTGCATGATATTTGAAAATATAATTGGCGAAATTTCCAGTAAGTAAAATATGGTTAATGTCATCTTTTCCTTGCTTATAGCAACAATAATAGTCTGCTGCAGATTTTCCAAATTTCTGTAAATTTTCATTAGTAGGTAAATTACCCCTTAAAGCTCTCCAAATAAAGAAGGCCACTTTAAACAGAATCTGCTTATGCCAAATAAGATTGTTAATAGGATCAATATTCTTCTTCTTTCTAATAATCTCCCATGCAAAAGATATAGAAAATTTTCCATTTTCTTCAGGTATCCATATAGAAGTATCTTCTACCCCTTCTTGATAATTTATGTTTGTTTTTAGAATCTTGAGAATAAAAATAGGATGCACCTGCTGTCTAATGCACCCTTCATTCCATTTACCATCTGTTAAAAACTCATCGAACACACTGTTATTCAAGCTTGAGATACTGTCACTATAATAAGCAATAACACCATTTCCTAACCAATTATCCCACCAGAATTTAGAAGTTCCTGAATTAATATTCCATCTAATATGTGGTTCCACTTCTTATCTATTCCTTGTTAAATACCTCCATACCAAAGAATCACATGTGTCATACTTTTTAGCAACTGGATTAGCTCTTTCACAATACTTGGCCTTTAAAAATTGACTCCACAAAGACTTCTTTGTTCTAAATTCCCACCATTGTGTATACTAAAAAACTTTACAAACATCATCTAGCAGTCTTACTGAAATACCACCCTCATTAGTTGGATAATCCAATGTATCCCATGAAGCCCGATGATACTTTTTACCATCCTTGTCCACCCCCCGGAAGAAGTCTTCAATTGCTCTATTAATGTAGTTAAATGTAGTCTTTGGAGGAGACAGAGCAGCTAGTGTGTGAATAGGCATAGCTTTCAGTACATGTTTCACTAAAGTTACTTTTCCTCCAATGTTTATGATTTTTGAATGCCAGCCAGAATTCCTTTTTATCACCTTTTCCACAACCTCTGAAAAATAAATGATTCTTTGTCCACCAATGTATAAAGGGCATCCTAAGTAGTTTGTAGGGCTGCTCTTCATACCAAAACCAGTTACCATCTTGATGTGCTCAATAATTTCTTGACTAGTTTTAGAAGTGAACATGAAGAAACTTTTATCCTTATTCACTTTCTGATCAGACACTTTTTCATAATCCTCAATAATCCTCATTATTAGATTCAAAGATCTGCTATCAGTAGAGGTAAAAACGATGGTTAAAGGATAAATATTTGGGATTTTGTATTTTGAGCTTGGGGTCTAGGGTTGGGGTTAGGGTATAAGATTTTTTTGTACATTATAGGGTTTTGGGTTAAGAATTTGAATTGTAATATATAAGGTTTAGTCTTTAATGTTATAGTTTTTGTATTTTAGGCTTTAGGATTAGGGTTAATGGTTTAGGGTTAGGGTTAGGCATTTTGTGAGGGTTAGTGTTCAGGTTGGGGATAGGGTTAGGGTTAGTGTTTAGGAATTTTTTAAGGTTTTAGGTTTTGGGGTTTAGGATTTGTGGTTTTAAATCTATTGTCTAGTGTTTCATGTTTGGTTTTTATATATTGGGCTATGGGTTTCAGTGTTATTGTTTAGGATTATTGTAACATTCTGGGAATCATGTCTAATGAAGAGCCCAGTATGCCCTTAGGATAGCCTATTAAGGGTCCATAAACACCCTGATTCCCAATATTGAGAAATATGCAGCATAGTATACAAAATCTGGCTAAGGGATATTAGCCAATTTTCTATATACGAATATGAAATATACTTTTTAGGTTATTATACCCCAATCCAAGATGTATGTTGTATAAGTCTACCTACAAGGGAGATCCTATGCTTTAATTTTGTATCAACCATATAAACCATATGACCACTCTAAGTACTACGAATCCGAGTGTCAAGCCTAGTACCATAGCACATGATCATTTAAAATGATCATGTAAATTAAGCAGTTCCCAAAGACATAGTGAGGGTCCTTGGGAAAATAAGTAAACGTTCCCAAACGAACCATAAATAATAGTTAGTTAAGGATGTACAACCAACTCATGTACAAGCACATGTGCAATACATGTGAAGTAGCATCCAAAGGAGTGGACCACCCTAACCGAATTTTGTTAGGGTAGTTAGGGGAAAAATGTGCCCAAAGGACAACTACATCTGGGGCCTAAATTCCTAACAAAGTGTTGGTCCTTAAAAGCTAAATATATTAGGACAAACTGAAATGGACCCATTAGTGCACCCGACAACCTGGGAGGAAAATCGGGTTAACACTAACCTAGTACTAGTTAAAGAGACAACCTAGTACCTAATCTAGAATAGTACCAAAGGTTAGTTATTGTCCTACATACATAGTGGTGCTTTAGTAATTCTACTCGATTAATTAATTAATTAATTAAGCAACTAATTAATTAATCAAAGGGGCAAAACATAAATCAAAAAACAATTTTCACATTTCGGTTAAGACAAAAAATAACACAACCTAGTGCGTAAACTAGGATTTCCATAAGGATTAGTTATGGTTATAACAGTCAGGACCAGATTCTAGATTACGAATTGCAATCGGCGTTGTTGACCTCCCAGAGTTCGCATACAAGTCTCATTTTTCATTCATCACATTCAAATGGTTAATTTTAGCAAAAAATTTATAACTTTTAAGCTTATGAATTATACATAGAGTTCATATAGATATTTCATGAATTCATCATATATTAAGCTCAACATAAATGTAACAACCATCTACCATAAGAATCAATTTGAAACAAAATAAGAATATATCATTAATGTTTCATAAACATTACCTCATTACAAAATCTTTGACATTAAAGTACAAAAGAAAGGCTAGGGACAATATCCACTAGCTTTGTCTAAAACTAAGGCTATACTCACACTGTAGCATGGTTGAAATCAAGAGGACCTAGCAAATGGTCTTGAGAAATGCAGATGTCCAAACCGTTGTAAGAGTCGCCAATCTGTCCCTTAACCTGCTTCTATAAAATAGTAATAGCAGGGGTTAGTACACAACTTGTAATAAGTATGGGTGTATGCACACATACACATAAGGATATGCATGATTAAAGAAATCTCTTCCCAAACAACATGCAATATCTGGAAAGCCTAGTCATTAGACTTTCCTAAATCGTTAGTTGAGAATTTTGGTATGAATATATTATTTTTAATGCATTCAAAGAACAAAAATCATTTTCTATATGATTACAAAACATTAGTATAATCAACGTAATATTAGAACAACTCGGGCAAAGTCCTCTAAGGCCAAGAGCTCCTGTTTTTGCACTTAGATTATTTTTCAGTGTTTTTCTTCATGTTGTTGTATAGTTCAATAATTTTTCAGTCTTTTTCTTCCTTTTGTTGTATAGTTCAATAATTGTTTTGTTCCTATGTTTTGCTTACATGAAATGATCCATTGTAGTCTCATACCCACAATGAATCGATATAAGTAATCTAAGGACTAAGGAATGATTTCCCTACCTTGCAGTAGGTCATTCTTTACACTATATATTCATTACCGTTCATAAGACATTCTCTATTGATCATGCCACTGATTTCATTACGTTCATTTTTTATATATTATATATTTCATATACACAAGACTTTTGAATAGGTGATGTAGCATTAAGATATCTCAAGTTAGGGCCCAACATATGGGACCTCTACTCGAGGTCCTTCTTTCGCAAGCACTGAGTTTGCTTTATTCGTTCATTCGAACTTCACATTATGAATTTCATTTAGTCGTAGGCTTATGTAAACACCAGCTATACCTAGGATGATGTTTAAGACTCTCATCGAGATCATGAAGTGTAATGACCAAGAATAACCTAATGTCATTACTGCAATCATATTTGACCTCCTAATTGTCTTCCACAAACACCTTTGGTGTCGTTCATTTCATTATCTTTCATACTTTGACGGTGGCCTTATTTTTTTGTTGGGAAATTTAACCTTAATCGACATAGAATATGTGAGAATAATGAAATCCAGTGTCTATACAACACTGAAAAGAGGTGGAATCACTTGCCAAAGTGACAAGAACATGCTAGCTTATATAGGGAGTCGAAGCCTGCTAGATCCCTATATTGGCAGTATAGGTCTAAAGACTAGGAGATATAAGGAGAGCCATACCCGTCATGCTGGACAGTCTAATCTCATGAGAGTTACATGAACCTCTTCCCTTCCCGAAGGAAGAAATCACCGCTCATAGTTAGCCTATCGGTGTTAAATATAAAGTTCCATTACATTCCACTCATACATCATGGAAGATTGATTCTAGAATGAGGGCATAATTTCTCATTAGATGATTTCTCATCTGATCATTAGTATTAAGTTTTAATTTTCCTTATACTTACATATAGAGTATGATTGAGACTTGTCTCTTGATATTAAAAACTCTCTTCGGTGAGTACTATTAGTGAACTTCAATTAGGCTTGGTTGAGACTTTTCTCACCATTCATCTTAGATTCTTATCATGTTGTCACCATTTTTATAAGCATCATATCATAACATAATTACTCATCTCATTGCGTGAATGTTCATTACTTCTTTATCTTTTAGTGTTGACTCAAGCATTATAGAGGCTTGCTAGATTGAGATTTACTTACTCTATTGATGACTGGTCATCCTTATATTATATTGTTGAAATGTGAATTTTCCTTACATATCATTCTTTTGCGTTAATGAGACTGGTCTCAAACATTCTAACACCTTCATATTTAAGTATTCTTTTAACATAGTATCTTAGGTTAAAGTGAGACTTGTCTCACTTCCATTAACACCACATTCTAGTCACTTACTTAATTTAGACCCCTTTAATTATGTTATAACTCACATTACTTTCTTACTTTAGTGTAGTAGATTCATATCATCGTTTAAGGATGATGAGCACTTCATTCAATGAGTTTCATGAGTTCATATATCATTCATTCAGCGCATGTTGGGAGCTGTCCCAATGAGTGTCATTCCCTTTATTATGGGTTCATTTTATTAGATTAGAAGTTCTTATATTATAATTTAATACTCTAACTACACAATATTTTCATATGATTAGCATTGGCCTCAACCTTTGAATATAAAACTACATAACCATTTTTGTTGGCATGTGTCAGTTTTACGTATGTTCATATTTAAATTTAATATGTATGAACCATTAGAAAATATTTCAATTATTTAACACAATATTATAGCCATTTACATGTATCACTTTTAGACAATGTATTGTTAGCCATTTTGTTTGAATAAACCAAACAATCACCCAAATTATGATTTTGTGGAGATCTTTTTATAAAACCTTATAACATAACTTTAGGCATAATATTTGTAAATATATTGAACAACATAATATTATAATTGAACGAATACAACATCATCAACAAGTCACATTTACAGTAGGTATACACAATAAACCGTAATAATCTCCATACATAACAGTTTCAGACACATCCTAACATTGTATCATTCTCTTAATCAATCTTGGTCCATGGCATTAAGGTAACGTTTTTAAAACATATTGGACAGAAAAATATTAATATTTGATGAATTTAACACCATTATTATGTCACAATAAACACTAAGCAACATTCGGACAAACAAATTAACACTTAAAACAATTACAAGTATAATTAACACATTTTCGATTCATGTTTCACATTTTAAGCACTTAACTTTATACCATCACAACTTCAAAGGTTAATCTAAAATAATAATTCAAGAAAATTAATCATAGGATCAGAAAGCACCACATACAAAAAAAATTATATCTAACCTATTCAACATGGAATCAAAAAGGATACTAGGGACAATGGAGTTTGACAAGAACACGGGAACAACCCTAGTTTTCAAGATCTTTGAATTTTTGGAAAAAAAGTTATCTTTAATAATGAAATTAAGTATATATACCCAGACATTATATATAACCTTATCTATTAATAACACCTTGAACAAAACCTTGAAATCTCTTTAGATAAATCGATAAATTTTCTTCCTTTTCTTGTGTTTGATGCTTACAATTTTTGAATCATTTTGTCTATGAGTTTCAAAATGAATTATAGGTTTAATAAATTATATTGGATCATTCATGTTATGGTTTAATAAGTTAATTAAATAAATTCATAACCAAATTACTAAAAAGCCCTCCTTGATTGACTAGAACTAGGAAAAAACAATACTTGGTCAAATCTGAATTTTTTCCTAAGAATTTCGTTTTACCCATTTAAATTAATTAATTAAATTTGTAATTTAATTAATTAAATTTCATAGGGTAACTATTAAAGTGTCCCTAAATCATTGGAACAAAAATTAACCCTTTTGGAGCATCATACGTTAAGTACTAGAATTTTTCTTGAGTTGCAGTAGGTTAGTGTAAGAATTTCGGTTTGGCCTCTTTCATTTAATTAATTTAATGGATAATTTAATTTATTAAGTTACCTAGGGTAATTAATAAAGTACCCTGAAGTCCTTACTTCGTTGTTTCGATAGTCTATTAAAGCATAACAATTATGAAGCAAATAAATATCTAAGCCATATTCTTGAGTTGGTATGCAGTCAACATAGCCTTCTCCTCCTCATCAATATTCTTAAAAGGCTTTTAGACGTTACCATGCATTCAAATCAATGCAAACAACCACTCTAAGTTTGTCAAGACCCGGATTCTGGAATTCAAATCACAACCGGCATCGTTGGCCTCTCAGAGGTCGTAGACAAGCCTCATCTTTCATTCATCACATTCAAATGGTTAACTTTAGCGGAAAATTTAAAACTTTTAAAAGTATGAAGTACACATAGACTTCATATAGTTATTTCATAAATTCATAATATGCTAAGCTAAACATAAATATAATAACCATCTACCATAAGAATCAATTTGAAACACAATAACAATATATCATAAATATGTTTGCCAAACACACCCTTATTACAAAAGCTTCGAAATAAAAGTACGAAAGAAATGCTAGGGACAACATACACTAGATTTGTCTAAAACTAAGGCTATACTAAAACAATAGCATCCTCTAAATCAAGAGGACTTACAAAATGGTCTAGAGAAACGCTGATGTCCAAATATTGAAAGAGTCGTCAATATTTCCCTTAACCTGCATCTATAAAATAGTAAATAGTAGGGGGTATGACACAATTTTTACTATGTATGGGTGTATGCACACATATATAAAAGTCTATGCCTGATCAAAGAAAGTTCTTCATAAACAAGATGTTATTTCGTGAAAGCATAATCACTAGATTTTCCAAAATTCTTTGTTGTGTATTGTGATATGAATATGATGTATATTAATGCATTTATTGCACAAAACTCATTTTCTATATGATTACAAATCATTAGTATCATCAACATAATTTTAGAACAATTCGGGCGAAGATTTGAGATTTTTGATCCTCTTAGGCCGAGAGCTCCTTTTTGTACACTTAGATTATATTTCAGACTTTTTCTTCTTCTTGGTGTGTAGTTCAATGATTCTTTTAATCCTATGTTTTACTTACTAGTGAAATGATTCATTGTAGTTCCATACCCCCAATGAATCGATGTAAGTAATCCAAGGAAAAAGAAATGATTACCCTTCCTTATAATGAGTCATTCTTTACACTATATATTCATTACCTTTAATAAAAAATTCTATATTGATCATGCCGTTGATTTCATTACTTTCATGTTTTATAAATTATACATTTTATAAAGACGAGACTTTTGAATCGTTAATATTGAATTACGACATCTCAAATGAGGTCCCTTCATATGGGACATCAACCCGAGGGCCTTATTTAGCAAACACATAGTCTGCTTTATGCTTTCATTTGTACTTCACATTATTTATTTCATTCATTCGTAGGCTGATGTAAACACTAGCTATACCTCGAATGGAGTTTAAGACTCTCAATGGGATCATAAAGTGAAATGACCAAGAATGACCTAATGTCAATAGTTGAATCTGATTTCACCTCCTAATTGTCATGCAAAAACACCTTCGGTATCGTTTATTTCATTATCTTTCAAACTTTGAGGCTGACCTCCTTTCTCTGGGAACATTAACCTTAACTAACATATATCATGTGAGCATCATGAAATCCAGTGTCTGCCACTACTAGATCCCTATATTGGTATAATAGGTTTAAAGATTAGGAGGTATAAGGAGACCCATACCCAACATACCGTACTGTATAATCTCATGAGAGTTACTTAAACCTTTGACATTCGTTAAAGAAGGCATAACCGCTCATAGCTAGTCTATAGGTGTTCAATATAATATTCCATTACATTCAACACATACATCATGGAAGTTGGCTTCTCGCATGAGGGCATCATTCCCCATTATATGATTTCTCATATCATCATTAGTAATAAGTGTTAATTTTCCGTACACATACATATAGATTATGATTGATATTTGTCTCTTGATATTCAACACTCTCTTAGGTGAGTAGTTTTAGTGACCTTTACATAGGATTTTTGAGACTTGTCTCACCATTCATCTTAACCTCTTAGCATGTTGTCACCATTTTTATTTTCATCATAGATTAACATAATTACTCACCTCATGACGTGAAAGTTCATTTCTTCTTTATCTTTTAGTGTTGACTCAAGCATTATGGAGGCTTGCTTCTAGATTGAGATTTACTTACTCTATTTATGACTTTTCTACCTTACTTTATATTGATGAAATATGAATTTTCCTTGAATATCATCCTTTGGTGTTGATGAGACTGTCTCAGACATTTTCACACCTTCATATGTGAGTATTCATTAAAGATAGTAGATTAGATATAAGTGAGACTTGTCTCACTTCCATTAACACCCCATTCTGGTCACTTGCTTACTTTTGACCCTTTAATTTTGTTATAACTCACGTTACTTATTACTTTAGTGTAGTAGATTCATATCGTCATTTATGGATGATGATCACTTCATTCAATGAGATTCATGAGTTCATGTCATTTTTATAGAGCATGTTGGGAGTTTTCCCAATCAGTGGCATGCCCTTGGTTATGGATTCATTAAATTACATTAGAAGTGCTTATAATATATTTGATACTCTTACCGCAAAATATTGATATATGATTAGTATTGGCATAAACAGATGGGTATAGATTGCATAACCATCTTTGTGTCATAGGCTAATTTTACATTCTTTCATGGTTGGTTGGATATGTATATTTTTCATTAGCCAATATTTTAATTATTTAACATAATATTATAGAAATTTTCATGCATCCCTTTTGGACAATGCATTGTTAGACATTTTATCGGGATAAGCGAAATAATCACTCAAATTATGATTTCATGGAGATCTTTTTAACCAACGTTATAACATAACTTCAGGAATAACATTTTTAAACATATTGAACAGTATAATATGATCATTTAACGAACACAACATCATACACAAGTCACATTTATGTAGGTATATACATAAAACCGTAATCATCTTCATACATAACAGTTTCAAACACATCTTAACATTGTATCATTCTCTTAACCGATCTCGGTCCATGTCATTATAGTAACGTTTTTAAAGCATATTGTATAGTATCATATTAATATTTTATCAATTTAACACCTTCATAACATCACAATAACAACAACGAAACATTCGAACAAACACATCAAAATTTAAAACAATTATGGGTGTAACTAGCACATTGTCGATTCATGATTCACGTTTTAAGCATTTAACTTTATATGATCACAACTTCATAGGTTAAATGACAATCATAATACAAGAACATTACTAAGATCATCCAGCACCACATACCAACAACATGATATGTAACGTATTCAACCTTGAATCGAAAAGGATACTAGGGACAAATGAGTTCGAGAGAACACGAGAACCACCCTAATTTTCAAGGAATGATAATTCTCTTGGAGAAATAAGTAAGGTAGAGAAACCCATACCTTATGTAGAACTTAATCTACGAAGACCACATTGAACTAAACCTTGAAGAAACCTTGAAATCACCATAGAGAAATCGAAAAAATTTCTGCTTTTTTTTTGCGTTCGTTGTTGACTTTTTTTACGGTTTTTTTAATGATTTTGAACGTCATTTTTAGGTTTATGAACTTATCTTTACTCATTAAAATTAATTAACTAGTTGCTTAAAAGAACCTTCTAGATTTAGTAGAACTAGTAGAATACAATACTTGGTCAAATCTGAATTTTTTTGAAACATTTCGTTTTGCACCTTAAAATAAAATTATTAATTGTATATTTTAATTAATTAATGTACCTAGGATAACAATTATTGCTCCCCTAAATCACTGGAACAAAAATTAATCATGTTGGACCACCCGAGGTTAAGTACTAAGATGTTTTTTGAGTTGTACTAGCTTAGCATAAGAATTTCAGTTTGACCACATCAATTTAATTAATTAAATGTATAATTTAAATAATTAAGTGACCCTAGGTTAAGTACTAAGATGGGTACTAGGTTGATTTGCTCTTATTTTAACAAAAATCTTGATATTCTTATGTGATTTCTTTTTTGTCCCTTTAAATAATTAATTAAGTTGATAAATTAATTAATTAATAGCCTAGAAAAAGTACTAAAGTACCCTAATGTAAATAGGATCTTAACTAACTCTTTGGATCATCCTGGTTTAGGTAATAAGTTGTCCCTTTCTTGTCATAACCGAAATATGAAAAATTCCTTTTTATTTTTGGTTTTAGCCCTTATAAATTAATTGATTAAGTTATTAATATTGAGGTATAATTGAATTACCTTAGTTTATTAGGACCATAACTAACCTTTAATACAATCCTAGGTTAGGTACTAGGTTGTATCTTTAACTAGTACTAGGTTAGTGTCAACCTGGTTTCGGTCCGAGGTTGTCGATTGCACTAATAGGTCCAATTTTGTTATTCATAGGCTATTTAGTTATTTAGGGTAGTAGGTTAGAGTCTAGAATTTTTAGGGAGGTTAGGACCCACATGGAGTGGTCCCTTGTGCACTTTCCCCCCCTAACCACCCTAACCGAATTCGTTTAGGGTGGTCCCCTCCTTTTGTAGTTTTTTCACATGTCTTACACATGTGCTTGAACATGGGTTTTTTGCACTTTTCTCGGTAACTATTATTTATGGTTCCTTTGGAAATGTTTACTTATTGTCCCAAGGATCCTAACTATGAATTTGGGAACTATTTAAACTACATGGTCCTTTTAAATTGTCATGTGTTATGGAACTAGGCTTGACAATTGGATGCCTAGTAGTCCATGTGATTTTTATAGACGGCTTATTAATTAGCCTAGGGTCTTCATATCATGTACATTAATTACACAAACTCATATATACTTGAAAATTTTGCTAACACTCTCTAAGACAACATTTTCTACTTTGCCCATAATTTTTTAATATGACCAATATTTTTAAATATTGGTCATTAGGATGCTTATTTACACGTAATACACATTCTTAAGAACATATTGGGCTATTCTGTAAACGTATGATTTTTGAGAATGTTACAATCACGAGATAAGGGTACCAAAGTAATTACCCTAGGTCACTTAATTAATCAAATTATACATTAAATTTATTAAATTAAGGGAATCAAACCGAAATTCTTATGCTTACTTAGTATGATTCAAGAAACATCCTATTACTTAACCTAGGATGGTCCTAAAAGGTTGATTATGGTTTAAATGACTTAGGGGTACTTTATAATAACCATAGGTCCCTATAATAATTAAATTAAGTAGTTAATGAATTCAAATAAAGTCAAAATGTTGACCGAACCATAGTAAACAAAAAAATTCCAAGTTTTGGATCAAGTCAACATTCTCCTATGTTTAGTCAAATTAGGAGGGGCTTTTTAGTAATTAGTTAATTAATTTATTTAATTAACTTATTGAATCCTAAGATAAATGAGTCAATATCAGTTTATAATACTTAGAATCACTTTCAATCTTATTGTAAAGGTGACACAAAAATTTTAAGCAACGAACAAAAGAAAAAGGAAGAAAATTTATCGATTTCTTTAGGATGATATCAAGGTTTCTTACAAGGTGGTATTCTTATATTATGTTTTACTTTAATTTATGAGTTTCTCTCTTGTAATTATTTACCCAAGATAACTCTGTTTCGAATGATTAAAAAATCTTGAAATTTTGGGTTGTTTCCGTCGTTCTTGTCGAACTCCTTTCCCTAGTATCCTTGTTATGATTTAAATGTTGAATAGGTTATAAATCACGTTGTTTGTATATGGTGCTGGATGATCATTATCTGTATGGTTTTTTATTAAATAATAATTGAATTAACCTATTAATTGGACTCGTTTGAGGCTAAGTGTTATTATGTAAATGATACTATGTTAAAGATATGTACGAAAATGTTATATATGATGATGTTACGGTATGTTGTGCATACTTGCTGTTTATATAATGTTATAAAGATGATATATTCATCAAATTCTAAAATGTTGCTGTCAAAGATGTTTAAAAAAATGTTATGCCTAAAGTTATGTTACAAGGTTAGCTAAAAACATCTCCGTGAAATCGTAATTTGAGTAAATGTTTGGCTTATGTAATAAAATAACTAACAATAACATAGTTCAAAATTTTAAAAATAATTGGATATAATGTTATCTCTAAAGAAGTAAGAGATTTGCTAATGAATAATGTAACCCAAATTGAGCATGATTGAATTAATCTTTTACTTATATCAACAAAGCAGGTATGAAATCTATAGCCAATTGCTTATGCAAATACTAATCTTATGCCAATAAATTGGATAACACTACGTTGTGAAACAAGTTGTAGGGAATTGAATATAATATTATGTTAAATAACTAAAAGATTGGATACGATATAATGTATAAAAAATTAAGCATGTTTAACATGAAAATATGCTTATGCCAATAAATATGGTTATGAAATTTATGTTAATACTAATCGTATGCCAGTAAAATGGCTAATAATACACTATCTAAAATTGATACATGTAAATGGTTATAATATTATGTTAAATAATTGAATTATTGGCTAATGTTTCATAAATACTAAACTTAAATATGAACATACGTAAATTTGTCACATCCCAACAAAAATGGTTATTTAGTTTAATATTTAGAGGTTGAGGCCAATAATGATCATATGAAAATCTTGTGTAGTTCAAGTTTCAAATGATAATATAATCACTTCTAAACTAATTCAATGAACGCATAATCAAGGTTTTTCCACTAATTGGGACAACTGCCCACATGCCCTAAAAGAAAGACATATGAACTCATGAAACTTAGTAAGTTAAGTGCTCATTGTCCATAAATGATGATATGAATCTACTACACTAATGTATGTAACATGAGTTATAAAATAATTTAAGGGGTCTAAATTAAGTAAGTTACAAGAATGAGGTGTTAAAGGAAGTGAGACAAGTATCATTTACAACTAAGCTACTATGTTAAATGAATTCTCACGTATGAAGGTGATAAAATGTGTTAGACCAGTCTCATTAACAACAAAGTATGATATGTAAGGAGAATTCTTATTTAATCAATGTAAAGAAAGGATGATCAGTCATCAATAGAGTAAAAAAATCTCAATCTAGATTCAAGCATTCGAATCGCTTGAATAAACACTAAAAGATAAAAAACAAATGAACATTTACGTAATGAGGTTATTAATTATGTTAATATATGATTCTAATGAAAATGGTGACAACATGATAAGAGGATAAGATGAATGGTGATTCAAGTCTCAACCAAGCCTAAGTAAAGGTCACTAAAAGCACTTACCTAAGAGAGTGTTCAATATGAAGAGACAAGTCTCAATCATACTCTATATGTAAGTGTCTGGACAGTTCATGGTCAATACTAATGATAAGATGAGAAATCATCTAATGAGCAATGATTCCCTCATGATAGAAGTCATCTTCTATGGTGTGTGAGATTAATGTAATGGAACTTTATAATGAGCATCGATAGGCTTGCTATGAGTCGCGATTCCTTCTTTCGGGAAGGCAGAGGTTTGTGTAAATCACATGAGATAAGACTGTCCCATTAGGCAGGTATGGGTCTCCTTTTATCTCATAGTCTTTGAACCTATGCTTCTATCATAGGGTTCTAGAAGGTTTCAATTCCTTACATACGCTAGAATGTTTTTGTTTCACCTTGGCCAGTGACTCCACCTCTTTTCGGTGTTGAGAAGACACCGGATTCCATGATGCTCACATGATCTAAGTCGGTTAAGGTTAGAGTTCCTCAAAGTATGAAAGATAATGAAATGAACAATATTGAAGGTGTTTGTACAAGACAATAAGGAGGTAAAATCATATTCAAGTAATGACATTAGGTCATTCATGGTAATTGAACTTCATGATCCCGATTAGAGTCTTAAACATCATCCTAGGTGTAGCTGGTTTTTACATCAACCTACGAATGAATGAAATGAATAATGTGATGTACGAATGAACTAATTAAGCAGACTTTGTGTTTCCTAACGAAGGACCTCGGGTTGAGGTCCAATATGTTGGGCCCTCACATGAGATGTCTTAATTCTACATCTAAAATTCCAAGGTCTCGTAGATATGAAATCTATAATATTGTAACGACCTGTTTAGTCGTTTTGAGCAGCAGACTTCGATTCTGGAAAAATTGGCAAAGTCAACGGGCCCCAAGATGAACCGTCGCAGGGTCTCGTTTCAAAACACTTAGAAAATCTGCAAATTGGGTACTGGAATCGACTCTCTGAACTTCGTAACGGAATGGCAGGACCGACCGTCACAGACCCTTCAGAGAAATTGAGTCTCTGAAGTCTGTGACGGGGCAGCAGGACGGACCATCGCAGGCGCGACGGGCCGTCACAGGCTGCGCAATCCCAGTCCAGGTCGGATTTCTTTATACGCTTTAAGGGACGTTTTTGACTATTCCTGCTTTAATTATAAAGTTAGAGGGTTAATGTTAATAAGTCTAATTACTTGGGGGTTAAAAGAGGTAACCTTAAGTTAATTAGGGGTTATTATTGTCATCTTTTATTCTTAATTATATACTAATTAGGGTAAAAGAAAGAGGGTTTGAATAAAGAAAATAGAAAGAACAAGAGAAAGAGAGAGAAAGTCGAACGAGAAAGAGGAGAAACGAAGAGAAACAAAGCTTGGGAAATTGCTTGCTTGATCACTTATCTTCGGTGGAGGTAGGTTATGGTTTTATGCTTTCATAGTAAACTCTTAATAGAGAATGATATGTATTGGGTAGTATTGTAAACCCTTTTATGTTCTTAATAGTATGCATGCATGAATGTGATTATATGATTGTGATGAATTAAGCATGATGAAGCTATTGAATCCCAAATCTTGATAAAAACCTAATCTCTTGTTAATGATGATGCCTTGGTATAAAAGAAGGCTTGATGAGCTAAAGTTATGAGATTGATGATGCCTTGGTATAAGAGGAGGCTTGATGAATTGATAGAATGAGATTAGGGGGATCGGGTGTCACGAACCGACACGTAGATTTAGGGGATCGGGTGTCAGGAACCGACACGTAGATTTAGGGGATTGGGTGTCACGAACCGACACGTAGAATTAGGGGATCGGGTGTCACGAACTGATACGTAGATTTAGGGGATCGGGTGTCACGAACCGACACGTAGATTTAGGGGATCGGGTGTCATGAACCGACACGTAGAATTAGGGGATCGGAGTGTCACGTTCCGACACATAGTAGTAAGGGAGCGGAGTGTCACGTACCGACACAAGAGGAATAAAGATAATGAATCTGGAAAGATGTTAATATGTTCAATTTAATGAATCTAATTCCCAAATGAGTATGGAATTGAGACTTGATTCCTCATGTGTGAACTTGACGGTAATTGTTAATGATATAGTACTTGTTGTTGCTACATGTTGAGTATCATAGTTGATTTATGATATTACTTGGTATATATTGATTTCTATTTTGAGTTGGCCGATGATATCTACTCAGTACCCGTGTTTTGTACTGACCCCTACTTTTTTACGTTTTCTTCTTGTTTATTTGTGGAATGCAGCAAACGCGCCGTCATCTTCGACTCAACAGTAACTCTAGCCAGTCTTCATTACTCCAGATATCAGGGTGAGCTAATGCTTCTAGCTTGGACTGGATCTTCCTCTTCACGTCTTGATGCCTTGATGTTCCGTCATGGACTAGCTTTTACTTGTTTTAGCTTTTAGAATACTCTTACTTTAGTCATTTGATTTATAGTTCTTCTTGTGGTGATGACTTCCAGATTTTGGGGAATAATAGATGTTGGATTTTAGCAGTTATTGAATTGGTTTTTAATAATGAGTTAAGTCTTCCGCATTACTTTCTGTTGATATTATATTGAAATGTTAAGGTTTAGATGTGTTGGTTCGCTCACATAGGAGGGTAAGTGTGGGTGCAAGTCGCAATCCGATTTGGGTCGTGACAAACTTGGTATCAGAGCATTAGGTTCGTTGGTCTCATCACACAAGAACGAGTCTAGTAGAGTCTTACGGAACGGTAGGGGGATGCCTTTACTTTTCTTTGAGAGACTATAAGACTTTAGGAATATTCCATTCTTTCATTCTTTCTTTCGTGCTATTACTTGGGTCCAATTGGTATCTAGGTGATACAAATTGGTATCTGACCATCTTCACTCTATTTCGCAGATGGTTAGAACTAGAGCAACAACCGCGCCAGCACCAGCACCAGCACCGGCGGGACAGGGTGCGTCTGAACCAGCCACTGGGGCTGTAGCCAGAGGAAGAATAGCGGCAAGAGGCCGTGGGAGAGGTCGTGGGAGGACTTCCTCTAGAGGTAGAGGACGAGAACCTAGCCCATCTGATACTAGGGCAGTGACTCCTCCACCGACTGAAGGAGTAGTAAGAGAGGGTGAGAAAGGGGAAATTGAAAAAGTACAGAATGAGGAATTGCCACCCCAACCTACCCCAGAGATGATCAATCAGGTTCTCGCTTATCTTAGTGGGTTATCTGATCAGGGCCAGACCCCTCCAGTGTTTTCTGCACCAGCACCTCAGGGTCCGGAGATACAACATGCGGCTACTATGGCTCCCCGCATGGATGTTCCATTGGAAATAGGCACATTTCCTCGTCTGACTACAGGGCCTATAATGACACGTGAACAGCATGTACTTTTCAGTAAGTTCTTGAAATTGAAACCTCCAGTCTTCAAGGGTGCTGAATCTGAGGATGCTTACGATTTTCTGGTTGACTGTCATGAGCTACTACACAAGATGGGTATAGTAGAACGGTTTGGTGTTGAGTTCGTGAGTTACCAGTTTCAAGGGAACGCCAAAATGTGGTGGCGATAACATGTTGAGTGTCAACCGACAGAGGCAACACCTATGACTTGGGCCTCATTCTCTAGCTTTTTTATGGAGAAGTATATTCCCCGGACTATGAGGGATAGGAAAAGGGATGAGTTCTTGAGCCTAGAGCAAGGTAGGATGTCGGTCAATGCATATGAGGCTAAGTTTCGTGCACTATCCAGATATGCCACCCAACATTGTTTTAGTCCACAAGAGCGGATTCGTCGTTTTGTGAAGGGGTTGAGGTCAGAGTTGCGGATTTCGGCCTTACAGATAGCGGCTACGGCAAAATCCTTCCAAGAAGTGGTAGATTTCGTGGTAGAGGTGGAAGGAGTGAATCCCGATGACTTCCCCTAGACACCGACATCAAAAAGGTTCCACAAGGGAGGTGAGTTTAATGGTTCCTACACTAGAGGACAGGGTTCCGGAGGTTACTCAGTTCGACCAATTCAGTCTTCACTACAGACTCTAGTTTGGGGTCCACCTCAGACCGGCCAACACTTTTCTGAGAGACCTATGCTTGACTCTAGAGAGTGTTATGGATGTGGGGAGACTTGACATATTAGGAGGAATTGTCTTAAACAGAGTTATAGACCCCAATAGCTAGAGGTAGAGGTGGTTATGTTAGAGGCCGTTATTCTGGGGGACGTGGTGGTCGAGGTAATGGTGGTCACCAAAACGGCAGAGGTGATGGGAAAACTGGAGCCACTACACCACAACATGGTAGGGGCAACGGACAAACAAATGAAAGGGCTCATTGTTATGCTTTCCCTGGGAGATCGGAGGCGGAGACATCTGATGCTTTCATCACAGGTAATCTTCTGGTTTGTGATTGCATGGCTTCTGTATTGTTTGATCCTGGATCCACATTTTCTTATGTATCTTCCTCATTTGCTAATGGTCTAAATTTACACTGTGAATTACTTGATATGCCTATTCGTGTTTCTACTCCGGTGGGTGAGTCTGTGGTAGTTGAAAAGGTATATAGGTCTTGTTTGGTGAACTTTGTGGGGAGCAACACTTATGTAGATTTGATTATCTTAGAAATGGTTGATTTTGATGTAATTCTGGGTATGACTTAGCTTTCTCCGCAATTTGCGATCTTGGATTGTAATGCTAAAACGGTGACGTTAGCCAAGCCTGGGACAGATCCGTTAGTGCGGGAGGGTGACTACACTTCCAATCCGGTGCGTATCATCTCCTTTCTTCGTGCTAAGAAAATGGTTAGTAAAGGGTGTTTAGCTTTCTTGGCACATCTCAAGGATGACACTACTCAAGTACCTTCAATTGAGTCGGTTTCGGTGGTCCGTGAGTTTCTGGATGTGCTCCCTGCAGATCTTCCTGGTATGCCACCAGATAGCGATATTGACTTCTGTATTGATCTTGAACCGGGTACTCGCCCCATTTCTATACCCCCTTATAGAATGGCTCCCGCGGAGTTAAGAGAGTTAAAAGCCCAACTTCAAGAGTTGTTAAACAAAGGCTTTATTAGACCAAGTGCATCTCCTTGGGGTGCTCCGATTTTGTTTGTGAAGAAGAAGGATGGGAGTTTTCGGATGTGCATAGACTACAGACAACTGAATAAGGTAACTATTAAGAACAAGTATCCTCTTCCTCGCATTGATGACTTGTTCGATCAATTACAAGGTGCTTGTGTCTTCTCTATGATTGACTTGAGATCTGGTTATCATCAATTGAAAATACGGGCAACGGATGTGCCAAAGACTGATTTTCGAACGAGGTATGGGCATTACGAATTTGTGGTGATGTCTTTTGATCTTACGAATGCCCCTGCTGCGTTCATGAGCTTGATGAATGGGATTTTTAAGCCATATTTGGACCTCTTCGTGATCGTATTTATTGATGATATATTGGTATACTCAAAGAGCAAGAAGGAACATGAAGAGCATTTGAGAATGGTATTGGAAATGTTGAGGGAGAAAAAGCTTTATCCCAAGTTCTCTAAGTGTGAGTTTTGGCTAGATGCAGTGTCCTTCTTGGGGCACGTGGTTTCTAAGGATGGAGTGATGGTGGATCCTTCTAAGATTGAGACAGTGAAGAATTGGTTAAGACCTACTAATGTGTCAGAAATAAGGAGCTTTGTTGGGTTAGCTAGCTACTACCGCCGATTTGTCAAGGGATTCTCTTTTATTGTTTTCCAATTGAGGAACTTGACTAAGCAGAATGTTCCATTTGTATGGTCAGATGAGTGTGAGGAAAGCTTTCAGAAGCTCAAGACTCTGTTGACTACTGCACCAACTCTCACCTTACCAGTGGAAGGTAAGAATTTCATTGTCTATTGTGATGCTTCCTATTCGGGTTTGGGTGCAGTGCTAATGCAAGAGAAGAGTGTGATTGCTTATGCTTCAAGACAATTAAAAGTGCATGAACGTAACTATCCAACTCATGATTTTGAATTGGCCGCAGTAGTGTTTGCATTAAAGCAATGGAGACACTATCTATATAGAGTTAAGTGTGAGGTCTACACGGATCATCGTAGCCTTCAGTATGTCTTTACTCAGAAAGATTTGAACTTAAGACAGAGGAGATGGATGGAGTTACTAAAGGACTACGATATCACTATCTTGTATCATCCGGGAAAAGCGAATGTTGTGGCAGATGCTTTAAGTAGAAAAGTGGGAAGCATGGGAAGTCTAGCTCACTTGCATGTTTCTAGACGTCCATTGGCTAGAGAGGTTCAGACTCTGGCTAACGACTTGATGAGGTTAGAAGTAAATGAGAAGGGAGGATTGTTGGCTAGTGTGGAGTCAAGATCTTCTTTTCTTGACAAGATTAAGGGAAAACAGTTTAATGATGAAAAATTGATCCGGGTCCGAGATAAAGTGTAGAAAGGAGAGGCTAAAGAAGCGACAATCGATGAGGAAGGTGTTATGAGAATCAAGGGAAGGGTATGTGTACCCCGAGTTGATGATTTGATCAACACTATTTTGACAGAGGCTCATTGTTCAAGGTATTCTATACATCCGGGTGCAACCAAGATGTATCGTGACCTAAAGCAACACTTTTGGTGGAGTAGAATGAAGCGTGACATTGTTGATTTTATTGCCAAATGTCCAAACTGTCAACAAGTAAAGTATGAACACCAGAGGCCCGGAGGAACACTTCAGAGAATGCCCATTCCTGAATGGAAGTGGGAAGGATTGCAATGGACTTCGTGGTTGGTCTTCCCAAGACAATGGGTAAGTATGACTCTATTTGGGTGATTGTTGATAGGTTAACTAAGTCTGCTCATTTCATTCCGGTCAAGGTGACTTACAATGCAGAGAAGTTAGCCAAAATCTATATCTCAGAAATTATTCGGTTGCATGGGGTTCCACTCTCCATCATATCAGATAGAGGTACGCAGTTTACTTCTAAGTTTTGGAAAACATTGCATGCGGAATTGGGTACTAGGTTAGACCTTAGTACTGCGTTCCATCCTCAGACCGATGGTCAGTCTGAGCGAACGATTCAAGTGTTGGAGGATATGCTTCGTGCATGTGTGATAGAGTTTGGTGGTCATTGGGATAGCTTCTTACCCTTAGCAGAGTTCTCTTACAACAATAGCTATCACTCAAGCATTGATATGGCCTCATTTGAGGCACTATATGGGAGAAGATGTAGGTCTCCCATTGGGTGGTTTGATGCATTTGAGGTTAGACCTTGGGGTACGGACCTTCGGAGAGAATCGTTAGATAAAGTGAAATCTATTCAAGAAAAGCTTTTGGCGGCGCAAAGCAGGCAAAAAGAATATGTAAACCGAAAGGTTAGAGACTTAGAGTTCATGGAGGGTGAACAAGTCTTGTTGAAGGTTTCGCCCATGAAAGGGGTGATGCACTTTGGTAAGCGAGGTAAACTAAGCCCAAGGTATATTGGTCCCTTTGAAGTACTTAAGCGAATAGGGGAGGTGGCCTATGAGTTAGCCTTGCCTCCAGGGCTGTCCGGAGTGCATCCGGTATTCCATGTGCCGATGTTGAAAAGATACCATGGGGATGGAAACTACATTATCCATTGGGATTCAGTTTTGCTTAATGAGAATTTGTCTTATGAGGAGGAACCGGTTGCCATTCTAGATAGAGAAGTCCACAAGTTAAGGTCAAGAGAGATTGCATCCATCAAAGTTCAATGGAATAATCGACCCGTTGAAGAAGCCACTTGGGAGAAAGAGGCTGACATGCAAGAAAGATATCCACACCTGTTTACAGATTCAGGTACTTCTTTTCGCCCTTGTTTTCCTTCTTGTGATCGTTCGGGGATGAACGATGGGTAAACTGGTATCTATTGTAATGACCTGTTTAGTCGTTTTGAGCAGCAGACTTCGATTCTGGAAAAACTGGCAAAGACAACGGGCCCCACGACGGACCGTCGCAGGGTCTCGTTTCAAAACACTTAGAAAATCTGCAAATTGGGTATTGGAATCGACTCTCTGAACTTCGTAACGGAATGGCAGGACGGACCGTCACAGGTGTGACGGACCGTCACACAACCTTTAGAGAAATTGAGTCTCTGAAGTCTGTGACGGGGCAGCAGGACGGACCGTCGCAGGCGCGACGGGCCGTCACAGGCGCGACAGGCCATCGCAGGCTGCGCAATCCCAGTCCGCGTCGGATTTCTATATATGTTTTAAGGGACGTTTTTGATTATTCCTGCTTTAATTATAAAGTTAGAGGGTTAATGTTAATAAGTCTAATTACTTGGGGGATAAAAGAGGTAACCTTAAGTTAATTAGGAGTTATTATTGTCATCTTTTATTCTTAATTATATACTAATTAGGGTAAAAGAAAGAGGGTTTGAATAAAGAAAATAGAAAGAACAAGAGAAAGAGAGAGAAAGTCGAACGAGAAAGAGGAGAAACGAAGAGAAACAAAGCTTGGGAAATTGCTTGCTTGATCACTAATCTTCGGTGGAGGTAGGTTATGGTTTTATGATTTCATAGTAAACTCTTAATAGAGAATGATATGTATTGGGTAGTATTGTAAACCCTTCTATGTGCTTAATTGTATGCATGCATGAATGTGATTATATGATTGTGATGAATTAAGCATGATGAAGGTATTGAATCCCAAATCATGATAAAAACCTAATCTCTTGTTAATGATGATGCCTTGGTATAAAAGAAGGCTTGATGAGCTAAAGTAATGAGATTGATGATGCCTTGGTATAAGAGAAGGCTTGATGAATTGATAGAATGAGATTAGGGGGATCGGGTGTCACGAAACGACACGTAGATTTAGGGGATCGGGTTTCACGAATCGACACGTAGATTTAGGGGATCGGGTGTCACGAACCGACACGTAGATTTAGGGGATCGGGTGTCACGAACCGACACGTATATTTAGGGGATCGGGTGTCACGAACCGACACGTAGATTTAGGGGATCGGGTGTCACGAACCGACACGTAGAATTAGGGGATCGGAGTGTCACGTTCCGACACATAGTAGTAAGGGAGCGGAGTGTCACGTACCGACACAAGAGGAATAAAGATAATGAATCTGGAAAGATGTTAATATGTTCAATTTAATGAATCTAATTCCAAAATGAGTATGGTATTGAGGCTTGAGTCCTCATGTGTGAACTTGACGGTAATTGTTAATGATATAGTACTTGCTGTTGCTACATGTTGAGTATCATAGTTGATTTATGATATTACTTGGTATATATTGATTTCTATTTTGAGTTGGCCGATGATATCTACTCAGTACCCGTGTTTTGTACTGACCCCTGCTTTTACGTTTTCTTCTTGTTTATTTGTGGAATGCAGCAAACGCGCCGTCATCTTCGATTCAACAGTAACTCTAGCCAGTCTTCATTACTCCAGATATCAGGGTGAGCTAATGCTTCTAGCTTGGACTGGATCTTCCTCTTCACGTCTTGATGCCTTGATGTTCCGGCATGGACTAGCTTTTACTTGTTTTAGCTTTTAGAATACTCTTAGTTTAGTCATTTGATTTATAGATGTTCTTGTGGTGATGACTTCCAGATTTTGGGGAATAATAGATGTTGAATTTTAGAAGTTATTGAATTGGTTTTTATTAATGAGTTAAGTCTTCCGCATTACTTTCTGTTGATATTATATTGAAATGTTAAGGTTTAGATGGGTTGGTTCGCTCACATAGGAGGGTAAGTGTGGGTGCCAGTCGCGTTCCGATTTGGGTCGTGACAAATATATTAAACATGAAAATGTTAAATAAATAAACCACAGCTTACCAAATATAAAAGTAATGAAATCAATGGAATAATCAATAGAAAATGGCTTATGAAATATAAAGAATATATATAGTAATGAATGCCTTGCTATAAGAATAGTTAAAACATGTCTAATGAAGTTTACATTAAGTGAAGGACATATCTAATAATGAATCTTAATGTAATGAAAATGAACAAAACCAAATAAAATTGGCTTATATTGGATTTCTTTATTAGGAAAATATCAAAGACAATAATGAATTCAAATATTCTTATTAAAAATGATTAACTAATGTATTTATCCAATAAATATTGGCTTATAAAGAATTGATGCCCAAAGTAAGCAGGATCATAACACTTAATGATATACCTGAAGAACTATGCACATTATGCAGTCAACTAAAGAATGAGTATAGTCAATAAGTATTGACTCATAAATATATTCATGCCCCAAATTGTAGTTAAGTCATTTCCTTAATCTCTTGAATTAGTTACTTGGTTCACTGTGGGTATGGGAAAACAATGAATCACTGCACTTGTAAGTAAAACATAGGACCAAAGGGATTATAGAAATACACAACAACAAGAGGAAAAAAACTGAAAAATATTCTAAGTGTACAAAGAGGAGCTCTCTCAGAAGAGGATCAAAATCTCAAATATTCACGTGGGTTGTTCTTAATTTTTGTTGATGATACTAATATATTGTAATCATATATAAAAAAAGTTGTGTGCTTTGAATGCATTAAAATACATCATATTCGTACCATAATTCACAACTAACAAATTAAGAATGTCTAGTGACTAGTCTATCCATAAATAGCATGTCGTTTAGGAAGAGCTTTCCTTGATCATGCATAGTTTTATGTGTATGTGTGCATACACTCATACTTAGTACAAGGGGTATACTAACCCCTACTATTTACTATTTCGTAGATGCAGGTTAAAGGAAAGATTGACGACTCCTGCAACTATATGGATATCACCGTTTCTCTAGATCATTTTGTAGGTCCTCTTAATTTTGAGGATGATACAGTTTTATTATATCCTTAGTTTTATACATAGCTAGTGTATTTTGACCCAAGAATTTAATTCGTACATTTATTAAAAGCTTTTTAATAAGTTAGTTTTGGAAAACTACTATGATATGTTATTCTTTGATTTGAAATAATTCCGCAATTGTTAGAATTGTTGTTCCTTTATGTTGAGCTTTGTATATAATAAATTTATGAAATAACTATATGAAGTCTATGTATACATCATAAGTTTAAATGTTCTAAATTTTCCGCTAAAATTAACCAATTGTATGTGATGAATGCAAGAAGAGGCTTGTCTGGGACCTCTAAGAGGTCAACGACGTCGGGTGCGATTCGAATTCAATAATCCAGGTCATGGTAGTTAGGTTCAGGGTTATGGTTTTCGTTAGCGTTAGGTTTAAGGGGTTTTTGTTGGGTTTTCATATTTTCAACAAAGGATTTAGGGCTTAGATTTTTTATAGGTTTTCGTATTTTTAAATTAAGGTTTCGGGTTTACTGTTAGGGTTAGGGTGTAGTTTTTTTTTGGATTTAGAATTTGAGGTTTAATATCAATGGTTTAGTGTTTAATATTTGAGGTTTGATATTTTGGGTTTGTGGTTTAGGGTAAAGGTAAAGGTTAGGGTTTTGTATTTAGTGTTTTTGTACGTTTTAAGATTTGGGATTTGGGATTTTTTTTTAGTATTAGTGGTTTAGTGTTTAATTTTTGGGTTTTTGTATTTTGTTTTTGGGTTTTATTTTGGTTAGAACGACCCTCGCGGTGGATCAGGGGTTGAGCAAAACCCCCCAGTCCTTATCATTTCACAAAGTAAATTTATACATGAGGGGGGACTTGACCTTAGCTTCATACCTATGATAGGTTTCCCAACTACTAAGGTTAGTTCATTTACCCTTACAATATGAATATATTCTAAAATTAATTGTACAATACAATAAACAAGGGAGTCTTTCCCCTTACAATCAGATATTCGAAAACATAACTATATTCTAAAGTATATTTACATATAGATATACAATACAAAAACTTTCAGAAAATACATTTGAATTTTAAATTTAAACATTCTTCCAGTATGTTCTTAAAGGAGGTTCTTTAATCCTGTTAAGCTTTTTCCTTCGAAAATTTCTCCATACAAAGCTTTTTCGAGATATAGCTTCCTTTGACTGACCCCACTAGTTAATGTTGAATATAAAATTGTTGTATAATGTCATCTATATGACTCAATTTTGATAGTAAATCTGTTGTTAGATTGGCTTCTCAACAAATATGCCTGCATTTGAAAAAATCCAATTTGCCTGCCATCTGTTGGATCATATGGACATCCTGCCTCCTTCTCCAAGAAATGGTATATGTATTATTGATACATTTGCTTAGTCATTCCGAATCAAACTCAAGAAGAACACATTTATATCCATGTTGTTCACACCAATAAATTCCTTGCAATGTTGCCTTAATCTCGGCAGTGCTATTAGTACCAAAATCTAAAGGAATGGAAAATGCATAGACTAGTTTACCTTGATACTCTCTTAAAATACATCCCCTTAAAATTTTACCTGGATAATGCATAACTCTACAATCTGTATTCGGTGACCAACAAATAATATTAGGTAATACTCTGAATAGAATCTTTTGTACGTTATTCTGTTGTTGAAGGCTTTATCACTGCAATAGCTAATTGCTCAGGTCACAATTGTTGTGTTGTATGCCCACATGTGGTGAATGTTTATGCCAAAAATATTTATCAGATTATCAATTCACAAAAATATGATTGATTTCATCTATCCCTAGTCTACGACTAAAATCAAAATTTGCAACATCATTTCCAAACGCAGTTATTTTTGCATTAGTAGGTAATTTCCCCCTAAAAGCTTTCCTAAGAATGAAAGATATTTTTAAAGGTATGTTCTTATGCCAAATTATTTTATTAATAGGGTATTTAGTCTTTTATTTCCTTATATTTTCCCAAGCACTAGATAAAGAAAAGTAATCATTTTTAGCAGGTACCCAAGTAGTGGTTTCAGGCCTTCCTTCTTGGTACTAAATATTATTAATAAGTATGATTGGAACTAGTCATTGAGGGTAATGTTATCTAATATCACCTTCCTTCCAATGTCCTGATTCAATAAAAATAAAAGACTTTGATGTTATTCACACTTGACGTACCTAGCTAAAGGTCAATCACCAGGACAATTATCCCACAAAAAATTACAGGTCATTTAATGTATATTCCAAGTAATATGTGTAACGACTTGTTTAGTCGTTTTGAGCAGCAGATTTTATTTCTGGAAAAACTGGCTGAAACGACGGATCCCACGACGGACCGTCATGGGCACGACGGACCGTCGAGGGGGTCTCGTTCCAAAACACTTACAATTCTGAAATTTGGGTACTGAAATCGACTCTCTGAACTTCGTGACGAAGTGGCAGGACGGACCGTCACAGGCATGACGGGCCCGTCACAGACTCTTTAATAAATCGAGTCTCTGAACCTTGTGACGGAAGCAGCAGGACGGACCGTCGCCGGCATGACGGCCCGTCACAGACTGCGTGATCCCAGGCTAGGTCGGATTTCTATTTAATATTTTAAGGGGCGTTTTGGACTATTCCTGCTTATAATTATAAATTTAGTGGTTGAATATTAATAATCCAATTTCTTGAGGGTTAAAAGAGATAACCTTAAATTAATTAGTGGGTTACTTTTGTCATCTTTTATACTTAATTATATGATAATTAGGGTAAAAGAAAGAGGGTTGAATAAGAAAAATAGAAAGAACATAGAGAGGGAGAAGAACGATCGAGAGAGAGGAAAAACGAAGAGGAAAACAAAGCTTTGGGGAATTTGCTTGCTTGATCACTAATCTTCAGTGGAGGTAGGTTATGGTTTTTATGATATTCGTAGTAAACTCTTATCGTGAATGATATGTATTGGGTAGTGTTGTAAACCCTTCTATATGCTTAATTGTATGCTTGTATGGATGTGGGGATATAATTGTGATGAAATAATCATGATGAAGCTATTGAATCCTAAATCTTGAAAACCTCTTGTTAATGATGATGCCTTGGTATGAAAGAAGGCTTGATGAACTAAAAGAATGAGGTTAGGGGATCGGGTGTCACGAACCGACACGTAGAAATAGAGGGATTAGGCGTCACGAACCGACACGTAGTAATAGGGGGATCAGGTGTCACGAACCGAAACGTAGTATAAGGGGATCGGAGTGTCACGTTCCGACACAAGAGAAATAAAGATAATTAATCTTAAAAGATGTTAATATACTCAATTTAATGAAACTATTTCTCAAATGAGTATGGTATGGAGGCTTGCGTCCTCAAGGGTGTACTTGGCGTACTTATTAATGATTATAGTACTTGTTTTTGCTACCCGTTGAGTATTGTAGTTGAATTTATGATATTATCTGATATATACTGTTTTCTATTTTGAGTTGGCCGATGATATCTACGCAGTACTTGTGTTTGTACTGACCCCTACTTGTATGTTTCTTTCTTTGTTATTGTGGTGTGCAGCAAACTTACCGTCGTCTTCAACTAAACCGCAACTCTAGCCAGTCTTCATTATATCGGATTTCAGGGTGAGCTAATGCTTCTAGCTTGGACTGGATCTTCTTTTTCATGTCTTGATGCCTTGAAGTTCCTGCATGGACTAGATTTTTAGTTATTCTAGCTTTCTAGATACTCTTAGAATTAGTAATTTGAGGATAGATGTTCTTGTGATGATGACTTCCAGATGTTGGGGATAATAATAAGTGTTTGAGTTTTAGAAGTTGATTATTGATTTTGTTAATGTGTTTTAAGTCTTCCGTATTATTTTCTATTTATTATGTTTGAAATGTTGGGGTTTAGATTTGTTGGTTCGCCCACATATGAGTATAAATGTGGGTGACACCCACGACATGTTTTGGGTCGTGACAAACTTTGTATCAGAGCCTTAGGTTCATTGGTCTCATCACACAAGAACGTGTCTAGTAGAGTCTTGAGGAACGGTAGGGGTACGCCTTTACTTTTCTTTGAGAGGCTATAGGACTTTAGGAAAATTCCATTCTTCCTTTCTTTCGTGCTATTACTTGGATCCAATTGGTATCTAGGTGATACAAATTGTTATCTGACCATCATCACTCTATTTCACAGATGGTTAAAACTAGAGCAACAACTGCGCCAACCCAAACACTGGCAACACAAGATGCGTCCGAGCCAGCCACTGAGACTGTAGCTCGAAGAGGAGCAGTGGCAAGAGGCCGCGGTAGAGGTCGCGGAAGGACATCCTCTAGAGGAAGAGGACAAACACCTGGCCCATCTAGTACTAGGGCGGTGACTCCTCCACCGACTAAGGAAGTAGTAAGAGAGGGTGAGGAAGGGAAAAATGAGCAAGTGCAGAATGAGGAACTACCACCCCAACCTACCCCAGAGATGATCAATCAGGTTCTTGCTTATCTTAGCGGGTTATCTGATCAGGGTCATACACCTCCAGTGTTTTCTGAACCAGCACCTCAGGTTCCGGAGGTACAACATGCGACTACTTTGGCTCCCCGCATGGATGCCTTATTGGAAATAGGCACGTTTCCTCGTTTGACTACAAGGCCTATAATGACAAGTGATCAGCATGAACTTTTCAGTAAGTTCTTGAAATTGAAACCTCCTATCTTCAAGGGTGCTGAATCTGAGGATGCCTATGATTTTTTGGTTTATTGTCATGAGCTACTACACAAGATGGGTATAGTAGAACGATTTGGCGTGGAGTTTGTGACTTATCAGTTTCAAGGGAACGCCAAAATGTGGTGGCGGTCACATGTTGAGTGTCAACCAACAGAGGCACCACCTATGACTTGGGCATCATTCTCTAGCTTGTTTATGGAGAAGTATATACCCCGTACTTTGAGGGATAGGAGGAGAGATGAGTTCTTGAGCCTAGAGCAAGGTAGGATGTCGGTTACTGCGTATGAGGCTAAGTTTCGCACATTATCCAGGTATGCCACCAAGCTTTGTTTCAGTCCACAAGAGCGGATTCGCCGTTTTGTGAAGGGGTTGAGGTCAGATTTTCGGATTTCATCCTTACAGGTAGCGGCTAAAGTGAAATCCTTACAGGAAGTGGTAGACTTCATGATGGAGGTGGAGGGAGTGAAGCCAGATGACTTACCCTTAGCATCGACATCTAAAATGTTTCGTAAGGGAGGTGATTTTAATGGTTGTTACTCCAGAGGGCAGGGTTCAGGAGGTTACCCAGCCCAACCTATCCAGTCTTTACTACAGACTGTAGTTGGGGGTCCACCACAGACCGGCCAACATTTCTCTGAGTTTGGTGGTTATCCCCAGACTTCGTCACTCTCACAGGGACCTATGCTTGAACCCAGAGAATGTTATGGATGTGGAGAGACTGGAAATATTAGGAGGAATTGTCCAAAACCGAGTTACAGAACACCAATAATCAGAGGTAGAGGTGTTCATGGAAGAGGGCGTTATTCGGGAGGACGTGGTGGCTGAGATAATGGTGGTCAACAAAACGGTCGGGGTAAGGGGCAAACTGGAGCCACTACAGCACAACATGGTAGGGGCAACGGACAGACAGGCGATAAGGCCCATTGTTATGCTTTCCCTGGGAGATCTGAAGCGGAGACATCTGATGTTGTCATCACAGGTAATCTTTTGGTTTGTGATTGCATGGCTTCTGTATTGTTTGATCCTGGATCCACATTTTCTTATGTATCTTCCTCATTTGCTAATGGTCTTAATTTACATTGTGATTTGCTTGACATGCCTATTCGTGTTTCTACTCCGGTTAGTGAGTTTGTGATAGTTGAAAAGGTGTATAGGTCTTGTCTTGTAATGTTTGTGAGGAGCAATACTCATGTAGACTTGGTTATCTTAGAAATGGTTGACTTCCATGTAATTCTGGGTATGACTTGGCTTTCTCCAAATTTTGCAATCTTGGATTGTAATGCTAAAACTGTGACGTTAGCCAAGCCTGGGACAGATCCGTTAGTGTGAGAGGGTGACTATTCTTCCAATCCGGTTCGTATCGTCTCCTTTCTTCGTGCTAAGAGAATGGTTAGTAAGGGTTGTTTAGCTTTCTTAGCACACCTCAGGGATGATACTACCCAAGTACCTTCAATCGAGTTGGTTGCGATAGTGCGCGAGTTTTTAGATGTGTTTCCTGAAGACCTTCCTGGTATGCCAACGGATAGAGATATTGACTTCTACATCGATCTTGAACCGCGTACTCGCCCCATTTCTATACCCCCTTATAGAATGGCTCCCACTGAGTTAAGGGAGTTAAAGGCCCAACTTCAAGAGTTGTTGAGCAAAGGCTTCATTAGACCAAGTGCATCCCCTTGGGGTACTCCTGTTTTGTTTGTGAATAAGAAGGATGGAAGCTTTCGGATGTGCATAGACTACAGACAACTGAATAAGGTAACGGTTAAGAACAAGTTTCCTCTTCCTCGCATTGATGATTTGTTCGATCAGTTACAAGGTGCTTATACCTTCTCAAAAATCGACTTGAGATCTGGTTATCATCAATTGAAAAAACGGGCAGTAGATGTGCCCAAGACTGCTTTTCGGACCAGGTATGGGAATTATGAGTTCCTAGTAATGTATTTTGGGCTTACGAATGCCCCTGCTGCTTTCATGAGCTTGGTGAATGGGATTTTTAAGCCATGTCTTGATCTCTTTGTCATTGTATTCATTGATGATATACTGGTATACTCAAAGAGTAAGAAAGAACATGAGGAGCACTTGAGAATTGTGTTGGAAATGTTGAGGGAGAGAAAGCTTTATGCCAAATTCTTTAAGTGTGAGTTCTGGCTAGATTCAGTGTCCTTCTTAGGGCACGTAGTTTCTAAGGATGGAGTGATGGTGGATCCATCTAAGATTGAAAAAGTGAGGAATTGGGTAAGACCTACTAATGTGTCAGAACTAAGGAGCTTTGTTGGTTTAGCTAGCTACTACCGTCGATTTGTCAAGGGGTTCTCTTTTATTGCTTCCCAATTGACAAGCTTGACTAAACAGAATGTCCCATTTGTATGGTCGGACGAGTGTGAAGAAAGCTTTCAGAAGCTCAAGACTTTGTTGACTACCGCACCAATCCTTACCCTGCCAGTGGAAGGTAAGAATTTCACTTTCTATTGTGATGCATCCTATTCGGATTTGGGTGCAGTACTAATGCAAGAGAAGAATGTAATTGCTTATGCTTCGAGGAAATTAAAGGTGCACGAATGTAATTATCCAACCCATGATTTGGAGTTGGCTGCGGTAGTGTTTGCATTAAAGCAATGGAGACACTATCTGTATGGGATTAAGTGTGAAGTCTATACGGATCATCGTAGCCTACAGTATGTCTTTACTCAGAAAGATTTGAATTTAAGACAGAGAAGGTGGATGGAACTACTGAAGGATTATGACATCACTATCTTGTATCACCCGGGAAAAGCTAATGTTATGGCAGATGCTTTGAGTAGAAAGGCAGGGAGCATGGGAAGTCTAGCCCACTTGCAAGTTTCAAGACGCCCATTAGCTAGAGAGGTATATATTCTGGCTAATGACTTAATATGGCTAGAAATAAATGAGAAGGGAGGATTTTTTTCTTGTGTTGAGGCAAGATCTTCCTTTCTTGACAAGATTAAGGGAAAGCAGTTTAATGATGAGAAACTGAACCGGATTCGAGATAAGGTATTGCGAGGAGAGGCTAAAGAAGCAACAATCGATGCGGAAGGTGTTTTGAGGATTAAGGGTAGGGTATGTGTAACCCGCGTCAATGATTTGATTTACACTATTCTCATTGAGGTTCATAGCTCAAGGTACACTATACATCCTGGTGCAACGAAGATGTACCGCGACCTAAAGCAACACTTTTGGTGGAGAAGAATGAAGCGTGACATTGTTGATTTTATTGCCAAATGTTCAAATTGTCAGCAAGTAAAATATGAACATCAGAGGCCCGGAGGAATACTTCAGAGAATGCCCATTCGGGAATGGAAGTGGGAGAGAATTGCAATGGACTTCGTGGTTGGTCTTCCAAAGACAATGGGTAAGTATGACTCCATTTGGGTAATCGTTGATAGGTTAACTAAGTCTGCTCACTTCATTCCGGTTAAGGTGACTTACAATGCAGAGAAGTTAGCCAAACTTTACATCTCAGAAATTGTTCGATTGCATGGGGTTCCACTCTCCATCATATCGGATAGAGGTACACAGTTTAATTCTATGCTTTGGAATAGATTGCATGCGGAATTGGGTAGGTTGGACCTTAGTAGTGCGTTCCATCCTCAGACCGATGGCCAGTCTGAGCGAACGATTCAAGTGTTGGAGGATATGCTTCGTGCATGTGTGATAGAATTTGGTGGTAATTGGGATAGCTTCTTACCCTTAGTAGAGTTCTCATACAACAATAGCTATCACTCAAGTATTGATATGGCCCCATTTGAGGCACTGTATGGGAGAAGATGTAGGTCTCCCATTGGGTGGTTTGATGCATTTGAAGTTAGACCGTGGGGTACTGATCTTCTGAGAGAATCGTTAGATAAAGTGAAATGCATTCAAGAAAAGCTTTTAGCGGCTCAAAGTAGGCAAAAAGAATATGCAGATCGAAAGGTTAGGGACTTGGAGTTTATGGAGGGTGAGCAAGTCTTGCTGAATGTTTCGCCCATGAAAGGGGTGATGCGGTTTGGTAAGCGAGGTAACCTAAGACCAAGGTATAATGGTCCATTTGAAGTTCTGAAGCGCATGGGGGAGGTAGCTTATGAATTAGCCTTGCCCCCTAGGACTGTCCGGAGTGCATCCGGTATTTCATGTGTCTATGTTGAAAAGATACCATGGGAATGGAAACTACTCATACGTTGGGATTCAATCCTGCTTGATGATAATTTTTTTTATGAGGAGGAGCCTTGTGCTATTCTAGATAGAGAAGTCCGCAAGTTGAGGTCAAGGGAGATTGCATCCATCACGTTTCAATGGAAGAATCGACCAGTTGAAGAATCCACTTGGGAGAAGGAAGCTGATATGCAAGAAAGATACCCACACCTATTTACATATTCAGGTACTCCTTTTCGTCCTTGTTTCTTTTCTTGTGATCGTTCGAGGAAGAACGATGGGTAAAATGGTATCTATTGTAACGTCCTGTTTAGTCGTTTTGTGCAGCAGATTTTATTTCTGGAAAAAAAACTAGCTGAGACGACGGATCCCACGACGGACCTCATGGGCACGATGGACCGTCGAGGGGGTCTCGTTCCAAAACACTTAGAAATCTGAAATTTGGGTACTGAAATTGACTCTCTGCACTTCGTGACGAAGTGGCAGGACGGACCGTCACAGGCATGACGGGCCGTCACAGACTCTTTATAAATCGAGTCTCTGAACCTTGTGACGGAAGCAGCAAGACGGACCGTCGCAGGCACGACGGCCCGTCACAGACTGCGTGATCCCAGGCTGGGGCGGATTTCTGTTTAATATTTTAAAGGGCGTTTTGGACTATTCCTGCTTATAATTATAAAGTTAGTGGTTGAATATTAATAATCCAATTTCTTGAGGGTTAAAAAAGATAACCTTAAATTAGTTAGTGGGTTACTTTTGTCATCTTTTATACTTAATTATATGCTAATTAGGGTAAAAGAAAGAGGGTTGAATAAGAAAAATAGAAAGAACAGAGAGAGGGAGAAGAACGATCGAGAGAGAGGAGAAACGAAGAGGAAAACAAAGCTTTGGGGAATTTGCTTGCTTGATCACTAATCTTCGGTGGAGGTAGGTTATGGTTTTTATGCTATTCGTAGTAAACTCTTAATAGCGAATGATATGTATTGGGTAGTGTTGTAAACACTTCTATATGCTTAATCGTATGCTTGTATGGATGTGATGATATAATTGTGATGAAATAAGCATGATGAAGCTATTGAATCCTAAATCTTGAAAACCTCTTGTTAATGATGATGCCTTGGTATGAAAGAAGGCTTGATGAACTAAAAGAATGAGGCTAGGGGATCGGGTGTCACGAACCGAGACGTAGAAATAGGGGGATCGGGTTTCACGAACCGACACGTCGTAATAGGGGGATCAGGTGTCACGAACCGACACGTAGTAATAGGGAGATCGGGTGTCACGAACCGACATGTAGTAATAGGGGGATCGGATGTCACAAACCGACACGTAGTATTAGGGGATCGGGTGTCACAAACCGACACGTAGTATTATGGGATCGGAGTGTCACGTTCTGACACAAGTGAAATAAAGATAATGAATCTTGAAAGATTTTAATATACACAATTTAATGAACCTATTTCTCAATTGAGAATTGTATGGAGGCTTGCGTCCTCATGGGTGTACTTGGCGTACTTATTAATGATTATAGTACTTGTTGTCGCTACTCGTTGAGTATTGTAGTTGACTATATGATATTATCTTATATATACTGTTTTCTATTTTGAGTTTGCCGATGATATCTACTCAGTACTTGTGTTTGTACTGACCCCTACTTGTATGTTTCTTTCTTTGTTATTGTGGAGTGCAGCAAACGTACCGTCGTCTTAAACTCAACCGGAACTCTAGCCAGTCTTCATTATACCGGATTTTAGGGTGAGCTAACGCTTCTAGCTTGGACTGGATCTTCTTCTTCATGTCTTGATGCCTTGAAGTTCTGGCATGGACTAGCTTTTTAGTTATTCTAGCTTTCTAGATACTCTTAGAATTAGTAATTTGAGGATAGATGTTCTAGTGATGATGACTTCCAGATTTTGGGGATAATAATATGTTTTTGAGTTTTAGAAGTTGATTATTGATTTTGTTAATGAGTTTTAAGTCTTCCGCATTTTTTTCTATTTATTATGTTTTAAATGTTGGGGTTTAGATTGGTTGGTTCGCTCACATAGGAGGATAAATGTGGGTGACACTCACGACACATTTTGGGTCGTGACAATATGAGATTCTACAACCTCCCTATTTCTTTTAAGATATCTCCAAACCAGTGATTGACCATTATTAAATTTTTTTCTACTACATTAGCTATTTAAAAATATTTAGCCTTCAAAAATGACCCCATAGAGAATGATTTTTTCTTAAGTTCCACCATTGATTATATCTGAAAGACATCCAAATATCTTCCAATAATCTTACCCTAATACCCCCTTCATTAGAAGGATATCCTAAAGTTATCCATGATGCCCAATGATACTTTTTCTTTTCCCATTTAGTCCCCCAAAAGAAGTCAGGAATTAAAATTTTAATGTATTTATGAGTTGCCTTAGGAGGGGATATTGCAGACATAGTATGAATAGACATAGATTGTAAAACATGTTCAACTAAGGTTATTTTAACTGAAAAACTCAGAATTTTTGAATGCCAACTAATGACTCTCTTAATTACTTTATCCACAAGTTTTTAATAGTAAATAAACCTTTGTCTCCTTATGTATAAAGGACAACCTAAATACTTAATATGTCTATCATTCCTACAAAAAAAAATAGTCTACTCTTTAATAATAGTAAGAATATCATCATTAGTTTGATTACTTAAGAGAAAAAAATTCTTTAAAAAGCAAATTGATCATAAATATTTTTATAAGCATAGATGGTCTTCATTATAAGTTGTAAAGAGATTCTCATAGTAGAAGTAAAAATGATTATATTATCTGCAAATCATAAATGATTAATTTGAGGCCCCTTACCCTCCATATGTACCCTCTTATATAACACATTTTGATTTAAAAGATTACGCTGTCTAGATAGAACTTAAGCACCTAAATTAAATAGAGATGGATATAATGGATAACCTTTCTTAAGACCTCTAGTGGAATGGAAGAAACCATGTCTTTTACCATTGATTACTATAGATATCGATTATTACTCATAATTCTCCATACTTTATCAATGACTATCTCCACTAAGCATGTTCTTCTAAAAACTAAAAAAGTATAGGACCAAGACACACATAAGCTTTGTCGATATCTAACTCAATGACTACATTAGCCCCTTCATTAGGTTGTTTAATACCATAAATGATCTCTTGATAAGAAATTCTATTCTCAAAAGTACTCCTACCCATTAATAATCCAGCTTGACTAAGATAAATAATATTAGGTAAGATAGGAGCTAATCTAGTATTCATAATTTTAGAAATGATTTTATTAGAGAAGTTAAAAACACTAATAAGTCTATAATATTTAAGCATATTAGGATGTTCTTTTTTGGGAAACAAAATCAAGCAAGAGTGAGCTATGTGTTTAGGCATGGCTTGACCAATAACAAAAATTGAACAGCGGCAAATAAATAAAATTTAATTAATTCAAAATAATTTTGATAGAATTTTCCTCCTATTCTATCCGGACCAGGAGTAGGATTCATATCAATAACTACCTTTTTTAATTCATCCATTGTAGCCATGGTCTCCAAGAATAGTTTTTGTTCACGAGTAATCATATTTGTAATGCATTGTAATATTGATTCTGTTGTTCTTGCCAGTGAATATGTTTTGAAAATAATTGCATGCTTCTCTAGCAATTCGTTCATCTCCCTGTACCTAACCCGCTGAGTCTGTTAAGATTTAATGCATAAGCATTCTCCTCCTTTTCCCTCTTCAAACTGCATGAAAATACATATAGTTTGTGTCTCCCTCTTTTAAGCAATGAATCTGGCTTTTTTGTTCTAACAGGGAATGTTAAACTTTTAAATGCCTAATATATTCTGCATTAATACTATGCATTTAAGCCCTATTGTCTTTTGTATTAGCCTTGAGCAGATTATCCTCAGCATCCTTAACTAAATCCTTATACTCTTTTATCTTTGGAAAAATATTTTCAAACTCTTTCCTTTACCAAACAATTAAAGTAGTATAAAGTCTCTTCATTTTAGTATGGAAAACCCACATAGGGTTACTAGCTTCTATTTTTTCCATCAATTTTCCATAATGGTTAAGAAAGAAGAATTTTAAATCCAATAAATAAGGAATTTAATGTATTTGATTACATGTTCAGATAGAGTACTCCTTTCAAGAAGTAAAGGACAGTGATCAGATCTAACAGATGGTAAATGATTGATAGTAGTTTGATGCATTTTGTCTAACCATTTTTTATTTACCATAGCTTTATAAATCTTTTTCCAAATTCTAACTTCCTCAACTAATTGATTACACCAAATAAAAGGATGTCCATGAAATCCTATATCCACTAAACCACATGCTTCAATATTACTAATAAACCCAAAAGTCTTATCCATTTTATATTCCCTACCTCCAATCTTTTCATTAGTATATGTAATAACATTAAAATAACCAATAACACACTAAGGAAAATTAGTATCAGCATAATATAAGACCTTATCCCATAAAGGTCTCCTTTAGTAATCTTTGCATTAAGCACAAACATAAGTAATAAGAAATATATATGTACAGTCGAAATGATTAATTTCAAAAGTAATGTATTGATCATGCACTTCCACCACTTTACAAGTCACATCACCTGTCAAAAATAGACAACTTGTATTGTTAACAATGCAATGAGAATGATCCATATGTAATTGAATCATAAAGAATCTAATGTTTGACTGATTTGCAAAACGTTCCAACACAGCAATCATAGTTAAATTATGTAGTTTTTTAGGATTTTGAAACCTTTCCAAAGGAGTAAGAGTATTTATACTCCTAGAATCCAAACATATGGATCTAATAATTAAACACCTATACTCGTAGTTGTACCATGAGGTCTGTTGATACTATCACTGGTTTTTCTTGATCCTTTTCTACCTCTAGGAGAAAATCAATGCTTTCCATTAACTTCCTGATTCTCTTAAGGTTTATTACTGGCCGAAAACTCCATCACCAAGTGCTGGAAATTTTATTAAATTTTTTATCCTTTATTTAACAACATTCGTACGTTCGTTTTGTTGAATTTTCACAATTTGATTAACACGTTTTTAGTGTAGATTGATTACTGTTTTAGCTTAGATTTTTCAACTTAAGATCAGTCACCTTACTCTTCATTTAAACATCAAAATTTACACACCTTATCCACATTAATTCCAATAATCAAACAAGCCATTTTAAGACATCAAAGCGGAGAACAACAACAAACATTTTACACATTGCCCCACATCATTTTCGGTTGATATCATTAAACATGCTTGCTATTTCAAAACACAAAATCAAAAAGGACATCATATTTCACGCTTAGCTTCCATAAATTACACCAACAACACAATTTCAAAACTTATTTAGATTAAAATCGGAAGTAGACTAGTGACAAGTATTTCAACAATAACGGGGACAGCCTAGTTTCATATGTTGAATTTCGTAGAAAGAAATTTCTCTTAGATAAAGGATTCAAAGAGAACAAACCCATACCTTTTGTATAATTCCATACATTCAAAGTTCTGCCCAAATCCTCCACTAAGACTTCAACATGATCTCGTCGAGTAGATGATGTAAAATTTTCGTTTCTTAAGTTAGCTTACTTGTTTGTATATTTTTTTTGTAAGTTCTTTGAGTGTAGAGAACTTTTGATTGTTTTTTAATGTTTTTTTTTCTGTTTTTGCAGCAAAATAAACAAAATGGACGAGATAGAGAGAGGTTTAGGCATGCGAGAGAGTTTGTGTGCATTAGTGCCCCTTAAATCTAGGATAGTTGAAAAAGCATAGTCAATTTAAGTTAATAATTAATAATTAATAATTAATAACAAAAAATATGATTTCCCCTTTTTATCATACACTAATTAAATAATATTAATTAATGACATTAATTTACCTACTTAAATAAAAACAATTTAATTCATTGCTTCCACCTAGGTTAGAACCCGGGTGGAGCAGAACTTTACTCTTAGAGCCCATTTTTTGCACTCTCCCCCAAAAATACCCCTCCATATTATCAGCCAAATAATTAAATATATATTTAGGGTAATTACACTATTACCCTTTTCCTACTAAAAGACCATTTTACCCCTCGACCCTTTAAACTTAAGGCTTCCCCTTTTTAAGTACGGTAAAGACGCATCCGAGTAAATCTTCATATTCGGGAGCCTTAAATGGCTGGACCCGACCTTTCCTAGCTCAACTAACTCCCCATGTTAGATAGCTTGGCTGTTTCATGTTTTAGAGGCCTGGTTCTACGCGTATCAGTCCGTGTGAACCTAGTCTAATCATAGGCATTGTAGACACATTAAGTATACTTATCTTATATATTTTTAGGGTTGTTACACTTAACCTGGCTTTAATTTGTGTGTCCAAGATTGTATTCTCATAACTTGTCCACCTATAGTCATCCTTTGTTTAGTCCACACCATAGTGTAATCTAACTCATTATCAAAATCAATATAAACATGTCTACAATTAAAGTGAGCTATTTTAACTCCTCATGATAGTTTACTTTGAAGAATAAAATTCTTCCAAATAAGTTCCACTCAAGGCATGGTGTGTACAAATTTACCAATTAATGTTTACTTATAAGAAGCAGATAAATCTTTAACTATTTTTTCCTTCACAAAGCAAACAATAGGAAGGCCTTGTTTACTAGTGATTTCTTGTTCAGTAATATTAATAGGAATTTTTTTTTACTAGTTGAATCTAAGCCTATCAGAATAAGCTTGTAAAACATTATATAGAGTAGGTATATGGTTTTGTTAGGTTTAGGGTTAGGGTTAACTTTATCTGTAAGTAGGCCTTAGGATTAATATAAGTTTTTATTTTGGGTTTATATTTTATGATTCAATATATATGATTTAGTATTTAGTGTTTGGATTTTTGATATTTTGGGCTTGGAGATTAGGGTTTAGGGTTTAGGATTAGGGTAAAAGATAGGGTTAGTTTATAGTTTTTTTTTTATTTGAATGACCCTTGAGGTGGGTCAGGGGCTTAGCAACACCCCCAGGCCTTAACATTTCATAAAATCAAAGATTACAAGAAGGGGGACATAGACCTTACCTTCTATGATTTTGTAGGTATGTAATTGATTTGGACATAGTTCTTTTTAGGTTTTAAGGTTTAGGATTTCGGTTAGTATCTATAGTCTTGTGTTTAATATTTGCGTTTTGCTATTTTGTGTTTGGGATTTAGCGATTAATTTTTAGGGTTAGGGTATAAGATAGGGTTAGGGTTACGGTTAGGGTTTTTCATAGGTTTTAGGGTTGGGGTATTAGGTTTTGAATTGTAATATCTATGATTTAGGGTTTTATATTTTGGTTTTTGTATTTTGGGTGTACGACTTAGCTTTAAAGATAGGATTTAAGGGTTTTTAAGGTTTTAGATTATGAGGTTGAGGATTTGAGGTTTAAAATCAGTGGTTTAGTGTTTAATTAGTTGGTTTTGGTATTTGTTGCTTCGGGTATAGGGTTAGTTTTACGATTAGGGATAGGTTTAGGGTAATGGTTGGGGTATAGTTTAGGTTGGTATCAGGTTTTAGGTTTTGGGGTTTAGGATTTGATGTTTAACGTAACAAATCAAAAGCCTAAGACATATTCTAAATTCTAACATAGGTTTAAAAAGGTTTAAAAACTTTTTTATGGTCCTAAAAAATTTATACAAGTAATTTATGAAGTTTAGAAATCAACATGTCAAGGAACGTCCATAACGTCTGAAAACTAGTTCACGGTGGTGCTGGTGTGCCTTGACAATTTGACTATATTTTAAGAGTCAAAATTGAGGAAATTTGGTGGAAGTTTTTCTAATACGTATTAGAGTTTATTCATAATAAAAACATCCGTTCACGACTCTAAAAGAACAAACCAAGGGCCCTTGAGGACCCTTGCATTTTGGGTTAAAAAGCTGCCCAAGGCAGTGTCTACCAACGGATCCAACCAATGTTTCATTTTCCAACCGATGGGCCTTTTAATGCTTCTGTAGATGGACACTTAGACAAATTCTTGGAAGCCTATTTTGGACAAGTCTCAATTACAAAATGGACCTGCGGGACGAAGGTTCCTGTGGTAGTCAATTGACAGACGAGATGTTGGTCGAAGTCTCGTCTGTGAGGGGAAGATTTTACTACTCATTTTTAAGTTAGTCAAGTTAATTAAATGAGTGATTATTTAATTAATTAGGGGTTAAGGGTGGTATAATAAAGTTATTTAACAACCTATATAAAAAACCTAAGCTAATTAAACTAACCTAAACCCTCAAAATTCCCAAACCCAAATTCTCCTCCTTCTCTCTTTGTTCTCTCTCCCAAGATTAAAAACACAATAGAAGACAAGGTTAAATTAGGGATTTGTAACGACCTGTTTAGTCATTTTTAGCAGTAGAGTATTTTCTGGTAATAACTGTCTGAGTCGACGGATCGCACGACGGACCGTCATGGGCACGACGGACCATCATGGGCACGACGGACCGTCGAGGGTGTGTTGTTCCAAAACACTTAGAATTCTGAAAAATTGGGTACTGAGAACAACTCTCTGAACTTCATGACGAAATGGCAGGACGGACCGTCACAGGCATGACGGACCGTCACAGGCCCTTCAGTAAATTTCAGTCTCTAAACTCTGTGACGACTCAGCAGGACGCACCGTCGGAGGCACGATGGCCCGTCACACGCTACGTAACCCTGACTGGGTCGGATTTCTGTTAAATGTTTTAAGGGGCGTTTTGGACTATTCCTACTTATAATTATAAAGTTAGTGTGTAATACTAATAATTCAATTACTTGGGGGTTAAAGGAGATAACCTTGAATTAATTAGTGGGTTACTTTTGTCATCTTTTATACTTAATTACATGCTAATTAGGGTAAAAGAAAGAGGGTTTGAATAAGAAAAAGAAAAAGAACAGAGAGAGAGGGAGAAACGATCGATTGAGAGAGAGGAAGAATGCAGCTTTGGGAAAGTAGATTGCTTGATCGCAATACTTCGGTGGAGGTAGGTTATGGTTTATGCTATTCGTAGTAAACTCTTAATAGCGAATTATATGTATTGGGTAGTGTTGTAAACCCTTCTATATGCTTAATTGTATGCTTGCATGAATGTGATTACATAATTGTGATAAAATAAGCATGATGAAGCTATTGAATCCTAAATCTTGAAAAACCCTAATCTACTTTGTTAATGATGATGCCTTGGTATAAAAGAAGGCTTGATGAATGAAAGTAGTGAGATTAGGGGATCGGGTGTCACGTTCCGCCACCAGGATAGTATGATGAGGATCGGAGTGTCACGTTCCGACACGAGGATAGTATATGGATCGGGTGCCACGTTCCGGTACCAGGATAGTATATGAGGATCATAGTGTCACGTTCCGACACCAGGATAGTATATGGATCGGGTGCCACGTTTCGGTACCAGGATAGTATGATAAGGATCGGGTGCCACGTTCCGGCACCAGGATAGTATGATGAGGATCGGAGTGTCACGTTCCGACACCAGGATAGTATATGGATCGGGTGCCACGTTCCAGTACAAGAATAGTATATGAGGATCGGAGTGTCACGTTCCTGCAACAAGATAGTATATGTAGTGGAGTGTCACGTACCAACACGAGAGAAATAAAGATAATGAATCTTGAAAGATGTTAATATACTCAATTTAATGAACCTAATTCCCAATGAGTATGATTGGGAGGCGTGAGTCCTCATTGATGTGCTTGGTGTTGTGACCAAGGGTTATGGTAATTGTAAATGCTGCATGTTGAGTATTGTAGTTTATTTTATGACATTATCTGATATATACTGTTTCTATTTTGAATTGACCGATGATATCTACTCAGTAATTGTGTTTGTACTGACCCCTACTTGTATGTTTCTTTCTTTGTTATTTGTGGAGTACAGCAAACGTACCGTCATCTTCAATTCAATCGCAACTCTAGCCAGTCTTCATTACACCGTATTTCTGGGTGAGCTAACGCTTCTAGCTTGGACTGGATCTTCTTCTTCATGTCTTGATGCCTTGAAGTTCTGGCATGGACTAGCTTTTTAGTTATTCTAGCTTTCTAGATACTCTTAGAATTAGTAATTTGAGGATATATGTTCTTGTAATGATGACTTATAGATTTTGGGGATAATGATAAGTTTGAGTTTTAGAAGTTGATTATTGATTTCGTTAATGAGTTTTAAGTCTTCCACATTATTATTATGTTATTTATGGTTGAAATGTTGGGGTTTAGATTGGTTGGTTCGCTCACATAGGAGGGTAAATGTGGGTGCCACTCACGACACGTTTTGGGTCGTGACAAACTTGGTATTAGAGGATTAGGTTCTTTGGTCTCATCACACAATAACGAGTCTAGTAGAGTCTTGAGGAACGGTAGGGGGACGCCTTTACTTTTCTTTGAGAGGCTATAAGACTTTAGGAAAATTCCATTCTTTTCTTCTTTCGTGCTATTACTTGGATCCAATTGGTATCTAGGTGATACAAATTGGTATCTGACCAACTTCACTCTATTTCGCAGATGGTTAGAACTAGAGAAACAACCGCTCCAACACCAGCACCGACAAGAGAAGAGGCGTCTGAGCCAGCCACTGAGACTGTAGCTCGAAGAGGAGCAGTGGAAAGAGGCCGTGGTAGAGGTCGCGGGAGGACGTCCTCTAGAGGAAGAGGACAAACACCTGGCCCATCTAGTACTAGGGCGGTGACTCCTCCACCGACTGAGGATGTAGTAAGAAAGGGTGAGGAAGGGGAAAATGAGCTAGTGCAGAATGAGGAATTGTCACCCCAACCTACCCCAGAGATGATTAATCAGGTTCTTGCCTATCTTAGCGGGTTATCTGATCAAGTCCAGACACCTCCAGTGTTTTCTGCACCAGCACCTTAGGTTTCGGAGGTACAACATGCAGCTACTGTGTCTCCCTGCATGGATGCCTCATTGGAAATAGGCACGTTTCCTCGGTTGACTACAGGGCCTATAATGACAAGTGATCAGCATGAACTTTTTAGTAAGTTCTTGAAATTGAAACCTCCCGTCTTCAAGGGTGCTGAATCTGAGGATGCCTACGATTTTCTGGTTTACTATCATGAGTTATTACATAAAATGGGCATAGTGGAACGATTTGGTGTTGAGTTTGTAACCTATCAGTTTCAGGGAAATGCCAAAATGTGGTGGCGGTCACATGTTGAGTGTCAACCCGCACAGGCACCACCTATGACTTAGGCGTCATTCTCTTGCTGATTTATGGAGAAGTATATCCCCTGGACCTTGAGGGATAGGAGGAGAGATGAGTTCTTGAGCCTAGAGCAAGGCAAGATGTCGGTGACTGCGTATGAGGCTAAGTTCCGTACATTATCAGGTATGCCACCCTGCTTTGCTTCAGTCCACAAGAGCGGAATCGCCGTTTTGTGAAGGGGTTGAGGTTAGATTTGCGGATTTCAGCCTTACAGGTAGCGGCTACAGCAAAATCCTTTCAGGAAGTGGTAGACTTCATGATAGAGGTGGAGGGAGTGAAGCCAGATGACTTCACCATGGCATCGACATCTAAAAGGTTTTGTAAGGGAGGTGAGTTTAATGGTTCTTACTCAAGAGGGCAGGGTTCAGGAGGTTATCCAGCCCGACCAATTCAACCTTCACTGCAGACTGTAGTTGGGGGTCCACCGCAGACCGGTCAACACTTCTCTAAGTTTGGAGGTTATCCCAAGACTTCTTCATTCTCACAGAGACCTATGCTTGAATCCAGAGAGTGTTATGGATGTTGGGAGACTTGACACATTAAGAGGTATTGTCCAAAACAGAGTTACAGACCTCAAATAGTCAGAGGTAGAGGTGGTCATGGAAGAGGCCGTTATTCTGGAGGGCGTGGTGGCCGAGGTAATGGTGGTCACCAAAACGGCCGGGGTGACGGACAAATGGGGACTACTGCAGTGCAACCTGGTAGAGGCAACGGGCAGAAAGGTGATAGGGCCCATTGTTACGCTTTCCCCGGGCGGTCGGAAGTGGAGACATCCGATGCTGTTATCACAGGTAATCTTTTGGTTTGTGATTGCATGGCTTCCGTATTATTTGATCCTGGATCCACATTTTCATATGTATCTTCTTTATTTGCTACTGGTCTTAATTTACATTGTGAATTGCTTGACATGCCTATTCGTGTTTCTACTCCGGTGGTGAGTCTGTGATAGTTGAAAAGGTGTATAGGTCTTGTCTTGTAACGTTTGTGGGGAGCAATACTCATGTAGACTTGGTTATCTTAGAAATGGTTGATTTTGATGTAATTCTGGGTATGACTTGGCTTTCTCCAAAATTTACATCTCAGAATGTTTTCGATTGCATGGGGTTCCACTCTCCATCATATCAGATAGAGGTACGCAGTTTACTTCTATGTTTTGGAAAACATTGCATGCGGAATTGGGTAATAGGTTGGACCTTAGTGACGCGTTCCATCCTCAGACCGATGGTCAGTCTGAGCGAACGATTCAAGTGTTGGAGGATATGCTTCGTTCATGTGTGATAGAATTTGGTGGCCATTGGGACAACTTCTTACCCTTAGAAGAGTTTTCATACAATAATAGCTATCACTCAAGTATTGATATGGCCCCATTTGAGGCATTGTGTGGAAGAAGATGTAGGTCTCCCATTGGGTGGTTTGATGCATTCGAGGTTAGACCTTGGGGTACTGACCTTCTGAAGGAATTGTTAGATAAAGTGAAATGCATTCAAGAAAAGCTTTTAGCGGCTCAAAGTAGTCAGAAAGAATATGCAGATTGGAAGGTTAGAGACTTGGAGTTTATGGAGGGTGAGCAACTCTTGCTGAAGGTTTCGCCCATGAAAGGTGTGATGCGGTTTGGAAAAAGAGGTAAGCTATGCCCGAGGAATATTGGACCATTTGAAGTACTTAAGCGAGTGGGGGAGATAGCTTATGAATTATCCTTGCCAACAGGACTCTCAGGAGTGCACCCGGTATTTCATGTGTCTATGCTGAATAGATACCATTGTGATGGAAACTACATCATTCGTTGGGATTCAGTTCTTCTTGATGAAAATTTGTCTTATGAGGAGGAGCCTGTTGCTATCTTAGATAGGGAATTCCGCAAGTTGAGGTCAAGGGAGATTGCATCTGTCAAGGTCCTATGGAAGAATCGGCCAGTCGAAGAGTCCACTTGAGAGAAGGAGGCCGATATGCAAGAAAGATATCCACACCTTTTTACAGATTCAGGTACTCCTTTTCGCCCTTGTTTTTCTTCTTGTGATCGTTCGGGGACGAACGATGGGTAAATTGGTATCTATTGTAACGACCTGTTTAGTCGTTTTGAGCAGTAGAGTATTTTCTGGAAATAACTGTCTGAGTCGACGGATCCCACGACGGACCGTCATGGGCACGACGGACCGTCGAGGGTGTGTCGTTCCAAAAACTTAGAATTCTGAAAAATTGGATACTGAGAACAACTCTCTTAACTTCGCGACGAAATGGCAGGACGGACCGTCACAGGCCCTTCAGTAAATTTCAGTCTCTGAACTCTGTGACGACTCAGCAGGACGGACCGTAGTAGGCACCACAGCCCGTCACAGGCTACGTAACTTTGACTGGGTTGGATTTCTGTTAAATGTTTTAAGGGGCATTTTGGACTATTCCTGCTTATAATTATAAAGTTAGTGGGTAATACTAATAATTCAATTACTTGGGGGTTAAAGGAGATAACCTTGAATTAATTAGTGGGTTACTTTTGTCATCTTTTATACTTAATTATATGCTAATTAGGGTAAAAGAAAGAGGGTTTGAATAAGAAAAATAAAAAGAACAGAGAGAGAGGGAGTATCGATCGATGGAGAGAAAGGAAGAACACAGCTTTAAGAAAGTAGATTGCTTGATCGCAATTCTTCGGTGGAGGTAGGTTATGGTTTATGCTATTCGTAGTAAACTCTTAATAGCGAATGATATGTATTGGGTAGTGTTGTAAACCCTTCTATATGCTTAATTGTATGCTTGCATGAATGTGATTATATAATTGTGATAAAATAAGCATGATGAAGCTATTGAATCCTAAATCTTGAAAAACCCTAATCTACTTTGTTAATGATGATGCCTTGGTATAAAAGAAGGCTTGATGAACGAAAGTAGTGAGATTAGGGGATCAGGTGTCACGTTCCGGCACCGGGATAATATGATGAGGATCGGAGTGTCACGTTCCGACACAAGGATAGTATATGGATCGGGTGCCACGTTCCGGTACCAGGATAGTATATGAGGATCGGAGTGTCACGTTCCGACACCAGGATAGTATATGGATTGGGTGCCACGTTCCGGTCCCAGGATAGTATGATAAGGATCGGGTGCCACGTTTCGACACCAGGATTGTATGATGAGGATCAGAGTGTCACGTTCCGACACAAGGATAGTATATGGATCGGGTGCCACGTTCCGGTACCAGGATAGTATATGAGGATCGGAGTGTCACATTCCGGCATCAGGATAGTATATGGAGCGGAGTGTCACGTACCGACACGAGAGAAATAAAGATGATGAATCTTGAAAGATGTTAATATACTCCATTTAATGAACCTAATTCCCAATGAGTATGATGGGGAGGCGTGAGTCCTCATTGATGTGCTTGGTGTTGTGACCAAGGGTTATGGTAATTGTAAATGCCGCATGTTGAGTATTGTAGTTAATTTTATGACATTATTTGATATATACTATTTTCTATTTTAAGTTGGCCGATGATATCTACTCAGTACTTGTGTTTGTACTGACCCCTACTTGTATGTTTCTTTCTTTGTTATTTGTGGAGTACAGCGAGCGTACCATCATCTACAATTCAACCGCAACTCTAGCCAGTCTTCATTACACTGGATTTCAGGGTGAGCTAACGCTTCTAGCTTGGACTTGATCTTCTTCTTCATGTCTTGATGCCTTGAAGTTCCGGCATGGACTAGCTTTTTAGTTATTCTAGCTTTCTAGATACTCTTAGAATTAGTAATTTGAGGATAGATGTTTTTGTGATGATGACTTCCAGATTTTGGGGATAATGATAAGTTTGAGTTTTAGATGTTGATTATTTATTTTGTTAATGAGTTTTAAGTCTTCCGCATTATTATTATGTTATTTATGGTTGAAATGTTGGGGTTTAGATTGGTTGGTTCGCTCACATAGGAGGGTAAATGTGGGTGCCACTCACGACACCTTTTGGGTCGTGACAGGATTCAATAAATAAAGTTCGTACATCATATTCATCAAACATTAGGTATGAGATTCCTTTAACCTTTGGGACTTCTTTCCCTAGAGTTTCCATCAAATTGATTTCCAATGTATGAAATTCAAGTGGATTTTCATCCAATAAGAAATTAATCTTGTAAAATTGCTTTGTTTATGATTTATTTTTTTATTATTAATAGATTAACAAGTATTCTATTTTAATTATGTTATTTCTTTAATGATTGGTCTAGTTTGTAGAATATTACCTATTCTCCTTAACCCTAGATGGTGGTCGTGAATTGAATTTTATAGTATTAATTAAATTGACTTGGTTACTATGTGAATTTCAATCCTATGTTGTTATTATGTTAGATATGAGTTTATTTTGATGCATTGTGATCAAATTATGTTAGTTCTTTAGTAATTAACCTAGATGGTCAAGTAGACTATGAACATTTCTCGAATTCTAGGCTACAAACTAGTGATGAATTGTCGTATTATGATTCAATTGGTCTTTTTATTATGTTTATTAATATTATATTATGCTAATATACCATTGTTGGGTTAAGTTTGAGGTTGATGGTAAGACCTTCATGAAGGAATTGTGAAGGAGATTCTGTATGTCTTGTGATGTCTCTACTTTATTTCAATTTTTGGTCACTTGTGATTTAGTTATGATGTCTTATTGAAGTTTACCATATGTTAATATTGATATAGTGAGTATGATTTTGAATTGAAATGTCTTAATGTATGTATTTTGAGACCATGTAAGCTTGTAATGATATAAGGATGATGTTAATTCATTTTTGTGCATTACAATGATATAATGAAAGGTGTTAATCTCACTAAGAGGAATGTGTTGGAAAGTGATTCTAGTACAACTCCTAATGAGATAATTATGATGATATACAAGGGGTTAGTCTCCTAAGTTGTAAAACTAAGCTATGAATATTAATAAAAGAAAATTCCAAAAGGGGCTCAGCTTAGTACAAAATGAACTTGGTAATGAGATCTGTTGACTTTCCATCGAGGAAGATTCACCCTATAGTTCTACATGAGGTGTTGACTCCCCTATGAGGCATACTCACATTATGGATTCCCATGAGATGAGGCTAAAATTGCCATGTTGCACGTAGAGAGTTCATACCTAAATCTTAGTTCTTGAACAATGTTTCCCCCATAGAGAGACTAGATAGTGGATCCACCTATAATGCTTCATTTAAGTTTGGGTCTAATTGGGTTGGTAGACCACCTTCAATTTGTGTAAGGTTTTACAACACTAGATTCTACAATTAGCTCTTGTGGTCTATGTCCATTAAGGTAAGTGTTCCCAAAACTAAAATTATGTTACGAAGTACAAACTAACTACGATGACTTAAGAGGTTTGACTTATCCTAGGTAGGGGTATGGGACTCTACTTATGCCTTTCACTAGTTTTCCTTGAGGGAAGCCTTACGAGGTTGTTTTTAAGTATGAATTTGCTTATAAATCTAAATGATATGTATACGATGATCTTACATGTTAATGACACTATGTAATATTAGTTACTCTTATAAACATGTATTTGGTCTCTATTGCTAAACTATGATAATATGTATTCTTAATGAGGGTTTATGTGAAGTTGAACATTGGTTATGGTTCTTTCTAGGTTTACTTGATTAAGTAAGGTTATGGGGCTTTGCTTAGTCATTGTACAAGTGGACTTAAAGAGGGTCATGAGTAATGATCTTGCTTTGGTATTATATGATGAACTCTTACTCTTACTTGTTGAAGTTATAACTTGATGATAGAGCGGTCTTTATTATATGTGCATGTATGTGAATATGTTATTTGACTCGACTATGATTAGTGTTGTTGCTCTTGTGATTTAGATTATCTTTTCTTAATGTATATGTCTTATTTATTGGTATGGTCTTCTTTTATGAGCATGAAGGTTTTGAAATGAAATTATATATTTTAATGAAATATCCCTTTTTTAGCATGAATTCACGTTGTGTGTGCATATGGTCTCATACTTAGTACAAGTTGTAGTAACCCCATTTTCTTCCTTTTTCCCCATCATTGTAGATTTGTTTTTTTAAAGGGATTTTGAGACTATTTGAAGGAAGACTTGGGATTCTCACTGTTCCATGTTTTGTAGGTCCTAACTTTTCAAGGGCAACAAAACATTCAAGATTTATGATATTGTTCTAGTTTTACGACTTCTAAGTTATTTTGTTTTCATTTGTGTACTAATATTGCATAGCTTATATGTTACTTTATTACGTTGATGTATGTGATATGCCCAATTGATATATTCTTATTTTAGATAGTTAAGAGATATCTGTTTAAGACTTTTAAATATCATATAAATATGTGCAAATAAAGTAGAAGACTAAGTAATCTTCTTATACGATGGGTCTACGTATAGTTGATATAACATATTGTGTTTATTGTAAAAGTTTATGTAAAGCCTACCATAGGTGCCATAATATCTAACACCTGTTTTAAGACCTATATTAATGAAAATGGGTCAATTGGGAAATTTGGGAATGTCCAAGAACGTCCAAGACTTTTGGAAACTACTTCTAGGAGATATTAGTGTGCCTAAGCCTATTTGACGAACTTTTAGCAGTTGGAAATCAATAAAAATTTGTGGAAGCATAGTTAATAGGTGTTTAGGCTTATTCGTTGTCATAACATCTGGGTACGACTCCCCAAGGATAAACCAAGGGCCCTTGAGAAGGACCCTAGGACGTATGAAGCAGTACTGCCTCATACTGTGCAACCGTGAGAGGGTATAAATGGCTCGTATCATAATAGACGAGGAATCGGTGCAAAGCGTCATCCAACACTTAGATAAATTTATGGAGCCCTCGCATGCACAAGTCTCTGGCTAAAACGATGAGTGCGTAGGATGGAGGGGGAACCAGTCGTCGACTCACAGATGAACTATTGATTGGAAGATTAATTAACTATTTTAACCCCCCATATAATGATCCCAAAAATCAATAGTCTAAACACAACTCACAAAAAATAAACCTTCTTCCTTATCTATTCTTTCTCACTCTATTTGGAAGACACCATTGAAGAAAATCTAGGGGGGAGCTTTTAGGGGCTAAAAAGGTACGATTTCTCCATTAAATATTTATCAAACGTTAAGGTGTTGGATCTAATTCACCTTTGAGACTTCTTTCCTCAAAGGGCTCCTTCAAAGTATTTATAAAAGTTTTATTTTCAAGTGGGTTTGATTCAATTACGAATTTGATGTTTTCAGCTGAGTTTCTTATGGTTTCTTTGCGATATAATGAATAGATTAACATGTATTTTAACTTGATTATGATGATTTGTGATTGTTTTATCTATATGGAAGAACATGATCCGTAACCCTTAACCCTAGGTTTGATGTTGATGTGAGATAGGTTGTGATTGATTCAATTGACTTTATTATTGGTTTAATCACTATTAGATGATCTTGTTACATTAATCATGAACAAGTTACGATGATATTTAGTCTTTCATACTAGTTCTTGAGATGTGATATTAGTTATGAGAATTGGCCTAAGTATTTTGTCTTAATCTATGATGTAGTATTGAATTATGGTGTAGTGGCTATTCTAGCCTTGTTATCATGTTGACTATTGAATTATAATGTTGCACATCTAAATATGTTTGAATTGAGGGTTTATGGTAAGATACTTATGATAAGGAGACTTGGTAAGTCCTATAATCTCTATCTTTTACTTCAAATTATTGTTAATTCTGATTAAGCAATGATGTTACATAGGAGCAAGCCTGATTAAGGTTTATGTGTTATAAGGGCGGTGATGACTATCAATGTGACTTATTATGATATGAAATGCTAATATGCTAACCTCACTTATACAAACTGTATGAAAGGACTTATACTTATGCAATTCTTGTTGAGCTATTTATGATGATGATTATAAAAGGGATATACCCTATGACCTAAACTAAGTGTCACATCCAGGTTTACCCCTAGAAATAATTGGCATCGTCCTCCATTTTATCGACTAAGACTAGCCTTTTAATCTCATTTCATTACATTCATAGGTTGAAAATGTGAATTTTTTTTAAATAATTCATGACATATACTTGGAGGTTTACATAGACCTCTACATACATATAATATAATTGTATCGAGTACATGTAGACCCTTCATATACGAAGGCTACATAGTCTGCAAATTTTATTGCACATTAACATATAGAAAATACCATAGTCACAAAAGCCGTCTCATCTCATAATCATCTATTCAGAGTGCATCAAATTTGTCATAGCCCTTAAATCAATCCAACAAGACCACATATATGTCATACAAAAATATACTACTCAATTTTAAAGAAAAGAAATGAAAGAGTCTTTTATCTCATAACAAGTCCATAAGATAGATAGTGACATTGCCCTTGGAGGTTGAGGACCTACCCTACTTGGATGAAATAAAAAATCCAAGCCTTAAAAAAATGTCTCCTTCCAAACATCTTCAGCGACCGGAACCTTATATGTTTGGGAAAAGGGAAGAAAATGGGGTTAGTACTCCACATCTACTAAGTATTAGACTTATGAACATATACAAGAAAAACATTGTAAAAGGGGACATTACTCAAAACATGCCATTTTACCCTCTTAAAAACATAATGAAAAGCCAAGCAAGTCATATCAACCAATGAAACATGCTTACTAACTAAACAAGTAATACATATTCTAACATTCTTGAAACCATGATTTACTACAACCCTATCATAAAGGAATGACATCACAAATATTGTTAAGAATTAATCACATCATATTAAGCAAGACAACTACTTATGAATCCTTATCAAGTTAAGAAGTGCAATGACAAAGCAAAGCCCCATAAACTTACTCAATCAAGTAACTTCAACAAGAAATCATAAAGAATGTCCAACTTCACATAACATAACATTTAAATATATATTTTATCTTATGTTAACAATATAACCCAATACATACTCATAAGTGAACTAACAAACATATAGTATCAACAATCTTCAAGTTTATCATGTACATATCATATATCATTATAACATAAGCATGTGTAAGAACATCCATGGCTAACTAGTGCAATTCTTAGGTAGACCTAGACTATGCTAGAACCTTTAGGTTATCCATGTAATAGTTAAAGTTCTTTACTTCATTATACCTTTTTGGGAACATCCTTCCCTAACCGACATACACCACATGATCTAGTGTTGAATGCTGTATCATAAAACCCTACACCGAAAAGGTAGACTATTTGCTAAGGTAGTACAAAAACATGAAATATAAAAACTACGTTTATCCACTAGCTAGTATTCCTATGGGAGAAAAATAGTTCCAGAACTAGGAGTTTCACATCCCAAGACCAGACCCTAGAATCTAGGGTATATTCTCGTATTGTCACCGGCGTACTAGACCTGTCGGTAATCTTATACAAGTCCTTTAATATCATTGAATAAAAATAGTGAAAAGTAGTGCGTAATTAAAACTTTTCTCAAAATATAATATAGTCTTCAAAATCACGTTCATATAAAAGTAATAGGAAATACTAAGTCTCAATATAATCGTATTAACTAGCAAGAATACTTGGGACACGACCCATACTTCTAAATACTAATATAGAAATACTTAGTCTATTACAATACTTTGAATTAAAACATAAAAGACATATATTCCCTCGAGTCAAGTGAGGACATGCTTCATCTCTTGAACTATCTTGTAATTCCAAGTCTTCACTTCCCAAACATCCTCACCTACAAAAAACTATATATAGATAAAAGCATGGAGTAGTACAACCACATGTACTAAGTCTGACTTTATGCTAAAAAATCATGAAAATGGACTTTATTGGAAATATGGATCTTTTTATTTAAAATTCATATTATAATCATAATAACAACATTTAGTAATTAGGAAACAAATAAGATATCATTCAAACAAAAAATCATATTTTGGAGATCACTTTATAGTAAACTCATTCATTATATTATAGTTAATTATTGCACTGTAGAGTGAAGATGCTTACTCTTCACTTAAGACACCCTTTAGCATGTAGTATTCTCACTTAAAGTTATCGTAAGAATCACTTAAGTCACATAAAGAGAGACCTCCCATACATCCTCTCTTTATGTGCGTAAACGACCTTTAAAATCACTTATAATGAGTAACACACACACTTAGAAACTACCATGAACATCAAGTTAAGATTCATTAACAAAAGGTGAACTCTAAGTCTCACTTGAGTGAGTTGTGAAGCGACCACCCATAAAATCCCTTGCACACACTTAAGAGATCCTATAGACTCCCTAAGATAGAATCATGCTCACATCATACATCATCACATAGTGGATATGACATATTCATTCCAAAGGCTATTTAAAGACCTACTTAAGTAAATCAAGAAGATAACGTCACTAGTGACCTCTTCAAGATTACATAAATAGTCATTAAAACTACCTAAGACTCAGATCATTTCCACAAAATCAACCAGCTTCCCTAACTAGAGTCAACCTCAAGACTTCCAAATATATTACATCAATATATAATCCCTTATGCCCTCTTCACAATTTATCTATGAAATCCTTAAGTCACATTAGATTAGGCAATCATTTATTTACATACTTCTTAACATAAGTCATTAGTTTATTAGTTTATTCATACTCATACATCACCTAAAGGACATTGAAGTAATTGTCTTGGAAAATACCTAGGGACTCTAATTAACACCTTGATAGCCTATTGTGAAACGTCTTGATAGTGTCCCATACCACCACCTAAACTTCATAAAGCTTCTGTATTACTAGTAAGTATCCCACATGAGGAGAGTATGCAATAAACGAAATAGACCACGATAGTAAGACATGGAATTTGGAGTTTTATTCTACTCCGGAGAGGTTGTTCTACTTGCCAATAGTAGAACTTGAACACATCCAATGTAGGCACATAGTTAAGGAATATGAAGGGCTTTTTTGTATTCTAACTTCATACTTAACTAGAACTACTTCCCTTATCATATTCAATCAGTGCTAACGTTCTTTCTCATAGAGTAATTCATACATTAGGTTCGCATAAAAGGGTTCCATAACAAGTTCATAACCCAATCACATTTACCCTGCCAAGCAGGGGTTAATAAGGCTACCTCACAATATCTACAAAAAGATCAGGATAACTTTCCTAACTGTTAATATTATGTAATTCCAGCCAACTAACCTTAAGTCCATCATTCCTTTACTTTGAAGGAGACCATTACGGCTTACGTTTTAACAATCTTAACCTTACTCTTAAGTGAAGGTTTTCATATGATAGACTCTCCTATAATCATTTAAAGTCACTTGTCATTAACATATTCAAGATTAAGAGTTTTAACACCCTAATTCAAGACATCATATTTTCATAATCATATATACATCAAGCAAGATATACAAGTCAACTAGACAAGACATCACATACTTCACTTGATCTCATGATGCAAGTCACTTTAGAAACACCTAGAAAAAACCTAACATATTCAAGTCATCCTTTATATCACCATAACAACACTAATGTACTCCACATAGACTCATAAATCCAAGTAGGAATAACCAAGACTTAACCCTAATACTATACTCATAATGTCAAATTCATAGCCTAACATGATCACTTAAGGCAACATATGTAAAAGAACACATATATGACTTCACATGTAGATAGATAATGTCATGCTTCACATAATCGACAACAAAAATAGCCACATTATTTCAAATAGTTTCCAATATGGCCATGCTCATCATTTTGCACTAAGTAATATAAATAAGGCCACATACATTGCAAGTAAAAAACATAACACCACCACCATAAGTGGACCATACAATAAATATAGAATCGAAATATAATTAATATCACATTAAAGAAAATGGGGAATCATACCTTCATCCCCTAGCCATACTTCAATTCAATTCCAAATCAACCAATTCAACATCACAAGGCCCTTACCCATGACCATGAACAATAATTCAAATCAAGAACCATAAAACTCAATGAATCAAAATACATTAAATCTAGATTTAACAATATAAGATCGATTAGATATCGATTGAATACAATTCTTATATCATTAGAATGTCCATAAGAAACTACATAACAACTCCACAATATTAGCTTAATATCAAGTAACCCAATAAGTAGTCAAAACTAGGGTTCAATAAATTCACGGGTTCATTGGTAATTTAGATTTAAATCATCAATAAAATATCAATTAGATCATAATTCAATGTTTAGAAATCATTTATGCAAGAATCCATTGTAGAATCATGAAATTGGACAATTCAACTTTAGAAAATATCTTGAGAGTTGGTATCATTGATGAAACAAGTTTCAAGGATCAAAATCCATACCTCAAGAATTATAATTCTTCACTTTGATGAAGAATTTCAACTGAAAACCCACCACACCAATCTGCTTCCTCAATTTGTACTTAAAGGGAATCTTTGCATTTTTCCAAGAGTTTTTTTTTCATTATGAAGTCTTTAAGGTAATTACCCTTCATTTACTTAATTAAAAGACCCAAAAGACCCTTAATAAACCGCCAATGACTTAATTTAGAAGTGAGGCAAATTTACGTTTCATCCCCAACATGGAAGAAACGCGTGGACAGAAAAACAACATCACTGACGACTTGCCCTCAACGGGGCTTCGTCCCCATGACGGGCTGTCATTGGCCACCGTTGGTGGTTACACCAGCTGGCCAAGGCTTCTTTGTGTCACTTGGTTAAATCCCCATTTACGAGACCATTTAACGGGCCTTCAAAAGAATAACCAGTTGTCTATTGCTCTTTAGTTTAGGGTATGGCTGGGACTACTTTACTATCACTTTTGGGTCCTTCCTCAAGGACCCTTAGATGGTCCTTGTGGATAATTTTTCCCAAAAGTTTGTGACCCTGATAAGATCGTCTATAAGTTTAAAACGTCTAACCTGAATTTCATCCTAAACGAACACGTAAAACTCGATGAAACACACCTAGACGCACAAGGTAATTTTAAGGCATATCTTCTGAATGTCATGGAAGTTCTTGGTCATTTGACCTCCAAACTTCTCAAACTAAAAAAATGCTTATACATTATATAATAACTCATTTAAAAACCTTAAAACCTTATGAAACACACATAAACACATAGAACCACATACGAGAAATATAGAATAAAATATGAGGAATTTAGGTGACTTAGTCATGGAACGTCTTTGTCGTCCCTTGACGTTTGACTTCCAAAAAACTTAATTCTTTAGGTACTGCCTCTATATCATATATTAGGCATACTTATGACCTTATATAATCAATACCAACATGTTAGACTCTAGTTAACTTTCTTATCTTCTGGGACTTACAAAGAGATATAGTTGAAACCCTCTTAATAGTAATGTAGTGATCCTACCTTCCCTATGTGGGAACAGACACTTCTCAATCTATTTCAACTCGGTGCTAATCTAGAGTCCCTTTTTGAAATGTCTTTAATCCTTTATTTTAACCTAGAGTCCTTTTTTGAAATGTCTTTAATCCTTTATTTGTCAATCATTCTTTAATTTAGGTCATAGGGTCTACCCCTTGTATAATAATCATAATCAATAGCTCAATAAGAATTCTATGAGTACAAGTCCTTTCATCACAACTAATTTAGATGATTTTCACACATTACATAGCATTTCATAACAAGGCACCTTGGTAGTTTTCACCATCCTTGTATCACATACGCCTTAATCAACCTCACAACATAGTCAAGACATATCAATTCAACATCATACCACCCTATCATCCTAGTATAAGGCATACTCTACTATAACATCACGAGTTAATAACAATTAATCATAATTTGAAGTAAAAATAGAGATTCTAAGACTTACAAAGTCTTCCTCATAATTCATCATCAAGGTCTTACCAGCAACCCATGACAAGACCCAATTAGGGAGTAATATCATTACAAAATCGTAACCAATAAGATAACAAGGCAAATTTCATATCTATAACACAAGTCAACACTAGATCATAGCTTAAGACAACATACATAGGCTAATTTCACAATATATTTCATAACCTAAATCACATATCAAGAACTAGCATGACAGACCTATAATTAATATTAATGTAATCATAAAAACACCATAGGATTGTAATCTAATAAATAACCAAGTCAATTGAATGATCACAATATAATATAGGTCAATATCGCAACCTAAGGTTAGGGTTTGAGGGTCATGTTCTGCTATATAGACCAAACCATCAACAATTACCCTAAAGAAATCATCAACAACTCAATTTATAACTTCAATTTCGTTATAGGATTAAACCCTTATGACAACTCCATATTTGAAGTCTATTTTTTGTAGGAACCTTTGAGGAAAGAGTCACAAAGGTAAATTAGATCCCATACCTTAACTTTTGATGAAGAATTGATGGTGAATTAGTCTTTTTCAAGCCCCCAAACCCTTATCCTTGCTAGTCTTCAATGAGGAGTTCAATTGGAGAGAGTAACAAGAGAGAAGGAAGAGAGTATATTTTGTGAATATATATAGGTTAATTGGGATTGGGGACTTTTTATGGGAGTTAACTTAGTTAATTAGTCTCCCATTAATCCCTTACTAACCCCTAAACCACTTAATTAATTAATTAACTTGACATTTAAAACATGCAACAACTTAGGATCCTCACTGACGGATCACTGCCGATGGGCCATCTGTGAGTCTACATACCTTACCCCCTCCATTCTATACTCCGTCGAGGAGTTCAGAGACTGTGAAGGCGAGAGGCATCCTCATATTAGATAAGTATGGGATGAAAGTGGATCGACAACCCTTCAATCCACAGACGGACCGTCTATTGTCACATCAATAAAAATTGCACATGCAGTGTTGCTTCAACCTGCAGGGTCATCATCAAGGGCCCTTTGTAAGTCAAAGAGGAATCGTACCAAGAAATTTAAACCATGAAACAACTGAAACACCTATAAACTATCTTTATACCAATTTTCATGAATTTCCGACTCCTTAAAGAATGTCAAATAGGCTAAGGCTTGCTAGTACCTCTTTGAACCAACTTCTGGACCTCTTAAACGTTCTTGGACGTTTTGGTTCTTAAAATTCCTAACTAATCTATATTCATTAAAATGGAATTAAAACATTACTTAGACCTCATGAAACCTATATTAGGCTTTACGACACGTCTTGCATTATCAAAGTGTTACAGTATCCCCCATTAGGAACATTCGTCCTTGAAAGACACTAAGATTCTTTTGAAGGAAGGAATACACTCAATACTAGAAGCCAACCAATCAACAATGTCAAATAAACGTATATCATGTTATTTTACCAAGGAAAAATCTAAAACTCCAATTACAATAAATCATGCTCAAATCACTTCATCATTACGTATTTCCTTCTGAAAACACGTATGAGCTCAACATATAATACATGAGTCAATTAGCACAAAATTTAACTTAACAACATGCTACGTATCATTTCGTATAGACTCGCCATATCAAAATGCACAACATAACTGAAAACAAGCAAAAATGAAATTTCAAGTTTAAAGCACCAATATCATTGTAACTTCACTGTGAAGTATTCAAAAATACACATTTTGCAACAAAAATAGAAAACATTAATTTGTAGCCTTATTTATATTATTAAAAAGAATGACTAACGATAATTATCAAAAATATTATGGTAACGAGACTTCATGTCGGCCTTGTCCTCTCATGTTGAACCCTCAACTAGATGATTCTTCCATAACATCTTTACGGAAACAATTTCTTTATTCCTTAATTCCTTGATTGTTTTATAAAGAATTTGAACCAGAATTTCCTCATAAGAGGTTATCCTTGACACAAAGACCTTTAATAGGAAGAACAGACATGGGATCAGCGATACACTTCTTCAACATAGAAACATGGAAAACAGGATGAACCAAAGAAAATTCTCTTGGAAGTTTCAATTCATAAGCAACCTTACAAACCCTTTGCAGGATTTAATAGGGATCTACATAAGGAGGAATCAACTTCCCTTTCTTGCCAAATCTAAAAACCTCTTTCATGGTGAATTTGTAAATACACCTTATCAACTTCCTCAAACTTCAAATCCCTTCGCATATGATAAAATTAAGACTTTAGCCGACTATAAGACATTTTCAACTGGTTCCTTATGATATAAACTTTTTTTAAAATCTTATAAATAAACTCGGGACCAAGAAGCGATGGCTCACCCAGTTCAAACAATCTAATTGGAGACCTACACCTCCTACAATACTAGGCTTCAAAGGGAGCCATGAAAATGGATGAATGAATACTATTATTATAGGCAAACTCAACCAAAGGAAAATTTTTAACCCAATTCCCTTTAAAGTCAATAATGCACACCCTAAGCATATCCTCAAGGGTTTGAATAGTATGCTCCACTTGACAATCTGTTTGGGGATGAAAAGTGGAGGTCAACTTCATTGTAGTACCCAAACCTTTTTGGAATGATCTTCAAAATCTTGATGTGTATCGTGCGCCCCGATCCGATATGATGTATACAGGAATACCATGGTCAGACACAATTTCATCAATGAAGATTCTCGCATAATCCTTTGCCGAATAGGTAGACTTGACAGGAATAAAGCGAGCGAACTTAGTCAACCGATCCAATACCACCCGTATGGAATCATATGACCTTTGAGTCCAAGGTAATCCTACTACAATATCCATATTGATTTCTTCCCACATCCAAGTAGTAATTTGGATCTCTTGTAGTAAGCCATCCGACTATTGGTATACGTCCTTTACTTGTGGGAAATTCATACACTTAGCGACAAACTCCGCTATGTCCCATTTTAAGTCTTCCCACCAATATATCTCGCTTGGGTCGTGGTACATTTTAGTCAAACCCGGATGAATTGAGTAGCGGGATGCATGACCTTTTTCTACGATACAATCCGTCAACCCATTTACATCTGGACCACATAATCTCCCTTGGTACCTTAACACACAATCCTCCCCAAGGAGAATGAGTCATTTAACTTGTCGATAACCGATTCTTTAAACTTCCTTAATGTTTGATCAAGGTGTTGTTTGGACTTCAAAAACAAATAGAGATTATTCGGAGTTATGATGGACTATAGCACCCCAATTAAGAGAACTTCCGACCTCACTCCAAACCTATCCAACCTATGAAGTCCCTTTGATAGGTCCTTCTTGGATTCATCAATGTGGGACACACTACCCATAGTCATACAATTTAGGGCATCCGGCAACACATTAGCCTTGTCAGGGTGATAGAGGACACTCATATCACAGTATTTCAAAAACTCTAACCACCTTATTTATCGGATATTGAACTTCTTTTGGGTAAACACATATTGGAGACTCTTATGGTCCGTAAAAAAATTAACATGAACCCCATATAAGTAATGCCTCCAAATTGACAAAGCAAACACCATGGCCGCTTACTAAAGGTCATAAGTGTTATAGTTTGTCTCATGTACCTTAAGTTTCCTAGAGGCATAGACTATCACTTTCCTATTTTGCATAAACACACACCTCAAACCCACTCGGGATGCGTCATAATACACAACAAAACACTTTGTGCTCTCTGGTTAAGTACCATTAGAAGAAGTGAGCCAATCTTTCAACAATTGGAAAATTTTCTCACATGCATCCGACCACTCAAAAATCTTCCTCTTTTGGGTCAATGTAGTTAAAGGAGATGCAACGGACGCAAAACCATCCACGAACCTACGATAATAACCCATTATACCTAAGAAACTCCTACTGTCTGTTGGAGTCAAAGGTCTAGGACAATTCTTCACCACCTCTGTTTTCCTTTGGTCTACCTCAACCCTATCACTAGAGATTATGTGCCCAAGAAATTTTACCAACCTCAACCAAAACTCACACTTTTTATATATGGCAAAAAATTAATATTCTTTAAGGTTTTGCAATACTATCCTAAAAATGACCCATATCATCACCTTCATTCTTCGAATATACAAAGATATTGTCAATGAAGACAATGAAAAAAAAGTCTAGGTAATTTATAAACACTCTATTCATTAGGTACATAAACAACACCGGAGCATTAGTGAGACTGAAAAAAATTATCAATAACTCAAAGTGCCCATACCTAGTCTGAAAGACAGTCTTTGGTATATACTCACCTCTCAACCTATGTTGGTGATACCTTGATCTCAAATAAATTTTTGAAAAGTAGCTCCCCCGTTATAGTTGATCAAACAAGTCGTCAATCATAAGTAGAGGGTACTTACTCTTAATGGTGACCTTGTTGAGTTGATGGTAATAAATACACAATCTCAAGGACCCATCTTTCTTCATTACAAAAAAAACCATAGCACCCCACAGAGAAGTACTAGGACTTATAAAACACTTATCTAGTAAATCCTTAAGTTGACCCTTCATCTCCTTCAATTCGGGCGGATACATCCAACAAGGTGGAATTGATAAGGGATTTGTATCCGATAGAAAATCAATGCCTAAGACAATTTCCAGTTCGAGAGGAATACTGGGAAGGTCATTACAAAATACCTTTGGAAACTCGCTCACTATGGGGATCGACTCCATGGGAGGAACTTCGGAGTCTAGATTATTGACTCTTACAATATGGTAGAGACAACTTTTTAAGACTCAAAAATGGGTTCATGGGAAGTTAAACCTCACCACCCTTGTCTTACAATAAATGGAGGCAAAACATGCACAAAACCAATCTATGCCCAATTTACTATCAAAATCAAGCATATCAAATTCTACTCGTTCATTATTAGAAACTCTATTGGACAACATTATTGGATAATTTCTATAGACCCCTTGTGCTACAATCGACTCACCCGCTAGAGTAGACTCTATTAAAGGTTCATGCAAAATGTTAGACAAAATATAAAACTTTTTGTCTACTAGAGGTGTAACAAATGATAAACTAGCGCCGAAATCAAGTAAGGCATATACATTAATATAGTAATTTTCAACATATCGTCCACCATGTCGGGAGAAGACTTTTCTCACCCATAGAGTAGAGAGCATAGAAACGGTTCTTCTTGGTAGAATCACTAGAACAACTTGCTTGAGCTTGAACATTTCCCTTGTATTGTCCTATCACATTTGGGAAATCTCTTATCTTGTGACCACTCTTTCCATAACAAAACCAATTATCCGTCCCCATAAGGTAATCACCATAGTGCTTCAAGCACATTTTTCACAAGGTGGCTTATGAGTTGGTGAATTAGTACCTTTTCCCTTCTTGAATTTAGGGTTACACACCCGATCACTATTAGATTTTTGTAACTTGGAAGGGACTTGATTAGAAACATGCTATTTAAATCTAGGCTTGTCTTTAATTTCAAGCCTATTGATTGAATAACCTCAATCTAATGATCTTGCTTGTCTAGCATCTTTACTCTTTCTCTTAGCCCTTGCCTACTCTACCCTACTTTTATGAACTATAAGACGATAAATGTTTATGATGTCATGTAACATAGCCGAATGACACTTCTCTTCTAAGTCATCTGACACCCCTGTCACAAAATGGCTCATTTTGTCTCTAGCATGGGAAACCTAGGAATGAGCAGATTTTGACAATTTAATGAATTCCAAAGAGTATTCATGGACACTCCTTCTTCCTTGGCAAAGGTTGATAAACTCCACCACTTTTCCCTCCCTCAGGTACCTAGGTAAGAACCGATCTACAAAAGACATCTTGAAGATCTCTCAAGTTAAAAGAGCACCCCTCAATTGCTTATTATCCCTCCATAGTACATACCATGCTTATGTCATGTCCTTTAATTGATAAGTAGACAACTCGGCCTTCTAACTTGTTGAAAACCACATAGACAAAATTATTTTAGAGACTTCATAAATGAATTATAGGGGGTATTTATCAGCCTTAGAACTGTAGAAGGTAGGAGGTTTCATTCGAGTGAAGTCCCCAAGACGAGAAGCCATAGTAGTGACTTGTTGATGAGGAGAGGGTACAACCACCCGGTTTGATTGAGCCATCATAGCTTTTGCTTGATCCATGGCATCTTTTTCATGAGTGGTGATAGCTTGGGATATATGAAGAAGAGAAGTTCATTATATTCTCATTCGTTAAATTAGTAGGATTGACCAGTGCTTGCTCCACAATAGCATCTTCTTCAAGTGGAGGAACTTTCTCATTACGGGGAGGAGTTCCCGCATTGACAATTTCCTCTTCATGTCTTTGGGACACATTCTTTCGGGTGTTAATGCTTCCTATAAGCATAATTATAGGATTAGATGCAAAATACCACCAAAAGTATACTTTAACAAAACGATATAGGATTTTCCAGAAAGAGAGTGAATCCTAGGCATCACATAGGTTCCTACTCATACGTGTGGCACGCTTCACAATAACGAATACAAAACTACATAGACGTGGTACAAAGATAGACATAACTCAATTATATTCAACCTCATGCTCTTATACCAAGTTTGTCACATCATGGTTTACCCCCTAAACGCAACTGACGCCATCATCCTTCTTAAGGACTAAGACTACCCTTTTAGTCTCATGTCATTACTTTCATAGGTTGTAATGCAGAAATATTTAAAACTTTTTATTACATATGCTTGGAGGTATACATAGACCTCTACAAACACATAGTATGATCTTATTCAGTATATATAGACCCTTCGTATAGTAAGGTTACATAGTTTTCTACTTTTTTGCACATTATTTTATAGAAAATACCATAGTCATAAAAGTCGTCTATTCTCATAACCATCTATTCGGAGTGCATCGTATTTGGGAATAGCCTTTATATAATTCCAACAAAACCACATATAGTTCAAACAATAATAAAGTACCCAATTGAAAAGGAAATAAAAGAAAGAGTCTTTAAGCTCATAACAAGTGCATAAAAAAAAAGATAGTGGTGTTGTCCTTGGAAGTTGAGGACCTACACTACTTGTATAAAATGAAGAATCCAAGCCTTCAACAGTGTCTCCTTCCAAACCTCTTCGATGACCGGAATCTAAAATGTTTAGGAAAAAGGAAGAAAATGGGGTTAGTACTCCACATATACTAAGTGGGAGACCTTATGGACATATACAAGCAAAACATGCTTATAATGGACATTTAGTCAAAACATGCCATTTTATCCTACTAAAAAACTAATTAAAAGCCAAGCAAGTCATATAAACCAACCAAACATGCTTACTAACTCAACAAGTACGTATTCCAACGTATACAAAACAATGATTTACTACAACCCAATCATCAAGAAATGACATCATACATATGGTTAAGAATCAATCATATCAAATAAAGAAAGACAACTAGTCATGAATCTTTATCCAGTTAACAGATTAAATGACCAAGAAATGTCCCATAACCTTACTCAATAAATAACGTCAACGAGAAACCATAGCCAATGTCCAACATCACATAACATAATATTTAGATATATATTTCATCTTACGTTTACAATATAACCGAATACATACTAATAAGTGAATTAACAAACATATAGTATCAACAATGTGCCAGTACATCATGTACATATCATATATCATTATAACATAAACATATATAAGAACATCCTCCAAAGACTCCCCTCAAGGCTAACTAGTGCAATGCTTAGGTAGAGTCCCATATCGCTATATACACTACGCTAGAGCCCTTAAGTTATCCAAGTTAGAGTTCAATTCCTTTATTTCATTTTACCTTATTGGGAACATCTTGCCCTAACCGACACAGACCACGTTAGCTAGTGTAAAATCCGTTATCATAAAATCCAATATAGAAAGAAGGCGGACTAACTTTGAAGTTATTTCCAAAACATGAAATATAGCTACTACGTGGATCCACTAGCTAGTATTCCTATTGGAGAAACATATTCAAGAACTGGGTGATATAGTTGGGACTGTTTTTATACGCATTGCATTATAGTCTCTAATCTCAAGAGTAATGTAATGCTCCTACCTTTACTATGTGGGAAGGGACAATCCTCAGTCTAGTTCACACGGTTCTAAGCTAGAGTCCCTTTTTGAAATATCTTTAAGCCTTTATTTATCAATCATAGCTTAGTTTAGGTCAATGAGTCTACCCCTTGTATAATAATCATCATCAATATCTCAATAAGAATTGTATGAGTACAAGTCCTTTCATCACTATTCATATAGGTGAGCTTAACACATTACATAACATTTCAAAAAAAGGAACATTGGTAGTTTTCTCCGTCCTTATATCACATACACCTTAATCAACCTCACATAATAGTCAAGACATTTCAATTCAACACTATACTAGGCTATCATCCTAGTATAAGTCATACTCCAATAGAACATCATGAACTAACCATAATTAATCACAATAGGAAGTAAAGATAGAGATTCTAAGACTTACCAAGTCTTCCTCATAGTTCATCATCAAGGTCTTATCATCAACCCATAATTGAAACTAATTAGGTGAGTAACAACATCACACAATGATAACCAATAACATAACAAGTCCAATTGTATCTCTATAAAATAATTTAATACTAAATCATATCTTAAGATAAGATACATAGGCTAATTTCACAATATACTTCATAGCCACAATCACATCTTAATAACTAGCATGGAAGGCATATAAATAATATTAATTTATTCATAACAACAGCATATGATAGTAATCTAATCAATGACCAAGTCAATTGAATGATCAAAATAAAATATAGGTCAAGATGATAACCTAGGGTTAATGGTTGATGATCATATTCTTTAATTTACACAAAAACATCAACAATTACCATTATTATTTTAAAATACATGTTAATATATTCAATATACCCTAAATAAATCATCACCAACTATATTCATAACTTAAATTTTGTAATTTGATGAAACCCACATGAAAACTATCTTTTCAAATTCATTTTGGAGGAAACCTTTGAGTAAACAATCTCAAACGTGAATTAGATCCCATAACTTAACTTTTGATGAAGAACTGATGGTTAATTCGTCCGTTTTAAGCCCCCAAAACCTTATCCTTTCTACTCTTCAATGGTGTGTCAATTAGAGAGAGAAAGAACATAGAAGGAATATAGTTTTTTTTTGTTAGTTATATTTAGGTTAATTGTGATTGGGGACTTTATATAGGACTTAAGTTAATTGATTAGTGTACCCTTCTAAATAACCCCTAAACTACTTAATTTATTAATTAACTTGACATTAAAAACGTAAAGCAACTTAGGATCCTCACAAACAGAACGTTGCTGACGCGCCGTTTGTGAGTCTACGGGCGTTCACCACTTCCATTCTACACTCCATCGATGAGTTCAGAAACTGTAAAGGGGAGGGGATTTCTCATGTTTGATAAATATGGGGCAACAGTGTCATCGATGCCCTGTTAGTCCACACACGGACTGCATGTTGTCCCGTTGATACAGACTGCACAATTAATATTGCCTCAACTTGCAGGTTCCTCCTTAAAGATCTTGATCATTCCTTGGGGAGTCGTACCCGTACCTTTCGACCATGAAAAAACTCAAACACCTATCAACTACTCTTTTACCAATTCTCATACATTTTTTACCTCTAAAAGCTAGTCAAATAGGCTAAGGCACACTAGTACCTTTTTGAACCAAGTTCAAGACATCATGAACGTTCTTGGATGTTTTGGTTCTTAAACTTCCTAATGACCTATATTCATTAAAATGGACTTAAAAACAGTAATTAGACCTCATAACACCTATTTTAGGCTTTATGACTCGTCTTGGAATTTAAAAGTGTTACATGCTATGATTTACAATTTAAGGCTCAAAGACATTTTAAAAAGGGACACTAGCTTAGAACTAAGTGAACTAGAGTTATTTGTGTTCATTCCCATATAGGGAATGTAGGAGAATTAAAGAACTCTTGATATTTGATACTACAATGCATGGAGTATAAGGTCCAACTATATCTCCTAGTTCATGAACTATGTTTCCTCTATAGGATAACTAGAAAGTGTATCCACATATTTTTAATGTTAATTATTTTGTAGTACCTTGAAAAGTAGTCAACATTTTTTTGGTGTAGTGTTTTATGACACCGAATTTCACATTACCTCATGTGCTCTATGTGAGTTAGAGGAAGATGTTCCCAAAAGGTAAAATGAATTAAAGGATTGAACTCTAACTAGGATAACCTAAGGGATCTAGGTTAGTTTAGGTAGGGGTATGGGTCTACCTACTTGCACTAAATATCCTTGAGGGGAGTCTTAGGTGGATGTTCTTATATATGTTTATCTTAATGATGATATATGAAAAATATATGAAGGACTTGCATATTATTGATACTGTATAATGGTTAGTTCACTTATGGATATGTACTGGTCTATATTGTTAAAATATGATGAAACATATATCATAATGTAATGTTATGTGAAGTTCGTTGTTAGTCATGATTCTTGTTGGATTTTTTATTGAGTAAAGTTATGGGGATTTTCTTGGTCAGTGCACTATTTGACTTGATAGGGGTTCATGTGTAATTGTCTTTTTTTGCTATAACGAAATGTAGTCGTATTCATGCTTATTGTTTCATATGATTAGTTATGGAGTGACTTGATTATGGATCTACTTGTATAATGGGTATGTTTGATTATACTAGACTCGATGTTGTGGTATTGTTATTAATATGCCTATGACTTAATAAATATGAAATATTGTTTGGTAAAGTATTGTTAAAAATGCATATAGGTTTTAATAGAAAAATTCTTACTTATAGAAATGTCCTTTCCTTAGCATGTTTTAAAATATATATTCATATGGTCTCATACTTAGTAAATAATGCGTACTAACTCCATTTCTTCCTTTTCCCCTCAACATTTTATGTTTCTGTCCTTGAAGGGTTATTTGAACTGACTTGAAGAATACTTGGATATTCTCTACAATCGAAGTTGGTAGTTCATTACTTTCTAAGGGCGATGTCTATATCTCGCTTATGTATTTTATATGTTTTCTAAGACTCTTATGTTCAGTCTTTTTTTATTTGAGGACGACTTATATATGCCTTTATTTGGCTTCTTTACATTGATGTAGGGTTATGCCCCAATTTCTATGATGTTTAGATGGTACGAGATGAGACAATCTTTAAGACTTTGTTCTATTTTATGTATGGATATATATATGTATATGTGTCTGTGTGTGTGTGTGTGTGCAATAAAAGTAGAAGGCTATGTAATCTTTCTATACTAAGGGTCTATGTATACTCGATATAGATTTATGTCTAGGTAGAGATCTATGTAAACATCCTAGTATAAGTGATAAATGTTTTAAATTTTCTGCTAAATTCGACTTATGAATATGATAAAGAAACTAAGATGCTAGTTTTAGTCCTCAAAGAGGGCGACGATGCCAGTTGCATCTAAGGGGTAAACTCGAATGTGACAAACCTTGTATTAGAGCATGAGGTTGAATTATGTTGGAGTCAATGTCTCTCATTTCCACGTCTATGTAAGTTCATGTACATGATTGTGAAGCACGTCACACTTATGGATAGGAAACTACATGATGCCTAGGAAACTCTCATTATCTTTGAAATCTTATATTGTGCCGTTATAGTATACATATGTTGTGATTTTGCATCTAATCCTATTATTGTTCTTGTAGAAAATGTTAACAATCAAAGGAATGCAACACAAAGACTTGAAGAGGAAATTGCCAATACGGGAGGTCCTCCCCGTGGTGAGCTAGTTCATCCACTTGAACAAGATGCTAATATGGAACAAGCTCCGATCAATCCTCTACCTTTGACAGATGGAGATATAACGCTTTCCCTCATCCATTTGGCTCAAGAGGCACTATTCAATCCCAATCCATGACGGCCCAAGATAATCACGAGGTTGTACCACGTCCTCGTCAACGACTCTCTAATATGGCTTCCTTTCTAAGGGACTTCACTCGAATGAACCGTCCTACATTTTATAGGTCTAAGATTAAGAAAGACCCCAAGAACTTATCAATGAAGTCTATAAGATAATCATGTCTATGGAGTTATCCACAAGGGAAAAGGCCGAGTTGGCTCCGTATCAACTCAAGAAAGTTACTCACGCATGGTTTCTGCAATGGAGAGATAATGGTTTCTCAAGATTGAATCTATTTACTATTGAAAACCTCTTACCAAATAGGATGAGTCATAAAAGACATATCTTTTTTTGGACTATATAAACTCATTTTGAAGAACAATTGTGGCAAAATAAAACCCGGAAGAAGTAATTTGTCCATTGAAATTAACTACGACACTGAATCTCTTTATTAAGTAAACTAGTATATGTGACCATGCGTTGCGGGAAATTTTACAATTTTCAAATATCTAATACATTTTTTATGGAGTATATATATATATATATATATATATATATATGTTAGAGGGGGTCCGTTGACTTGGAAGGTCTTTAAGAAGACTTTTCTAGATAGGTTCTTTCCTAGAGAGATCAGGGTGGCTAAATTGGTGGTGTTCATCGAACTTTGCCAAGGAGGTATATGTGTTGCGTTTATGAATACTCCTTGAAATTCACAAGGTTGTTGAAATATGCTACTTTTTTGGTTTCCAATCCTAGAGATTAAATGAGTGTTTTATGATGGATATATCGGATGATTTGTAAGAGGAGTGTCTTTCAGTTATACTAAATGACAACATGAAATTTTCTTGTATTAAGTTCCATGGCAAGAGTATGGAAGAGGCAAGGTCTAAAAGGAAGAGTAGAGATGCTAAGAGAGCAAAATCGTTTGATGGAGGTTCTTCAAGTAATATACTAGAGATACAAGACAAGCTTGGGTTTCTGAAGCGGATTTGAAGTCATGTTCCTTCAAAATTCCCAAAAGCTAGTGGTGATAGAGTGTCTAAACCTAGGTTTAATAGGGGAAAATGTTCTAATTCACCAACCGATGAACAAACTTGTGGAAAGTGTTGTAAGAAGCACTATGGTGATTGCCTTAAGGGGGCGGATAATTGTTTTTGTTGTGGTAAAAGCGGGCACAAGGTTAAGGATTTCCCTAATATGAGGGGTCAATACAAGTGTAATGGTCAAGCTCAAGAATGTGGTTCTAATGAGGCTCCAAAGAAGAAGCGCTTTTATTCTCTCCGCTCTAGGGGTGATCAAGATACTTCTCCCGACGTGGTGACCGGTATATTGAATTTTCTCCCTATTGATGTATATGCCTTACTTGATCCCGACGCTACTTTATTCTTTGTATCTCCTTTAGTAACCATAAAGTTGGACATTTAACCCATATTTTGCATGACCCTTTTATAGTGTCTACTACGGTGCATGAGTTATTCGTTGCAAATGCGGTGTATAAAAGTTGTCCTATATCATTGCTTAATAGAGATTCTTATGTTGAACTAGTAGAACTCGATATTCTTTATTTTAATATTATATTGGGTATGGATTGGTTGCATGCTTGCTTTTCTTCTATTGATTGTATGACAAGGGTGGTGAATTTTAACTTTTGAAATGAACTCGTTGTTGAGTGGAAGGGGGGACACTCTATTCATAGAGGTCGTATTATCTCTTGTCTAAAAGCATGAAAAATAATCTCTAGGGTTGTCTATACCAAATTGTAAGAGTCAAAGATCTATACTTTGAAATTCCTCCCATTGAGTCGGGCCCCATAGTAAGTGCATTTCTAAAGGTCTTTTTAATGACTTCCCAGCAATCCTCCCGAACGGGAAATTGATCATTGTATTGATTTTCTACCAGTTTTAAATCCAATTTCCTTTCATCCTTATCGAATTGCTCGAGCCAAATTGAAACTATTGAATATGCAACTCAAGGATTAACAAGACAAAGTCTTCATAAGACCTATTATTTCTCCATGGGGTGCTCTTGTTTTATTTGTGAAGAAGAAAAAAGGGTCCTTAAGAATGTGTATTCATTACCGTCAACTAATTAAGGTCACAATCAAGATCAAGAATCCTCTCTCTCAGATTGACAACTTGTTTGATCAACTCAAAGGGGCAAGTTAATGTTTATCAAAGAAAAATAGCGGTGATGAAAAATCGTCGTAGACCATTGACTCCAACTGATATGAGGAATTTATTAGGTTTAGCGGGTTATTATCGGAGGTCTGTGGAGGTTTTTGCGTTCATTGTATCTCCTTTGACTACATTGACCCAAAAGACTAAGAAATTTCAATGCTCAAAGGCATGTGAGAAAAGTTTTCAAATGTTGAAAGATAGGTGTACATCCGCTCTGTTGTTGACCTTACCGGAGGGTACAAAGTGTTTTATTGTGTATTGTGACGCATCTCGAGTGGGTTTAGTGTGTGTTCTTTTGGAAGATGGGAAAGTGATAGTCTATGCTTATAGGAAATTTAAGGTACTAGGGGATATGGTGTTCATATTGTTGTTTTTACTATTCATAAGAGTCTCCTATATGTGTTTACCCAAAAAGAGTTGAATCTCCGACAAAGAAGATGGTTAGAATTGTTGAAATATAACTACATGAGTGTCCTCTATCATCCCATTAACGCTAGTGTTGTTGCGGTTGCCCTAAGTCATATGACTATGGGTAGTATATCCCACATTGATGAAGCCAAGAAAGACCTAGTGAATTATGTACATAGGTTGGCTATGTTTGGTGTGAGGTTGGAAGATTCTTCAAATTGTTGTTTCATGCATCATGACAACTACGAGTCATCATTAGTAGTTGAAGTCAAGTCCAAACAACACCTTGACAAATCACTGATGGAGTTTAACGAAATGGTCCTCAACAAGCTTGATGAAGCATTATCCCTAGGAGGGTTGGTATTTTAATGTGTCAAGGGATATTATATGCTCCGAAGGTAGATGGGTTGAGAGATCGGGTCCTTGAAGAAGTCCATGAGTCCCGCTACTCAATTTATCTGGGTTCGAAAAAAAATGTATGATGACCTTAGAGAAATTTTTTGGTGGGAAGGTATAAAAAAAAATATAGCGGAGTTTGTCCCTAAGTGTCAGATTTTCCAACAACTGAAAGACGAACATCCAAAGTAGGGAGGCTTACTAAATGAAATCCAAGTTCTTACATAGAAGTGGGAAGTCATCAATATGGATATTGTAGTCTGTTTACCTAAGACACAAAAGTCATATAATTCATTCATGGGTGGTTGTGGATAGGTTAACCAAGTCTGCTTTATTCCCCTTCAGTCTACTTATTAGATGGAAGATTACGCTAGGATCTTCACAGATTAGAGTGTGTTTCACAATAGTACTCTATTATCCTTCAAATCGGATCAGGGTGTACATTTGATATCTATGATTTTGAGGTCATTCCAAAGGGTTGGTCACTAGGATGAAGTTGGGTACAACTTTTCATCCCCAAACGAATGGTCAAGAGGAACATACTATTCAAACCCTTGAGGATATGCATAGGGCATGCATTATTGATATCAAGGGAAATTGGGATAATAATTTACCTCTGGTGGAGTTTGCTAATAATAATTGTTTTCATTCATCAATTTCCATAGCTCCCTATGAAGCCTTGTTTGGTAGGAGATGTATGTTTCCTATTGGATGGTTTTAAGAGGGAGAGCCCTCACTTATTGGTTCCGATTTGGTTTAGTAAACTTTAGAGAAAGTTTTTATAATATGGAACCGGTTAAAATGGCCTATGGATTACAAAAGTCTTATGCCGGTCATAGGAGAAGGGATTTGGAGTTTCAATAAGGTGATGAGGTGTATTTAAAAATTACAACAATGAAAGGGGTGGTTAGATTTTATAAAAAAGGGAAGTTGAGTCCTCTTTATGTGGGTCCTTATGAAATCTTGAAAGGGGTTGGTAAAGTCGACTATGAATTGAAATTTCCTTGCAAATTTTCTTTGGTTTATCCGATTTTCCATGTTTCCATGCTTAAAAAGTTTATTGGTGATCCTGAGTCTATTCTTCCTGTTGAGGGCTTGGTGTCAAGGATAACCTCTCTGATGACGAAGTTCCAATTCAAATTCATGAAAGGCAAGTCAAGAAGTTAACGAATAAAGTGGTGGTATGCGTAAATGTATTATTGGAGAATCACCTAGTTGAGGGTGCAACATGGGAGGCCTAGGCCAACATGAAGTTCTGTAACCCTCATTTATTTGATAACTAATGTTAGTAGTTCTTACTACTAATAAAAATGATGACAAAAAATTGATGTTGTTTTGATTTTAAATGAAGTATTGCAAAATGTGCATTTTTTATTCATGCTTAACAGTGATTACAATGAAGTTAGTATTTGAACTTGAACTTTTGCTCTTTGACTTTTTTTAATTTATGTTGTGCATTTTTACATGGTGACTCTTTATACAATGATATATAGTATTTTGTTGGACTGAAATTTGACATAATTGGCTCATGTAAAGTATGTTGAGGTCATGTTGTTGTTGTGAGAAGGATATTTCTCATAATGTACAGTTGAACCTTATGTGTGGTAACTGAACTTTTGAATTGCCTTGTGTATGTACAGTTGAACCTTATGTATGGTAATTGATATTTTTAATTCCCTTGTATAAGTAAGATGCCAAAAGTATTTTGTATCATTCGGTGTAAGGGGGATAATTTAACATTTCAAAAAATCAAAGACGAGTCATTAAGCTTACCATAGGTTCCATGGGGTTTAACCACTATTTTAAGACCTATTTTAACAAAAATAGGTCTAAAATCTATAGTTTAGTGTTTAATGTTTAGGTTTCATAATTTTTTCTTTGGGTTCAGGGTTAAGGTTTTGGTTAGGGTTAGGTTGAGGTTTAGGTTTTTTTACGTTTTAGGTTTTAGTGTTAAGAATTTGAGTTAACTATCAATGGTTTAGTGTTTAATATTTTGGTTTTGATATTTTAGGCTTTGGGTTTGCGGTTAAGGGTTAGGGTAAAGGTTAGAGTTAGGGTTTAGGCTTTTTATGTTTTACGGTCTAGGGTTTAGGATTAGAGTTTTAATATCTATATTTAGTGTATAATGTTTGGGTTTTGGTATATTGGAGTTGTGATTTCAGGTTTAGCGTTTAGGGTTTAAGTTAAAGGTTAGGATTTGGGTTAGGGTTAGGTTTTTCCTTTTTTAGGTTTATTGTTTGAAGTTTTGGAATTCAGGTTAAATATGAATTGTTTTGTGTTTAATGTTTATTACTATGTATTTTGGGTTTAGGGTTTAGCGTTAGAGTTAGGATTAGGGTTTAGTGTTTTTTTATGTTTTATGGTTTGAGTTTTAGTATTTGTGGGCTGTTATGTTACGTATAAGAGATATACCTTTTCATGTATAAAATAATGTATTAAGTTATACTATGTTTGGTAGAAATTTTTGTTTAGGTAGAAAAGTCAACATAACTTATACCATGTTTGGTTGCATTTTTGTAGTCCTACATAATTAATACCAACATAACTTTTAAGAGAATCTATGTATAAAATTATGCAGGGTAAAAGGTCGAATAAGTTATGTAGATATTAGTTATACATGTATCAAATTGACAAATTAGATATTTACCCTTTTAAATTATTTTATTTTTTTAATTGAAACATTATTGTTTTCCTATATATAAGTTTGTTCTTTTTATTTCTTTTTTTATATTTAGACCATTTTTATTTATTTTTTAATTGAAAATTTTACTATTTAAAATCAATGTGTTGTTTTTATTTTTTAATATATATATATATATGTATATATATATATATATTATTTTCATTTGTTTTTATACACTTACAGTTTTTATTTATTTACGCCAATAAAAATATTTTTTTAATATTAGAAATTGATTGTATATTTTGATGATACATATGCTAATAAAATATTAGCATTATATATTATACAATATATTTAACATTTTATTAGAAATTTACAACAAGTTTAATAATTCATGTGTTGTAATCTCTAAATACTCAATAACTAATATCTACATAACTAAACCCTGCATATCTAATACTTCCATAACTAATGCCTGCATAACTGAACATTGCATAACTAAACAATGTATAGCTAATACCTGCATAACTCTAAACAGTAATCAAATATCACCTTCAGGTTTAATATGTATTGTTTAGTGTTTAATGTTTGTGTTTTTTGTATTTTGGGATTGGGGCTTTGGGTTAGGGTTTACGATTTTTTTTAGATTTTAGGGTTTGGGGTATATGATTTGGGGTTTAAGATATATGTTTTAGTGTTTAATGTTGTGTTTTGTTATTTTAAATTTTAGGTTTAGGGTTAGTTTTTTTCTTTTTAAGGTTTCATCATTTGGGATTTAGAATTTGATGTTTAATATCCACGGTTTAGTTGTAATATTTTGGTTTTGGTATTTGGGGCTTGGGATTAGGTTTTAGATTTAAGGTTAGGGTTAGGATTTTGTTTATGGTTAGGGTTTAGGATTTGAGCTATAATAACTACGGTTTAGTGTTTTATGCTTGGATTTGGTATTTTGTGATTTGAGTTTAGTGTTTAGGGTAAAGGTCACCACCCTAGAGAACCCGCAAGTCTCAATGCAATGTATTCGACCTCTCGGAAGTCATATACAATCTCTTAGAATTCATTCATCACATAGGTGTTTAAACTAATGCAGAATCTAAAACATTTCAATATATAGCCTAACAAGTGGAATCTCTTTTATAAAATGAAAGAAGAACAGTTCAACACTTCCCATCTTAGACACGTCTTAATATCATAGGAAGGCCCTTTATATTCAAAAGAAATATAATTTAGTCTATTGCAAGAACATAAAGAAAAATATTTAAGATATGTGTCCTCAAATCATTGAGGACACACTTGAGGCTTGAAGGTATGAATTCAAGCTCTTCAATCTACCAATGAACCTCTAGTCACCACGTACACTTTGTAGTTAAACTATTGAGAAATGGTGTTAGTAAAAAGATGTACTAAGTATGATGACCATGCGAAAATCATGACAAATGGACATTTGTTTGGGATATGATTTTCATGTTATTCTTGGTTGAAATCGCATTAAACAAGTATAAGAAACATCTTTCATGTAACTGATCACATACAGGATATAAATGATACGCTAAAACTTACTTCTCCAATAAGAAGTAAAGCGTTCGTATCAAGTAAAGAACCCCAATAATGAGGTTGGGGTCGATCCCACGAGGAAAATAATTCAGACTTGATAATTAACTAATGAGGTTTAACCAACCCCAATAATAAGGTTTAGCCAACTATAGATTCAAATCTCGTAGCATAATCAATTAATAAAAGTAACTATGTCTTAAGTGTTCCCCACAGGTTCCTAACTTGATAATTCTAACAAAAACAATTCTTTCCTAGTATCTTGCATGTAAAGTGATACGTTATGTATCTCTAAATCCTTGGTCCAGCATCTAGAAAATTTACTCCGCACCTTTGTCCGGCTACGTGTGTTGTTGTAATGACCCTTACCTTTACCTCATATTAAGCATTGTATTCCCTTAACTTAACTTCATATTAAGCATATTCTATATTTGACTGAGTTATTACCTCGTACAAACCAACACCAGCCTATTAGATAGTGTAAACTAAATCTATGTTGATAATCTTTTCCTATTATCTACCTCCTTGGTCCGGCAAGTAGCATCAAGGCGAGTTCTAATATTGGCCATCCGTTAAAAATACTTCTAAATGAAAGAATTATCAATACATGCAAGACACTATTCTAGAATTGCTATTTTAGTAAGGTTTTACCTCAGTATTCACTCATGGTTCCGACAACCCTAGTTATGGAGATTAGTTACCCATGGTCATAATCACAATATTCATATATTTAAGGGATAATGCACAAGTACCCCCTAAACTTATGCCCAAAATCTCTGATACACACTTATACTATAATAAGGTCCTATTACCCCTCTAATTTTATTTTACTAATAATTTTCTACCCTTTTTTGGCCTACGTGAAACTATGTTGTTGACCTAAGGTTGGTTGATTTTTTTTTAAAGCTAGTGCAACGTAGGCCAAAAAGGGATAGAACTTACATAGAAAAAAGGTTCAGGGGGTAATAGGACCTTATTATAGTATAAGTGTGTCTCTAGGATTTCGGGCATAGGTTGAGGGCTACTTGTGCATTTTCCATATATTTATAATAAGATTTATGCACTTACATTGATGAGAAAGAATAAAATCCAGAAATTCACTTGATTAATCAACAAAAGCACCAGCAATCAATACCAAAAAAAGCGTATCAATTACTGAAATTAATCCTTCAATACTTGAAAAAGAGAAATAAAGATTATCGAAAAGTCTAACAGTCTCCCGAAAAGTGTAACGAAAAATCTAACCCCAAAAACGAGATTTTTTAAACTATTTATAATAAAAACAAAAACCTAATAAAACAATATTCTAATTATAAAAATCTGTCAAAACGCGTCTAAGTCATTGACGGACATCGTGATGGACCGTGGTGGTCAAGACAGGCTGTCATGGCCTCTGTCATCCCATAATTCACAAATTCTTCTTCTTCTTTCTTTACTACCCTGAATGACAAGGTAATTCGGACCGTTCTAAGCATTATGGTTTGTCGAGGGTCTCCGTTCCATAATACATTAACTTCTTGGAATTTGGGTACTAGGACTACTCTCAGATCATTACAACGAACCACCAGGATGGACCATCATGGATATGACGGTCCGTCATGAACATTCGTAATCCCAAACTAGGTCAGACTTCCCCATCTTCCTTCAACAACTTCTCTCCTCACTACGATGCCACCTACGGACCATGACAGACTCGACGGTCCGTCACAAACTCCCTGGGTGGTCTCTTCTTAATTTCTTACTCAAAAACATCCGTATTCATCTTTGGACAAAGTTCCAGAAAATAAGGATAAACTTACATATAAATCAATAGAAAAAGGCGTTTGGACACACACTACACTAAAGGATAAAGCGTTAAAAGTATCATGAAACTACGGTACATCAATAACCCCAATATAATATATAACCATATTCATTTCACAACCCATTACATCATAATAAACACTCTATCTCAGGTTATTCTAAGACCTACATATGTAAGACATGAAGACACCGGTAATACAACTTCTTCACTACACAACTAAGTATTTTTTCACACTACAAAGTGTAAGGGTTTAGTGATTGGGATTTATAATTAAGGGTTTAGGGTTAGGGTTTAGGTATTATTTAGGTTTTAGGGTTTTTGGTTTAAGAATTCACTTTAAATATGAATGTTTTAATGTTTATAATTTAGTATTTGTTATTTTTGGCTTCGGGTTTATGGTTTAGTTGTTGTTTTGGTTTTAGGGTTTTGGGTTTAGGATTTGAGGTTTAATATCTATGGTCTAGTGTTGAATTTTTTGGGTTTTTGTATTTTGGGTATGTGGTTTAAGATTTAGGGTTTAAGGTAAGGGTTAGGGTTTAGGATTTTTGGTCCAATATCTATGGTTTAGTGTTTAATGTTTGGATTTTAGTTAATATTTTCCTTGGACTTTGGGGTTTAGTGTTAGGGTTAGGGTAAGGCTTTACTTTTATTCCTTTAGGTTTTACAGTTTGGGTTTTAGGATTTAAGTTTTAATATCTATGGTTTAGTATTAACTGATTCGATTTTACTATTTTAGGCTTGTGGTTCATTGTTAGGGTTAGGTTTAGAGTATAGAGTTTGTTCAAGGTTTTTGGGTATAGTGTTTAAGATTTGATGTTTAATAACAACGGTGTGGTGTTTAATATTTCGGTTTTTGTATTCTTGTCTTGTGGATTAGGGTTTAGGGTTTAAGGGTGGGACAGGGATAGGGTTATGTTAGGGTTATTTTTTTTCATGTTCAAGAGTTTGCGGCTTAGGATTTTTTGCTTAATATCTATAATTTAGTGTCTTGTGTTTAGTTTTTAGTATTTTTGGCATGGGGTTTAGAATTTACAATTTATTATTAGGGTTAGGGTTTAGGTTATTTTTACGTTTTAGGATTTGGGATTTAATATGTAAGGTTTAATTTTAAACTTTTGAGTGTTGGCATTTTAGTCTTGGGGTTTATGGTTCCTGATTTATGATTAGGGTTAGATTTAATGTTAGGGTTAGGGTTAAGTTTTTGTTTTTTTATTTATTTTTTAAGCTTTGGGATTAAGGATTTGAATATTAATATCTATAGTTTTGTGTTTAACGTTAGGGATTTGGTAAGTTTGTCTCTAGGTTTTGGGTGTAGGGTATATGTTAGGGTCACGGATAGGGTTAGGATTTGGGTTCGTGTTAGATAAAGGGTTAGGGCTATGGTTAATGGTTTTTTTATGGTTTTATGTTTGGGGTTTAGGATGTGTAGTTAAAATATATGGTTTAGTGATTAATGTTTGGGTTTCGGTACATTGGCTTTGGGGTTTTGGGTTTATTTATTATGGTTAGGGTTAGGATTAGGGTTTAAGTTTTTTTAGGTTTTATGTTTGGGGTTTTGGATTTTATGTTTAAAATCTTCGGTTTAGTGTATAATATATGGGTTTTCGCATTTTGGAATTAAAGTTTACGATCCAAGGTGTAGGTTTTTTTAGGTTTAGGTTTTAGGATTTAGCATTTGTAGTTTAAAATCTATTGAGTATAGTTTAATTTTTGAGTTTTGGTATTTTTGGAATAGATTTTAGGTTTATGGTTTAGAGTTAAGAGTTAGGGTTAAGGTTAGGGTTCAGGGTTTTTTAGGTTTTAGGTTTTAGAGTTAAGGATATAAGGTTTAATATTAATTATTTATTGTTTAATGTTAGGCTTTTTATATTTTGGGCTTGGGGTTTATGCTTTAGGGTTTAGGGATTGAGGGTTTAACGGTCTAAGGTGAGGGTTAGGGTTAGGGTTAGGGTTAGGTAAGATTTACATTTTTTTATATGTTTTATGGTTTAGGGTTCGAGATATGGAGTTTAATATCTATGGATTACTGTTTAATGTTTGGGTTTTGGTGTTTTCAGTTTGTGGTTTAGGGTTTGGGATTTAAGGTTAGGGTTAGGGTTTAGGATTTTGTTTAGCTTTTAGGGTTTGGGGTTTAGGATTTGTGGTTTAATATATATGGTTTGGTGTTTAATGTTTGGGTTTTTGTATTTTTGGATACGGTTTTAAGGTTTATTGTTTCAGGTTAGGGTTAATGTTAGGTTTAGGGTTAGGTTGTAGGGTTTTGATTTAGGTTTTACGGTTTGGGGTTAAGGATTTGAGTTGTAATATTCATTGTTCAGTGTTTAATGTTGGGGTTTTGAAATTTGAGCTTTTGGTTTATGAATTAGGGTTTATGGTTAAGGTTAGGGATAGGGTTTGGATTAGGGTTAGGGTTAGGTATATGTTTAGGGTAAGGGCTTGGTTTTTTTAATTGTTGTAGGTTTTGGGGTTTAGCATTTGTGGTTTAAAATCTACGGTAAAGTGTTTAATATTTGTGTTTTGCTATTTTGGGCTTTGATTTTGAGTTTATGATTTATGATTATTGTTAGGGTTAGTGTTAGGGTTAGGGTTAGGGTTTACTTTGTTTTTAGGTTTTAGAGAATATTTTTAGAATTTAAGATTTAAAATCTATGGTTTAATTTTTAATGTTTTTGTTTTTTTAGTTTGGACTTCGGGGTGTAGGGTTTATGGTTTAGGATTAGGTTTAGTGTTAGGGTGAGGGTTAGAATTTCGGGTTTAATATCTATGGTTTTGTATTTAATAATTGGGTTATTGTATTTTGAATTGGGGGTCTAAAGTTTATGTTTTAGGGTAAGGGTTAGGTTTAATGTTAGGATTTTTTTTTTAGGTTTTATGGATTGGGGTTTAGAATTTGAGGGTTAATGTCTATGTTTTTGTGTTTAATGTTTGGTTTTTTGTATTTTGGGCTTGGGGTTCGAGTGTAGAGTATAAGGTATAGTGTTAGAGTTAGGGTTAGGGTTAAGGTTCGGTAAGGGTTTACGATTTTCTATAGTTTTTCGGGTTTGAATTTCGTTAGAATTAGTGTTTGGACTTCGGGTTTTTTTTAAAAATGCTTTACTGTTTAATGTTTGGGTTATAGTATTTTTGGCTTAGGGTTTAGGATTTAGGGTGTTTGTTAGGGTTAGGGTTAAGGTTCTTTTCGGTTTTACGGTTTAGAGTTTACCATTTGAGGTTAATACCAATAGTTTAGTGTTTAATATTTTAATGCAGGTATTTTACGTTTGTGGTGTATGGTTTATGGTTAGGGTTAGTGTTATGATTATTTGTTCCCTTGTAGATGTTTTTGGGTAATAGTTTTCCATGTATTATCAGCATCAATTCGGTTTTTTGCAGATTGATTATCAAGAACAGGGAAATAAACCCCACCCACATTTTTCCTTCGATTCCTATTCAAGATAGATCAATTTTCATCTAGTTCAGATCCATGTATCTCTTCCATTGATTGTAAATTTCACACAAGTGAATCTGAATCTTTTAGACCGCGATTCACAAGGGGCATTATCCCTTCCCTTGATTTTGAGCTTTCACAGCTGAATAAGTAAGTTGAATACCTCAATTCACATTGGTTTCATCTCAACTTAGAGAAAAAGACAAATTTTTACCTTGATTCATAGAAACAACCTCCTAGTCCCGCTTATCATAGACCATTTCACCAAATTTTTGTACTAATTCAAAAGAACATTGTTTGTCCTCAATCTGAGACGTAAAGTAAGTTGATTTTGAGCCCAATTACAAATGTAGAAATTGTTGATTAAAAGTGTTATTCAATTGCCATGTGACCGGCGGATCGAATCCATTATCCGTCTCCATTATTCAATTCACGCGAATGAATTCTACAATTGCTAATTGTGACCGAATCTTGAAAAAAAATTTAGAGAGAGAAGTTTTGCCTTACCTATTTTCGGCTTTGGGTTTTGGGTTTGTATTTTGGGCTTAAGGTTTCTAATTTATTGTTTAGGGTTAGGATTAGGGTTATATTTTTGGATTTTTTGGAGGTTTTTGGGGCTAGGGTTAAGGATTTGAGGTTTACTTTCAATAGTTTAATGTTTATGGGAAGGATAAGGTTAGCATAAATGTTAATGTTAGGGTTAGGGTTTAGGTTGTTCTCTAGGTTTTAGAGTTTGGTGTTAAGGATTTAAGTTGTAATATCTATGGTTTAGTGCTTAATATTATCGATTTGGTATTTAGGGCTTTTAGTTTAGGATTTAGGGTTAGAATTAGGGTTCGTGTTTTGAATAGGGTTAGGGTTAGCCTTTACAATTTTTTTAGTTTTTAGGTTTTTGGGTTTAGGATTTTTAATTTAAAATCTATGGCTTAGTGTTTAATGTTTAGGTTTTGGAATTTTGGGCTTGGGGTTTTGTGTTAATGGTTTAGGGTTAGGGTTAGGGTTAAGGTTACGATTAGGGTTTCGGTTAGTGTTACGGTTAGCATGTTGGTGTACTTTAAGTTTTATGGTTATGGTTTTAGCATTTTAGGTTTAAAATATATGTTTTAGTGCTTAATCTTTTAGTTTTCATATTTAGGGGTTAGGGTTTCAGGTTTATGGTTAGGGTTAGGGTTAAGGTTTTAGATTTTTTTAGGGTTTTTGTTTAGGGTTATGATTTGACATTTATTTTCAATGATTTAGAGTTTAATGTGTTGGTTTTCATATTTTGAGCTTGGGGTTTAAGGTTAATGGCAAGGTTAGGGTTAAGATTATTATTAGGGTTAAGGTTAGGGTATATGTATTATTTTTATTTTTTATGGTTTGGGGTTAAGGATTTGATCTTTAATGTATATGGTATAGTGCTTAATTTTAGGGTTTTGATATTTTGGGTTTAGTGTTTAGTGCTTAGGGTTTAGGGTTAGGGTTAAGGATTTGGTTAGGGTTAGGGTTCGAGTAAGGGATAGGGTTAGTATTAGTTTTTGGGATTTTGTTTTAGGTTTTAAGTTTTTGTGTTTAGGATTTTTGGTTTAAATCTATGGTTTAGTGCTTAATGTTTGGTTTTGGAATTTTGGGCTTGGAGTTTTTACTTAATGGTTTAGGGTTAGGGTTAGGGATGAACTTAAGGTTCGGGTTTGTGTTAGGGTGAGAGTGAGGGAATAAGTATTTTAGGGTTTTAGGATTTTTGGTGTATCATTTGAGGTTTCAAATCTATAGTTTAGTGTTTAATATTTGGGTTTTTGTATTTTCGACTTTTGTTTTTCTTTGGACTTAAGGTTTAGAGCTTAGATGTAGGATTAGCATTTCAATTAGGTTTAGAGTTAGGGTGTTAGTTATTTGATAGGTTTTATTGTTCAGGGTGTAGCATTTTAGGTCTAACATATGTGGTTTAGTATTAATGTTTTATTTTTTGTATCTTGGGTTTAGGGTTTATTATTTATAGTTACGGTTAGGGTTAGGTTTTTTTTTTTAGGTTTTTGGGATTAGGGTATTGCATTTGAGGGTTTAATATCAATGGTTTAGTGTTTAATATATCGGTTTTGGCACTTTAACCATGAGGTTTAGGGCTTATTGTTGAGTTAAATTTAGGGTTAATGTTAGGGTTAGGGTTACGCTTTAGGTTGTTTTGAGGTTTTAGGGTCTGGAGTTAAGGATATGATTTGAAATATCTATGGTTTAGTATTTAATATTAGTGTTTTAGTATTTTGGGATTTGGTTTTAGGGTATAAGGTTTATATTTATACTTGAGGATAAGGTTAGGGTTAGGATTCAAGTTAGAGATAGGGTTAGGGTTGATGTTTAAGTTTTTTTTTTAGTTTTACCGTTTGGGGTTTTGAATATTTTTAAAAAGAATCTATGATGTAGAGCTTAATTTTTTGTTTTAGTATTTTCGCTTGTGGTTTAGTGTTAATGGTTTAATGGTTTATGGTTATGGTTTGTAGTTTATGAGTTGAGAATTAAAATCTATGTTTTAGTGTGTAATGTTTGGGTTTTCAAATTTAGGACTTAGGATTTATTTTTTGAACTTAGGGTTTAGGGTGTAGTTTTTTTTCTTAGATTTAATAGTTCATGGTTTACTATTTCAGGTTTAAAATCTATGGTTGAGTTTTGGTATTTTGGACTTAGGGATTCGGTTTTAGGGTTTAGGGTTAGGGTTAGGATTGGGGTTTTGGTTTTTTTAGGTTTTTGGGTTTAGGGTCTAGTATTTGAGGTTTAATATCAATGGTTTAGTTTTTAATGTTTGGGTTTGAGTATTTTTGGCTTGGGGTTAGGGTTTATGGTAGGGTTAGTGTTAGGGTTGATGTTAGGGTTAGGGTTAGGGTTTAGGTTGATTTTTAAGTTTTAGGGTTTGGAGTTATGGATTTGAGTTGTAATATATATATGTTTTAGTGTTAAATAATAGTGTTTTTGAATTTAGGAATTTTTTGAGGGTTTAGGGTCATGGTTAAATATATGGTTAGGGTAAGGGTTCGTGTTAGGGATACGGTTTGGGTTAGGGTTTTTTTTTTATTTTAGGTTATAAGGTTTAGGATTTTTTGTTTAAAAATATATGGTTTAACATTTAATGTTTGGGTTTTAGTATTTTGGGCTTGGCGTTTCAAGTTGATGGTTTAAACTAAGTGTAAGGTTTAAGGTTAGGGTTAGCGTTTTGGGTTGGGGTTACGATTACTATTTAGTGTTTTTTTTAGTTTTTAGAGTTATTTATTTAGGATTTGATGTATAAACTATATGGTTTAGTGTTTAATAATTGGGTTTTCATATTTTGGAATTAGGTTTTTTTAGACTTAGGGTTTCAGGTTTACGATTTAGAGTGAGGGTTAGGGTTAGAATTAGAGTGAGAGTGTATTTTTTTTTAGGTTTTATGGTTTAGGGTGTAAAATCGATGGTTTACGGTTAAATGATTGGGTTTTTATATTTTGGGCTTAGGGTTTAGGGTTTAGGGTTTAGGGTTAGGGTTAGAGTAAGGTTAGGGTTAGGTTTTTTTTATATTGTTAAAGATTTGAGGTTTAAAATCTACGGCAAAGTATTTAATGTTTGGGTTTTCGTATTTTGGACTTAAGGTATTATTTGGACTTAGGGTTTTGGGTTAGTTTTAGGGTTTCTGATTTATTATTTGAGGTTTAATATCTATAGTTTAGTTTTTAATGTTTGGGTTTTCGTATTTATAAGATAGGTTTTTATTGGACTTAATAGGATATAGGGAGTAGGGAGAGGGTGCAGGTTTTTTTTATGTTTTATGTTTTAAGTTTTACATTTTTAGGTTTAAATTCTATGGTTTAGTAATTAATATTTTTTTTATTATAGGTTAAGGGTTTTTGTTTTATGGTTTAGGGTTATGATTAGGGTCAGGTATTTGGTTAACTTTAGGGTTATGGTCAGTGCTAGGGATTCGGGTTTTTTTAGGTTTTTTTTTTAAGGGTTTAGGATTTGAGATTCAATATTAATAAATTTTTGTTTAATGTTTGGGGTTTGGTATTTTGGTCATGGGGTTTAGTGTTTATGATAGGGTTAGGATTTGGGTTAATGTTACGGTTAGTGTTAGGGTTTAGGTATTTTTTAAGGTTTTAGGGTTAAAGGATAAGGATTTGAGTTGTAATATCTATTCAATTAGTGTTTAATTTTAAAGTTTTTGTACTTTGAGCTTTGGGTTTAGGATTTATGGTTAGAGTTAAGGATAGGGTTAGGGTTAGGGATTGTGTTAGGGATAGGGTTAGGTTTACTGTTTAGGGTTTTTATTTAGGTTTTAGGTTTTCGGGTTTAGGAATTTTTTGTTTAAAATCTGTGGTTTAGTGTTTAATGTTTATATTTTTGTATTTTAGACTTTGGGTTTTGGGTTAATAGTGTAGGGGTTGGGGTAAGGTTAACGTTAGGGTTAGGTTTAAGGTTAAGTTTAGGGTTAGGGTTAGGGTTAGAGTTTGTGAGATTTGAGGTTTAAAATCAATGATTTAATGGTCAATGTTTGGGTTTTCGTATTTTTGGACTTGGGTTTTTTTGGTCTTTTTTTTTTATGACTTATGGTTTAGAGTTTATCATTTAGGGTTAGGGTAAGGGTTAGTATAAGGTTTAGGGTGTGGTTTTTTTTGGTTTAATGGTTCATGGTTTTGCATTTGAGGTTTAAAATCTATAGGTTAGTATTTAATGTTTCGGTCTTGGATATTGGGCTTAAGGTTTCAGGTTTATGATTTAGAGTTAAGGTTTTTTGTTTTTTTACATTTTTGGGTGTAGGGTTTAGGATTTGAGGTTTAGTATCAATGGTTTAGTGTTTAATGTTTGGGTTTTCGTATTTTGGACATTGGTTTTAGGGTTTATTGTAGGGTTAGGATTTTATGGTATAGTGTTTAATGTTACGGTTTTTTTATTTAGGACTATGGGTGTAGGGTTTAGGGTTTAGGGTTAGGTCTAGGGATATACTTAGGATTAAGGTTTAGGGTTTTTATTGGTTTTAGGTTTTTGTGGTTAAGGAGTATTGGTTTAAAATCTATGGTTTAGCGTTTAATATTGTTGTTTTTGTAATTCTGGCTTGGGGTTTAAGGTTAATGGTTTAGGGTTTGGATTACGGTCAATGTTAAAATTAAGGTTTGGGATAGGGTATATTTTTTTAAAAAATTTTAGTGGTTGTGGTTTAGGTTTTAAGGTTTAAAATATATGGTTTACTGTTAATTTTTTGGTTTTTGTATTTTGGACTTAGGATTTTTTTTGGATTTAGGGTTACAGTTAGGTTTACGGCTAGGGTTTAGTATTTTTTAAGTTAAATTGTTCAGGGTTTATTATTTGACGTTTAAAACCTACGTTTTAGAATTTAGTGTTTGAATTTTTTGTATTTTTGGCTTAGGGTTTAGAATTTGAGGTTAAATATCAATTGTTTAGCGTTTATGTTTGGGTTTTGGCATTTTGGCGTTGGGGTTTAGGGTTAATTGTAGGGTTAGGATAAGGGTTAATGTTAGGGTTAAGGTTAGTGTGTAGGTTGTTTTTATTGTATAGTGTTTAATGTTAGGGTTTTTGTATTTAGGTCTATAGTCTTAGGTTTTAGGGTTTAAGGTTAGGGTTAGGGATAGGGTTAGGATTTGGGTTTAGGTTTTTTTATGTTTTATGTTTTGGGGGTTTAGGATTTTTGGTTCAAAATCTATGGTTTAGTGTTTAATATTTTTGTTTTGGTATTTCTGGCTTAGGATTTAGGGTTAATGGTTTAGGGTTAAGATTATGGTTAAGGTTAAAATTATGGTTAGGGTTAGGGTTTAGTGTTTCTTTAGTTTTTAATGTTTGTGGTTTAGGTTTTAAGGTTTAAAATAAATGGTTTAGTGTTTAATGTCTTTGTTTTTCTATTTTGGACTTAGGGTTTTTTTGAACTTAGTGATTAGGCTGTAAGGTTACAGTTACGTTTAGGGTTAGGGTTTAGGATTTTTTAGGATTTATTGTTCAAGGTTTATTATTTGATGTTTAAAACCTACATTTTAGTATTAAATGTTTGAGTTTTTTGTATTTTGGGCTTAGGGTTTCATGTTTATGGTTTATGGTTAGGCTTTTAGATTTTTTAAGGTTTTTGGCTGTACGGTTTAGGAATTGAGGTTTAGTATCAATTGTGTTGTGTTTTATGTTTGGATTTTTTTATTTTGTGCTTGGGTTTTATTGTTTACTCTAGGGTTAGGGTTAGGGTTAGGTTTTCGTTTTTTTCATGTCTTAGGGTTTGGGATAATGGATTTGAGTTGAAATATCTATGGTTTTGTGTTTAATATTAGGTTTTTTGTATTTTGGGCTTTGGTTTTAGGCTTTAGGCTTTAGGGTTAGTTTTAAGGATATGTTTAGGTCTACGGTTCATGATAGGGATAGGTTAGGGTAAGGGTTTGAGTTAGTTTTTTTTTAGCTTTTAGGCTTCACAGTTTAATATTTGAGGATTAATATCAATGGTTTAGTGTTTAATGTTTGGTTTTTTTGTATTTTGTGCTTGGAGTTTAGGGTATATCTTAAGGTTAGGGTTAGGTTAGATTTTAAGGATTGGATAAGGATTTAGGTTGTTTTTTAGGTTTAAGGGTTTGGAGAAGAGGATTTGAGTTTTAATATCTATGGTTTAGTATTTAATGTTATGGTTTTTGCAGTTTTGGCTATGGGATTAAGGTTTTGGTTAATTGTTATGGTTAAGGATAGGGTAAGGGTTAGGGTTCGAGTTAGTGATAATGTTAGGGTTATGGTTCAGGGTTTGTTTAGGTTTTAGGCTTTGGGGTTTAGAATTTTTTGTTTAAAATATGTGGTTTAGAGTTTAATTTTTGGGTTTTGGTATTTTTTATTGGGGATTTCAAGTTAAAAATTTAAGGTTACGGTCTAGGATATGGTTAGGGTTTAGGTTTTCTTTTATGTTTTAGGGTTTGTGGTTTAGGATTTAAGGTTTAAAATCTATGATTTAGTGTTTAATGTTTGGGTTTTCGTATTTTGGACTTAGGTTTTTTTTTCGGAATTAGGTTTAAGGGCATAAGGTGTAGGATTAAAGTTAGGGTTAGGATTAGGGTTAGGTTGTAGGTTGATCTTTAGGTTTTATTGTTCATACTATAGCATTTAAGGTTTAAAATTTATGGTTTAGTATTTCATGTATGAGTTTTTGTATTTTGGGCTTAGGGTTGCGGGTTTATGGTTTAGGTTTGGGGTAAGGTTTAGGTTTAGGTTTTTTTTTTATGTTTTTGGGTTAAAGGTTTAGTATTTGAGGTTTAATATCAACTGTTTAGTGTTTAATATTTGGGTTTAGGTATTTTGGGCTTAGGATTTGGGTTTTTTAGTAGGTTTAGGGTTATGTTTTTTTTTTTTAAGTTTTAGGATTTGGGGTTAAGGATTAGAGTTGTAAAATCGAAGGTCTAGTGTTTAATGCTAGGATTTTGGTATTTTAGGCTTAGGGTTTAGGGTTTAGGGTTTATGGTTAGGTTTAACGATTGGTTTGGGGTTAGGGTTTGTGTTAGAGTTAGTGTTAGGGTTTAAGGTTTTTTTAGGTTATAAGTTTTGTGGTTCAGGATTTTTTATTTAAAATCTATTCTTCAATGGTTAATATTTTGGTTTTTGTATTATGTGTTTTTTTTAATTAGCCTTGGAGGGGTAGGGGCTAAGCAACACCCTCAGGCGTTAACCTTAATAATAAAAAAAGTACAAGGAGGGGGACATAAACCTAACATTCGTTCTATGATGTACAGAGTCAACTATCAAAAATGGAAGTCAAGTCTCCTCCTTACGAAAAGTGATATGTAAATGCTAAGTACCTTGAAGCGAGGACTCTTCTCAATACATAGTATCTATGAAGCATAAAAGGGAGACTCTCCCTTAACATTTTTTTAAAAAATAAAGCTATCCTATTCTAATTTATTCAAAGAAGCTGTAATTTTTGAGTTATATCTAAACAAATGTATTACATTGTCTAGGCAGAATCTGTGATCTTTTTAGTTTTCATCCTTCTGAATCTTCGTTTCCCCTTACCATCTTGCTGTAGTACGCCCTTGCTTCTCGTGGTAGCAACTTATTATCAAAAAATATTTGATAAGTAGTTACTTCGTGGCTGAATTTGTATAGTGAATCAGCAAGTGGTGACACTTTGGTTGATAAGATATTGTAGATTTTCCACTTGTGCCGTTATGGTCCATTGCAAGTTTGTCTTATGTTCAAGCCATTCTACTAGAAGTTGTAAGTCTACCTATAGTAGGATTTTCCTGAAGCCCATCTCCAGCCCCCATGTCACCCCGAAAATAGCAGCCACGAGTTCATCTATGTTATTTGTACCAACACTAAGTAGAACAACAAATGCCATCACCATTTTTCCGTGTTAATCCTTTATGATTCTACCTGCTTTACTCCTTCAAGGATTGTCAATTGCACTTCCATCCGTGTTGATTTTTAACCACCATTCTGGAGAAATTTTCCATTCTAAAATCGTCAGTTTTGTGTCATGAATGCAAGCTTCCCATATTCGAATTAAACCTTTCAAAGTTGAAGGCCATTTAATTTGAGGGAATGTTACAGTTGACAGCCTAGAAGTATCCTTATAGATTGCATATTTGACTCTATTGATGTTTGATATTTTTCCTCCATATCTTTTTGCAGACCTACTCTTCCACACTTCCAGCAATTTAAGACAGGTGTGTCCTATATGAGGAGCTTGTGTGGCCCCTTTTTTTGTTTAGTATACAACCATTGTTTGAGGAGATGATGCAGGGAGCTGTGATTTGGTGTTGTTCCAACTACTACTACCAGTCTCTGCCATAAATAAGCTACAAACAACCCCTTGTTGTAGATGTCTTCTATCGTGTTAAATCCTTGTATATGTTAGAAGAAAAAAAATAGTTAGAAGGTTATTTACAAAAAGTTATAAGTTTTTCATTAGTTGGGAGTTTTCCTTTCAAAGCTCTCCAAACAAGGAAAGCTGCTTTGAAAGGAATACTATTATGCAAAACAAAAGAACTGAATAATTTTTTTTTGTTTTTTCTCCCTTATTTCGTTCCATGCTGATGAGCATGTGAGTTTACAATCATTGATGACTATCCATATTGCTTGGTCTGGAAGGTGTAGTTGAGTACGAAGATCTATAGTAAGGATGTTTGCTAGTTGGAAGCTAGTGGTTTGTTGTATTAATTTATTCCAATTCCAACTGCCATTACACCAAAAATGCGCAATTGTACTATTGTTGAACAAGTAAGCATTGGTGGAGAATTAAGCTAGATGGACAGTACATAGAAAATTATCCCACGAAAAGGAATAGGATCCTGAGTTGAGTTTCCACTGTATGTGTTGCTCCATTTTGTCCCTTATTTTTAGCATGTTTTTGCAACTAATTAAATCTCGTGTATCCCCTTTTTTGCAATTAGGATTAGAACTCTGACAGTATCTTGTTTTCATGAATTCCCCCCCCCCCCATAATGTGTATTTGGTCCTAAAGATCAACCAATGTTCATATTGAAAGGCCATTCACACATCTTGAATATTCCTCATACCAAACCCTCCTTTATCATATGGGAAGCTCATGTTTTTCCATGAAGCCCAATGCTACTTTCTTCTATCATTCTTACTTTCCCAGAAGAAGTCAGCCATGAGCACTTGAATCTTTTTAAGAACAGTAGATTTTTGTGTTCGTGCTGAGAGAATATGTATGGGAAAAGATTACAATACATGTCTAATTAGAATTGCCTTGCCTCCATAACTTATTTGTTTAGTCTGCCACCCCTGTGATACTACAAAAAACTTTGTTAACAAGGTCGGATAAATAAATGATTCTAGGCCTACCCACAAAAAGTGGGCATCCTAAATAAGTTATGGGTCCCTGTTTTGTCTGAAAATTGTTGTTCGTTTAATTATATCCCTTGTGGTGTAACAGCATTTGAGTGAATCATAAAATTGCTTTTGTCTCTATTAACCAGTTGGCCAGAAGTGAATTCATAGTCTTCCAGGGTTTGCATGATGAGTTTTAAAGTTTTGGTCCAACCTCAAGAGAGTAGAATGATATCATGAGCAAAACTTAAATGATTCACCATTGGCCCCTTTTTTCCATAAGGAAAGCATATAAATCAGGATTGTTGTTGAGCTGATTGAGAATTCTTGACAATACCACAGCTCCAAAAATAAATAGGGCAGGTGATAATGGATCTCCTTGTTTGAGCCCTCTTGTGGAGTGGAAGAAGCCATAACTCTTACCATTAATGATGATATAGTACCAATTGTTATCATAATGTGCCACACCATATCAATGAAATTTTCATCAAATACCATCTTGTTTAATACCAAACAAATGTAGCCCCAATAAACTCTATCGTAAGCTTTTGCCATATCCAATTTAATAATGATATTACTCCCAATATTAGGCTTCGTAATTTGATAGATAATTTCTTATGCTAACATAATATTTTCTGAAAATTTTCTACCTTTAACTAAGCCTAATTGGTTGGTAGAACCAAAGTAAGCAGAATAGGACTAAGTCTGTTGCTCACTAGTTTAGAAAGGATCTTACTGGTGAAATTGCTCACTTATAGGTCTATATTCTTTCAATTTGTTAGGGTTACTCATCTTAGGCAACAAAACAATACACGAGTGACAGAAATATTTGTGGATCATCTGACCACTGAAAGAGGCAAAAATGACTCCAAGGAGGTCTTGTTTGATAATATGCAAACCTTTTTGGAAAAAATAGCCATTCATTCCATCTGGTCCAGCAACAGAAGTGGGACTCATCAAAAATACCAATTCTTTCAACTCCTTCATTGTTGGAATGTTAATGAGCCTATTATTTTGATCCTAACTTACCATCCTTGTAATGCATTGTAAATTATTCTCATTGATAGCTTTGTCCTCACCAGTGAAGATTGTTTGGAAGTGATCATATGAATCTTTAACAATAGTATCATTTCTCTGTAACCACTCTCTATATTCATTGATGATTTTGTGAATAAGGAGCCTTCTTCTTCTTCCTCTTATTAGAGAATGAAAATATTTGAAGTTCGTATGACCTTCTTTCAAACATTGAAGTAGAGTTTTTTGTTTCATGATTGACTCCGGTAGTTTTAGGAATTTAATATACTTGGCCTTGAGTTTATGAAGAAGAGTTTTATTTGGTGCAGTTTTATTCACGATAAGGTTTTCCTCGGCTATTCTTACCTTTTCTTCATAATCAATAAGGTGTAAGAATTTATCTCAAAATTCTTTGTTCAACCAAGTGCTAAGGTGTTAGCGAGTCTTTTGAGTTTTTGATGAAATTTCCGCATCACATTACCTTCCATATCCCTCTCCCAACAGGCCTTAACAGTATTCATAAATGCAGTTTAAAAATTAAAAATACTTGGTATAATTAGTGTCCTTTGCTATCATTTCCATAAGAAGAGGGAAGTGATCTCATCTAGTACGAGACAAGTGAGTTATGGTATTTGTGGCATGGACGCAATCCAATTATCATTAACAAGAGCCCTTTCCAATATTTTCCAAATTCTTTGAGCAATGCCTCTCTTATTGCACCAAGTAAATTTATGTCCACTGAAGCCTAACTCTATAAAACCACAAGTTTCAATAATATATATAAACTCAAAACTCTTCTTCATGTTATAAGGCACCCTACCATCTTTTCCTCTTTGGTTGTTATAATATTAAAATCTCCAAAAGTGCAACATGGGTTTTATTACCTCTTTCTTGTTGAAGTGACTTATCACATATAAGCCTTCGGAGGTGATCTTTACATTTGGCATATGCAAAGGTGACAATGAATTTTTTGTGAACTTCATTACGAGTAAAGTGACAGGTGAGTTGCTATTAATCCTCATCATTGATGATACAATAAACATCCCCATTCTCAAAAAAAACATATATTCCCATTGCAACTTGTAGCAATATTCTCCATAGCCAATTGAATTATGAAGTTATGAACATTTCCAGTATTCTAATGACAGAAACATGGTGCATTTTCTTGTGTATTTTGATTCTTTCCAAAACACCTTGGGTGTTGATTCCTCTCACATCCCATTTAATGGTACTTATCATTTCGATGCTCTTGAGGAGAATAACCTTGTGTTTAGTGTACCGGTAGTGATAGTGGTTATATCTTGATTATTAAAGTGAAATTTACTATGTTGAAGCCCCTTTGGATATAGTCCTTGATTGTTAGTAGCCTGTTGGATTTCATCCTCAATAGTATGATCATTTTGTGGCCTAAAAGCTTTAATTAGTGTCGTACTGGTGTCATCATCAATTTTTTGATCATGTATTGATTGATTGTGTCCATTCAACTCATTGTCAGAATTATATACCTCATATTCATCAATAAGTGGTATAGTGTTCACTTGGAATTCTTGATGTATCTTATCTGGAGGTTCTAATTCCACCTCTCTCCCGTTCCTTATTTTTCACATTTTTCTTCCCTTTACTCATCCGTCTTTTGCCAGCATTTTTTTTAAAACTAGATTTATACATACTCTTTGGAGTTTTTTCTTGTATACTTGTACTCATATTGGTGCCCATTTCCTTTGCCTTAGAGACAGAATTTTGCTGACCTGTGTGATCTATGTCCTTATATTGGTTTTCCTTTATTTTTGGAGCCTTGTCTTGTTGTTATTTTGATGTTTATTATTGATCCTTGTCTTAGATTATTTTTGCTTTGTTTAAGGAATGGGTTGGTCTCTAAGGTTTCTATTGAGGTCAATATGTACTGCATCATGCAAAACATAAGGCAGATTCCTTACTTTGGTCACCCATTCATGTATGTCAGTAAGGCTCTCCTGAAATCCCCCATCCATCCCTCCATCAACTTTATCACAAAAATTCTCAGCCACATAAACATTATTATGGTTATGTTTTACATTTGTGATACGTGAGTTTCTTTTATGTCTTCTTTTTTCAGTGTCATACCTTGCTTTCCTGAATTATTTCCCATTATTTCTCTGTTTCATGTTTTTGCCTCCATATTCTCCTGCTGCTTGTTTCCTCTTCTCTAGTCTTGTGTAATTCCTAGATTTCCAAGTTAGTAAAAATATTTTGTTTGGAGTTATTAGGAATACTTGTCTGTTAATTATCTTTTTTTGTCTGATTAGTAGTTATGGTTTGTTTCCATATTGTCTTTTTAGGTTAATGCTCTTGTTGTCTCATAATTTTTCTTCTTTGAGTTCTCCATTCATCCTCCTGTTGCTGAGCTGTTAGCTTTTGCTTGTTAGTTTCTTTACTGTGTTGTTGGGGTTTTACTCTACTCTCTTTAGGTTTTTCCTGTCTTTCATCCTGTTCTTTCAGGTTTGGGTTCTCATTTTCTTTTTCCTTACTCTGTCGATACTCCTCATCCCTCATTTTCAATTTACATTCATTAATGTCATGTCCCTGATGTGTACATTACTCACAGTAACAGGGAATATTTTATACTCCACTTGCTGCCAGATAACAACTGTGTCATCCTCTGGGTGCAACCCAATCCAAACATGTCTTAGTCTAGGCTTAGTCAAGTCTTTTTGCATATGAACCGTGGACATTCCATCCCGTGACCTTTTAATTGAAGTTGTCTCTAGGTATAAAACATTGCCTACAGATTCCACTAAAAGGGTAAGGAAAGATTTTTTATAACTTAGAAAAGGTAGTCCTAGTAGCAAAATCCATATAGGAATAATTGGTGTTTCCTTTTCCGGGGTAAAAAAAGGTGTCCATTCTTGTATCCTCATCAGTTTACCCTCAATTGTCATTATTTTTTTGTGTCCAAATAGTGTTGTAGTCTAATTCATTCTGCAGGTCAATAAACACGTGTTTAGAATTATAATGGGCAATGTTGACCCCCCTGATACACTCAAACTTACTTCTCAAATAAGAAGTAAAGCGGTCGTGTCAAGTAAATAACCCAACTAGTGAGGTTGGGATCGTTCCCTCGAGGAAAATAGTGAACACTTAACTTCAACCTATTAATACTTTTGTTAGTCAATTACTTCCTTGGAAAGTAAAAACAATAAAAGGGGTGTTTCTATTTCTAAATTAATGAAAATAACTACCTAAATTGAAAGAAACACTTAACTTCTTTGAATGTTGTATTTTAATCAATTAATCAAAGTAAATAGGGTTTACATGTTCCCCACAGGTTCATAACTTGATAATTCTAACTATAACAATTTTTTCCTGGTATAATGCATGCAAAATGATAAGTTATATATTTCTAAATTCTTGGTCGGGCATCTAGAAAATCTCACTCCGCACCTTTGTCCGGCTTCGTGTGTTGCTATCCTAACCCTTATCTTTACCTTATATTAAGCATCGTATTCAATATTTCACTATGTTATTACCTAGTACCAATCAATACTAGCCTATTAGATAGTATACACTAAATCTATGGTTATAATTCTTTTCCTATTATCTACCTCCTTGGTCCGGCAAGTAGCATTAAGGCGAGTTCTAACGTTGGCCCTCCATTAAAAAGACTTCTAAGAGAAAGAATTATTAAAACATGCAAGACACTATTCTATAATTGTTATTTTAGTTGGGTTTTATCTCATTATTTGCCTATGGTTCCCACAACCCTTGTTATAGAGTGTAGTTACTCATAGTCATAATCACAATATTCAAATATATTCAATAAGAATTCATGTACTTACTTTTATGAGAAAGAGTAAAATCCTAAAGTTTTCTTAATTAATCACCAATAATCACTTGCAAGAATCTTAAAGTAATCAATAATCTCACAAAAAAGTCTAATGATAATCCAGAATCTAACACTAATACACAGAGTCTAATATTGATCCAGATTGTAACCTCAAAAATGAGATTTTTTGAACTATTTATAGAAAATAAAAACCTAATTAAACAAGGACTCTATTTGCTGGAAATCTGTCAAAATGCGTCCAGGTCGACAGAACTTGCGACGGATCATCGTGGTCACTACGGACCGTCATGGACTCCGTCGTCCCATACTTATGCAGTGTCAGTGCGAGAGGAGCTCAGGGCAGTGCTACTACACGGGGTAGACTCGACCATAGTAGTGTCAGTGGATGCGCCTGCGTAGCCGTGCGGTCCTGGGCTATCGTCTCAGTAAGATCGTCATAAAGTGGAGGCAGCTCTTGACGGGGCCCTCTACGTGGAGCAAACTTATTGGCCTCATCTCTGATGAGTCCGACATCAACTGTGCCCTCCGGGGTCTTGAGCTGATCTACGTGCCATATAGGCACACCTGCGGACCTGCAGAGACACAAGATCATGCACCGGAAATGGTAAGTAGTTGTGACCTTGAAAGCCCTCTCGTGCATGACTGCGGGTAGAAGCCACGCGGAATCCACGTCGAACCTGGATATCATCGCCGCCATCAACACTGCTCGATCCGATGTAACGATATTATCAGCGGCCGTGGGGGAAAGGCAGTGGCAGACAATTAGCCATAAGAACTTCGCCGTAAAACTGAGGTTGTCCTTCTTGATTGCCCCCTTTGGCTCGGTCACCCAGTCCGCACCCTCTCCATAAATTGACAGGTGCAGGTCCATCAACCTCTAGGTGGTCTCTCTAAGCAATGGCTCGCGCAGGAACTGGACATCTTTAACAAGTTGCCATCTGTAGTCAAACTCGGCAGTGTGAGGGGTCTGAGTAGAATCAACACCCTCGCCGTATAGAAACCAGTGGATGGAAGGCAGGGAAATGTCGACCTGCACGCCCCGTACTCGGATCTGCTCCAATGGGGCCTGTTTATCGGGGGCAGCCCACCTATCTATCTGTGATTGAGAGTTGCTACGTAGGATGCGTAGAAATCTCTGACCATTTCTTCACTGAAACATCCCAACGGACGTGTTGTCCACTCAAGACGATACCTGGTGAAGAGGTTGTGGATCTCAGGAATTGTCTGGAGACTCCCTTTAAGGACCCGCCGCTCCAAGGTAAGTGTTCCGGTCATAAATCCTTTGTCAGTCAGGAACTTGGCATCGGAGTAGACTAAAAACTTGCCCGTCGACACACCACCATTAGGGTTGGTCAGTGGCTGGGGTGCGGGCCTAAGCTGGTGAACCTTATGTGGATTCAAAACTGTCAGCCTCATCACACCAGGCCGACGCTATAGCGGTGGTGGATGCGGGAACCTCAGCAAAGCCGGAGGCTTCCTCTGACCAGCAAACTCCTAAGGAGCCAGACGCTCCTTCTTCATTTGTGGTGACCCAGAGGGTGTACCGGTAAGTGTGCGCTCCTCATCAGACTGGGAGGCAGTGACTATGCCGGATGCCACCCTTTTTTGTATGGCTCCGGGAGAACGTGCAGGATGGGCAGGGGTGGAAGTGCCTAGGGGCACATAGTCGGGGTCACGCTCATCATCAGAGCCAATGACCATGCAGGCAGACGAGGCGACAGACTTCGATCGCCCTCATGCATAGATTCGATCTTGCTTGGATGCAATTGTAGATAGTATCTGTAAATGATCAATATTAGTACGAGTAGTGGCAAACAAGACAAGAAAAACCACAAAAAAAAATTTAAAATTGTATGTCATTTTTATATTAACAATGACACACAACATGCCTTATGACGGCACATCGTGACTATGGACCGTCATGGGGTCCGTCGTGTCTTACTTATACTATCTATATATGGAGAACCCTGAAGGAGAGTCTCTGACAAGTATGACGGTTTGTGCAGGACGGACCGTCATAGGTACGATGGTCTGTCGTAAATGTCGGTCAGAGGACACTTGAAAAAAATATGGAGACCCTTAGGAAAGGGGTCTCTGACCGTCATAACGGTCAGGAAGGACGGACCGTCGTGAATATGATGGTCTATCATACTCGTCCGTTTGAGGACACATAGAGAAATGGAAAGAAACCTTGAGAAATGGGGACTCTGAAAACCAGAACGGTTGTGTAGGACGGACCCTCATAAAGATGATGGTCCGTCACATGTGTCCGTTGAATGACACTTACAAAAAGTGAGATACCATCAGCAAGAGGGTTTCTGACAAACAAAACAGTTGTGCAAGATGGACCGTCGTGGGTATGACGGTCCGTCACATGTGTCCGTTGAAGGACACATAGAAAAAGTGAGAGACCCTCAGGAATAAAGTCTCTGACAACCAGAACGGTTGTGTGACGACGGTCCGTCGCATATGTCCATTGGAGGACACTTAGAATATAATAGACAGTGGGGTGTTAGGGCCTTTGGAATGGACCCTACGACGGTCCGTCGTGGGTACGATGGTTCGTCATCGGGGTCTCGTTCTATAGATCAGTGACAGAACTGGGGGTACCCCATGCATTCCCGATGAACCCACATCAAACTTGTAGTGTTATGGACCTACATTTGTCTAACCCAACTACCTAGGAAATTAGCAATGCAAAAGCACCTATGTCTAGAGTTGTAAACATGGCAATTTCGAACATTTTTAACCTAGGTAAGACAGATTCTTATATAAAAGAAATGAACATATGACGAAGAACTAAGCTAATACTAATTAATAAACAAAAATGCAAGATAAATGAGTAGAAATTAGAGACACATACCTTTGAATCGGAGAAAAACAAGATGGAGAAGTACTCGGTGACTAGCAAGGCACCCACAACAGCAACTCCGACTTGTAGATTATAACTTTTAGGGCTTTGGAGCAATGAGGGGTTGGGGAATTTATATGGTGACATTCCTCGACGACGGTCCGTCGCAGTTGTGACGACCTGTCATTAGTTCCATCTTGTGTGCCCTAGTTTGAAGATAATAGAAAGACGTACCGGTACGACGGAGGCATACGACGGTCCGTTGCAGGCGAAACGGTCCGTCGATGTATCCGTTAGTGACTGCTGCAGAGTTATTTTCTGCAGAAATTCCTGGTGATGTGCCTCAAATTTTAAAACCCATTAGTAGAAAAATAATCCAATTACTAAAAGGACTATAAGCATTGGGTTGCCTCCCAACAAGCGCCTGATTTAATGTCGCGGCACGACTGGGGACACTTGATTACTTAGACTTCATCAAGATTGTGTGCCTCTATCACTTCATTCCCCGATGCTTTATGCCCAAAATAGTGTTTTATTCGTTCTCTATTCATCTTAAACCTCACTCCCTCTTTGGCTTTTAACTCAACTGCTCCATCAGGGAATTCTTGGGTAATCAAGTAAGGGACAGTCCATTTGGACTTGAGCTTTTCCAGAAGCCAAGGCACCCCAGAACTGTCTACAAGCACCAAATCCCCAACCATAAACTCTTATTTTGCACTTTTTTCTTCATTCTATTTCTTCATCTTTTCTTTGTGGGATATGGCTGATACCAATTGGAGCTCACCACTCTGCCTCATGATCCTACAAACGTTGAAGGTTTCTTCTTCATTGTTCAACCGAAATTTCATCTGCCCCTTTTCCATATCAACAAAGGCTCTACCTGTAGCAAGGAATGGCCTCCCAAGAATAATAGGCACTTCAAAATCGACTTCACAATCAAGAATATTAAAATCAACCGGAAAGAGGATTGACTCAAATTTTATTAGCACATCATGGAGTATCCCTATAGGCCTTTTTACTGTCCGATCAGCCATCAGTAGCTGCATCGCCTTGGGTTTTGGATCCCCCAAACCAACTTCTTGTAGATCGAGAGGGGCATGAGATTTATTCTTGCCCCACAGATCATGTAATGCTTTCGCAAAATGTAATGACCCAGTTGTACAAGGAATAGTGAACGCACCTGGATCATCTTTCTTTTGTACGAGGGATCTTGTAGCAATAGCACTACAATGCTGCAGTCTATCATCATCCTCAAAACTGACTGATACTTTCTTTGTGACCAGATCTTTCATAAACTTTGCATAACCGGGCATTTTTTCTAGAGCTTCTACCAAAGGGACATTGATAGAGAGCTGCTTCAGCATTGTTATAAAATGCCGATATGTACCATCCTCGATCTCTTTCACTAATCTCTGAGGGAAGGGTGGTGGTGGCATAGGCACGGAAATTAACTTCATAGGGACTTCTACATCTTTTCCATTGCTCTCTTCTTCCTCAACACTACACTTTACCACCTTATCATCATCCTTTCTCACATTTTCCTCATTAGACGGCATAGGTAGGTCAATGGTTTGCTTCCCACCCTGAGTAGTGATTTCCATATAGTGCGCATCATTTTTTGTATTTTGGACAGTGTTGCTAGGAAGAGTGCGCGATTGCCGTGTGTTCACTTTCGCAGATAATTGGGCCATTTGCAATTCGATCTGTTTTAATCGATATTGCATGTGTATCAACTATTTGCCCAATACTATCTAAATCACCCCTTAACTCTTTAATATGCTCATCAGTAGCATCAAACCTCCTCATTATTTTGTGCAACATAACGTCAACTCGTGCCATACTATCTCCACCATCCCTAGGAGTAACTTCACGATTTTTAGGAGGGACATAGGGCCCATTTCTATCATTTCTGTTACCATAGTTACCCCTGCTGAAGTTTTTGTCACGGTTGAAGTTTCTATCTCTTACATAATGACCCTCACAGTTTTCGTTACAATAGTTCCGACCTAGGTTCCCTTGACCTTGGCGCCAATTATCCGAATTTAAGCCTTGGGTGCTCGGTCGAAAACACACCGTCTACTCATTTACCGGATAGGAGTCCTCCGCATAATAGCATTCATCGTTTTGTTGCGGTGGTTTCGACAAGTAGTTGACTGCATTTATCTTTTCTGCACCCCGAGTGACATGTTTTAGTACCAACACAAGCTCAGTTCTCATCTGAGCTATTTCTTCATGAATCTCATCTATGGATGGGTTGTGAGTGGACTGCACTGCGAAGGTGTTTCTTCCGGTATCGGACTTCCTAGTACTCCAAGCATTATTGTTCCGGGAGATTTTCTCTAATTTTTCAGCAATCTCAGCATAAGGACACTCCCCATAAGATCCACCTGTTATAGTATCCAACACTACTTTATTATTATCATCCTGTCCCCGATGGAAGTATTCCTTCAGTGACTCATCATCTATACGGTGATTCGGAACACTTCTCAAGAATGAGGTTAATCTATCTCAAGAACTACTAACGGACTCTCCTGGTAGTGCCACAAAGTTATTCACTCTGTTTTTGTGGTTTAGTTTCTTGGAGGCCGGATAGTAGCGTGCTAAGAAAACATCCCTTAGTTGGTTCCAAGTGAAGAGTGAGTTGTATGGGATCTCAGTGAACCATATAGCAGCCTCTCGCGTCAGTGAGAGAGAAAACACTATGAGCCCTAATACATCTAAGTCCAACTCAGGCCTCCCTACACAGCTTTTACACACTGCCCTTACCTTAGCTATATGGGCATATTGATCCTTAGAAGGTAGCCCCGAAAACAAACCTCTGGCAGTGACCATTTGCATCAGGCTACTAGTTACCAAAAAAATATAGCCTTTGGGTAGAGGAGGCAAAACTAGTTGCCCATCGGAGTCTGCTATGTAATCATAGCCTTTGTAGTATGCTTGGGCAATGGAGCGGGATTTTGTCCCCTCTGTGGGTGTTTACCCGGAGCATCGGTAACCACTGACCATGAACATTAACCGGAGCTGGGATGTTCTGGTTTGGATCATCATCATTGATTCCCAAGTTTCGATTCATATTGTGTAGTGTACGCTCTAATTTGTGATCGTACGGAAACAAGAGTTCTCTTCCTCTCCGTGTATTTGGCATACAAGGAAGACAGTTCTGGAAAAAAAATCAAAAACAATAAAACAAAGTAAAATCAAGAAAATATCAACTAAACTATAATAATAAGTTCAAGTAAATCTAAAAGCTATATTCCCCGGCAACGGCGCCAAAATTTGATACGCTCAAACTTACTTCTGAAATAAGAATTTAAGCGGTCGTGTCAAGTAAATAACCCAACTAGTGAGTTTGGGATCGTTACGACGAGGAAAATAGTCTAGACCTAACTTCAATCTATTATTACTTTTATTTAATCAATTACTTCCTTGGAAAGTAAAAACAATAAAAGAGGGGTTTCTATTTCTAAATGAATGAAAATAACTACCTAAATTGAAAGAGACACTTAACAACTTTGAATGTTTAATTTTAATCAATTAATCAAAGTACGTAGGGTTTAGGTGTTCCCCACAGGTGCATAACTTGATATTCTAACTATAACAATTCTTTCCTAGTATCTTGCATGTAATGTGATAAGTTATATATTTTTAAATCCTTGGTCCGGCATCTAGAAAATCTCACTCCGCACCTTGGTTCGGCTACGTGTGTTGCTATCCTAAACCTTATGTTTACCTCATATTAAGAATCGTGTTCGATATTTGACTAAGTTATCACCTCGTACCAATCAATACTAGCCTATTAGATAGTATACAGTAAATCTGTGTTGATAATTCTTTTCCTATAATCTACCACCTTGTTCCACCAAGTAGCATTAAGTCGAGTTCAAACGTTGGCCATCCGTTAAAAAGATACTAAGCAAAAGAACTATTAATACATGCAAGACACTATTCTAGAATTGTTTTTTTAGTTACGTTTTATCTCATTATTTGCCTATGGTTCCCACAACCCTAGTTATGGAGTTTAGTTACTTATAGTCATAATTACAGTATTCAAATATATTAAATAAGAATTCATGTACTTACTTCAATGAGAAAGAGTAAAATCCAAAAGTTTTCTTTATTAATCCACAATAATCACTTACAAGAATCTCAAAATAATCAATAATCAAACAAAAAATTCTAATGATAATCTAGAATCTATCACTAATACACATAGTCTAATAATGATCCAGAGTCTAACCTCAAAAATGAGGTTTTTCGAACTATTTATAGAAAATAAAAACCTAATTAAACAAGGACTCTATTTGCAGGAAATCTATCAACACGCGGATGGGTGGACGGAACTTGTGACGGATCATCGTGGTCACGATGGACCATCATGGACTCCGTCGTCCCATACTTATGCAATTTCTTCTTCTTATCTCTTCATTACCCTTGACAGCAGGTATGACGGACAGTCATAGGCACAACGGTCCGTCGAGGGTCTTCGTTTCAAAACACTTAAACTCTTGGAATATGGTTACTGGGACTACTTCTCTGAACTTCATGACGAACCTGCAGGACGGACCGTCATAGACACGACCGACCGTCATGTACTCCGTAGCCCCACACTTTGTTAGACTTCCCCAACTTACTTGAGCAGCTACAATACGCTGCCACCTACGGACCGTCATAAGCACGACGGACCGTCATAAGCTCCGTAGGTGGTCTCTTCTGCATTTCTTGGCTCAAAATCTCTGCATTCTTCTTTGGACAGATTTCTTGCAAAATAAAGAGAAACTTATATAAAAATTAGTACAAAAGGGCTTTTGGACACACTAAACTTAAGGAAAAAGTATAAATAATACCGTGAAACCACACAGGTCGGACTTTGAGCAGCATGGATATGCCTGACTCTTGCTGCCAAGGTTTTGACAATAGTATAAGTAGCTGGATCCCGGACATGTTTTTGTTTGTTAGCTGGGAGACTCTTAGGATTACTGGACTCACTGGTTATGGGGTTGGGAGCATTTTGGGTAGTATTTTTGATAGTAGGGACTAATTTCTCAAAGTTGCTAGAGAACATAGGAAACTATCTATGATATAGGTTTTGCTCATTATTTTCTTTCAAATCCTTCTATTAGTGATGCCCCAAATTTTTAGCTTCATTCTTTTGGTTTTGATCCCATTGATTCTTAGCACTATTGCTAGAATCCCACTAACCCTGAAAACTATACTTATCAGCTAAATTTCCCATGGCATTATAATGCATTTGGCAAATATTTTCCTTTTGGTGCACAACCTAAGTGACTGTCTCCCCATAAACCAATACACTATGCATGGCAACTGATTTTTCCGTGGCAATTTCATGCTCATGGAAAATATTAACACTATTGTTAACTTATGTATGACTATAGTTGGAGTTGGTATACTTACCATCCTTGTTTGCTTCCTCTCTTTGCTCCTTGAATATTTGTTGTTGGCGCTGTCATCGATCACCTGCAGCATTACGCTTAAACCCAAGTGAAAATTTTGATAAACTCTTAACGTCAATACTATCTTTTTCAGGATATATTACCTTGTTGTGTTGAACCTTGGGAGATAGACTTGCCTCCACAAACTCTTCTCTTACTATCTCTCCGTTAAGGTGATTCTCCATGTAGACTGTTCATCATTTTCTATCGGAGTATCTTCTTGAGATAAACGATTAAAGTTGTTAGTGAGTTATTTTTGTGGTCATTATCAGTAGTTCCATTTGCTTCATCGGTATCAGTATTCCTTCTGCTGACATATTGACCATCTGAGTTCTTGTTGCCGGTGACTTTGTTTTCCATTTAACTAAAAATTAATGAGAGATGGACATGTTCCACCACTTAGTACACCCCAGTAGGTGGGGCATCACGAATCATCTTGGAAGATGATCGATTTTGATATTGACTCTCTTCAGACATATTCATGATTTTCGCAAAAGTCGCAGCTTCATATTTTTTAATCGGCCCAAAAGAGTTCTTTGAAATTTGAGAATGTTTTAGATTTTTATGGGTAAAAACATTCCTTTCACCACTTAAATATTGATTTATTATCACAGAGTTTGAGGAAATATTTTTTGGTTCCTATCTTTTTTACTTCGAAAAGGCACACTGTTCATCTCTCATTTGGATTGCGAATTTCAAGAGTTATGTGATGAATTAGAGGCCAATTAAGATATAGTTGTGTTTGTCTTCTCCAACTTACACTTTTGGGCTTGTCCGGCGGTCTAGAAGCTACTGTTGGCGGCTTACACGCCATGTTTTCCAGATTGTACGAGACGTTAAAAGCGTGTTTATTGCTTAATGTTAGGGAGCATTTGGCTTATTGACATAACTTTAGAGGGCACTCTATTATGGGATTGGGGTTTGGGGTTAATGGTTTAGGATTAGGGTAAAATATAAGGCATGAATTTGGGTTAGTGTTAGCGTTTAGGTGTTCTTTTAACTTTTAGGGTTATTGGTTTAGGATTTGATCTTTAAAATCTATGATTCATTTTTTACAGTTTTTCTTTTAGTATTTTGGACTTGGGATTTTTTTTGGACTTAGGGTTTAAGGTTTAGATTTAGTGTTAGGGTTAGGATTAGGGTTAGTGTGTAGGTTTTTTTTAGGTTTTATGTCACGGTGTTTAGCATTTGAGGTTTAAAATCTACGGTTTAGCATTAAATAATTAATTTTTTTATTATGGGCTTAGGATTTCGAGTTTATTGTTTAGGATTAGGGTTACAGTTAACGTTTAGGTTATATTAGGTTTTTGTGTTTGTAATTAAGGATTTTATGTTTAAAATCTATGATTTAGTATTTAATGTTTGGGTTTTTGTAGTTTGGACTTAAGCTTTAGTGTTTAGTGTTTAGGGTTTAGGGTTTAGGGTTAGGGTTAGGTTTAGGATTAGGGTTTGGATGTAGGTTTTTCTTAGGTTTTATTGTTTAGGGTTTAGATTTTAATGTTTATAATCTATGGACTAGTATTTAATGTTTAAGGTTTTGTATTTTTGCCTTACGGGTTCGAATTTATGATTTGGGGTTCCGGTTTGGGTTAATTTTTTTTTTGGATTTTGAGTTTTGGGTTTAAGGTTTGAGGTTTAATATCAATGGTTTAGTGTTTAAAAAAATTGGTTTTTGTATTTTGGTGTTTGGGGTTTACGGTTTATGGTTGGGTTAGGGTTAATGTTAAGGTTAGGGTTAAAGTTGAGGTTGTTTTTTAGGTTTTAGGTTTTGGAGTTAAGGATTTGAGTTTTAATATATATGTTTATGTGTTAAATGTTAGGGTATTGGTATTTTGGGCTTTGGGTTTAGGGTTTAGGGTCTATTATTAGGGTTAAGAATAAGGTTAGGATTAGGATTTGTGTTAGGGATAGGGTTAGAGTTAGTGTTAATTTTTTTTTAGGTTTTAGGTTTTGGTATTTAGGATATTTTGTTTAAAATCTGTGGTATAAGTCTAATATTTTTGTTTTGATATTTTTCAGCTTGGGGTTTCGTGTTAATGGTTTAGGGTTAAGATTAGGGTTTGGGTTAGGGTTAGGGTTTTAATTTTTTTAGTTTTTAGAGTTTGTGGTTTAGGATTTGAGGTTTAAAATCTATAGTTTAGTGTTTAATGTTTGGGTTATTGTATTTTGGAATTCGAGTTTATGGTATAGAGTTTAGGTTTAGGTTTAGGATTAGGATTAGGGTAAGGGTTGTAATGACTCGAAGTGCCCACTAGAAGTTATGGCACTCTTGAATCGATACACGGCGTACTTGACCTCTCGCAGGTTTTGTATAAGCCCTATGACATCATTCATTGCATAAATGTATGAATGTAGTGCGGAATTAAAAAAATTCATACGAAATATCTTAACACGTCTTTCATATTTAAAATCATTGAGAAGTCTAAGTCTCAACATATGCTATTCTTAGACTCAAGAATACTTGGGCTACTACTCATACAATACGAATATAGAAATACTTAGTCTATAACAATACATCAAATTAAAAAAAATTCTAAAGACAATTCTTCTCTTGAGTCAAGTGAGGACATACTTCAACTTTGCTTCAACAATACTAGATTCCAAACATTCCTTCAAGATTCTTCCCATCTTCCACCTACAACTGTATATATAAAAAAATGTATTGAATTAGTAAAAACAGTTGTACTAAGTATGGCTTAATGTATAAAATTATGGAAACAGACATTTATGATACATGTGTTATTTTTCATTAAAATATCCTATTAAAAAGATAAGGACACTATAAAGTATTAAACATCACTAATAGCATCAAGCGTACCTCAAAACATAAAGACATGACATCGTTCTACCAAAGGTGATTGTAAGTCTCACTTGAGTGAGTTATGATGTGAGCGCTCATACAATCCCTTGACACACACCAAAGAGATCCTATATATTACCTAATTTATGCAAGAACAGACCAACCATACACTCTCTTAAAGCTTACATAAAGAACCCTTAAGACTACCTAAGTTTCGATCATGTCTACTTATTCAATTTACTTTCCCTATTTAGAGTCATTCTTAGGACATCCCTAGATAAGACATATATGCCGCTTTAATACCTTAATTAAGCAACTCATTAATACATACAATACTACGAAGTTCTAGCATCCTATGTCAAGAAGTCATATTCTCATTAGACATGTACCATGTAAGGTACGCAAGTCTACCAAGACAAGACACTACATGCTTCATATATAACATATAATTCTAGAAGAACATAGGCATAACAAATATCATCTATAGTCACCCTATTCACTACTGTAATATCATCAATTTATGTATCACAAGTATCATATAATATTTAATGAAAAATCATACTTCGACATCAAGTAATCCACATAATGAAAATACACTATAGTCCAGTAGAGACACACATTATAAGCTAGAACAACTCAAGTTTTGACTCCACATAAACACATAAGTAATCTTGACATTCATTATATCTACATAATCAAGTTATAAAATGATAAAGTCATAATACTTGAAGTAATACCGACGATGCCACATCATTTAATATTCATAAAGTAAGATCGACAAGGTCACATTGATCACAAGTATAACACATAACCACCACCACCATATGTGAACCATACAACCCATCATTATCGGTTAAGAACTAGAATACACAATATATAAAATTTAGGTCAACATACCATTGATCCACCCTCACAACTTTAATCCATAACCAACTTGTCCAACCCAACATTCAAAGGCCCTTAGACATGTCCATGATCACCAATTCAATTTAATACTTACAATATACAATGAATCAAAGATAATTCAACATAGATTTATGAAATTAGGGCAGCATACTAACAATTCTAGTATGATTATATCATAATTCAATTGCCCTAATCAATCTACACAATAATTCAACAGCATTAGACATAATCAATTCACCAATAAAGTAGTAAAAACTAGAGATGCATGATTTGCATAGCTTCATAGAGTTTTTAGGTTAAAATTTTCAAATTAACATTAATTAGATCATAATACAATGTTTCATAATCTTTAATGCTAGAACCCATTGCTAGATTACAAAAATGGACAATTCATGTTTTTTATCATGTTTGAAAATTATTGGAATTTTTTCTGAAGAAAGATATTTCAAGAATGAAGAACCATACCTTAATTGTGATGAAAATACCACAAGATTCTTAGAGAAAACTTTAGAAATTCGATCTTCTTCCATGGAGCTTCAAAGCTTTAACAATTGAGGTTTTTGGAGAGAAGAATGGATAGATTTTGTTTTGATTTTAGGGTTTAGCTTTGATTGGTGTTATTAGGGGTTTAAATAGGTCCTATAACCGTCCATATTTCACCCCTAAATTAACCAAAGTACCCCTACTGTTATTGGACAATTAATCAACTCAAATTTTACTTAAAAATGATGCGGCCAAATAAGGGACTTTACTACGCGTCGCAGAGGCACATCCAAATCTTTCTTTTAAAAAATTCATGGACAAAATGATTCGTGACAGCCCTGCATTTCAGGGCAAGACATTTCCCCACTGCATGATAGCTGCACGATGCGCATTCACTGCCTAAACAAAGCTGGCCCTGCAGCTTGGCAGTCGATGTTTGGGTCTTCCTTGGGGGGACCCTTTTGATGGTCCTCGAGGCGTCGTTCTCGAATTTCTTTCCCTTAACATGTAAGGATATGCGTAGTAACAATCAATACTCAATTTCACCTTCAAATTATCCCAAAAAACTCCTCCACAAAACAGTACGACACACTAGTTTAACTTCGACTAGTGTCCGAACGTCTTGGATATGTAATCTCCAAACACTTCCAAACATTATGTACTTCTTAGAAATACTATTATTAACCATTTTAGAACTTTTTAACCTCATTACACACATGTTAGGATCTAGTTCAACATAACTCATTTTTAGAGGCATTACAATATCCCCCACTTGAACAACATTTGCCCTGGAATGCCACTTGCTTCTTTTAAAACACTTTCAAGAGATAATAAATTTAGGAATAGCAGCTTATAACCATATAAAACCTCAAAAAATCAAAAACATGAAAGAACACCAATTTCACATACTTAAGACACTCAAAATACAACAAAAACATAGAAACGAATTTATTACACATTATGCATTAAGACTCAGATTATTCATCCAAATAGAGAGAACTCCTTTTATATCCATTATCATACTCATATACATAATCTCTATACATATTTTTAAAAAATTTAATAAAAGAACAATGTAGTCAAATTATCCAAAAATCGTACACTGAACTACCAACTTACGGTGAACGTATTTCAAAATATTAAAATGCAACTCTTAAGAAATTAATGATGAAGCATGATAATATAAGAGATATAACAATAAAAATCAATTTAAAACATAATCATAACTTCATGAAATGCACAATAACGATTCCTTCACACCGTGCAACATGCAACATTCTATTATGACATTCTATTCTAAAGGGTGAGTTTAATAAAAGAGATAAGAAAATCAATCAAAGCTCCACTACTCACCATACTCCCCCACTTAGAAGAAAATCATAACTACTAAAGAAACAAGTTAAAACTTACAAACATCATAATCATCATCCGGCTTGGATTCTCTTGGCCTGAGTGCATAAAAACGAGTCTTCCCCTTTGGAGCACCACCTTCCTGAACACTACGAGGATCTTGTTTACCTTTCTTTCCTCTAGCCGCGATAGTAGGACAATTTCTCACCTTATGTCCATCCTTACCACAACCAATCAATTCTCTGTACCGACTAAATATTTCCCATATGCTTCTTCAGATAAGTACACAAGTAAGCTTCACACTTTGATAACCACTTCCTTTTTCTTGATCCTATATTGGTTCATCGTATGTTTGAGCCCTTTTCTTAATTCTATGTTGGTTTTTATAACTTGGTCCACTCCACTACAAGTTTCTAGCAATCCTTCAATATTAGAGCCCATTTGGATTGGCTTAAAAAAGTAGTTTTAAAAAGTAATTTTTAAAGTGCTAGAACTTATTTTTAAAATTAGTAGTTATGTGTTTGAATAAAAGTGCTGAAGTTAAAAAAATAGAATTTTTTTTAAGTGTTTTTCAAATAAGTGCTCGTAAACACTTTATTTAATCAAAAATGTCTGATATACCTTTAAAAGTCGTTAACATTATGAAGTTTATTTATTTAAGGTTTTTATACTTAAAATATAAAATAAAATTAATTTATATTTTACTTCTAAAAGTAAAAATATTTTGCTATCATTCACATATTTCATTATGATCACAAACTGTTTATGAATAATATATACAATAATAATAATATATAATTATAATAATCATATATAATAATAAATAAAAATAGTAATAAACTAGAATAATGATATAATAATAAGAAAATAATAATAATAATAATAATAATAATAATAATAATAATAGTTATTATTCTTATAATTATTATTATTATAATGATACTGCATAATTAATATAACAAATAATAATAAAATAAATAATAATATAATAAATAAAATATTAATTATAATAATAATATACAATAATCATTATAAATAATATTAATAATAATATATAAATTATAATAATAATAATATATAATAATAATAATAATAAAATATAATAATAATAATAAAACATGAAAATAATAAGAATAATAACATGAAAATAATAACAAAAACAGTAATAATAGTATAAAATTAATAATATAACATATAAAATATATAATAATAATAATAATATTAATAATAATAATAATAAAAGAATACAGAATAATAAAATAAAATATAATAATAAAATAATAATTATATTTAATAATAATTAGAAAGAATAATAAATCTAAGAATAACAATCAAAAAAATAATTCAAATAAAAATAATAATATAATAATATAACAATATGAAAATAACCATTGAAATAATAATAATAATAATAATAATAATAATAATAATAATAACAATAATAACAAGAATAATAATAATAATATAATAATAATAATAAGTATTATAATAATAAAAATAATAATAATATAAAACAATAATATATAATAAATAATAATAAAATAAATAGAATAAACTATAATAATAATAAAATAATAATAATAATAATAATAATAAATATTAATAATACTAATGTATAATTATAATAATAATAATAAAACAATAATAATAATAAATAATAATAATAATAAATAATAATAATTATAATAAAATAATAATAATAATAATAATAATAAATAATAATAATTATTATTATAATTATAAAAATAAAAGAATTAAGATTAAAAAGGTAATATACACGGTCAACATAAAATGACTTATAAGATGAAAAAAACATGTCCTCTAGTTTTTAGCTTTTGGCTTAAAATAAGTCATTTTTGACTTAAAATAAATTACTTTGATATTTACCAAACACTCTAATAAATCAAAAACTTACATTTAAGTCAGTTTGACAGGCTTTTAAGACATCCAAACAGAATCTTAGACTCCTCTAGGATTGAGCATACACCATGAGTGTAGCCAAGTTAATGTCACATGGATCATGGTCGTACGACACTCTTCTTTCACAAGGTCGGCAACACCTGTCACAAACCTACCCATCACATCCCTTGGGTTAGACACCAAGGACGGAGCATACCTATACAACATAGTGACTTTAAAGGAATACTTCTCAACACTCATATTGACTTGCTTGAGATTAATAAAATCTTCAACCTTCACCTCCCTCCTCTCACGGGGAAAGTACTTTCCTGAGAAAGCCTCCTTAAACTCTTCCCACTCTATAGGACCTGACTAAACCGGCCTATAATATTTTCATTGAGTGTACCATACCTGAGCAATCTCCCTCAATTAGTATGAAGCTAACTCCTTCTTCTCCCTAGAAGTCACCCCCATGGCATCAACACTTTGTACACACCATCAATAAACTCTTCGGGATCCTCTCCCACCTTAAAGCAATGAAAAATAGGAGGATTTATCCGCAGAAAGTCTCTCAATATTTAGGTCATAGTGCTCTTTACAACATTCATTCTAGGTTCACTACCCCTATTCACATTGGTAGTCATGGCCCGGGCTAAATAAAGTAAAGCCTCTCTAATCTCTCCATTAGTCAATTCCAGAGGAACAACCTGAACCTCATTACCTTGACCTCTTATAGGGACTTGAACACCTTGGGATGAATTTGAGCACCTTGAAGAACTTTCTCAACCTAAAGAAGAACTTCCTCATTGACCCACCCTTCTTCTAACCTTCTAGCGGCCATCCTTCTAGTATTCATATCCTATAAACATAATAGAAGAGATTAAGAATTTACACTGAAAACCTTAACTCTATAGGCACGAAATAAGATTGATGAAGAAAATTAAACTATATCATCGTATAGTCTCTTGCTCATATATGTGTCATGACTCACACCAATAATCAAGACTTTACTAGACGTGGCATTAGACGAATTTTGATTCGTAAGACCATTTTCATAAACTATGCTCTGATACCAATTTTGTAACGACTCAAAGTACCCCCTAGAAGTGATTGCCTTCTTAAGTCGATACACGACGTACTTAACCTCCCGGAGGTCATGTACATGCCCTTTGACATAATTCATTGCATACATGTATGAAAAAAGTAGTGCGAAATTAAAACTTTTTGCACAAAATATCTTAAAACATATTTCATATAAAAAGCATAGAAAACACTAAGTCTCAACATATTGCATTCTTAGACTCAAAAAATACATGGGACACGACCCATATAATACGAATATAAAAATATTTAGTCTATTGCAATACTTGGAATTAAAAGAATTCTAAAGAAAATTACGCCCTCGAGTCAAGTGAGGAGATACTTCAACATTTGTCTAACAATAACAAGATGCCAAGATTTCCTTCAAGTCGCTTCTCAGCTGCCGTTTACACCTTTAGATATAACTAAATGTATGATATAAGTAAAAACAGTTGTACTAAGTATGGCTTAATACATAAAATCATGAAAACAAACAGTTATGATAAATATGCTCTTTTTCATTAAAACACTATATTAAATGTATAATAATCACATTTAAGTGTCAAACATCACAAATAGCATCAAGCGCACATCAAAACATATAGACATGAGATACTCGTACCAAAGGTTATTCTAAGTCATACTAAAGTTAGTTATGAAGCAACCGCCCATACAATCCTGTTCACACAAAACCTAAGAGATCCTTTAGACTACCTAAGATAAGATCATTCTCACTATACACAATAATATACCTATACATACATACATACATACATACATACTTATGTATATATATATATATACACACATATATATATATAACATTCTCTTCAAAAAGGTTATCAAAAGACTTACTTAAGTAATGCAAGACGACACCTCTCTTACACCTTCTCCAACATTAAATAAATAATACATAAGACTACCGAAATTTAGATCATGTCTACTTATTCAAGTTACTTTCGCTATCTAGATCATTTATAGGACACTCCAAGATAAGACATGATGTGACCATTCCTATGCCCCCTTCATACCTTAATTAAGCAACTCTTAAACTACACTAGGTATGTACTTAGTTATTTACATACTTTCTAACTTAAGTCATTGTCTTCGTTAGTTCTTTAAAAGACATTCAACATTTAAGGACATTTAAGTAATGGTCTTTAAGAACACCGAAGTCACTCACACACTAATATCGTCAAAGCCTAGTCGTGCGATGTCTATATATCGTCCCATTCCACTACCTAAACTTGATAGTACATATCCGACTCTAGTATGTATCACACATGATGAGAATAGGCAAAAACCAACATAGACCATGGTAGCTAAACATGGAATCCATAGTCTACCCTATTCACGTAAAGGGTTTTCTACTTGCCAGTTGTTGAACTAGGAAACATCCTATGTAGGCAGATGGTTAAGGAATATAGAGAGTTCCTTTGTACTCTATTCTCATTGTTAACTATAGATACTACCTATGCATACTCACTCAGTGCTAGCCTTTCTCTCATAGAGAAAATTACATAAAGGATCACCTGAAGATGTCCATATGTAGTTCATAACCCAATAACATTTCCTTACAAAAAAGGGTCCACTAAGGCTACCGACAATGGTTAAGAGGAAATCTCAATGACTTTCCTAATGATTATTTCATGCCTCTCCAGCAAATCAACCTTATTTACGCCATTCACTTACGAAGGATACCATTAATTCTTTCAACTCCAAGGATATCATAACCTTAAAAGAGGAATGAAGGTTCCACATAAAAGACCTTCTTAGCAACATTCAAGGTCACATGTCATTCATACTCACAAGAGTAAGAAGCTCAAGCATATTAAGTCAAGAAGTCATATTCTCATTATACATGTATCAAGTAAGGGACACAAGCCTACAAACAAAAGACACAATGTACTTCACATATATTATATCATTCTAGAAGAACATAGGCAAAACGAATATCAACGATAGGTCACCCTATTCACTAATATGATATCATTAATTTAACATTCACAGGTATCATATAATCTATCAAAAAATATCATACTTTGACATAAAGTAATCCACATAATGGTTACACTATATAGTCTAGTAGAGACTCACATCATCAACTAGAACAGCTCATGATTTGACTCCACATAAACACATATATCTTCTTGACATTCATAATATTCATATAATCAGGTTATAAAACTATAAATCCACAATACTTGAAGTAATGCCGACGAGGCCACATCATTCACAACTCATAAGGTAACACCGACAATACCATATTAATCACAACTATAACACATAAGCACCACCACCATAAATGGGACGTATCAAGCATCAGTATCATCTATGAGCTAGACTACACAATATATAGAAACATAAATCAACATACCATTGATCCAACCTCAGAACTTAAATCCGTAGCCATGTAATCCAACACAACACTCAAAGGCCCTTACCCATGGCCATTATCACATACTCAATTCAATACTTACAATAGACTATGAATCAAAGATAATTCAACATATGTTTATGAATTAGAGCAGCACACTAGCAATTCTAGCATGATTCTATCATAATTCAATAGCCCTAATAGGTCTACATAATAATTCACTAGCATTAAGACATAATCAATTTACCCATAAAGTAGTCAAAACAATAATTGCATGGTTTGAATGGGTTCGTACATTTTTTAGGTTAAAATCATCAAATTAGCATGAATTCAATCATAATACTATGGTTCAAAAACTTTAATGCAATAACCCATGGCTAGATTAGAAAATTAGACAATGCACCTTTTTCATCATGATTGAAAATCATTGGAATTTACTCCTTGAAGAAAGATATTTCAAGGATAAAGTACCATACCATAATTTTGATGAAAATTCCACAAGATTGATGGAGATAACATGACAAAATAAGTTTTCTTCCTTGGATCTTCAAAGCTTCATCAATGGAGGTTTTCGGGGAGTAGAATGGAGAGATTTTATTTTGAGATTGAGGGTTTAGGATTGGTTGGTGTGTTTAAGGGTTTAAATAGGTCCTTTAAGCGTCCATAATTCACCCCTAAATTACCTAAAATACCCCTACAATTATTGGACAAAATAACCAGCAGCTTGGCAGTCCAAGTTTGGTTCCTCATTGGGGACCCTATTGATGGTCCCCGCAGTGTCATACTCAAAATTTTCGGTCACTTGCATTTTAGAATAATAATAGAAACAATCAATACTCAATTTCAAGTTCAAATTATCCCGCACAACTCCTCTATAAATCACTACTATACACTAGTTTAACTTCGACTAGTTTTGGGAAGTCTTGACCATTTGACCTCCAAACAATTCCGAACTTTATGTACTGCCTACAATTACTATTACTAACCGTTTCAAAAATTTAAAACCTTTTGACACATATGTTAGGTTGTAGTTCAACGTAGGTCATTTTTAGAGGTGTTACAAGGGTGTAGGTTGTTTAAATGATTTTATGGTTCACGGTTTAGCATTTGAGGTTTTAAATCTATGGTTCAGTATTTAATGTTTGGGTTTTTTGTAGTTTTAGCTTAGGGTTTTGATTTTATTGTTTAGGGTTTGTGTAGGGGTTAGTGATAGGGTTAGTTTTAGGGTTAGGTTTTTGGGTTTTTTATGTTTTTGGATTTAGGATTTTGGATGTGAGGTTTAATATCAATAATTTAGTGTTTAATGTTTGGGTTTTTTTATTTTGGTCATGGGTTATAGTTTAATGGTAGGGCTAGGGTTATGTTAGGGTTTTGGTATTTTTGGCTCTGCTTAGTGTTTAGGGTTTCTAGTTAGGTTAAGGTTAGGGTTAGGGTTTTAGGTTTAACGGTTTGTGGTTTAGTATTAAGGTTTAAAATCTATGATTTTGAGTTTATGTTTTGGATTTTTGTATTTTGGACTTAGGGTATTTTTTTTGAATTTGTTGGGACACAGGGTTAGGGTAAGGGTGTAGGTTTTTTTAGGTTTTATGGTTCAGGGTTTAACATTCAAGGCTTAACATCTATGTCTTAGTATTTAGTGTCTTGGTTTTGATATTTTGGGCTTTCAATTTATTTTTTATTTTAATATCCTTAGAGGGGTACGGGCTGAGATTCACCCCCATGCCTTACAATTTCACAAAAATTATGTTAAAGGATGGGAACTTAAACCTTACCTCTAGACTATGATGGTTTGAGTCCATTTCCAAACGAAATTTTACTCCTCACTTTACAAAGTGATGATTCCAAAATTCTACATACCTAGAAGAGAGGACTCCTCTCTATACATAGAATCTAGGAAGCATTAACTAGGGAAACTCTCCCTTTATAAGCATAAAAATAAAATCTAATTAAACTATTCAGAGAAGCTATATTATGTTAGATCATAGTTGAAAATATATTAGATCATTCAAGTGGGTTCTTTAATCTTCTCTATCTTTTTCCTTATGAAACTTGGCATCTCCATTAAGTCTAGTTGGTAGTATGCTTTTGCCTCATTAGGTAGTTGTTGGCTGGTGTAATATATTTCTGGACATGTGATTTTGTGTGTATGCTTTGAAAGTGCATCAGCCACCCAGTTCGCATACCTGACTCTTGTGCCATTAGAGGTTTTGGCCCCATATTTTATTAAGCACATCAATTTTTTTATAAGTTCCAGTAGATCATTATAGGAGAAGTCTCTAAGATGAATTTGTGAGCTTCATTTTTATGTTACATAGACCACCATTGATCAATATGTTGCTCTAATGAAATATGGTAAATTTTCACTCCTGGTCTATTTGAAAAACATCTCAAGACTTCAACAACGAGGTCACGATTGTTAAAAATATGATTGATGGTGTCTTATCCTAGCCTGTTCCTACAACAAAAACACTTAGTAGGTTCTAGTCCAAACATAATGAACTTTTCATTGGTAGGATGTATCCCATTTAAGGCCCTCCAAAGTAGGAAAGAGTCTTTAAATGATACGTTCTTGTGACATATGGGAGACCTCAATTGATCTTTCGGTATTTTATCTCTGATTTCATTCCAAGCTGAAGAACAAATGAACCTTCTTTATGAGTTGGCTTTCCAATATGCCTTGTCTAGTAGTTGTTGTTGAGGAACCGCTATAGATTGGAGGGGTGCCTGTTGAATAAAAAATTTGTAGTTCCACTGGCCATCTACTTAAAAATAAGCAATCTTTCTATTGTTAAAACTGTGGTTGTTGTTAGAAAAAAAGCAAGTTGTACTTCACGAGTCTAGTTGTCCCACCTGAAGGAGCAATTCCCAGAGTTAACCTTCTACTTAATGTGTTGCTTAATATTATCCCAATTATGGATCATGTGATCCCAGTTCAATGAATCTCCAAAATCCCACTTTTTGCAGATGGGATTTGATCTTTTGCAGTATTTGGCTTTGATGATATTTCCCCACAATGTGTGCTTAATCCTAAAGATTCACTATTGTTTATATTGAAATACTAAGCACTTATCTTTCAAATTCCTCATTCCCACCCCCTTTTCATCCAAATGGTATATGAGGTTTTTCCAGGAAGCCCATTGGTATTTCTTTTTGTCACTTTTCTATCTACAGAAGATGTCTACTATCAACATTTGTATCTTCTATAGCACCATGGAAGAGGGAGTGATAGTTGAAATTAAATGAATGGGTAGTGCTTGAAGGACATGTTTATTCAACATAGATCTGCCCCCATAAATTAATTGCTTGGTCTGCAACCCTGTGATACTGCAAATTACTTTATATACCAGGTCAGAAAAGTATGAAATCCTTGGCCTACCCACAAAGCGTGGGCATCAAAGATAGGTTATAATACCTTGATTGTGCTTGAACCCAGTGATCCTTTTAATTCATTCTTTTGTGATTTCAAAAACATTTTGATGTACCATGAAGTATATTTTTCTCAGAATTGATGAACTAGTATAATGTATCATCATATGGTTTGAGGGTTTGCATGATGGGCTGGAGTGTTTTGGATCTTTATGAACTAAACAAGATAGTATCATCTGCAAAACTAAAGTGGTTTACCTGCGGTCCCCTTCCTTCCATAAAAAAATTATGGTAATCATGGTTTTTATGTAATCCATTCAGGGATCTAGAAAGCATTTCTGCACCTAAAATAAATAGTACAGGAGAAAAGGGATCACCTTACTTGAGGACCCTCGATTACTTGAAAAAACCAAATCTTTTTCCATTAATTATGATGGAGTACCAACTATTTTCCATTATTCTCCACACAATGTATATGAAAATCTCCTTGAAGCCCATTTTTTCTTAAGACAAGCCATTTATAGGCCCAAGATACTCTGTCATATGCCTTAGCCATATCACACCTAATAATGACATTACTACCGATGTTTGGCTTTTTAATCTATGGATGATTTCCTGTGCCAACATGATATTTTCAGTTATACTTCTTCCTTTCACAAAACCAGACTGATTGAGGGAGATCAAGCTAGGTATAATAGGACTGAATATTGTACTCAGTAGTTTGGAGATGATTTTGCTAATGAAGTTGCTCAGGCTAATAGGCCTAAACTCTTTCATTTTGATAGGATTGCTTACCTTGGGGAGAAGTATAATTCAGGAATGAGAAAAGTACTTAGGGATCTATTGGCCACTAATAAATGCAAAAATATCTCCCATAAGATCCTGATGGATCATGTGCCAACTTTTTTTGAAAAGTTACCCGTTCATACAATAAGGCCCTGCTTCAGATTAGGGTTTCATTGAGAAAACCACCACATGTAGTTCATCCATACTAGGAAGAGATATAACCTTCCATTTTTTTCCACATTACTTATTTTAGGAATTCAACCAAGGTGATCTTCATTGATATATTTGTTTTGTCCTTTAAACATGTGTTTAAAAAATTCACAGCAACCTTACCAATGTTTTAATCTCCTTGAATCCATTCTCCAGTTTCTAGGATTCTATGAATGAACAATCTCCTTCTTCTACCTCTTATCTCGGAGAGGAAAAATATAAAATTTGTATCCCCCTCTTTGAAGCATTGTAACAGAGATTTTTAGTGGAGTCCTCCAACTTCAGATATCTAATATAATTGGCATTAACATCATGTAGAATCTCCCTGTTGGTATCACTATTGTTTTGAATCAGTTTTTTCTCTGACTCTTTAACCTTTCCTTAAAACACTCTAACTTACAAGAAATATCCCCCAATTCCATTTTGACTGTGTACTCAATGTAATAGAGATTCTTTTAAAATTTTGGTGGAATTTCCACATGTTATTGATTGTCACCTCTCTCCCCGAACAAGCTTTCACAATTCCTACGAAGTTAAGATTATAATCCCAACAGTTAAGGAATTTGAAATATATAGTGCAACCCTCTTTATTACAGACTATTTCAAATAAAAGAAGAGAATGATCATATCCAATGGAAGGAAGGTGAATAATGGTTCTTTATGGCATCTATTGCAGCCAAGTATCATTTATAAGACCTCTTTCAATCCACAACCTTCAATGATGGAAATGAAATCCAAGCTTTTCCTTATATTATATGGAATACCCCCTAGTTTTTCTTCAGTAGATGTTGTAACATTATAGTCCCCCACTGAACACCATGGATTTTCCTCTATCTCAGCTTTTTGAAGCATATTGTCCCATAGATGTATTCTTAGGTAATCTTTACATTTTGCATAGACAAAAGTCATGGTGAACTGTTTGTGTAGATCATTGTGATTTAAAGCAGGAGAAATTTTCTTCTAATCCTTAACAAAACGATTAACATCTCCATCCCAAAAAATCCATATTTTACCATTATAGTTAGTCACTGCATTGGCCATGGATAGTTGGTTTTTGAAGTTCATCACATTAGCACTATCTGCAAAAGGTTCAAGGATAACAATAATTGCTAAATGATGTATTTTCTTGAGAATTTTTATTCTTTCCATGACTCCCTTAGCATTTGTTCCCCTCACATTCCATCTGATTGTACTAATAATTGGGAAACTCTAGCGGAAAATAGTCTTTTATTTTGCTTGGCAGTAGTGATAATTTTGATGTCCTAATTTTTTATGAGAAATTTTTCATGATTCAATCCATTTAGAGATAAACCTTCATTTTGAGTCACTTGTTCATTCTCCTCTTCCATGTACTGATCATTTTGAGGACTAAATGCTCTTATCAAGGCATCACTAGTCGCATCATCCTCATGAGGCTCTTGAGCATATTGATTATTCTTGTCCACTTCATCTTTAGAATTGATAACTTCGTATTCATCTATCAAGGGAACAATATTAACTTGACATAGAGCTTGTTCCTTATCTGGTGGTGCCCTTGGAGGTGCACTTAGGATAATTGTGTGATTTGAAGTGTTTATATGTCCTTCTTGGTTATCCTTCTCCTCTCCAACTTTTTCTTTATCCTCCCTTCTTTTCTGTTGGTTTTCCGTACCGGTATCCTGTTGTTTAGACAATTTTCTCTTCGTCGCATCTCTTTTTTGTTTACTAGGTTTTTTTTTCTTTTAGGATTATTTTGTAGAGAACCGTTTGCATTGTTGTCCCTCTCCTTTTCCATGATTTCCCTGTTTTGAGTGATCCGGTCATCAACTTTCTTATTTTGTTTTCTTTTGTGAGTGTATTTGATCCTTGTGAGTCTGTTTCCACTCTGTTGATCCTTTTCTAGTGTTTGATGTGTACCTTCATTTTGCTATTTTTGTTATTTTTTCTTTCTATTTTTGCCTCTAAGGTCTGTGTTTTGCTAAATATGTTCCTTCTCATGTCTATCAACTACAACTAACCTTTTGGATACCCCTTCATGCAGAATAGAAGTGTTCTCCTGACATGTCCCTTTCATACCTCCATCAACTACTACCAACCTATTCTCATTAAATTGTAGTTCATTAGAGACAGAGTTTTAAGCTATGATACATGTTTTGTTGTTTCTTTCCTCTTTTTAATGTTTCATTTGCTAATGCTCTGGTTTGTTTGTCTGGGGATCTTTGACCTGATTTCCCAACATTATGTTATCCTTCTAATTTGTTTCCTGTTTTGTAATAATATATTATTTCTTCAAGCTTAGTTTATCAAATCTATTATTATGTTGATAAGAATTCATACCTGACTATTGACTCTTATTTTGATGATATTCCTTTGTTACATGCTCTATTTTTTATGTAGGCCTCGAAAATGTTTTTTTGTCCCCCATCCTCTTGGTCCTATTACTTTTTCCTGCACTAAGTGTTCCATTATTCCTCCTTCTACTGTATTGATTTTTTTTGCTTACCATTTTCCTTTGCTTTTTCCTGCAGTTTGTCCATACCATCTTGTATTTTTTTTGCATTGTTTCCTGTCCTTTCTTATTTTGTTTCTCCCCAATTTTTATTCCTTTTTTCATATTTCCTTTGGTTGTATTCCTCATCCGTCATCCTAGATTTACATTAGTTTACATCATGGCCTTGATGCCTCAATCTAATAGAATCTGGTGAAATATTCTCAAGTTCCTTTTCCGTTCGATACTACGCAATGGTTAATATCTTTTTGAATTGTGACTTTGAATAGTTTTTCTATGACACAAAAGGGGGTTCTTGCATTTCTAAGTTTGTAGTCACATACTACCCTGTTTGGTAAAATTCCGGTGTCCTAGATGGTACCTTCGTTGGCACACGCGCCTTATCTACCTTGCAGAAATTAGCCGTTAAGGAATAACGGTCTAACGTTTGTAAGGAGCGTTTAGATTAAAGAGAGAAATTAGAGAGAGAACTAATTTGGATTTTTATATTTTGGTGTTAGGGTTTTGGATATATGGTTTAGAGTTATGCATAGGTTTAGGATTTGGGTTAGGGTCAGGGTTTTTGGGTTTAGAGTTTATGATTTGAGGTTTAATACAAAAGGTTTAGTGTTTAATGTTTGGGTTTTAGTATTTTGGGCTTGGGATGTAGGGTTTATGCTAGGGTTAGGGTTAGGGTTTTTGTTTTTTTAAGTATTCGGATTGGGGATTAAGGGTTTGAGTTGTAATATCTACTGTTTAGTTTTAAATGATATGGTTTTGGTACTTTGAGATTTTGGTAGAGGATTTAGGGTTTAGGATAGGATTAGAGTTAGAGTTCGTGTTAGTGATAGGGTTAGGGTTAGGGTTAAGGGTTCTTTTATATTTTAGGTTTTGGGGTTTAGAATTTTTTTTGAAGTCAATGTTGTAGTGTATAATGTTTGTGTTATGGTATTTTGGGCTTTGGTTTTTGGGGTTAAAGGTTTAGGGTTAGGGTTAGGGTAAGGGTTAAGGTTAGGTTAGGATTAGTGTGCAGGTTTTGTTAGAGTTTTAGGGTTTGTGGTTTAGGACTTAAGGTTTAAAATATATGGTTTACCGTTTAATGTTTGGATTTTCATAATTTCAACTTAGGGATATTTTTTTACTTAGATTTTAGGGAGAGATTTAGGGTTACGGTTAGGATTAGGGTTTGCGTGTTGGTTTTTTAGGTTTTATGGTTCATTGATTAGCATTTGTGGTTTAAAAACTATAGTTTAATATTTGATGTTTGACTTTGGTATTTTGAGCTTAGGGTTTCGAGCCAATAGTTTAAGGTTAGGATTTTTTAGGTTTTTGCTTTTAGAGTTTAGGATTTCAGGTTAATATCAATTGGATTTTTTAAATGTTTGTGTTTTGATATTTTGCGCTTGGGGCTTAGGGTTTATGGTTGGATTAGGTTAAGATTATTTTTCATGTTTTAATCTTTAGGGTTAGGGTTTAGTATTTTTTATGTTTTAGGGTATAGCTTTAAGGATTTGAGTTGTAATATCTACGGTTTATTGTTTAATGTTAGGGTTTTTGTATTTTGGGCTTTGAATTTAGGGTTTCGGATAGGGATAAGGATAAGTTTAGGGTTAGGGTTTATGTTGAGGATTGGGTTAGGGTTTAGGGTGTTTTAGGTTTTATGTTTGGGGTTTAGGATTTTTTATTTTAAATGTATGATTTAGTGTTTAATGTTGGGGTATTGGTATTTTGAGCTTGGGATTTCGAGTTAATGGTTTAGGGTTAGGGCTAGGGTTAGGGTTTAGGTTTATTCTAGTTTTTAGGTTTTGTGATTTAGAATTTTAGGTTTAACATCTACGTTTTAGTGTTTAATGTTTGGATTTTTGTATTTTGGTCATGGAATTTTTTTTGTGGACATAGTGTTTAGGGATTAGGGTTAGGTTTAGGATTAGGGTTAGGGTGTAGGTTTTTGTAAGGTTTTATGTTTCATGATTTAGCATTAGAAAATTAAAATCTATGGTTTAATATTCAATCTTTGTGTTTTAATGTTTCGTGCTTAGGGTTTTGGTTTATTATTTATTGTTTGCGTTAGGATTTTGGGTTTTTTAGGTTTTTGGGTTCAGGTTTTAGGATATGACGTTTAATATCAATGGTTTAGTGTTTTATTTTTGGGTTTTCGTAATTTAGACATGGGTTTTAGGGTATATGGTAGGGTTACAATTAGTAATGTTAAGGTTAGTATTAAGTTTTTTTTTTTTATATTTTAGGGTTTAGAGTTAAGCATTTGAGTTGTAATATTATTTGTTTATTTTTTAATGTTAGGGTGTTGGTATATTGGTCTTTTAGTTTAGGGTTTACGGTTTAGGGTTTGGGTTAGGGATAGGGTTAGGGTTACTATTAGGGTTTAGGTTTTTTTAAGGTTTTAGGTTTTGGGGTTGAGGATTTTTAGTTTAAAATCCATGGTTTAGTGTTTATGTTTTGTCATTTTGGGCTTGGAGTTTTTTGTTAATTGTTTAGGGTTAGACTTAGGGTTAAGGTTAGGGTTAGGGTAAGGTTTTTTTTTTGAGGTTTTATGGTTTATGTTTAGGATTTGAGGTTTAATATCTATGGTTTAGTGTTTAAGGATTGGGTTTTCGTATTTTGTACTTAGGATTTTTTTGGAGTCAATATTTTTAGACATAGGGTTTAGGGTTTAGGGTTAGGGTTAGGTTTACGGTGTTGGTATTTTTTAGGTTTTATGGTTCAGCGTTTAGCTTTTGATGTTTAAAATCAATGGTTTGGTATTTAATGTTTGGGTTTTTGTATTTTGGGCTTAGGGTTTAAGGTTTATGGTTTAGGGTTAGGGTTAAGGTTACAGTTAGGGTTTGTATTGGGGCTATGGATTTGGGTTGTTTTAGATTTTGGGTTTTAGGGTTTAGTATTTAAGGTTTAATATCAATGTTTTAGTTTTTAATTATTGAGTTTTGGTATTTTAGGCGTGGGGTTTAGGATTGATGGTTGGGTTAGTGTTAGGATTTATGTTAGGGTTAAGGTTACAATTTAGGTTGTTTTTTAGGTTTTATATTTGGATTGAGTATTTGGGTTGTAATATCTATTGTTTAGATTTTAATGCTAAGGTGTTGGTATGTTTTTTAGTTGAATAACCCTTTTAGGGGTATGGGTTGACCAACAACCCCAGGCCTTATTATTTTAAAAAGAAAATAAACAAGGAGGGGATCATAAACCTTACCTCTAGTCCTATGGTTTTTCAGATTCTACTTTCCAAGGAAAGTTAACCCATCCCCATAAAAAAAGGTAACAAAGACAATAAACACCTAGAAGAGAGAATTCCTCTCGATAAAAATAATCTAGGAAAATAAACAAGGGTGACTTATTCTGTACATCAAAAAGAACAAAAGGAAACTACCTATTCTATCCTATTAAAAGAAAATTTAATTTTAAAGCATGGCTAACTTGAAAAGGGGGATACACTTTTCGGTAGGTTATTTTATCTTCCTGGTCTTCTTTCTTATGAAGCTTGGCAGTCCAAGTATGTCTAGTTTATAATAGGCCTGTGCTTTCTCAGGTAGAATTTGATTGTTGTAGTAGAGTTGTGGACTAGCGATCTTGTGGCTATGTTTGGATAAGGAATCAACAACCCAAATTGATTCTTTAAAGGTATGTAAGCATTTGATTTCTTGTGTTTGTGTAATGAGAGTTTGAAACCTCTTGATATGTGTACAACCACTTTCTTAAGGGAATGATTTTTGAATTATCCAGTTTTTCTGCTAGCAAAGAATCAACCTCTAGCACGAATTTACTATGTCCAATATTCAATGCCCAAGTCATTCAAAAAATATCTGCAGCAATTTCAACTTGATTGTTAGTGCCTTCTCGAAGAGGTGATGTAAAAAAACCATCAGTAATCTGCATGTTTGTTCCCTCAAAGTTGCACCTGCTCAATTCTTTCAAAAATTGCTTAGTGCAGTTCTATCTGTGTTGATTTTTATCCACTGCTCTTGTGGTCTTGTCGAGGTTACCATGTTAACATTAATATCATGCTCGCATCATTCACCTTGTTGAATCATTCCTTTCCACGTAGTAGGACATTTAATCTGCGAAAATTAACACACATCACCATATAGTTGTCTTTGTAAACTGCATACCTCACCCTGTTAATTTTTGAAACTTCGCCTCCATATTTACTAGCACATCTATTATTCAAAAGGTTCCAGCAGATGACAATAAGAGTTGCCTGTAAAAAGAGTTTGTGATCTTCATTGCATAATTGTCCACCATAACATGACGACATGTTGCAATGAACTATGGTCTATCTTGACTCCAACCACTACTGCAAAGCTTCTCCAAACATGGCCTGCAAGTGCTCCCTTGTTGATGATATTGTATATTGTGTCTTGATGTCACGACCCGCAAGTACACCCTAGAAGTTAGAGCATCCTTAAGTCGTCACATGGAAAATGAGGCTTCAAGTAATCTCATATAAGACTCTCGTATCATTCATTGCATAATAAACATATTAAAATAGGTAAGAATTTAAAATTTTCTTCACAGACGACGAACTATTTCATAAATATTACAAAAGCGGAAGACTTTCATTTATATCATTACATCTTTACAATATCCACTAGAACCATCTAAACTTTAGAGTATACAACACTTGGGACTTATCCCATACAAGATAATAAAATAAAGACTATGACATAAGGGACATATGGATAGAGTCCTCGAATCTAAGAGGACTAACAAATTCTTCATCTTCAATCCTTAGAAACCTATCCATCCTGCATGGTACATAATGACTTCAAATTCCGTACAGTTTTGTCAAAAAGGGAAAAGAATGGGGTTAAACACATTAGACGTAGTAAGGATGAAAGCCATGCAAAAACCAAGAAAAAAGGGCATTTAGTAAATAACATGCTTTTCTTGAATTGGGATAAAAACATCATGCTACAAGTATAAGAACAACATTTAAAAACATAGAAATACGTAAGAAACTACTTATGCAAATAATCCAATTTTTAGAAACCTTACAATGAATTCACTTCACTATATAGTGAACTCAATTCACTGGTACAGTGAAGTTCCTTCACTTAAATTTAAATACCCTTTAGAATGTAATGTTCTCACTCAATGCTAGCAAAAGATTCAATTAAGTCACACAAAGAGAGACCTCTCATACACCCTCAATAGATATGCCTAAATGACCCTCAATATTTCTTATAATGAGTCACATACAAACTTAAAAAGCATCATAAACATCAATGTAAGATTCTCCTACCAAAGGTGATTCAGAGTTTTACTTGAGTGAGTTGTGAAGTGACCTCTCATACAATCCCTTACACACACAATTAAGAGATCCATTGAATCACTAAGATAGAATCATTCTCACATAACATGTTAACATATAGATTATATGACATTCTCCTTCCAAAAGCTACCTAAAGACTTACTTAAGTAGGTCAATAAGATAACATCCATAGTGACCTCTTAAAGATTACCTGAGTAATTCTTAAGACTATCTGACGCCTAGATCACGTCTACATAATCAACCAACTTCCCTAACTAGAGTGATTTTTATGACTTATATAGGTAAAATAAGAAGTGACCATTTGTATGCCCCCTTCAGACCTTAACTAGACAACCCTTAATTACTCTAGATTAGTACTACTTCATTTAACATACTTTCTTATATTAAGTCATCACATTCAGTAATTCATTAAGAGACATAAAGGACATTTAGATAATGGTCTTTAACAAGACCTAGGGACTCTCACTAACACCTTCAAAACCTATTGTGCAATGTCTAGATAACATCGCATACCACCACCTAAACTTTATAAAACTTCTGTAATGCTAGTAAGTATACCATATGATGAGAATAGGAAATAACGCACATAGAACATGATAGCTACTCATGGAATATGGAGTTCTAACCTACTCTGATTAGGGTGTTCTACTTGCCAAGGGTAGAACTAGGACATATCCCATCTAGGCACATGGTTAAGAATTATGAAAGTATTTTATGTACTCTAGTTTCATTCTAAGATAGAGGTACATTTTACTCTAGCCTCATTCTCAATTAGAGCTACTTCCCATAACAAAATCACTCGGTTGTAGCCTTGGTTCTCATAGAGTAATTGAAATTAAAGGATCACATGAAAATGTTCCTTATCTAGTTGATAAACCAATCACGTTCACCATACCGAAGAGGTCTTCTAGAACTACCCTTCAATGGCGACTAAGATAGCTCATTATGACTTCTCTAAAGATGATATCAAGCAAATCTAGACAATCAATTCTAAGTCCATCATTCCATTACACATATCTTTCATTCATACATGACAAGGATGCACTAAGCCTACCTAGTAAAGACATCTCATATTCACATGTCATTCATACATTTATATAGTAAGGGACACAAGTCTGCAACACAAGACACAACATTCTTTTTCTTTATCACATATAGCATATCATTCTTAAAAGCACTTTGGAATGACCCTTATCGTCTTTATGTCATCCTATAAATTATCATATCATCTTCAATAAAACCAACACAACTTATATAGACAAGTAGGAACAATAATGTATTAACATCGAAAACTAACAATATAAGAACATAGTCATAGTCTACATGATCTCCTACTATACACAATTAAAAAACATATACCTTCCCATTACATTACATATAAATAGATATTCTCATACTTCACAGTGATTAACTACACAAATCATCATAATATTTCAAGTAGTTCCGACAAGGCCATGATCTTTATATAGCATAAAGTAACGCCGACAAGGCCATATCAATTTACATAGCACCGCCACTATAAGTGGACCATACCAATTGCGAATAATTAAAGTCTAATTAACATAAAATAAAAGGAATTAGGACAACATACCCTATTCCATCTTACCACTTTGCTTTCAAGGATAAATCATCCAACTTTATATCATAAGGCCCTTACCCAAGGCCATAACCTATAATTCGATAAAATTATTTCAAAATTCAATAAAACTAGGTCAATTCATTACATACTTATCAATCAAATACAACCTAGATATCAATTCAATAAGTCTAACATTCTATATATCTAAGAATATTCAATACTCAATTGATAAAATTGAAACAACCTATAAACCAATTAACCATTATGTATACATGAATCAAAAGCCCATAACAATCCACACATAAATTCATCAATCTCAAAGCATGATCACTTTACCCATGTTTTAGTCAATTTTGAATGATTTATGAGGGTACAGGGAGAATTACATTTAAAAACATCAATTATACATCAATTTCATCATATATAAACATTTCAAAACAATTTATGCAAGAACCCAAGGCATATAGTAGAAATTTGACTTTTCAATCTTTTTGAAATAATTGAAAATCATCGTTGAAATTGGATCTAAGGCGATAGCTGATCTACCATGGTTTAATGGTATTTTCAATGCTTTTTTCTTTATGTTAAATGTGTGTCTAAGACCTTTATGTATTAGATTTAATGTATTTTTTTTCTTTATTTGTAGGAAAAATGTCCAGCATGAAAACATGGAAGAATTGTGCAGAAATTATAGAGGTGAAAACCTACGGAGCCATCGATGGTCCGTCGATCCATCGATGATCCGTAGATGGCCACTGTCGTATGAAGGTAATGCTGCTGAAGGAAGATCAGGGAATTCTGACTAAGTGTGGGGCTAAGGATACTTTTGAAATACCGTCTCTTTTATGATGGACCGTCCTGCACATCCGTCATCGTTAAAAGAAACAATCTCTAGTTACCGAATTGAAAAATTTCTAAGTGTCAAGAAATGAAAGACATCGCCAGATCATCGTGCTATAAATGGATAGTCATCCTTGCCCGTTGATGGTAACAATGAGTTGGAGAAGAAAGAACCTGAAGAAGAAGCTAAGTGTGGAATGACAGAGGATCGTGATGGTCCGTCGTGGCCTTGACAATCTGTCATATAGGCCGTTGACTCTGACTCGATTTTTGGGTTGATTTCCTTAAATAGATTTCCCTCTTTTCTAAGAACATAATTATTATAAATAATTCTAAAAACCTACTTTTAGGGTTAGCTTAGGTATTTTTCATATTTTATTATTCTTATTGTCAACTTGTGATATTGGGAAATTATTTTATTTTCCGGAAATCGTTTATTGCAAGCTTATTGATTTGTTTATGTAATTTTCTGGGTTTTCTTCAATCTCATCGAAGTGAGTAAATAAATTCTTATAAAACTAATAAAAATTGTGTGATTATTAACATGGGTATCTAAATCCATAGCTAGGGTTGTGGGAACCATTGATAATTCACAAGGTAAAAACTAGCTAAAATAACAATTCTAGAATAGTGTCTTGCATGTATTGATAATTATTTCATTTATAAGTATTTTTAACGAGTACATGCATAAGAAGTCGCCTTTTAGCTACTTGCCGAATCAAGGAGGTAGATAATAAGAAAACAATTATCAACGTAGATTTAGTATACACTATCTAGTAAGCTATTGTCGAGTGGTGCGAAGTAACAACTAAGACAAACATCGATTATGATGCTTAATATGAGGTACAAGTTTGGTTTGGTAAAGCATACACATGTTGCTGGACCAAGGTGCGGAGTATAATTTCCTAATTGCCGGACCAAGGAATTAGGAATAAATAACTTACCACTTTGCATGCAAGATACTAAGAAATGATTATTATAGATAGAATTACCTTGTTATGAATCTGTGGGGAACACTTAAGCCCAAGTTACCCTCATTAATTGATACAAATTAAATCTTTGATACATATTTTTTTAAGGACTTGTCTAAGTAGAAGTAATAATAGGCTAAAGATAAGTGTAAATCATCTTCCTCGTGTGATCGATCCCAACATCATAGTTGGGTTCTTCACTTGATACAACCGCTTATACTTCTTTTGAAGAAGTAAATTTCAGCGTATCAAATTTTGGTCCTTCCAGGGAAAGTGGCTTATAGATTAACTTTAAAATTATACAAAAGTTTAATCAAAACTTTCCTAATTTTACTTTTTCTCATTGTTTTTTTTCTCTTGAAGATCTACCTTCCATATATGCAAAGTATGCGGAGTAGAGGAGAACCCATACTCTAACCCGACCCCAAACTAGAGCGTACACTACACAGAATGAACCGAAGTTTGGGTATTCTCTATGATAATCACAACCCGGAAATTCGACCACTAGTTGATGCTTATGAACAATTATTACCTGAAAATTGTGGTGAATGTGAAATACAGAGGAAACCTCCCGCTCCACGGCCTCAACAATATTATAGGGATTATGATAATATTACTGACTCTGACAGGCCACTTGTCATAACTCCCCTACCACATGGACATACATTTGTGGTAACTACTAGACTGATGCATGCTCACAACTACATGTTTGTTTTTGGGTCTACCACTTGAGGATCCACATGCTCACATCGCCAAGGTCAGGTCGGTGTGTAAGATTTGTGTTGGGAGGCCTGATTTGTATATGTGCGTAATTGTGTTGAGAGTGTTTCCTCTCTCACTAATGGTAGAGGCCGCTATATGTTTTATCGAGCTCCCCTATAACTGAATCTACACTTCGTGTCAATTGAAGGATATGTTATTCGCACGTTACTACCCGATGTATAAGAAGGTAAACAACAAAGATAGGGCAAACAACTTTGTGGCATTACTGAGAGAATCTGTCACTAGTTTTTGGGACAGGTTCACTTCATTCATGAGAAGTTTCCTCAATCACCGCATCAATGATGTGTCAGTGGAAAAGAACTTCTATCAGGGACAAGATTATAATAATAAAGAAGTACTCGATACGATAGAGATTGGTTCTTATTGGAAGTGTGCTTGTGCTGAGATTTCTAAGAGGTTGGAGAAAATCTCCAAAAATAATATAGCTTGGATAACTAGGAAGTCAGATACACGGCGAAACACTTTTGAAGTGCAATCTTCACAAAACCAAGCCACATATGAGATTTGTGAGAAAATGGCTCAAATGAGAACTGAGCTTTGGTAGGTGTTCAAACCGTCTTTGGGGGTGCAGAAAATTTAAATGCGCTGAACAACTTTTCTAAACAACCACCGCTAACTGATGAGTATTACTATGAGGAGGACTCTTATATGGTATACAAGAAGACGGGGTGTTTCCGACCAAACTCCCAAGGCTCCAATCATGAGAATTGGCGCCAAGCTGAAGGAAATCAAGCTTAGAACTATCGTAATTACAAACCAGAGGGTCATTATGTCTGAGATAGAAATTACAACCGTGACAACAACTTCAACCTCGGTAACAATGGTAACACAAATGGTAGAAGTGGGCCCTATGTTCCACCTCAACATTGTGTAATTGCTCGTAGGAATAATGGAGGTAGTATGGCACGAGTTGAGGATATGTTGCAGAAATTGATAAGGAGGTTTGATGCTAGTGATGAGCACACTAATGAGTTGAGGAGTGACATAGCAAGTATTGGGCAAAAAGTTGATGCACAAGTAATCTCGATCAAGCATCTTGAGTTGCATATGGCCCAATTGTCTTCGACTGTGAACTCACACCAATTAGGCACTCTTCCAAGCAATACTATCAAATATCCAATAAATGATGGACATTGTATGGCAGTCACAACTGGAGGTTGTAAGAAAACCGTTGACCCACTGTTGTCGTCAAGTGTAGAAAATGTGATAATAGGCAAAGATGAGGTAGTGTAGGTTAGTGGTGAGTTAGAAGACAAAACGGGGAAAGAAGTTGAGGTACCCCAAAAGGTGACCCTCATGCCTAGACCACCACCTCCATTTTCACAGAGGTTAGTAAAAAAAAATGTGGGATTTTAATTATCGGACATTCATCACTATGCTGAAATAATTTTCCATCAATCTCCCTTTGATAGAAGCTCCAGAACAAATGGCCAGTTATGCCATGTTCATGCAAGATATGGTGACTAAGAATAAATCGGTCAGTTTTGAGGATGACGATCGAATGTAACATTGTAGTTCTATTGCTACAAGGTCTCTAGTACAAAAGAAAGAAGATCCTAGTGCCCTCACTATTCTTTGTACAATTGGGTTATTACACTTTACGAAACCATTATGTGATCTTGGGGCAAGAATAAATCTCATGCCTCTCTCAATCTACAAGAAGTTGGGTTCTGATAACCCAAAGCCAACTGCGATGTGTCTACTGATGACTGATCAAACGATGAATAGGCCTTTTGGGATACTCCATTATTTGTTAGTAAGGTGGAGTCATTCATATTTTCGGCAAATTTTGTTATTCTGGATTACGAGGTTGATTTTGCGGTGCCTATATTTTTTGACTCCATTCTTTGCTACGGGTAGAGCCTTGGTTGATACGGAGAAAGGACAAATGAAATTTTTATTGAACAATGAAGAAGTTACTTTTAACTTTTATAGGTCCATGAGGCATAGTGGTGAGATCCAATCGGTATCTGCCATATCTTACAGGGTTGAGAAGTCATATAAGGTACAAATAAAAGAGCGTGTGGGTGTAGAATTGATATACCGTGGTTTCACGGTATTATTAGTACTTTTTCCTTAAGTTTAGTGTGTCCAAAAGCCTTTTTGTGCTAATTTTTATATAAGTTTCTCTTTGTTTTGCAGGAAATCTGTCCAAAGCTGGATGCGGAGATTTTGAGCGAAGAATTGCAGAAGAGACCACCTACGGAGCTTATGACGGTCTGTCGTGCTTGTGACGGTCCGTATCTGGAAGCGTAGTGCAGCTGCTGAAGGAAGATGGGGAAGTCTAACCAAGTGTGGGGTTACGAAGCTTGTGACAGTCCGTCGTGTCTATGGCGGTCCGTCCTGTAGTTTCATCGTGAAGTTCATAGAAGTGATCCCAGTACCCAGATTCCAAGAGTTAAAGTGTTTTAGAACGAAGACCTTCGACAGACCGTTGTGCCTATGACGGTCCGGCATACCTCTCGTTGAGGGGAATGAAGAGAGCAGTAGAAGAAATTGCACAAGTATGGGACGACGGAGTCCATGACAGTCTGTCATGACCCCGACAATCTGTCACGAGGTCCGTCGACCCAGCCGTGTTTTGGCAGATTTCCTGTAATTAGAATCCTTGTTTAATTAGGTTTTTGTTTTTGTATAAATAGTTCGAAAAACCTCGTTTTTGAGTAAGGACAAATGAAATTTTGATTGAACAATGACGAAGTTACTTTTCACTTTTATAGGTCCATGAGGCATAGTGGTGAGATCCAATCGGTATCTGCCATATCCTACAGGGTTGAGAAGTCATATAAGGTACAAATAAAAGAGCGTGTGGGTGTAGAATTGATATACCGTGGTTTCACGGTATTATTAGTACTTTTTCCTTAAGTTTAGTGTGTCCAAAAGCCTTTTTGTGCTAATTTTTATATAAGTTTCTCTTTGTTTTGCAGGAAATCTGTCCAAAGCTGGATGCGGAGATTTTGAGCGAAGAACTGCAGAAGAGACCACCTACGGAGCTTATGACGGTCTGTCGTGCTTGTGAAGGTCCGTATCTGGAAGCGTAGTGCAGCTGCTGAAGGAAGATAGGGAAGTCTGACCAAGTGTGGGGTTACGAAGCTTGTGACGGTCCGTCGTGTCTATGGCGGTCCGTCCTGTAGGTTCATCGTGAAGTTCATAGAAGTGATCCCAGTACCCACATTCCAATATTTGAAGTGTTTTAGAACGAAGACCTTCGACAGACCGTTGTGCCTATGACGGTCCGGCATACCTCTCGTTGAGGGGAATGAAGAGAGCAATAGAAGAAATTGCACAAGTATGGGACGAAGGAGTCCATGATGGTCCGTCGTGACCCCGACGATCTGTCACGAGGTCCTTCGACCCAGCCGCGTTTTGGCAGATTTCCTGTAATTAGAATCCTTGTTTAATTAGGTTTTTGTTTTTGTATAAATAGTTCGAAAAACCTCGTTTTTGAGTAAGGACAAATGAAATTTTGATTGAACAATGACGAAGTTACTTTTCACTTTTATAGGTCCATGAGGCATAGTGGTGAGATCCAATCGGTATCTTCCATATCTTTTAGGGTTGAGAAGTCATATGAGGTACAAATAAAAGAGCGTCTTGTTGTAGAATTGATATACTGTGGTTTCATGGTATGATTAATACTTTTTCCTTATGTTTAGTGTGTCTAAAATCCTTTTTGTGCTAATTTTTATGTAAGTTTCTCTTTATTTGCAGGAAATCTGTCCAAAAGAAAAATGTAGAGATTTTGAGCGAGAAATACATAAATGTACCATCTATGGAGCTTGTGACAGTTTGTCGTGCCCGTGATGGTCCATAGGTGGCACTCTAGTGCAACTTCTGAAGGAAGATGGGGAAGTCTGACCGAGTGTGTGGTTACGGAGTGCGTGACAGACCGTTGTAGCCATGAAGGTCAGTCCTGCTGGTTCGTCATGAAGATCAGAGAAGTAGTCCTAGTACCCAAATTCCAAGTGTTCAAGTGTTTTGGAACGGAGACCATCGATAGACCATTGTGCCTGTGACGATCTGTCATATCTGTCGTCGAGGATAATGAAGAGAGCAGCAGAAGAAATTGCACAAGTATAGGACGACGGAATCTATGACGGTCCATCGCGACCACAACAATCTGTCTTGAGATCCGTCGACTCAGCCGCGTTTTGACAGATTTCAAGTAAATAGAGTCCTTATTTAATCAGGTTTTTATTTTTTTATAAATAGTTCGAAAAACCTCGTTTTAGAGGTTAGACCCAGAAATTATTTTTAGACTATTTGTTAGACTCTTGATTATTTTAGACCTTTTGTGAGATTCTTGATTATTTTGAGATTCTTGTAATTTGTTGTTGGTTGATTTTGTTGATTAATCCAGCGAACTTTCGGATTTTACTCTTTCTCATTGAAGTAAGTATATTAATTCTTATACCATATATTTGAATATTCTGATTATGACTATGGGTAACAAAACTCCATAACTAGGGTTGCGGGAACCATAGGCGAATAATGAGGTAAAACCTAACTAAATTAACATTTCTAGAATAGTGTCTTGCATGTATTGATAATTCTTTCGCTTAGAAGTGTTTTTAACGGATGGTCAACGTTAGAACTCGCCTTAATGCTACTTGGCGGACCAAATAGGTAGATAATAGGAAAAGAATTATCAACATAGATTTAGTTTATACTATCTAATAGGCTAGTATTGATTTGTACGAGGTAATAACTTAGTCAAACATTGAATACGATGGTTAATATGAGTTAAACATAAGAGTTAGAATAGAAACACACGTAGCTAGACCAAGGTGCGGAGTAAAATTTTCTAGATGCCGGACCAAGGATTTAGAAATACATAACTTATTACTTTGCATGAAAGATACTAGAAAAGAACTGTTATAGTTAGAATTATCAAGTTATGAACATGTGAGGTACACGTAAACCCTAGTTACTTATATTAATTGATTAAACTACAACATTCGATGTTGTTAAGTGTCTCCTTTTATTTTTGTAGTTATTTTCATTTATTCAGAAATAGAAAACCCCCCTTTTATCATTTTTGCTTTCCAAAGAAGTACTTGATTGAACAATAGTAATAATAGATTAAAGTTAAGTCTAAACTATTTTCCTCGTGGGACCGTTCCCAGCCTCACTAGTTGGGTTATTTACTTGACACTATTGCTTTACTTCTCATTTGAGAAGTAAGTTTGAGCATATCAAATTTTGGCGCCACTGATGAGGAGCACACACTCACCGACAAACTTTCTGGCTCAGCTACTAATGAAGAAGGAGCGTCTGCCTCTTTAAGAGTTTCGTGGTTGGAGAAAGCCTCTATATCTGCACAGGTTCCCGCAACTGCCATTGTTGGAGTGTCTGCCTCGTCTGATGAGGCTGAATGTTCGAAATCCACACCCGATTTACCAGCTAGTGCTCTCACCCCGGTTACCGACCAGCCCAACCAGTGGTCCTTAAAGGAAGTCTCCCGATGATGCCCGACATCCAAAATGTCTTCACCCGACATCAATTGGAGTGGACAACACGTATGTTGGGACATTATAGTGAAGAGTGTGCCCGAAATTTCTGCGCCTCCTACGTAGCTAATCTCCGATCACATATTGATAGGCGGGCTGCCCCTGCGAAATAGGCCCCACTGGAGCAGGTCCGAGTACGTGCGTTTAGGTTGATATCTCCCTACCCACAATCCGCCGGTTTCTATACGGCAAGAATGTTGATGCTAGTCAAACACCTCTTACTGCCGAGTTTGACTACCGATGGTAGATTGTCAAAGATGGACAATTTCTACGTGAGCCATCGCTGAGAAAGACCACAAAGAGGTGGATGGCCCTGCACCTGTTCGTTGATGGAGAGGGTGTTGACAGGGTGACAGAGCTGAAGGTAGCCATAGGGAAGGCTAACCTAACATTCAAGGTGAAGTTGTTGTGGTTGATTGTCCACCACTTCCTTTCCCCCACAGCTGGTGATGATATAGTCAAATAGGATCGAGCAGTATTAATGGTGGCGATCATAGCCGATTTTGAGGTGGATTTTGAGTTGCTTCTACAGGCGATCATACACGAGAGAGCTTTTAAGGTCACAATTACTTACCCTTTCTCGTGCATGATATTTTCTCAATACTGGTCCGCAGGTGTGCCTATATAGCAAGTTAATCAGCTTCAGACCCCGCTGGGAACTGTTAATATCTGCCTCATTACGGGTGAGGCTAATGAGTTGGCTCCACGCAGAGGGCCCCGTCCAGAGTTGCCTCCATTTGGTGACAATCTGGCTGATACGGTAGCACAGGACCGCCTGACTAAGCAAGTGGCTTGAACTGACACTACACCTGTCGAGTCTATCCTTGGTAGTAGCCTTGCCCCGAGCTCCTCTCGCTCAGTCCCTTTACCCGAACTAGTACCACTTTCTAGAGTCTAGAAATTAGAACCTCAAATGGCTACACTTCTACATCATATCCAGCGTTGGATGCAGAGGTCTATTGCTGAGGCAGAAGAGCGCTTGGAGCAGAGAATGTTCCAGCACACAGATCGGAAGATCGCTGAGGTTCAATAGCGCTTGGACGCTTTTGAGATTCCACCACCTCCTCCTCGAGAGCATGCAAAGAGGCGTAGGGGTCGAGAGGAGGATGAGGCACGAGCACGGAAGAAGGAGAGTTAGTTGTTTGGGCGTCTAGCTCTAGAACTATGGAGATAGCGGAAAGTACTTCTTATAGTGCTGTTGATGCTGAGGAAACCCTTCAGGCTGTCCAGATTACAGAGGTAGTGGGTTCCAGGAAATCGGACCCACCAGCTTGCTGATCGTTGGCGCTTTGCGCCCCAGGTTTGATTCACCTACCACTCTTGTATTTCAATTTTTTTTATGCATTGGGGAGAATTGCATGTATTTTAGTTGATGGTGGGTTTAATGGAAAGTGAGTTCTATGGTGAAGTATGAGTAGCCCAATTCACTATCCTCTTTTGGGGTTTTCTTGCTTGTGCTCTTTTTCCTCAAGATAGTGATTACTTTTTCTGTTGAACCGGCCAGTCTACATCTTGTGTACATAGTTTAATTCTGAAGCATGATGGCTAAAATGATATCCTGAAAAAATGGAAAATGATGCATGACTAGGCATAGTAATTGATAAATGTGTGGCTCTAAGCATGACATAGAGGTACACCACTGCATGACCCTAAGTATAAAAGTTTAACTACGTGTCTGATAATCTTGTAGAGTAATGAGATGTCAAGTGAGTGTGAGGAAGATTTTGATAGTCCACTATTTGTATTGAGCTAGAACTTTCCTGGTTAGTCCTGCTAAAATTAAGTTGTAATGGTCAATTGGGAAAGGATCATAGGCCCTTATTCAATATACCACATTGTTTAGCCAAAATAAAAGAAAACGAAATGAAATTTATCCTTCTTTGATCCAAATGATTTTAGTATAAACTAGACCTTTCTTTTTCACCCTAACTGATCTTTTCTGAAAATAATGTCTTGGCCTTGGTCCCTCCTTGGACATGTGCACCTCAACTTATGCCAAAAGTATAAGTTGAGGGTGGCTAATGCAGTATACAACCCTTTTTATGGCCCTGACCCAACTTTGGGTACTGTGTACTTTGACTCATGGCAAATCCATGAATTGAGAGTGGCTATTATGAGGAATGCTTTGGAAAATGTGGTTGAAAGAACAAAGTGAGAGCGAAATAACAAGAGTAAAGTGACTCAAGAATTAGTTTAAAGAAAAGTAAAGGAAAAAAATATTTATATACAAGAAATACAAGCAAGAAAAGAAGAGAGTCACTTATTCAAATGAAGAAGGAAGGGAAAATACCCAGGTGAATGAATATGAAAAACTACGCAAAATAAAATGATAGAAAAAGGTATGTTTACCCGTTTTGCCAAGGAGGGAAAAAATTCAGTAAAGTATACCTAAATATACCAGACTTGACCATGAGCCTATGTTACAAGCTAAGAAAGTCTTATAGTGAGCCTAAGAGTTGTATAGCGAACTTCAAGTAGTGAAAATAAGGGCATACTTATGGCAATATGTACGAATGAGTGTGAATTTGTTCTCAAAGTTATTGTTGATAAGTAATCCTTATACTCAAACTCAAATCACTATGTGAAAAATGAGGATTTTGTTTGAAGTGAGGACACTAGTTGCAATGCCAAAAATATTAGCACCTCGGTGAAAAATTGATAAGGATAGGTGTTAGTTCATGGTGAGTCAGTGTCATGGTCCGATTCTACATAATTCAATCCTAATAGTGATAACATTCATTAATATATTATGACATTGATCAGGATTTATAGCGAAATGATTGCGAAGGATAAAACATGGATGCTATTGTGCAAAGATTTTGTATTGAGCCATTGTGCATCGCTTAAGGAAAAAAAACGAATTTAAGTTGAGGGTGTTTATATACCATGGTTTCACGGAATGATTAATATTTTTTCCTTAAGATTAGTGTGTCCAAAAGCCTTTTTGTGCTATTTTTATGTAAGTTTCTCTTTATTTGTAAGAAATCTGTCTAAAAGAAGAATGCAAAGGTTTTTGAGCGAGAAATACAGAAAAGTACCACCTACGGAGCTTGTGACGGTTCATCGTGCCCGTGACGGTCCGTAAGTGGCACCGTAGTGCATTTGCTGAAGGAAGATAGTGAAGTCTTACCAAGTGTGGGATTACAGAGTGCATGACGGACCGTTGTAGCCATGACAGTCCGTCCTAATATATCGTCATGAAGATCAGAGAAGTAGTCCAAGTACACAAATTCTAGGTGTTTAAGTGTTTTGGAACGGAGACCCTCGACGGACTGTTGTGCCTGTGACGATCCTTCATATCTATCGTCCAATATAATGAAGAGAGAAGAAGAAGAAATTGCACAAATATTGGACGACGGAGTCCATGATTGTCCGTCGTTACCACGACGATCCGTCGTGAGGTCTGTCGACCCAAGTGCGTTTTGATAGATTTCCAGCAAATAGGCTCCTTATTTAATAGGTTTTATATTTTATAAACTTTTCGAAAAACCTAATTTTTGAGGTTAGACCCCGGGATAATGTTTAGACTATTTGTTAGACTCTTGATTATATTAGACCTTTTGTGAGATTCTTGATTATTTTGAGATTTTTGTAGTTGATTGATGGTGATTTTTGTTGATTAATCATGCGAAGTTACGGATTTTACTCTTTCTCATTGAAGTAAGTACATTAATTCTTATACCATATATTTGAATATTATGATTATGACTATGGGTAACTAAACTCCAAAACTAGGGTTGTGTGAACCATAGGATAATAATGAGGTAAAACCTAATTAAAATAACAATTATAGAATAGTGTCTTGCATGTATTGATAATCTTTCGCTTAGAAGTGTTTTTAACGGATTGCCAATGTTAGAACTCACCTTAATGATACTTGTCGGACAAAGGAGGTAGATAATAGGAGAAGAATTATCAACATAGATTTAGTGTATAATATCTAATAGGATAGTATTTATTGGTACGAGGTAATAACTTAGTCAAATATCAAATATGATGCTTAATATGAGGTAAAAATAAGGGTTAGTATAGCAACACACGTAGCCGGACCAAGGTTCTGAGTGAAATTTTCTTGATGCCGGACCACAGATTTAGTAATACATAACTTATCACTTTGCATGCAAGATACTATGAAAGAATTGTTATAGTTAGAATTATCAAGTTATGAACTTGTGGGGAACACGTAAAACCAATTAACTTTTATTATTTGAATAAACTCAAACATTCAAAGCAGTTAAGTGTCTCCTTTAATTTTACTAGTTATTTTCATTTATTCAGAAATAGAAAACCCCCCTATTATAAGTTTTGCTTTCCTAGGAAGTAATTGACTTAACAATAGTAATAATAATTTGAAGTTAAGTGTAAACTATTTTCCTCGTGAAAACGATCCAAACGTCAGTAGTTGGATTATTTACTTGACACGACCGCTTTACTTCTTATTTGAGAATTAAGATTGAGCATATCAACCAGCCCCTATAGTGGATGTGAGCACTTTAAAGGATGTTGTGGAGAGTTTGAGAGCCGACTCTAACACTATGCTGGAGGGCCAGGTTCCTAAGTCTGAGGCCCATTTTGTAGAACTTGCTGAGGACACGGTGATGGCTGCCCTATTCAATACTACTGATGTCTCACAACATATACAAAGAGAGCATGCCAAGCGTCACCGTACTAGAGACGAGGATGAGTCCCGGGCTTTGATTAACGAGTGCCATGAGTTGGAGGCTGCAAGGAGAGCCTCACTAATAGATGAGGAGGCCCGCCTGTTGAGGGTTATCGAGGTGGCTACTGGTGTGTCTAGTTCTACAGTTGCAGAGGCTGAGCTGAGAACTAGAGATGGTGTTGTCATTGCTGAGGACCTTACTGATGGTGTCCCTACTTCTGAGGGAGCGGGTTATGGGAAACCGGACTCGCCAGCTTGTTGGTATACGGCGTTTTGCACCTCAGGTTAACTTCACCTACCACTCTCTCTTATAAATTTTTATGCATTGGGGAATATTGCATTTTTTTTTAGGGGGGGGGGTGTAAAGGGAAATTGACTTCTAGGGTGAAGTCTGAGTATCCCAACTCACAATCCTCTCATTGGGTTTTCTTGCCTGTGTTCTTTTTCCCCAAAAGACTGGTTACTCTATTGTTGAACTGGCATGTTTTTATCTTTAGTATATAGTATACAAATGGACTCGGAAGCATGATGGCTAAACAAAATGATATCCTAATTTAAAGAAAAAGCTGCATATCTAGGCACAGTAACTGATAAATGTGTTTCTCTAAGTATGACATAGAGATACACCACTTCATGACCCTTAATCTAAAACTCGAACTAAGGTTCTGATAATTTGGTAGAATAATGAGATGTCAAGTGAGTGTGCAGAAAATAGTAATATTCCACAATTGGTACTAAGCTAGAATTTTCCTGGATAGTCCTACTAAATGTAAGACGTAATTCAAAATTAAGAAAGGATAACAGGCCCTTGTTCAATATAGCAAATTTTTAGCCTAAATAACAGAAAACCGAAAGAAATTAGTCCCACCTTGGTCCAAATAATTTGATCTTAAAATAGAACTTTCTTTTTCACCCCAACTGATATTTTCAAGTAACAATGTGTTGGACCTTATCCCTCCTTAGACATGTGAACCTCAACTTCTGCAAAAAGCAAAACTTGATTGTGGATAATTCAGAAAAAAACCTTGTCGTGGCCCTGACCCAACTTTTGGTATTGTATACCTTGACTGATGGTAAAGATATGAGTTGAGGGTGGCTATTATGAGGAATAGTACAGAATGTGTAGTTGAAATAACAAAGAGAGAGAAAGAACAAAAGAAGGGAGAAGGGAAAATATCTAGGTGAAATAATACAAGAAAACTAAGAAATAGGGTGGAATAAAATGATGAAAAGGTATGACAAATAGCCGTTATGTCAAGGAGGAGAATAAGTCACTAAAATACATCCAAATGAACCCTACATGAATCTGAGCCTATGTTTCAAGCTAAGAAATTCCTATCGTAATCCTAAGAGTCTGTTATGATGAACCTAAAGCAGTAAAAATAAGGGAAAGCCTATGGCAACAAGTATAAATATGGTGTGAAGTTGTTCTAAGAGTGAGTGTTGAAAAATAATCTTTATATTCAAACTGAAATCATTGTGTGAAAAATTAGGATGTTGGTTGGAAGTGAGGACACTAGTTACCATACAAAAAAATTGGTACCTTAGGAAGGAATCAAATAGGATAGGTGTCGGTGTGTGGTGCTTTAGTGTCATGATCTAATCCGCATGAGCGATCCTAATAGTTATAGCATGCAAAAACATAATGAAAATAATCGATATTGAAATCTAGATGATTGTGAAAGATAAAATAACGATACTCTTGTACAAAGATTTTCTTTTGAGTCATAGAGCGTCGCTAGAGGACAAACAACGAATTAAAGTTGAGGGTGTTATGTATCGTGGTTTCACGGTACTCAATGCTTTTTCCTTATGTTTATTGTGTATATAAGGCCCTTTTTTATTAGTTTTATTGTAATTTTATCTTTGTTCGCAGAAAATTTTTCCATGATGAAAACTTCGAAGAATTGTGCTAAAATTGCACAAGTGACGACCTACGGAACCATCAATGGTCGGTAATTGTACACCGTCGTATGGTGGAAATGATTTTGAAGGAAGATCAGTGAATTCTGACTAAGTGTTGGGATACGGAGGCTCTCAATGGACTGTCACCTCCACAATGGATCTTGCACATCCGCCATTGTTAACAGAAAGTAGCTCCAGTATCTAATTTGAAAATAATCTCAGTGTGGAGAAATGAAAGCCATCGATGGACCATCATCGTTCTTTTTCAATGGCAATAGTGTGTTGGAGAAGAAATCAGCTGAAAAAGAATGTAAGTTTTGACGAACGGAGGACCATGATGGTCCGTCTTTGCCTCGACGGTACATCATCTAGATCATCATCTCAAACGCGGTTTTCTGGCAGATTTTCCATAAAATGATTTCCCTCTTTTGTTAGGACTCTATTATTATAAATACTTGTGAAACAATCATTTTTGGGATTAGACTCTTAGTCCATGTCTAATTTCATAATGACATTACTCTTAACTATTGGCTTTTTGATCTAATGGATAAAATCCTTAGAAATAATAATATTCTCACATATACTTCTACCCTTCACAAATCACCATTTACTAATAGAAATTAAATTTAAAAGAATAGGGCTCAATCTATAGCTCAATAGTTTAGAAATAATTTAGCTAATAAAATTACTAATGTTGATGGGTCTGAACAAATTCATTTTCTTGGGTTACTCTCTTTTGGAAGAATCACATTGAAAGAATGGGAATAATACTTAGGAATTATTTGTCCATTGAAAAAAGGCCTGAACCCCTCCCGTGAGATATTAATTGATGATGTGACAACATTTTTTAAAAAATTACAATTCATACCATCAGGCCTTGCTGCCGAAGTGGGCTCAATTAGAAGACCACTTCTCTTAATTCTTACATACAAGGCATGTTGGTAAGTATGTCATTATGTACTTGAGTGACCACTCTTGGGATACACTGTAAAGGGACTTCTTATTAAACTTGGCTTCACTAGTAAACATTTGTTCAAAATATTAATAAGCAGCCCTTCCAATATTCTCATATCGTTGAATCCATTCTCCTTTCTCATTTAATCTATGAAAAAACAAATTTTCCTCCTTCCCCTTATAATAGAATGGAAGATCTTTGATCTAGTATCACGCTTATTGAACCATTACAATTGAGTTTTTTGTTTCATTATGGAATTCTCCAATTTAAGACATCTAATAAAATTAGCATTGATTTCATGAAGGGCACTCCCGTTGAATTCACTTTTATTCTTGATAAGAGACTCCTCAACATTTTTAACCTTTTACCCATACTCCCTAACGTGTAAGAAAATTTACCCAAATTGTTTATGATACCACGAACAAAGAGTATTAGACATTTATGTTTCTAATGAAACGTCCACATACTATTTCCCTGTGCATCCTTTTCCTAACAAGCTTCACAATATCTAAAATACGGTGTTGTCTACCTAAAAGTTGTGAAATTTTAAATACTTCATATGCTCATCCTCTTTTGAATCATTTTTTAAAAAATTGAAATGATTTGAACTAGTAGAGGATATGTGTGTAATGGTAGTTTATGGCATCAACACAAGCCAAGTATCATTAATAAGAGCCCTAACTAACTTTTAAAAGATTCTTTGATTACTACCCCTCATTTTTTACAAAGTAACCTTTTGGCCTTTAAAACTAGTATCCATAAGGCTACAAGCTTTAATGAAAGCGATGAATTCTACGCTCTTTCTCATGTTGTAAGGCACCCCTACCAACTCCTCATCAATAGTAGCTATGACATTGTAATCCCCCATAGAATACGAAGGTTTGTCAATCCCATCAGCATGTTGAAGCATTTTATCCAAGAGAGGCCTATCGAGGGGGTCTTTACATTAGGAATAGACAAAATTAATACTGAATTGATTTCGTAGTTCATTGTGCTTAAAGTCAGAAGTAATTTGTTGTTCGTCTTCATTAGTAATAGTACAGTCAATGTCACCATTATAAAATGACAAAAAATTTCCATTACAATTACTCACATCATTATACATTGATAATAAAACTTTGAAGTTCATCACTAACTCTGTAAGAAAAGGGCTCGAGAATTGAAATGATAGAAGTTTATCAGTTTTTCTAAGTATTTTGAGTATTTCGACAACTCCTTAGGTTTTGACCCACCTCACATTCCGTAAGATTTTACTAATCATTAGGATGATCTAAAGGAGAAGATTCTAGTATTTGGTCTTTCATCAGTGGCGGTGTTAATATCCTGAGTCTTGAAGTGAAATTTATCATGTTAGAACCCTCTAGAAGATATCGTAGATTTTGAGTTAACTGTTTGATTTCATCCTTAAATGTTTGATTTTTTTGTGGACTGAAAGTTCTAATCAAGTCTTGAATAGTCTCATCATCATCATCAGGATCATAAAAGGACTGATTATCTCTATCAAACTCATCTTCAAAATTCTAAACTTCATACTCATCTATAACTACTGCATTATTGACTTGACAATATTGTTATCTCTTACAAAGAGGTAATTGGGTAGGGGTTCATGTATTGAGCTTGTAAGGGAGGCGTATTCAGCCCCTGATGGTCATTTACCAAAGTAATTTGGTGCATGGGACCTCCTCCTTTCCTTGATCCCTTTCTTGTTCATTTTACTTTTTTTAGTCAGTCATATTTTAGTTTCAACCCTATTTTGTTTTCTTCGTTTATTTTTCCTTTTTGGAGTATTTTAAGGCTTACTAGTACTAGCTTTATTCCCCAATTCTTTTGCCATTGAAGCCTTGCTTTGTTACTCATTGTTACCTATTTCCCTGTTCTATTTTCCCTTGTTTCCTTCTGTGTTGACCTGTTGTACTGCCTCTGTCTCTTGTGGTTGTTGAACCTATTGCTATATCAAATATTATTCCTTACTTTTTGTGTTAGCACAACTCTACGGTCGTGGATTAAGTCTGTGTTGTCCCCCTTATGCCGAACATGAGGAAAATTCCCCCTTTGGTTACTCCTTCTTGCAGATTAGTGTGGTTCTCCTGACTTCCCCAATCAAACCCTCCTTCAACTTCACCATTCTTGAGAAAAGAGTAGCATTTTTATTAGGGTAGGGATTTACAGCTATGACACTTGAGTTATTGTTGTTGATATTACCTTGAAGTGTAATTTGATTCCTTTTATCATTTCCTGAAGGCTTTTTGTTTTGGGTTACTTGTAGTGGTTGTTGTTCCTTTTTAGGTAGTTCCTTCTTTGTTCTCTTTTAATGATCCTACAGGTTCAAGTTAGTAAAAAAATTATAGTGGAAGGAAGGAAGGATACCCGTTTGTTGAGTAGTTGACTTAGTATTTCCGTGTGCTGTCTTATTTGATGTTGCAGTGGGCCTCCATGATTTCTTATGAGTACCTTCCTCTTGTTGTTTATGATTCTTTTCTTTTTGTATTTTCCATTCACACTCTTCTTGCTGCTATGTCTGTTTTGTGTGTTATTTTCCTTGTTACTTTTATATTGTTAATCTTTAGAATTCGTATCTTTATCCTGGTTGATAGCCTTCTTTTTTGGGATTTTAATTTCCTTATTTTTTTACTTCCTTTCATTGTCTTGGTCTTTGCTGTATTTGTAGTCATCATCCCTTAGTTTGGATTTGAACTCTACAACATAATGACCTTGATATCTACAATAGTCACAATATTGGGGGGGATGGAGGATCTCATACTCCAGTTGTTGCCATTGTCCTATTGTTAAATCATCATCATCTAGATCAGTCCACACATGTCTAGGCCTAGCTTTAGTTAAATCCACCGTTACTTTAATTTTTTCCATCCCTACCTTGAACTATTAAGGGAAGACGTGACTAAATATAGTACTTCGCCAATAGTTTCGAACAAAGGTGTGAGGAAAATTTTCTTAGAGCGGTTCCATAGAAACCTAGATGTACGAAACACACAAGCAGTATAGGTGTTTCTTCCTCAGGGGTGAAAGTGGGGGTCTAAGCTTATATCCTCATGAGTTTACCTTTAATGGTCATTCTTTGTTGAGTCCAAGCTAGATTATAATCAAGTTTGTTTTGTAAATCAATAAACACATCTCTTGAATTATTATGAGCAATGTTTACCCCTCACTAAGTTGAGTCTATTGAATGAAGCTCTTTTTGATAAGTTTCATTTTTGGCATAGTGTTACTGAATTGCCCAAGGAGGTGCATTTTCAATCCACAGTCAAGGTGTGCATATAGTCAGGAATCCTCATTTGGTTCTTTCTCTAGGAGTATTTTTTAAAATATTTGGAGTTTGGGCAGCATGAATGTTTCTTAACCTTGCAACCAATGTTTAAAACACTGCATAAGGGGCTAGTTCACTTATTTTCTCCTTGGAATTGGCTTTAGGAGTACTGGGAGTTATGACTTTAACTAGTTTGGTGGAGGTCAGTTTTGCTACCTTTTCTGAGAATGTAGTGTAGCTTTGTCAAAGTTGTTTGAACTTTTTGGGAAAACTCTATGGTAGCCGCTTTGATCAGTCTTATTACTTGGAATGGTCTGTTGAGTCTTATTCAAATTCTCTATTGCAACTTCATGATTATGATTAGAATGAGGTGCAATATTATCCACATTTTTTTCTTGTACTTGTTTACTAGTTTAGACAACTACTTTTCCCATGGTATTAACATGCTCATGGCCAATATTATAAGTATGACCATGCTGCTAATAATAGAGTTAGAATATAAAGTCTTACCATTTCGATGGTTTTCCTCGTTTGGATTTTAGTGCTTCGTCATAGGGTAGAAAAGTGGTGTTTTTGCGATTTACCATGGGAATTGTTCAAAGACATAGCAACCATTACTGGCATTTATGTCGCCCAATTTTTTGGCGTTGCTTTCACCGGTTTAATGCCAAAGGAGAACTGTGAGGAGCTTTCTACTTCAATCACCTTAGTGCGTTGTTTTCTATATGATTTTACTTTAACTGCCGAAATTCCTTATGAATATTTTTCCTGAGCTTGTTAAGCTGCAATGTTGGTAAGGTGAATATCTGAACTTATATGATAGGTTCTATTGATATATTCTTCTTTGTTTTTTCAAAGCTTGTAATTTCGCAAATTGGAAAATTTATCACCGGCGATAGGGCCGTCCAATTAGTCGAGATAGCTATGAGTTGTACGCCTTCACCAGGGGTGAATTCCCCAGTGTGCAACTCACCCTGAACCTTTTCGGAGGTTGGTCAAATTTGATGGCGTCTATTTGGCAATTTTCCTACAATTCCAAAGAATTACCTTCTCATAATTTTCGATTGCAAAGATGGGAATCCCTTGATATTTTAGTATGATGAATCCTTTGGTGCATTGATTTATTACTCGTATGACTGTAAATTCAATTTATCCTTATTTTATATGGGGAAATAAATATGCGATTCACTTCTAATTCCCTCTCAGAAGATGCACTGTTCATCGCTCTAATATTTGGCGAATTCACAGAGTTTTGGATTTAATTAGGGGGAGACTCAAGTTTGGTTGTGTTTTTATTTATCATGCTTCCCTATTGGGGTTGGTACGATTGTCAGGGATGACACCTCCTCGAGTCACACACCATGTCTACTAGTTTTGACTAGCAGTTGAAGCAGTACATTCTTAAGACTTTGCCAGTGTGAATGCTTAAAGAAAGATTTTAGATAAAAAAAAAAATTTGGAAATGGGGAAGCGATGGGGTTTTGGTATTTTGAGCTTGGGGTTCAAGGTTAGGGTTAGTGTTTATATTACGGATACGGTTAGGGTTAGGGTTTAGGTTTTTTTTTAAGGTTTAGTTTAGAAAATATAGGATTTTTTGTTAAAAACTATGGCTTAGTGTTTAATGTTTGGGTTTTCTTTTATTTTGTACTTAGGGTTATTTTTTAACTAATGATTTAGGGGTAGAGTTAGGCTTAGTTTAAGTATTAAGGTTAAGGTGTAGGTTTTTTCATAGATTAAATCGTTTAAGGCTTAGCATTTATGGTTTATAATATATTATTTAGCATTTAACATTTGAATTTATGTATTTTGGACATAGGGTTTTGGGTTTATTAATTAGGGTTAGGGTTTTGGATTTTTTCGGTTTTTGGTTAAGGGTTTAGGATTATAGTTTTAATATGAAAGGTTTAGTGTTTAATATTTGAGTTTTGATATTTTGGGCTTCGGGTTTAGTGTTTATGGTAGGGTCAGGGATAGGGTTAATGTTAGTGTTAGGATCAAGGTTTAGGCTATTTTTTGAGTTTCATTGTTTGAGTTAAGGATTTGAGTTGTATTATATATGATTTGGGGTTCTATATTTAGGGCTTCGAGCTTAGGGTTTAGGGTTAGGGTTAACGATAGGGTTAGGGGTACATTTTATGTTAAGGATAGGGTTAGGGTTAGGGTTAGGGTTTAGGTTTTTTTTATGTTCTAGGTTTTGGGATTTAGGATTTTTTTAAAAAAATATATGGTTTAGTATTTACTGTTTGGGTTTTGTTATTTTGGGCTTGGTGTTTTGGGTTAATGTTTTAGTGTTAGGGTTAGGTTTAAATTTTTTTTAGGTTATATGGTTTGTGATTTAAGATTTGTGGTTTAAAACCTATGGTTTAGTGTTTAATATTGGGGCTTTATGTAATTTCTATTTAGGGTTTTGTTTGGACTTTTTTTTGGATTTCGAGTGTCGGGTGTTTTGTTTAGGGTTAGGTTATAGGTTTTTTTAGGTTTTATGGTTTTTAAGTTTAGCATTTGATGTATAAAATCAATGGTTTAGTATTTAATGTTTTGATTTTCGTATTTTGGGCTTGGGTTTTTGGAATTTTTGGTTGATTGTTAGGGTTAGCGTTAGGGTTAAGGTTAGGGTTACAGTTAGGGTTTTGGGTGATTTTTATGTTTACGGGTTTTGGATTTAGGATATGAGGTCTAATATCAATTGTTTAGTGTTAAATGTTTGGGTTTTGGTATATTGGGCATGGGGTTTAAGTTATGTGGTATGGTTAGGGTTAGGGTTAATGATAGGGTTCGTATTAGGCGTTTGATTATTTTTTAGGTTTTACCGTGTGGAGTTAAGGAATTGAGTTCTAATATGTATAGTTTAGTGTTTAATGTTAGGGTTTTGATATTTTGGGCTTGCGTTTAGGTTTTAGGATAAGGATAGGGTTAGGTTTAGTGTTCATGATAGGGATAGTGTTAGGGTTAAGGTTTTTTTTTTTAGATTTTTGGTTTTATGTTTTGAATTTTTTGTTTAATATCAATGATTTAGTGGTTAATATTTGTATTTTTGTATTTTGGGGTTTTAGGTTGATGGTTTAGTGTTAGGGTTAAGCTTAAGATTTGGGTTAGGGTTATGGTTATGGTTTCATTTATTTTAGGTGTAAGGGTTTTTTATTTATTATTTGAGCTTTAAATTTTATGGTTTAGTCTTTAATGTTTGGATTTTCATATTTTGGACTTAGGTTTTAGAGTTTGGGGTTTAAAGTTAAGCTAGTGTTAGGATTAGGGTTTTGGGTTTGTGGTTAGGGTTTTGAGTTAGGGTGTTCGGTTTATTGTTTATAATTTTTGGTTAGGGTTATGGTTAGGGTTAGGGTTTTGGGTTTTTTAAGGTTTTTGGGTTTTGGATTTAGGATTTGAGGTTTACTATCAATAATTTAGTGTTTGATGTTTGGGTTTTTGTATTTTTGGCTTCGGGTTTAGGGTTTTTGATAGGGATAGGGTTAATGTTTGGTTTAGGGTTAGGTCTTAATTTTTTTTTTTTGGTTTTAGGGTTTGGAGTTATGGGTTTGAGCTGTAATATCTATGGTTTAGTGTTTAATGTTAGGGTTTTGATATTTTGGGCTATGGGTTTAGGGTTTAGGGTTAGGGTTAGGATTTAGTTTTTTTTTTAGGTTTTAGGTTTTGGGGTTTAGGATTTTCTGATTAAAATCTATGATTTAGTGATTAATATTTGTGTTTTTGTATTTTGGGGTTTTGGGTTAATGTTTTAGTGTTAGGGTTAGGGTTAACTTTAAGGTTCAGTTAGGGTTTGGGTTAGTGTTGGGGTAAAGGTTAGGGTTTAGGTTTTTTTAAATTGAAGGGTTTGTGGTTAGGATTTGAGGTTTAAAATCTACTGTTAGTGTTTAATGTTTGGATTTTGTATTTCAGACATTGAGTTTTTTGGAGGACATAGGGTTAGGGTTTAGGTTTAGAGTTAGGTTAGGGTTTGGACATGGGTTAAAGTGTTGGAACTTTTTTAGGTTATATGGTTCAATGGTTATAATTTTAGATTTAAAATCTATGATTTAGTATTTAATGTTTTGGTTTTGGTTTTTTGAACATAGTGTTTCAGGTTTATGGTTTATGGTTAGGGTTAAGATTAGGGTAAGGTTTAGGCTTAGGGTTTGGTTTATTTAGGTTTTTGTGTGAAGGGTTTTTTATTTGATGTTTAATAGCAATGATTTAGTGGTTAATGTTTGAGTTTTCGTATTTTGGGCTAATTGTTTAGAGTTTATGTCAAGATTAGTGTTAAGGCTAATGTTAGGGTTAGGGTTAGGATTTAGCTAAATTTTTAGGTTTCACGGTTTGGGTAATGGATTTGAGTTGTAATTTCTATGATTTTGTGCTTAATATTTGGGTATTGGTTATCTGGGCTATGGTTTATAGTTTAGGGTTTGGTTTAGGGTTAAGGTTTAGTTTTTTTTTTATGTTTTAGGTTTTGGGGATTAGGATTTTTGGTTTAAAATCTATGGTTTAGTGTTTATTATTTGGGTTTTGGTATTTATTGCTTGGGATTCGGGATAATGGTTTAGGATTAGGTTAGGTTTATGGTTAGTGTTAGGGTTAAGTTTTAGATTTATTTTGGGTTTTATGGTTTTTTGGTTTAGGACATGAGGTTTAAAATCTATGGATTAGTGTTTAATTTTTGGGTTTCCATATTTTTGACTTAGGTTTTTTTTTGGACATTTTTTGGACTTAGGTTTAAGATATATGGTTAGGGATACGTTTAGGATTAGGGGTAGGAGGCATAGGTTTTTTTTAGGTTTTATGGTTCAGGGTTAATAGTTGAGGTTTAAAATCCACTGTTTACTATTTAATATTTGGGTTTTGGTATTTGGTCTTAGGGTTTTGGGTTTATGGATACGGGTTAGGGTAGGTTTTTTTTAGGTTTTTGGGTTCAAGGTTTAGGATTTAAGGTTTAATATCAATAGTTTAGCATTTAATGTTTGAGTTTTGGTATTTTAGGCTTGGGATGTAGAGTTTATGTTAGGGCTAGGGTCAGGTTAGGGTTTAGGTTGTGTTTTCGGTTTTAGTGTTTGGTGTTAAGTATATAAGTTTTAATCTCTATGGTTTAGTGTTTAATATTAGTATTTTAGTATATTGGGCTTTGGGTTTAGGATTTAGGGTTTAGGGTTAAGGTTAAGGATAGGGTCATGGTAAGGGTTAGGGTTTTTTTTTTTTTGGTTTTGGGGTTTATTGATTTCGGTTTTAAACTATGGTTTAGTGTTAAAAAGTTTGGTTTTTGTAATTTGGGTGTTTATTTTATTTTAATTACCCTTAAAAGGGTAGGGGTTTAGCTACACCCCCAGACCTTACAATTTCACCAAACAAATTTACATTGACGGGCGCTTCACCTAACATCATTACCTATGATGGCTAGGAGTCTCTTTCAAACAGAATTTACACTCCTCCCCTTACACAATGATGATTCCAAAATTCAAGTACCTAGAAGAGAGAACTCCTCTCCTTAAATAGAATCTAGGAAGCTTAAACTAGGGAGACTCTCCCTTTAAAAGCTTGAAAATTAAACACCTAACCTAAACTATTCAAATGAGCTTTAATCATGAATTATTGCTTAGTTGTAAAGCTAGTAGGATGTTCAAGGTGGTTCTTTAATCTTCTTTAATTTTTCCTTCTGAAGCTTGGCATCTCCATTAGGTCGAAATGATAATAAGCTTTTGATATTTAGGTAGTTCTTGACTGCTGGGATAAATATTCGGACAAGTGATTTTGTGACTATGTTTGGACACTGCATAAGCCACCCAATTTGCTTCCATAAAGAAATGTGTACATTTGAAATCATGTGTTTGGTAGATGATACCTCTCAGTATGTCCAGCTGATTGGATATACTTCGTTGAGGAGTAGCTTTCTGTAGGATCTAGTTGACAATTAATGTAGAATTTTTCTCCAAAATAATATTCTTGTACCCTAATTCTAATGCCAAAGTCATTCCAAAAATGGCAACACCTATCTTTGCTTGGTTGTTTATACCATTTCCCAAGGGTGTGGTATAAGTTAGTATATCTTGCCCTCCTGATCACTTAATATACCACCTGCCCCTATCTTTCCTGGATTCTTATGTGCACTCCCACCTATGTTTAGTTTGATCCATAGATCAGGTGGTTATGTCACAGTTGTCTTCTGTACTTTTGTAATATGAATGAACCTTTAAGCAAGTTGGATGATTCTACACCATGTAGGAGGCCATTTAACCTGAGGATAGATAGACATTATTAGTTTTTCACTACTACAAATTTGATCTACTGCCACAGTTCATTTACCGTTTCAATTGACTATTATACCGTAGCCATAGGTCTAATGCAACGGTTAAAGCAACCGCTACAATACATCGCGTAGCAATAGATCTTTCGCTACGGTTATGTACAACGGTTCCCATAATTGTAGCCGTAGATAGACCTATTTCTACGGTTTTTACTATCTTTACTTGCCAACAGTTAGGGGTATGAACCGTTTGAAAAGAGGTTTATGCATCAGTTCTTTTGAGGCTATGACTACTGTTAATCTTTCGTTTCAATAAATCATTTTATTCTTTTTCAACGGTTTTATAAGGTAATGCAATAGTTTTAAACAATTATATAAATGCTGCATAATGGCTATTGAAAAGGATATTACATGGTACTGCAACGATTCTTACTACATTCTGCAACAACTATTATGAAGCTATTGTAACGTATATATATTATTGGTACAGTTAGACAAATGGTATATTATTGAGATATTGCAGTAATTTAATAACATAAAATACACATGAATTATTCACGAGAAGAAATGTTCAACACAAAAATTAAAATTCAAGATCCACGATTCTAATATCAAATTAGCAAAATATACAAAATATTTTTTTACTATTCAAAAAAAGGTGAAACACATGTACCACACAGTTTTCGATATTCAAAATAAAATATTTCTAGAACACCAATAAAGCTAACATCCACAATTCAGCTCCTATGTCAAGTCTTTACTGCTACTTTCATCGCCTTGATCAATTTCATCACCTATATACAATTAGGGAAAATATAAATAATTTAGCAAATTTTTGGCAATGCAAAAGCTTAATTGAACAACAACAGTCATATATATTACAAAGTTAATACTTAGGAATTTCAAGTTAAATACCTAGCAATATCAGACAAAAACAACTAAAGATTCAAGCTTTCCGCAAATTTAACTCAGCAAACTCGTCGAACAATGAAACAATAAAAAAGTTCAACGTTACGTTTCAAGAAACTCATTCAATATTCACCATTCACTATAAAAAAAAAGAGAAAAAGGAATCCAATAGATGCATGCTATAGTGAAGCATCAACGCAAACTACAGTCTAAAGACAGAAACCTAATGAATGGACTGTATTACTAAGAGATTCGAGAAAAAATGAAGACCTGATGAGTTAAAAATTAAAACCATGCTCGTAATGCTTTCATAAAAAGAGTATGTATGGTAATACTTTCATAACTACATGAAACTACTGACTCTTTAGCATCTCAGATGTCATGAATAACTTGAACTAAATAGTAATGCAATGTATTGCTTCTTCCTACATATGTTAAAATAAGTATACCAGTAAATTACATCTATAGGCCAATTCACTCCAATGTAAGACAAAGTACTTTATTTATTCTCAAAGCTAAAAAAAATACAAGATTCAATTCATAAACTCGTTGAATAACATAACAACGAAAAGATTCAATCTTTCAAGAAATTCATTCAGAATTCACCGACAAGTATAATTCAAAATGCAATGAATTGCGTCTTCCTATATTAAACACATAATATTTCATGGAAAAAAAATAAGTTTTCCACAAATTCAGCTCATAAAAACTCATCAAATAACAAAACAACACAAAGGTTCAATATTTTAAGAATTTCATTCTGAATTCACCAACCACTATAAAGTAAAAAATGACACATCAAATGTAAAAATTTTCTTCATTGCTGCCATATATGCTTAATATCTATGGAACAATGGGATTTTGAGTACATATATAGCCCCTGCCCCATTGGTCCTAGAAATTCATTTGTAGTCTTCTCTCGAACAAGATTTGATTACAACCACTTATAAAACATCCATTATTTCCACAAACTATTTTAAGAATTGAAAACAAAGTTCAATTCCATTTATCGCAATTTTCTTTCACAACCAAACAACGTACTTCACCACTCCTCCATATTACTAAAAATAGAAAAATGAAGAAGAACAAAAAAAAAGAGTCACAATAGAAAAAAAAACAAAATCGTAATAGAGAAAGGAAATGAAGTTGCAACAGAAACAGAAAGAAGAAGAACAAACAAACAAATTAAAAATGTAGACTTCAACACATTAACATTTTCATAGTATTTCATCATTAATAAGCTCTACAAACTTCAGCACATTAAAAAATAAGCTCCACAAATTTCAGAACATTCACATACTTCATAACACTATGACCAAACATAGTTCTTTTTTCAGTTATCGCAATTTCATCCACAGCCAAACAACATACTTCATAACACACACCACATTGCCATCAACTAAAAAAATGAAGAAGAAGAACAAGAAAAAAGAGTCACAATAAAAAAAAATAAACAAAGTCACAATAGAAAAAGGAAATAGAGTTGCAAGAGACATATGAAGAAGAAGATGAAGAAGAAGAATAAGAAATAATCAAAATATAGAATTAGCGACACCAACATTTCTCACCCTCTTGAACAGAATTCGATTCTCTTGGTGAAGAAATGGACAGTGCTGCCAGTATATTAGGATCAATTAATCTCGCATGCTTAAGTTGTGAAATTTCATCTGCTATAACGTCCTGTCGCACAGTTTTCTTTTATTCCTCCATTTTTTCCTCCATTTAATAGCATCCTTTTCTTACATTTCTTGTATTTAATCAGTTGTTGCATTTGTTTTTCAATTTCCTCCATTTCAGCGTACCAAATCATATACAACAAACACAGTCTTATGAAATATATAATTGATCTCAATAAAAAAATAATAGACAGTACTCATACAGTTTTACTAGTAGTATCTTCATTCGAAGCCTTGTACAAACGCTCAAATTTTCTTGTTCGTGTAACCACAACAGATCCTTAGATGATACTGTCTCCTTATTTTTCTTCTAGTCACATTGAAATGTATATAAAAAATTGTTTAAATGCCATGTTAATACTATATAATAAATAAGAGAACACACCAGCTTATTTCCGTTTTGACTCAAATAATGCTCAAACACAGTTAAATATCATGCACAATATTAATAATGATTCGTAAGTCTTCCCTGGAGGCGAGGTCAAATTCACCTCACATTTAAACTTTATGCCTAAAACAAGGAAGGAGAGAGTACAATGTTACCCGGTCCTTGACGACGATGGTTATCCAATCAGTAATGATTCTGCACAAATTGAAAAGGACACTTTTAATGGGTTTGCATTAAGTACACCTGTTAGTTACCACTTCCGAAGTGATGTTGTTGCTACTAAAGGATAGGGCTATGAAATTCATAGTATTCATGTGGATGGTAACGATGCTCTTTCTATTTTAACCGTTATCCGTGAGGCACGAAAAATGGGTGTTAATGTACGTAAATCTATTCTAGTCAAGGCTCTTACTTATAGAGAACGTATACCTCAGATGACTCAACCAAATATCGTCTAGATAAATAAATCGAATGATGGAGAAGAGAAAGAGACCCTGTAAGCAGAATTAGGAAATGGTTAGAAAGAGAAGGCTTGTTGAACTCTTAGGTTGAATCTAAACTTCGCAGTAATATTAGGAAGAAGGTATTGCAATCCATTCAAGTTGGAAAAAGCAAGAGAAACCCCCAATTAAGGATGTATTTACATATGTGTATGATGTTTCTCCAGCCAACCTCCAAGAACAGGAAATAACTATTAATGAAACAATCCTAAGACATCCAAATGATTATCCTACTCATGTCTGTCTAGTTGAAACATGAAACTGCTTGTCTATGATATGAAAATGCAAATTATCAAAATAGTCAATGTAATTAGCAAAGTTGTTGCACAAAAAAGATAAGTAACTCCAGATGCATAAATAGAGTATCCACATAGTTGAGTTATAGTAAAATTTCTAGGGAACTAAGCACAAATAAAACTATTGGAAGCTAAAGCCAAATAATTTTCAATATTGAATTATGGACAAAATATTTATGGGGGAACCAAAAGTCAAAATTTAACAACAGAATCAGTTCCATCGCACTTGAAAGAAATACTTCCTAGACCACATAAACTACAAATTCAAAGGTAATTAAATCAACGATATAAAATGAGAAAATTAGTCAAAGATTAAAGAGATAAGCAAAGAAAGCACAAGAACTATGTGGATAGTCGCAACCTCCCAGTTATATGCTCTTTAAGCTCTTTGGATTTTTTTAAAGATGGAAAACGAAAGTCCACATATCCCAAAAAAACATGAGAAAAACAATTGCTCAAATTAATGCAGTAAGTTAAAGGAAGCAAGCACACGAGCTGAACTAGAGGAACAACAAAGCAACCAAACAACTAGAACCATGCTAACCAAAGTTAAATAAAGTTGATAGATAACTTCTTAAACATACTTGACTAACCAACAAGTGATTGAAATAATATCACTCACGAACAAAACAACATTAAACACAAGAACATAGCTTATACCTTAAACAACTAAGACACACTCAATTTGAAACCAAACAGTCCATCACTATGCATCAACAATAAATCAATGAATAAAACAAGCATTCGAGCGAAGGTGAACAAAATATGACAGTAAGCTTTAGATTATCAAAACAAACTGCCGGCTAAAATGAGTTGAGGTCAAAATAATAATCTTTTCTGGACAGCGACACAGTGACGAGAGCACAAAAAGGTTTCTAACAGATTCTTCAACGATTCTACTTTACAAAGGGCTGACTCTACCCTAAATCCTCTTCAAGTTTAACCCCAAATCTGCTTCATGTTTAACCCTAATTCTTCTTCAAGATTAACCCAAAATACTGAACTATATCTTTAATTTAGATGTGTTTTCTTTTATTGTTAAACTATACATCACAGATTAATACAGGGGATGTGTATATACTGCCTAGATTATAACAAATAACATAGAATTAAGACTAACCCATTGTTTATTATTTATGATTTTTTAAAATAATTAAATGGAGACCTAGAAATCATGAACTAGCAGAGAAACATAAACATTGCTCATGTTTATACGGAAGATTTTGTAGTCAAACCTCGGTATCCAAGAGGACCAACGAGCTTTACCAAAAGCTTCGAAATTGTTCGTTGTTGTTTTCCTCACCAAATGCTTCATTGTCGCAGAGCTTTGCTGTCCAAGAGCTGCTTTGATTGAAAATCTAGGGAATAGGGCTTTGTTAACGTTGTTTGTGAAGTATGCTCACATCGGTGAAGGTTTTGGAGAACAAGTCTTTTTTCTTTTTGATTTTTTAATGTGAGAATATATTTAGGGATAAAAATGTATTTAGGAGCTTTGCAATATTAATGGAGTGAAATATATTTTTTAGGAGGGAAATATATTTAGTGATAAAAATCAGAACCACAATATTTTTCCTAAAAAAACCGTTGTCATAGAGTTAGCTATTGCGACAGTTATAAAATTTGTAGCCATAGAATCTCTATTGGGACGGTTATAGGGATGATGCAACAGTTCATTTAATGAATTGTTCTATTAGATTCAAGATTATTTGGCCACAATTATAACCGTTGTAATAGGTGAGCTATTGCTACGATTATAGAATTATTGCTACATAAGCGTTGCAGTAAATCAAATTTCTAATAGTGTTTATTTAACATAATAGATGTCATACCTGACTCTTTTGTTGTTAGATGTTTTTACCCCATACTTTCAGGCACATATTTTTTTCAATAAGTTTCAATAGATGAGGATGGGGTGGCTTGCAGGATGAGCTTTTGATCCTCATTAGTATGCTTCGTTGTCCACCATTGAGTTATAAGTTGTTTCAGGTAGTTGTGATCTGTTTTCACTCTAGCTATAGTTGAAAAACTTTTTAAAGCTTGTACGACAAGATCACAATTGTGAAGATGTGATTGATCGTGTCTAATCCTGATCTATTTTGGAACAAAAAAGTTAGTTGTCTCTATTCCCAAATTGAATAATTTTTCATTAGTAGGAAGTTTCCCATTTAAATCCCTCCGAAGGATAAAAGACGCTTTAAATGGTATATGTTTTTGAAATATGAGAATATTGAAATGAGATTCATTTCTCTTTTCCCTTATTTCATTCCAAGCTAAAGAACAAGCGAAATGCCATTGGAGTTGGCTGTCCAATAAGCTTGATCAGGGATGTGATTCTGGGGAATTGTTATTGCGAGGATCTTGGCTAGTTAATTTGAGAGAGCCTTTTGAATCAATAACTGGTAGTTTCACTGGCCATTTACCCAAAAATTAGCTACCTTCGTATTGTTAAACTAGTGGTTGTTGGTGAAAAACTGAACCAGCAGACCTTCAGCAAGCCGATTGTTCCACCAAAAGGAGCAGTTTTTAGAGTTAAGCTTAAACTGAATATATTGTTCCATGTTATTTCTATTGTTTATCATGTGCTTCTGGCTCAAGGAATCCCCAAATCCCATTTTTTGCAGATGAAGTTTGACCTTTGGCACTATTTTGCATTAATGAAATCTCCCCACAATATGTGCGTAGTCCTAAAGATCAACAATTGTTTAGACTGGAAGGCTAGGCACACATTTTTCAAGTTTCTCATTCCTACCCCTCCTTCACTAGTAGTATAACTGATATTCTTCCATGAGACCTAGTGGTATTTCTACTTATCAGTTTTCCATCACTAGTAGAAAACTTCCATCAACATTTGTATTTGCTTGAGCACGGTGGAGGGAGGAGTAATAGGAGATAGTAAATGAATTGGAAGAGCTTCAATACATGTTTGATCAGCACAACTCTGCCACCATAGTTTAATTGCTTAGTTTGCCACCTTGTAATCTTGCAAATCACTTTAATTAAAATGTCACAAAAATATTAAATCCCTGGTCTACCTACAAAAAGTGGGCATCCTTGGTATGTGATAATACCTTGTCTTTGCTTGAACTAGTGATTCTTTTGATTTTTTTTGTACTGTCAAACACATTTTGATGAACAATGAAGTGACTTTTATCACAGTTGATCATTTACCCTGAAATTTCTTCATAGCTTTTGAGAGTCTGCATGATGAGCTGGAGAGATTTAGTCTTTCCAGAAGTAAACATGTTGGTATCATCAACTAAATTCAAGTGGTTCACTTGGGGAACCCTTCCCTCCATGACAAAGACATGGTAGACTTGATGATTGTGTAATCCATTTAATGATCTAGAAAGCATCTCTGCACCTAAAATATATAAGGCAGAAAAAAGGGCGTCTCCTTGCATGAGGCCTCTAGTTGACTGGAAAAAAAAAATTAATTATAATATAGTACAAAATTATTAGCCATGGTTCTGCACACCTTATTTGTGAATGTTTTCTAAAACCCATCTTTCTTAGGACAAGACATATATAAGCCCAAGAAATTCTGTCATAGGCCTTAGCCATGTCAAACTTTATAATGACATTACTACTATGTTAGGATTTTTAATCTAATGGGTTATTTCCTAAGCCAACATGCTATTCTCATTTATACTTCTACCCTTGAAAAAACCAAACTGAATGAAGGATATCAAATTCGGTAGAATAGGACTTAATCTTGTACTAAAAATCTTGGAGATGATTTTACTAATGAAATTGCACAGACAAATAGGCTTGAACTCTTTCAGCTTGTTAGGATTTCTCACCTTGGGTAGAATTACAATACAAGACTGTAAAATATCCTTGGGGATCTCTTGCCCACTTGAAAATGCCAAAACCACTCCCATCAAATCTTTATTGATTATGTGCCAACATTTTAGAAAGAAATATCCTTTTTTTCCACTTTGCCCTGCATTACATTGGGAATTCATATAGAAGACCAGTTCTTGTAGTTCTCTCATATAAAAAAGAAAAGTAAGCCTTTCATTTTGTCCTTGATTTACCATTCTAGGCATGCACTCAAGGCTTTCCTCATTGAAACTTTTGTTATCACCTTTTAACATCTGTTGGAAGTATTCACAGGCAGCCTTACCAATGTTCTCATCACCCTTGATCCATTCTCCATTTTCCTCAATTCTGTGAATGAACAGTCTTCTCCTTTTAACCCCTTATCCAGGAATGGAAGAATTTAGAGTTTGTATCCCCCTCCTTGAACCATTTCAACTAATATTTTTGTTTTATGATTGCATCCTCCAACTTGAGATATCTAATATACTTGGCATTAATTTTATGTAGAGTCTCTCTGTTGGTATCACTATTGTTTTTGCTCAAATTTTCCTCAGCATCTCTAACCTTTCCTTCAAAATCTGTAACATTAAGGAAGACGTCTCCAAATTCGTTTTTGGACCAATTACTTACAGTGTTAGAGAGTCTTTTAACCTTTTAGTTAAATTTCCACATATTATTTCTATTAACCTCCCTCTTCAAACAATCTTTCACATTTCCTAAGAAGCTAGGTCTATCGACCCAACAATTAAGAAATTTGAAGTATTTGTTGTGACTCCTTTCATTGTTGGTAATCCCCAATAATTGTTGGCAATGATTAGAACCAGTATAAGGGAGGTGAGTAATAGTCTTTTGGGGCATTTTTTCTATCTAGGTATCATTTATCATACCTCTTTCAAAGTCTCTTCCTGATTCTTTAAGTGATGCCTCCATTATTGGACCAAGTTTATTTTTTCCACTAAAACCAATATCTGTCAGTCCACAGGCTTCAATAATGGAAATGAATTCCAAAATTTTTCTTATATTGTAAGAAATTCCCCCTAATTTTTCCTCAGTAGAAGTTATAACATTGTAATCCCCCACTGATCACCATGTTTTTTTCTCTATCTGACCTTGTTGGAGCATTTTATTCCATAGAGGGCTTCTTAGATCTTTGCATTTGGCAGAAACAAATATCATGGTGAATTGTTTTTTAAGCTCATTATGGCTGACATAAGTAATTTGCTTCTCATCCTTATCTCTCATAACACAGTCAACGTCAACATTCCAGAATAGCCATATTTTACCATTGCAGTTGGTTATTGCATTATCCTTTGCTAGTTGATTCTTGAAATTCATTACATTGCCACTATCAGCAAAAGGCTCAAGGATAGTAATAATATATATGTTTTTCTTTTTCTTGAAATTTTTTTATTCTTTCCATGACTCCCTGCGTGTTGATTCCCCTCACATTCCATATGATTGTACTAATAAATGGGAAACTCTACACGACAAAAGCTTTGTATTTGGTCTGCCAGTAGTGACAGTTTTTATGTCCTAATTTTTAAAATTTCTCATTCTTTAATCTTCTTGGAGATATACCTTGTTTTTTAGTCATATATGGAATTTCCTCTTCTATGTCTTGATCATTACGAGGACTAAATGCTCTTATCGGAGCATCACTAGTATCATCATCATCTTCTTAAGGTCATTTCCATATTTATTATTAATAACTTAATATTCATCAATCAAAGGTACATTATTGACTTAGTAGTTGCAATGTTCTTTATCAAGTGGTGCCCTAGGCGGAAGTGTTGAATTTTGGTCTGCTCAGAAGTTTAATGCTGAACCTGTTGATTCACCTCATTATCAAGTTCATTTCTTTCATTCACTCTCCTTTCCTATTGGTTTTCTTGATTTGTCTCTTGTTGTTTGTTCAGTCTTCTCTTAGCAGTATCTATTTTTTGTTTGTTAGGTTTGTTTTTGCTTTTTGGGGTATTTTCTACATTATCCTTCATAACACTGTTGCCTGTTTCCTTTTCACTATATGACTGCTTTGACACATTTTGCTTATAGATTCTCTTTTTTGCTTTCCATTATGAACATCTTCGTTGCTTGTGTCCCAGTTTTCAATTTGTTGCTCTTTTTCATTAATCTTCTGTGTGTCCTTTTTTTGTAGTTTTTTCTTGCTATTTTGGTCCCTAAGGTCAAAGTTTTTCTTAGTGTCTTCTTCTCATGACCAACATGAGGTAGGTTCCCCCCTATGGTTATCCCTTCCTGCATGTTAGTAATGTTCTCCTGACATCCCCTTCCATACTTCCAACAGTTACATCCATCATAATCTTATTGATTTAAAGTTTAATAGATATAGGGTTTTCACCTATGATACCTACATTGTTATTTTTTCCTTGTTCTTGCTGCTTCAATTATTTTTTATTTGGTCTGATTCTTATTTGTTGCCTGTATTTATTACCTTGGCATGTGTTTCTCTTCTTATTTGTTTCCTGGTCTGTATTAAGTTCCTCCTCCTACAAGGTTATTTTATTCAAGATATTGGTATGGTGATTAGTAATTATTCCTGCCTTGGTGTTGTTGGTTGTTCTTCACTGCTTGCTTTGAGGTTGAAGTAGGCCTCCAAACTACTTTTTGTTATGTCTCGTTTTGGGCTCTTTGATTTCTTTTTCTTTGAATGTGTCATTCATCCTCTTTTTGTTGCATTAGTTGTTTTTGCTTTCCACTTTCTTTACCTTTTTGCTGCAATTTTTCCATTCCTTCTTTTGGTTTATTCTGCATTACTTTCTGTCCTATGTTGTTATGTTTTTGTTTATTTCTATTTCTCTTGTCATTCTCCTGCTCCTTGATTTTAGTATTCTCCTCATCTCTTATCCTGGCCATGCATTCTTCTACATCATGACCTTGATGTCTTCAATATTCACAGTAGGGGGGAGTATTCTCATATTCAACAGGCAGCCAAACACCTATGGTGTCATCATCATTATCAAGACCAGTCCACACAAGCCATTCTAGGTTTGGTTAGGTCAATTTGCATCTTAACCTTAGCGTTCCCTGCCCTTGTTCTCTTGATAGATGTTGTGTCCATGTAAAGCACCTTCCCTGCATTCTCTAGAATTGGAATGAGGAATGGTTTCATTAAAAAGTGCTAGGGTAATCCATTATGAAAAAAATTTACACTAGTACAATAGGAGTCTCTTCTTCAGTGGTAAAGAAAGGAGTCCAAGCCTGAATCCTAATAAGTTTGCCTTCTATAGTCATTCATTACTGATACCAAATAGTATTATAGTGAAGATCATTTTGTACATCAATGAGGACATGTTTGGCATTATTGTGTGCAATGTTGACCCCCCAAAAAAGCTGAGTCTTTTGTATGAAACTTTTCCTAATCAGATAAACATTAGGCATATTATTTCTATACTTCCCAACAAAGGTGTATTTGCAATCCACAGTAAGGTTAAGCATATAATCATGTATGTCAAATAATACAGCTGGTTTCCCCGCTAAGTGGTTTTTCTAAATTTGGTTCTTAGTACTATATTAGGACTTAGGGTTTCGTGGATTTTCCTCAGCCTAGTAGTTAGTGTTTGACCCACAACGTAAGTGGGTGGTTCAGGGACTGCTCTTGCTTAGAATTACTTTTAGTTTTAGCTGGATTTTCTAAGTAGGTCTGGGGAAGCTCTCATTTTGGTTTAAAATTATAGTAGCGGGGTTCATTTTTTAAAATTACTGGAGATTTTAGCAAAATCTCTATGATACACATTAAGATCACCGTCCTTCCACTATCATCCTGCTGCATTACCCCTCCTTTATCATTCCTATCATCTTGACTCTTTTCTTTAACATTCACATCAACAGTTACCATAGAATGAGTATCCACATGCCAGCACTATTATGATTAATAAGGTCATTAACAACATTAGTTGTGATGGGGCACTTTCCTGTTTATTGTATTTCCATTTCTTGATACGTACAGTTCTAATTTTTATTCTGTCTCTTATTCTTACCATCTTCTTTGCTTTCTATATCTTTCATTTTTTATTGTGTTGTGGGATGATTTTTACCCCTTGTGTTAACCCCTTCTACACCATATGAAGGAGTTTCTAAATCCACATTCGTTGGTATCTCACCTTCATTCGTAGTTACAACATTCAGTTGTTGCCCTTTACTCCTCTTCTCAATTGTATCTCTTTTTGCTTCCTCATATGATTTACATTGATGTAGTTGTTTTACTCCTTAAGTGGAATATGAAATTTTATACACATTCAGCAATTTAGAGATTCCATAGTAATCTTTTTTTTATTGTTCATACTATTCACCGACGATTCTACATTCTCAGCTTTAACCCTCAATTACAATTGGAATCGCCATTAGATGGATATCATTACCTTGTGAGAAAACCTAGTAGAGATTTCTTGCATACCTGCTCGATGGAGGGTCTAATTTAGGAGTGGTCTGTCGCGACTTCCTTCTACACTAACCCCTAGTGCGCCTCAGTTTTTCCATCGATTGGCTGGTTAAAATTCCGTGATTGATTAGTCTATTTTCTCTCTTTATGAGTAGATTCATTCAATTTTTTTTTGTAATCCATGATTTAATCAAATTTCTTGTGGCGAATTATTCTTATGTTCCTCCTCAGTCTCACCTCGCGATTTCTCCGTGTTTGCCAGGTCGTTGAACTGTGAAGTAGCTGAGTATGCTTCGAGACTAAGAGGGGTTCTTTTGATAATGAGTTCTTCATCCCATATCTGTCACAGCTAGAATCTAGACACCAGACGAGAACGGTGTCGTCGACCTCTTAAAGGTCGCAGACAAGCCTATATATGTCATTCTTACTTCATCTACGTTAATTTTAGAGGAAAAATTGAACTTTTTATTTTCTTAATTTATGATAGACATTTTGAATTTAATACCATAGGCGTTAACAAATCAACCATCTTATATAGACATAATAAAATGAAAGAAACAATTCATAATTGCAGTAAAAACTTTTACCCAAAACGGCACCAATACAAAGTCTGAAATAAAAGTGGAAAGAAACATTATTCGAACATGCTCCACTAGCTAAAGCCTACATCCAAGATAGATAATAACAGTATACAACCTCGAAAGAGTGAGGGCCTACCAAATACGGATGAAAGATCCACGTCCAGATAACTGCAACTTTATCCTATAAGCTCTAGCGTCCACCTGTGCCTGCACTTAGATATATAGTGTTTTATGGAATTTTTACACATTTGTACTGTGTATGGTTATATTAAAGCACACACCAAGGACATGCATGAGAAAGGATAATTATTTCCTAACAACATAATTATAGAATGTCAAGTTAGTGGACTTGAAAAATTGAGATTAGGAAAGTTAGTAAACTTGCCAATTTTTGATAAGGGAAGTCAGTGAGCTTTCCAAATTTGGATTAGTAAAGTCATGCCATGAAAGTAACATGCATCATCAGCCATAACATATTTCACATATCTTATCACGTAGATCATATAATTATTTCATAATCCATGAGACCTTGGCATAATGGGCTTGACATTAGGACTTCCCTAAATTACGGCTCAACATATGGGACCTTAACTAGTGATCCTTCTTTAGAATACACAGAGTCTTCTTCTTTCATTCATACGTACTTCATTTTTCATTCTTTCATATACTAGTTTATTCACCAATAATACCTGGATGTAGATTAGGACTCTCATCATGTTTGTTGTGCAATGACAGAGAATAACCTAGCGTCATTAGCATAATTCTTGTTCACCTTTTGATTATTCTATACTTACACCTTGGGTATCGTTCAATCCAATGTCTCCTCCATAACAAAAATGTGGAATCACCGGTAAAAGTTACCCAAAACATGCTAGCGTACATGGGAATTTATCCCCATCAGATCCCTATATTGGCAGTATAAATTAAAAGACTAGGAGATATAAAGAGACCCATACCCAGCATGCCGGGCCGTATCATCTCATTATTGTTACATGAACCCCTTCCCTGCAATAAATAAGGCATCACCGCTCATAGCTAGTCTATCAGAGCCAGTATAAAGTTCAACTACATTATACTCATACGTCATGGAAGTCGGCTTCTATTATGTGAACATCATATCTCAATAGATTATTTCTCATCTCATCATTAGTATAAACTGTGTTAATCTCAATACATTTATCAAAGTGTTCGTAGACACTTGACTCTTCATTAACTTTACACTCTTATAGGTGACTACGTTTTGATAACATTTACTTAGGCTTATTTGAGATTGCTATCGTGTTATACATTACCCTCATATCATGTTGTCACCATATTCTTTAAAATTATCACACTTGCCCTACATAATTACTCACCCATTTTTACATGAATGTTCATTTCATCATATGCCAATGCACTTGGCCATTTAGTATGTTTCACACTCTTTCTTAACCCTTCTATCATTTCATCATTTCATTGTTGATTTAATCATATCATTGTTCATTTCTTCATATGCCAATGCACTTGCGCATTAAGTGTATCTTAAGATCGTACGTAACCCTTAGAGGGTTTCATCATTTCATTACATACAGCGTAGGTTCACTTATTTTTAATTGTATGCTAGACCTATGGGTCTATACAATCAATCCATGGGGCTTCATGCATATTTTGTTAAGTGATTCATATCTTCCTAAGATTATGTAGTACAAGACTTATGTATCTTATATGTATGACAAGATCTCGATTTCGATCTAAGTAGGTTGCATTGTTCTTGTACATTTAATTCACGTATTATTTATGTATCAATACGAAAATTTGGGCAAGGTAACACAAGTTAGAACACCTGTGACAATACTTACAATTTTACTTGACTTTATTTTTAGTCTTCATGATATTCGGACCCTAGATCGAGCCCCAACATCAACATTCTATATTTTTTTCCTCCATAGATTAACCTCTTATTTGGCCGAAGGGTTGTGGAATTGAATCCCCACAACCCCTTTTTATTTTTCATTAAAAATTGTGTTGCCAGTGGTTGTGGGGTCAAACCTTCGAAACCTCTCTTTATTCACTCTTTATTTTCACTAGTGACAGGGAGGTTGTGGGTTAGAACCTCCACAGCCTCCTTATATAATTTTTACTTGAAAATTTACTTACTGTATGTTTGGTAGTGAGGTTGTGGGATAGAGACCCATAGCCTCACTTTATTTTCTTATTTATTTCTCCCCTTTCCCCTTTCAAGCTTTGAGGTTGTGGGTTCGATTCCCACACCTCACACTTAGTTTATTTAATTTTTCTTTCCCTTCTTTTGCCGGCTGGAGGTTGTGGGTTGGATTCCCACGCCTCCCATTTTATTTATTTAAGTTTTGCACTCTCCTTTTTCAGCCAGTATACCCATTTCGATTCCCATAGTCCCGTTTCTTTTCCTGCGATTTCACAGTAGACGGGTGAGGTCAAAGTTTGAATCCTTGTGGCCTCACCCCTTTATTTTCAAATAAATTTCTAGATTTATTCCTCTACATTTAACCTAAACTAGGCTTGTAAGTTGGCAGGAATTTTAATCATTTTAAAGCTTATTGTCACTAACATTTCCACTTGAAATCAGAAGGTAAGTCATAGATCCTTTAACACATTTTTGGGGTGCATTTTCATAGATTCATTTAGCCAAAAAATTGATACTCAAATTAGACAAACTTCCATTTCATGAACATCACGATTTACATTGGTTTACACATGTTAACTGACAACCAAAACAATATCAAAATTGAAACATTAACCCAAGACATACTTTACAGTAACATTTTTCCACATGCACACACTTTCACAAAATTTCAAATACATGCTAGTCTTTTGTACAATTTCAAGTACAGAAAGATCATCATATTCATCACAAAAAAATAATATATACCTAACTCTACCAGCAATCATTCCAAACCTATTATTCATTCGGAGCTAGTGACAGGGGCATGCAACAGCGAAAACAATCCTATTTTTCGAATGAATGATACGAACCTTCAGGGGTCTCTTGGGAAAGGGACCAAGAGCGAAGAAAACACATACCTATTTCACATTAAAATCTTGAACTTCTATCAAAAAACTTCACCCAAGAACACGTCTAAACCTCATCGATATCAACTCCACTCGAATGACAACCTCTCTTAGCCTAGTGTGTGATAAATGTTTGTTTTCTTGTTATTTCGTGTTAGTTCTTCGAGTGTGAATTACATTGTTTATTTTATGTTTTTGTATAGTATTTTTGCAGGGAAATTTTGCGTGAAATAACAAGGGATATTGAGTCTAAGAGTTGAGAGATAGACGTGAGAAAATAGATAGATAGGCGTGAGACAGAGAGAGAAAGAAGTGAGGTAATGTTCTCTTAGAACTAGGACTTTAGGCCAGACTTAGTCAAATAAAATATCTTAATTGATAAATAGTAATTAATAATAAAAATCTGATTCTCCTTTTTCTTAAATCAGATATTAAATATTAATTAATTAAATTAATTTACAAATTTAAATAAAACAAAATAAATCATTGCTCCCAACTAGATTCGAACCCGGGTGGAGCAAGATTTTTCTAAAAGGGTAATTTTTGCACTATCTACCCAAAATACACCTCCACCTTATTAATTAAATAATTAATTACATACTTATGATAATTACGATAATACCCTTATCCTGAAAAAGACCATTTTACCCCTAGACACTCTAAACTTAAGATTTCTTTTTTTTAAGTCTTGTAAAGACTCTTTTGAGTAAATCTTCGTATTCTACATCCCTCTATCGTTGGAACCAACCTTTCCAAGCTCAACTAACTTCCCAAGTTAGCGGCTTGGCTATTGAAAATGTTTCGAGGTCTTGTTCTACACTCATAAATTTGTGTGAACCCTAGTCTAATCGTTGCCATTCTTGACACATTAAGTATTTCTTATCTTATCCACTTCTAGGGTTTTTACAGTATCGCCCCTGTTGGGACTGTTTCGGCAGCCTAGAAGGTACCACAGGTGTCTCACGTGCCTATTTAGCCCGCCTAAACTAGTCGTTGCACTTGCAATGTTCTAAATTTTGTAGAAAGCTTTTGGTTGGCATAGAGAAATTTGAACGAGAAATAATTTTGCTTTTTGGTATTATGTGGTTGAGGTTTTGGTTTAATTATTTAGGGTTTAGGTTTTTTTAGGTTTTCAGTTTGTGGTTCTGGATTTGAGGTTCAAAATCTATTGTTTAGTGTTTAATGTATGGGTTATTGTAGTGGGGCATAGTTATTTTTTTGTAATTTTTTTTGGATTATTACTTTTTTCATGACTGAGGGTCTATAGTTTAGGGTTAGGGTTAGGGTTAGGGTTATGATTAGGGTTAGGTTTTAGGTTATTTTTTAGGCTTTATAGTTTATGGTTTAGCATTTAAAGGGGTTTAGGGGCTTAGCAATACCCCCAGGCCTTACCATTCAACAAAAAACATTTAAAAGGAGGGGGAATTAAAACCTAACCTCCATAACTATGATGGTTTGTAGTAAAATTAACAAAAACATATATACTCCTCCCTTTACAAAATAATGATTACAAAATTATAAGCACCTAGAAGAGAGGACTCCTCTCCATACAAAGAATCTAGGAAGTATAAACAATGGAGACTCTCCTTTTACAAACACAAAAATAAACAAAAATAACCAATCTATTCAAAGGAGCTATAAATTGAATTATAGCTTAGTTGAAATGCTAGTAGTATGTTCAAGGGGCCTCTTTGATCTTCTTATTCATCTTCCTTCTATATATTGGCATTTCAAGTCAATCGAGCTGATAGTAGGCATTTGCTTCTTTAGTCACTCTTTGTTGTTATTGTGTATTTGAGAACTAGTAAGATTGTGTCTATGTTTGGACAATGGATCAGTCACCCAATTTGCTTCCCTGAAGATGTGTGCACGTTTGAATTCCTGAGTTTGGGAGATGAGTGTTTTCAGTCTGTCTAGCTGACTGCATATGCTCTACTGTGTGGTCGATTTTTGTATGATCCACTTGACTGTTAACATAGATTCAATTTCCAGAAGGATCTTCATGTATCCTAATTTTAATGCCCAAATCATTCCAAATATGGCTGCACCTATTTTTTCTTGATTGTTTGTACCATTACGAAATGAAGATGTATAGGCTACTAGTTCATTTTTGCATGATCCCTTAGTATACCCCCTGCCCCCATCTTGCCTGGGTTATCTAATGCATTTTCATCTGTGTGGATTTTGATCCATTCGATAGGAGGTCTTGTCCATGCTATCTTCTGTACTTTTGTAACCTGTTTACACCTTTTTGTTAGTATGATGATTCCACACAAAGTAGAAGGAATATTAACCTAAGGATAAAGAGAAGTTATTGGTTTATAAATATCACTAAAAATTATCTGAGTCTTCTACCATTGGAGGTTTTTGTACAATATTTACTAGCACATCTGTTTTCAATAGGTTCCAGCAGATGATACTAGGAGTAGTCTATAAGATCAGTTAATGAGATTCAATTTTGTTCTTCATTGTCAACCATTGTGCTATAAGTTGTTTCAATGAACTCTGATCAGATTTAACTCCTACTATATTTGTAAAACTTTTCAAGACATCAACAGCATGATCACCATTGTTAAAAATATGGTTGATGGACTCTGTTACTTAACTCTTGCTTCTGCAAAAATAGTTAGTAGGATCACCTCCAAAAATTGTTAGTTTTTCCTTAGTAGGCATCTTTCCATTTAAAGCCCTCCAGAGGAGAAAATAATATTTGAATGGTATGTGTTTGTGCCAGATGAGAGCATTAAGTTAAACTCTAGGTAATTATTTCCTGATTCCATTCAAAGCTGAAGATAGGTAAACATGCTTTTGGAATTAGCTTTCAAGTATGCCAGGTCTAGAGTTTTTGTTGTGGAATTGTTGTTGCTAGGATGTTACCCAACTGATTTGGAGGTGACTGTTGAATTAACAATTGACAATTCGACTGGCCATACACCCAAAAATCAGCTACCTTTCTATTATCAAACTTCTAGCTATTTTGAGAACACTGAGCAAGATGGCTTTCACCTGACCAATTATTCCACAAAAAAGAAGAGTAAGCAGAATTAAGCTTCAATTGAACGTGTTGTTCAAGATTATTCATGTTGTGTATCATATGTTTATAGTTCATGGAGACACCAAAATCCTATTTTTTGTAGATAGTGTTGCACATTTGATAGTATTTGGCTTTGCTGAAGTCAACCCATAATGTGTGCTGAGGCCTAAAGATCCATGATTGTTTATATTGGAACGCTAACCACACATCTTCCAAATTACTCATTCCCACCCCTCCTTCATCAGTAGGGTAGCTTAGGTTCTTCTAGGAAGCCCAATGATATTTCTTCTTATTACTCTTCCATCAAGATTTGGATTTGCTTGAGTACTTTGGAGGGAGTAGTAATAGCTTATATAAATGAATTGTGAGAGCTTGAAGGACATGATTAATGAACAGATATCTGCTACCATAGCTTAGTTGCTTTGTTTGGCATCTTGTAATCCTGCAAATCACTTTATTTACAAGGTAAGAAAAATAAGAAATCCTATGTCTACCTACAAAAAGAAGGAATCCAAGATAAGTTTTAATACCCTATTTTTTTAAACATAGTGATCCTTTTAATTCGTTCTTTTGTTCTGTCAACAAAAATCTGATGCACAAGTAAATGAATTTTATCCCTAATGATCATTTTGGCCTGATGTATCCTCATAATCCTTGAGAGTTTGCTTGATGAGATGGAGAGTTTTAGATCTTCCTGAAGTGAACAGAATGGTATCATCAGCAAAGCTCGAGTGGTTCACCTGGGAACGCTTCCTTCCATAAAGAAGCCATCGTAATCTGGGTGATTATGTAACCCATTTAAGGATCTAAACAACATCTCTGCACCTAAAATAAATAGGGCAGGAGAAAGGGGGCCACCTTTTTTGAGGACCCTAGAAGATTGGAAAAAGCCAAATCTTTTTCCATTAATAATGATAGAGTACCAGTTATTTGCCATAACTCTACTCACCATGTATATAAAGATCTTATTAAAATGCATTGTCCATAGGACAAGACATATATAAGTCGAAGATAATATGCAATATGCCTTTTTTATGTGAAGCTTTATAAAGACATTACTACCTATATTTGGATTTTTAATATGGTGGATAATTTCCTAAGCCAACATGATATTTTCAGAAAAACTTCTACCCTTCACAAAACCAGACATATTGAGAGAGATAAAGTTAGGCAGATTTGGACTCAATCTAGTACTCAATTTTTTTGAAATGATTTGACTAATGAAGTTGCTCAAGACAATAAGACTTAAATTTTTCATTTTGTTGGGGTTACTCACCTTGGGTAGAAGTACAATATATGAATGAGAAAATTTTTTGGGAATCTACTGGCCATTGAAAAATTATTTAATCAATTCCATAAGATCCTGATTGATGATGTGCCAACATTTTCAAAAAAAACCCATTCATACAATCCGTTCCTACTGCAGATAAAGGGTTCATAAAAAAGACCACCTCTTTAAATTCCACCATAGTAGGATTGGTGTCATTCTGTTCATTATTTACCATTCTAGGGATGCATTCAAAGTTCTCTTCATTGATAGTGTTATTTTCCCCTGTAAACATATGTTAAAAAAACTCAGAGGCAGGCTTACCAATGTTTTCATAACATTGAACGCACTCCCGATTTTCCAGTATTCTGTGTATGAACAACTTTCTCCTTCTACCCCTAATCCACGAGTGGAAGAATTTATAGTTTTTACTCTTCTTTACCATTGCAACTGAAATTTTTGTTTCATAACGGAGTCCTCCAATTTAATATATCAAATATAACTAGCATTCAGGTCATGGAGAGCCTCTCTGCTGGTATCACATTTGTTCTTAATAAAGTTTACTTCAGCTGCCTTAACTTTCTATTAAAACTTTTTATCTTTTTGGAAAATGTCACCAAATTCCCTCTTTCACCAAGTACTCAGAGTGTTAGTTAGTATTTTCAATTTTTTGTGGAATATCCTATGGAATTACCTGTTACCTCCCTCTCCCATAAAGATATCACAAACCCCAGGAAGTTGGGGATGTCCACCCAACAGTTAAAGAATCTGAAATACTTAATATGACCCTTCTCTTTGTTGATTATTTCCAATTATAGAGGCAGTGAGTTGAACCAGTAGAGGGTACATGAGTAATGGTGGTTTGGGTCATCAGCTCCAACCAAGTATATTTTTATTCCTTATCCATCAGCCCACAATCTTTAATAATGGAAATGAAGTCCAATCATTTTCTGATATTGTATAGAACTCCCCCAAGCTTTTCCTCTTAGATGTTATAATATTATAATCCCCACTGAACATCAGGGTTTGTCCACTTCCTCAGCTTGTTAGTGCATTTTATCCCATAGAGTCCTTCTTAGATGATCTTTACATTTGGTATAAACTAAAGTAATGGTGAATTGGTTTTGTAACTCATTGTTATTAAAGTCACAGGTAATTTGATGCTCATCTTGATCTATAACATTACAATGAACATCACTATTCCTGAAGACCCAAATTTTACAATTATAGTTGGTCACTGCGTTATCCATGGCTAGCTGGTTCTTTAAATTCATTGCATTACCAGTATCTGAAAAGGTCTCTAGAATAGCAATAAACATAACTAGTGCATTTTTTGCAGAATTTTGATTCTTTCCATAACACCCAGAGTGTTAATTCCCGTCACATTCCATATGATTGTACTAATCATTGGGAAACTCTAGTTGAGAAAAGTCTTGTGTTTAGCCTGCCAGTAGTAACAGTTTTGATATCCTTATTTATGAAGTGAATTTTTTTTATGCTTCAACCCTCTCGGAGATAAACCTTAACTTTGAGTCACATGTTGAAGCTCCTCTGCCAAGGACTGGTAAATTTGAGGACTGAAAGCTCTTATTAGAGCATTACTAGTCTTATCATCATCATCAGGATCCTAGATAGATTGATAATCGTTGTCCAACTAATCTTCTGAGTTAACCACCTCATATTCATCAATGAGAAGGACAATATTTTCTTAATAGTACCCTTGTTCTTTTTTACCGGTGGTGCCCTTAGAGGTGGTCTTAAAATTTTTGCCTTAAATGGTGTGCTATTATGTCCCTATTCATGTTGCTTGTTTAATATTCTCTTAGTTGCATCTCTTATTTTGCTTGCTAGGTTATTTTTCTATTATGGGTACTTCCGATGTTTCCATTGGTTACATTGTTGTCCAAATCCTTTTCATTGTTACACCTGTTTTGTGACACCCTTCCTTTTAAGTTTCCATATTTTCTATTCCCTTGTATGCAACTTTATTACCTGTGAGCTTGTTTTCTGTTTGCTGAGCCTATTCTAGCATTTTCTGTTTGCCCACTGTTTTTTGTTTTTTACCTACTAGTTTGGTCTCTCAGATCAGGGTTTTGGTCAGAATAATCCTTCACATGCCCATCATGAGATAGTATACCCCCTTTGGTCACCTCTTCCTGTAGATTAGTAGGGTTCTCTTGACATTCCCCTTCCTTACCTCCATCTGCTACATCCATCATAATCTCATTTAATTGCATTCTTATAGGTTAGGTTTTTTTAGCTAAGATACCTCCATTGTTGTTCCACCCCTCCTTTTGGTGATTCATATGTTGCCTGTTTGGTCTGTTTCCCATTGACTCCATGTCGTGATTTCCTTGAATTGTTTTCCAACTTCGGTTGCTTCCTGTTCAGTAGTAGTATCTTCCACCTTCATAGTAAGATTATTAAAGATATTATTTTGATTGTTACAACTCATATCTACCTGTTGAACCTGACTTTGTTGGTTTTCCTTTGTTGCTTGACTGGTATTTCCTGTAGATCTCCAAACTTCTTTTTGCCCCATCTCATCTTGGAATTTATGGCTTTTATTTCTTTGAGTGTGCCATTCTTCCTCCTTTTGCAGAATTGGTTGTTTTTGCTTACCACCTTCTTTAGCTTTTTGTTGCAACTAATCCACACCCTTATTTTATTGTTCTACATTGCTTCATGTTCTTTGTTTTTTTCCTTTTCCTTATTTCTATTTTTCTTGTCATATTCCTATTTTTCCTTTGTGTGTACTCCTCATCTCGCTTCCTTGATTTACATTCTTCTACTTCGTGCCTTGATATCTACAATATTCACAATATGAAGGGTATATTCTAATATAAACTGGCTGCCATATACCTATGGTGTCATACTCATGATCAAGACCAATCCACATATGTCTAGGACTAGGCTTCGTTAGATGAATTTGCATCTTAGCTTTAGCCATACCTACCCTTGATCTTTTCATAGAAGCGGTATTCAAATATAACACTTTGCCTATTGATTCTAATAAGTGGAGGAGAAAAGTTTTTTTATAACAATTCCAGGGTACTAAAGGATGAAGAATCTAAACTTGTACAATAGGAGTCTCTTCTTTTGAGGTAAAAAATGGAGTCCAAGCTTGAAACCTCATGAGTTTACCCTCTATGGTAATTCTCTGTTGTATCCAAACAATGTTGTAGTCCAGCTCATTTTTGAGATTAATGAAAACATGTTTTGCATTGTAATGAGCAATGTTGACCCCTCCATTAAGTTGAGACTTTTGGATAAGCTCTTTCTTATCAACTTCAATTTAGGCAATGTAGTGCGAAATTTCCCAACCAATATATATTTGCAATCCACTATAAGAGTTGCATATAGTCATGCATATCAAATATTATAGCTGGTGTACCCTTTTTGGTGGTCTATCTAGGTTTTGTTTTTTAGAACTATATAAGGACTCTGAGCCTCATGGATTTGCCTCAATCTAGCAGCTAGAGTTTGAACCACAGTGTATGGGGGTGGTTATGAAAGCTACTCTATCATGTTAATAGTGTGAGCTTTAGTTTTGTTAGCCTCAATTAGTTAAGATATGCTAGAATTTCGGTTGTAGATTATTTTTGGGGGTTCATTTGTCCAAGTTACTAGAGATTTTAGGAAACTTTCTATGATAAGCATTAATATCACCACCCTTCCCATTTTCAGCTTGCTTCACTAGCCTCACCTTCGCATTCACAAGAGTAGAACTTTTTTCCTTTTTAACCCACTTTTACTAGCATTGTCACCATGATTCCTATATTTAAGCATAGCAGCAACAGATACCATGGCATGATTATGCATATTGAAAGCACTGGTAGTATTATTGAAGTTGTAATGATTAAAAGTAGTAACTTTGTTAGAGGACTTACCTGCCTATTGCACCTCCTATCTTTTATAATTCAACCTCTGTTGGATTTCCTGTTCCTGATTCATTGAAACCTCCTCCATTTCCATAGTGTGCACACCTGTTTGTGTTATTCAACCCTTGTGATGAATTTTACCCATCGTGTTACCACCTGCTGAAACGTGAGATGGATATTCTAAGTCTATTACTTCAAAAGTAGTCCCTCCATCGTTCGTGGTTACATACTTCTTTTTCCTTTTTGTTAGAGTTATTTCGATTGCATTTGGTTCTTCCATTTGAGGTTGATTATATTGTTCATGCAAATGGTTTTCTCCCATAGTCAATTGGTTATGATTCCCATTCGACTTGTGCTCTTTGAAATTTCCGTTATCATCCTGTCTTTGACTTCCATAATGTTCACTGCAGATTCTAGTCTCTGTGTTATAATGATTGATACCACTTGATATTGTAGTTAGGTGAACATCATCTCCTTAGGAGAAAACACTAGTGGTTATTTCATTCATATTCGTTTAAGGAAAGGTTTAATTTGGGGTTGACTATCTTGACCTCCGTCTACACCGACCCTAAAATTAACCTTATCCGTTCCATCAACTGGCTGGATTGAATTCCTTGTTTTATAAGTATGTCGAAGCTCGTGTTGAGTGGATTCATTCCCAGTTTCTTAAAGTTCTTCATTTAACCTGATTGACTCTAGGAAAATACTTTTGACTTTCTCTACCGTTGAACCTCACGACTTTGTAATGTTCATCTATTTATTGAACTTTAAATTTACTAAGTTATGTAATGAAACGAAGGGAGATTCAAGTAGGGTAGTATTCTTATTCACCTTGCGCCGACTTTAGGACTGTTGCGGCGTTCTAGAAGGTACTGCCAGTGGCACACACGCCTGGTTAGCAAGGTTGAACTAGATGTTAGAGCTTAAATTATCGTTTTGCTTTAGGGAGCATTTGGCTAAAGGAAAAAAATTAGAGAAAGAACTAATTTTGGATTTTTTTTTAATTTTAGGTTTAGGGTTTTGAGTTTATGGTTTAGAGTTACCGTTTGGGTTAATGTTAGGGTTAGGGTTACAGTTTTGTGTTTTTATACAATTTTGGGTTCATGATTTAGGATTTTAGGTTTAATATCAATGGTTGAATGTTTAATGTTTGGGTTTTGGTATTTTGTGCTTAGGGTTTAGGGTTTATTGCAGGGTTAGGGTTAGGGTTAGGGTTTAGGTTGTTTTTTAGATTTTAGGGTACGGGTTGGGGTATAGATTGTATTTTAGGTTTTAGGGTTTGCTGTTAAGGATTATGGTTGTAATATCTATGGTATATTTTTTAATTTTATGTTTTATTTTTATTTTTTACATTGGGTTTGTGGTTTAGTGATAAGGTTAAGAATATGGTTAGGGTTAGGATTCGTGTTAGGGATAGGGTTAAGGTTAGGGTTTAGGTTTTTTTTTAGGTTCTAGGTTTTGGCGTTAAGGATTTTTTAGTTTAAAATCTACGGTTTATATTTTAATGTTTGGGTTTTTGTAATTTGTGCTTGGGTTTTTGGGTTAATGGTTTAGTGTAAGGTTACGGTTAATGGGTTTTTGGGTTAATGGGTTTTTGGGTTTAGGTTTAGGGTTAGGCTTTAGTTTTTTATTGTTTTTTTAGGTTTTAGGGTTTGTGGTTTAGGATTTGAGATTTAAAATGTATGGGTTAGTGTTTACTGTTTAAATTTTCATATTTAGAACTTATTCTATTTATGGTTTTTTTTTTTCATGGGGTTTAGGGTTTAGGATTTAGGGTTAGGATGTAGGTTTTTTCAGGTTTCACTATTCATGGTTTAGAATTTGAGGTTTAAACTTTATAGTTTATTATTTAATGTTTGAGTTTTTGTATTTTGGGCTTGGAGTTTAAGGTTTATGTTTTAGTGTTAGTGTTATGGTCAAGGATAGGATTAGGTTTAGGGTTAGGGTAAGAGTTTTTTTAGGTTATTGGGTTTAGGGTTTAGTATTCGAGAGTTAATATCAATGATTTATTGTTTAATGTTTGGGTTTTGGGTTTAGGGTTTATGGTAGAATTAGGTTTAAGGTTAGGGTTTAGATTAATTTTATGTTTTAGAGTTTGGGGTTAAGGATTTGAGTTGCAATATCTATGGTTTATTGTTTAGTGTTAGGATTTTGGTTATTTAGCCTTTGGGTTTAACATTTAGGGTTAGGGTTTAGAATAAGGTTAGGGTTAGTGTTCGTATTAGGGATAGGGTTAGGTGTTAGGGTTTAGTTTTTTATAAGGTTTTTAAGTTTTGAGGTTTATGAATGCCTGTTTAAAAATATGGTTTAGTGTTGAATGTTTTGGTTTTTGTATTTTGGGATTGGGGTTTGCGTTAATTGTTTAGTGTTAGGGATTATTTTTCTTAGGTTTTAGCGTTTGTGATTTAGGATTTGAGGCTTAAATCTATAATTTAATATTTAATGTTTGGGTTTTCATATTATTGAATTATGGTTTTTATTTTACTTGTATTTTATTGACTTTTTTTTGTCTTAGGGTTTAGAATTTACGTTTAGGGTTAGGATTAGGGTTAGGGGTATGGTTAGGATTAGGGTTACAGTGTAGGTTTTTGTAGGCTTTATTTTTCAGGGTTTAGGATTTGAGATTTAATGTTTTTGAATTAGTATTTACTGTTTGGATTTTAGTATTTTTGTCTTAGGATTTAGAATATATGGTTTAGGGTTAGGGTAACGTTAGGGTTTTGGTAAATATAGGTTTTTATACTTAACGTTTAGGATTTGAAGTTTAATATAAAAGTTTAGTGTTTAATGTTTGAGTTTTAGTATTTTGAGCATGGGGTTTAGAATTTACTGTAGGATTAGGGTTAGGGTTAATGTTAAGGTTAGGGTTAAGGTTTAGGTTGTTTTTTAGTTTTTTTGGTTTGGAGTTAAGAATTTATGTTGTAATAAATATGGTTTAGTGTTTAATATTAGGGTTTTGGTATTTTGGTCTTTGGGTTTGAGGTTTAGAGTTAGGGTTAGGATTCGTGTTAGGGATAGAGTTTGGATTAGGGTTTATGGTTTTTTTTACGGTTTTAAGTTTTGGGGTTTAGGATTTTTTTTAGGATTTTTTGTTTAAAATTTATGTTTTATTTGTTAATGTTTGGGTTTGGGTATTTTGGTCCTTGTGTTTGAGGTTAACGATTTAGGGTTAGGGTTAGGGTTAAGGTTTGCGTTTAGGTTAGGACTAGGCTTTAGGGTTTTTAAGTGTTTAGGGTTTGTTGTGTAGGATTTGAGGTTTAATATCTATGGTTTGTACTCCTTTTATAGACTTAGGATTTAGGGTTTAGGATGAGATTAAGGTTAGGGTGTAGATTGTTTTTTATGTTTTATGGTTCAGGGTCTAGTATTTGATGTTTAAAATCTATGGTTTACTCTTTGATATTTGAGTTTTGGCATTTTGGGTTTCGGATTTATCGTTTACAGTTAGGGTTAGGGTTTTGGGTTTTGGATTTAAGATTTGAGGTTTAATATTAATGGTTGTCGGTCCACACCAATACCCCCCAATCTCTATATTTTCACTTCATCCATTTTAAAATGTTTAGCAAGAACTATGTTTTATTGGCAGTTTCTAATTCTTAGTGATCTACATTGTGACTATAGTGGAGGCCCAAGCAGAGGTTGATCCAGGAAGTTCCTGTAGATTCCCTTTTAAACTCAGATATAATTTTTTTTTGATGTTTAATGTTTGGGTTTTGGTATTTTAGGACTGGAGTTTATGATTTATGGTATGGTTAGGGTTACTATTAATGTTGGGGATAATGCTAAGGTTTAGGTTGTTTTTTTATATTTAAGGGTTTGAGATAAAGGATTTGAGTTGTAATATCTACGGTTTAGTGTTTAATGTTACAGTTTTTGTATTTTGGGCTTTGGGTTCAGGGTTTAGGTCTTAGGGTTAGGGTTAAGAATAGGGTTGGGGTTAGGGTTTGTGTTAGGGATAGGGTTAGGGTTAGAGTTTATGGTTTTTTTAGGTTTTAAATTTGGAATTTAGGATATTTTTTAAAAAATCTATAGTAAGTGTTTAATTTATAGGTTTAAATATTTTTGGCTTTTTTTTATATAATTTTTATTTAAATTCCCTTAGATTGGTAGGGCCTTAGCACCACCCCAGTGACTTACAATTTCACAAACATTATATACAAAGAGGGGGACATACACCTTTACCTCTAGACCTATGATGGTTTGGGTTCAATTTCTTAAAGAAATCTTACTCTCACCATACAATAAGATGAACCCAAAAATTCTATATAACTAGAAGGGAGGACTCATCTTAATACATAGAATCTAGGAAGCATAAATTAGGGAGATTCTCCCCTTACATCTCAAAAATTAAACAATCTAACTTCAACTATTCAAGGAAGCTATTTTGTGGGTTATAGCTTAGCTTAAAAGCTATTAGAATGTTTAAGGAGGTTCTTTTATCTTCTTTGTCTTTTTCCTTCTGAAGCATGGAATCTCAATTAAGTCTAACTGAAAGTAAGCCTTTGCCTCTTTAGGTAACTCTTGACTAGTGTAATAGATTTGTGGACAAGTGATTTTGTTACTATGTTTGGACAATGTATCAACCACAAAATTAGTTTCCCTGAAAACATGAGTGCATTTAAATTCCTCAATAATAGCTATGAGGCCACTCAGTCTGTCCAACTGATTGCATATACTCCATTTAGGAGTAGTTTTTTAGAGTATCCACCTGACACTTAGCATGGAATCAATTTCCTAGATCATTTTTGTGTATCCTAGTTCTAGTGCCCAAAATTTACCAAAGAAAGTTTCTCCTTTTTCTGCCTTAATTTTTCTATCGCTTCCTAGGGTTGAGCTAAATACGAGGGTAAATATTACCTTCATTATCCTTTATCATGCCTCCTACCCCTATCTTTCCTAGGTTTTCTAGTACACTTTTATCTATGTTAACTTTGATCCATTGATCAGGTGGTCTTGTCTAGGCTATCTTCTGCATCTTTGTCACATGGTTTCATCTTTCAGCTAGTTGGATTATTCTACACCAAGTAGGGGGCCAGCTAACATGAGGAAAAATACAGTTTATATGTTTAGAGTTATCACTATAAATTGCATACCTGACTTTTGTGCCATTAGGGGTTTTGGATCCTTATTTAAATGCACATCTATGTTTTCATAAATTCCAGCAGATGAGTACTAGGGAAGTTTGGAAGATTAGTTTATGAGATTTATTCTTGTGTTTCTTCGACCACCATTGAGTTATAAGCTGCCTTAGTGAGCTGTGATAAACTTCCACCCCTGCTCTATTTGCAAAACTACTCTAGACCCCCCTAGAAAATTAACCATTGTTGAAATAGTTGATGGTATCTGATCCTGCCCATTTCCTACAACAAAAATAACAAGAAGGTTCTAAACAAAAATTAGTTAACTACTCATTTGTAGGTAACAAACATTTGATAGTTCCATTGGACTTCTACCCAAAATTCAGCTACTTCCTTGGTGTCAAACCTGTGACTGCTGCTAGAAAATTTAGCAAGATGTCCTTCCGTAGTCCAGTTTTCCCCCCCAAAAAGAGCAATTCCCTGATTTCAGCTTCCATTGAATGTGTTGCTCAACATTACACCTATTGTGTATCATGTGCATTCAATTCAGTGAATACCCAAAATCATATTTCTTGGAGATTGGATTTGATCTTTGGCAATATTAGGCATTGATGGATTCTCCCCGCAGTATGTTCTTAGTTCTAAAGGTCCACCACTCTTTATATAGGAAATCTAAGAACACGTCCTTCATATTTTCATTCCCACCCCTCCTTCATTAATAGTATAACGGAGTTTCTTCCAGGAGGCCCACTGATACTTCTTTTTTTTACTCTTCCATCGGCAATAGAAGTCTGCCATCAACATTTGTATTTGCCTATGTACAGTGGCAAGGAGGTGATAGCTAAAACTAAATGAATGGGCAAGGCTTGAAGAACATGCTTAATTAACACAACCCTACCTTGATAGTTTAGTTTCTTTGTTTTCCACCATGTAATCCTACAACTAATTTTAGAGGCAAGGTAATAGAAGTATGAAATCCTGTGCCTACCCACAAAGAGTGGAAACCCCAGATACGTGGTAATACCATGCTTCTTTTAAACCCAATGATTGTTTTAATTTTTTTCTTTTTTTGCTGTCAAAAACATTTTGATGAACCATAAAGTGTGTTTTCTCACGATTAATCAACTGGCCAGAAGTATCCTTATAGGTTCTGATAGTTTGCATGATGAGTTGGAGAGACTTCACCATTCCTAAGGTAAACAAGATAGTCTTATCTACAAAACACAGAGGGTTCATTTTTCATCCACTTCTTTCCATGACAAAGCCATGGTAATCTTAATTATTATGGAGACTATTCAAAGATCTTGAAACAATTTATGCACCTAAAAAAATATGTCATAGGAATGGGAGTCTCCTTGCTTGAGGCCCCTAGAGGATTCAAAAAAGACAAATCTTCCTCCATTAATCATCATAGAGTACCAATAATTAGCCATGGTTCTACACACAATATGAATGAAAGTTTCCTCAAAACCCATCTTCCTTAAGACAAAACATATATAAGCCCAAGAAACTCTGTCATAGGGCTTAGCCATGTCAAGCTTGATAATGACATTGCTACCTATTTTTGGCTGTTAATATGATGATTGATTTCATGTGCCAACATGCTTTTTTTAGTTATACTTCTACCCTTCACAAAACAAGACTGGTTGATAGAGATCAAGTTAGGTAGAGTAGAACTTAATCTTGTAATTAACAATTTGAGATTATTTTACTAATGAAATTGCACAGACTAGTAGGCCTGAACTCCTTAAGTTTTTTAGAATTGTTCATCTTGTGTAGAAGAACTATACCAGAAAGACAAAAGTACTTAGGGATTTCTTGGACACTGAAAAAATCTAGCACCACCCCCATCAAGTCTTGATTGATAATGTGCAAACATTTCTGAAAGAAATACCCATTTATACCATCAGGTCCTGTTGCAGAATTGGGATTCATAGAAAAGACCACTTCTTGTAGCTCAGTTATAGAAGGTTGAGAAGAAACTCTGTCATTTATCTCTTGATTTACCATTCTACGGATGCTTCTAGGTTTGTCTCATTGATACTTTTGCTCTCCCCTATAAATAACTCTTGAAAATACTCACAGGCAGCCTATCCTATGTTCTCACCTCCTTGAATACATTCCTCTTTATCATTGATTCTGTGAATCTAATGCCTTCTCCTTCTACCCCTTATCCAGGAATGGAAGAATTTAGAGTTAGTATCCCCTTCCTTGAACTAGTGTAACTGAGATTTCTGTTACGTAATAGCATCCTCCAACTTGAGATATCTAGTATATTGGGCATTAATTTCATGAAGACTTTCTCTGTCGGTAACACTATTATTTTGAATCAAATTTTCCTCAGCATCTTTACGTTTTTCTTCAGACCCTCTAACTTTCTTAAAAATATCCCAAAATTCCTCTTTTGACCAATTAATCAGAGTATTAGAGAGCCTTTTAATCTTACGGTGAAATATCCACATACTATTTCCATTCACCTCCCTTTCACAACAAGTTTTCACAGTGTCTAAAAAATTTGGCCTATCCAACCAAAAATTAACGAATATGAAATACAAGTTATGATTTCCTTCATTATTAATGATCTACAATAACAAAAGACAATGATCAAAACCAGAAGAAGAAAGGTTGGTAATGGTAGTTTGAGTAATATTTTCTACCAGTTATCATTTATCAACCCTCTATAAAGCGTTTTCCAGATCCTTTGATTAATGCCTCTATTATTAGATCAAGTGTACTCTTGGCCACTAAAACCCATGTCCATCATACCGTAGGCTTCTATAGTTGAAATGAAGTCCATTCTTTTCCTGATATTGAAAGGAATTCCACTTAGTTTTTCCTCAGTGGAAGTTATAACATTCTAATCCCCCACTGCGGACCAAGTTTGTCCTAAATTTGTGCTTGTTGGAGAATTTTATCACAAAGAGGTCATCTTTTATACTCTTTACATTTGGCATAGAAAAATGTCATGGTGAATTATTTTTGAAGCTCATTGTTGATGAAGTCACAGGTAATTTGTTTTTCATCCTGTTTTTTAACCACATAGTCAACATTCCCATTCCAAAAAAGCCATATTTTACCGTTGCATTTAGCTATTGCGTTGTCCATAGCTTTCTTATTGTTGAAGCTCATAACATTACTACTATCAACAAATGGGTCTAGAATAGCAATAATGGCTAAGTGATATATGTTCTTGAATTTTTTAATTCCTTCCATGACTCCCTGAGTGTTGATTCCCCTCACATTCCAAATAATTGTACTAATCATCGGGAAACTCTAGATGAGAAAAGCCTTTTGTTTGGTGTGCAGCAGTGACACTTTTAATGTCTAGGTTTTGGAAGTTAAATTTCTCATGTTTCAATCTTCCTGGAGTTAAGCCTTGAATTTGGATTACTTATTGAATCTCCTCCTCCAAATCTTGATCATTTTAAGGACTAAATACTCTTATCAAAGCATCAATAGTTTCATCATCATCATTAGTTTCCTACCCTTATTGATCATTTCTTTCCACCTCATCCTTTGAATTGATAACATCATTTTCATAATTAGAGGGGCAGTATTAACATGATATTTTCCATATTCTTTATCAGGTGGTTCTCTGGGGGGAGGTGTTACTATATTAGTCTGATAAAAATTGTTTATATGACTCTGCTGATTGTCCTCAACCTCTAACTCCTTACAAGAATTCCCACTCCTTTCCTGTTGGTTTTCCTGATCAAACTCCTATTGTTTATTGAGTATTCTCTTAACAGCATCTCTTTTCTATTTGCTAGGTTTGTTTTGCTCATATGAGTATTTCCTATAGTATCTTTAGTAGCATTATTGTCCATCTCCTTCTCCTTGTTGTTCTTTTTTTGGGTTTTCATGTTTTCAGTGTACATACTTTGTATGCCCTTATGCCCTTCCTTCTTTCCAGTAGGGTTGTTGTCTTTTTATTGATCCTTTTACTGTCTTATTTGTGTGTTCTTATTTATTTTTTTCTGTTACTATGATTTCTACAATCAGAGATTTTGTCAGTGTATTCCTCCTCATGCCGATCGTGAGGTACGTTCCCCCCTTTGGCTACCCCTTTGTACATGTTAGAAGTGTTCTCCTGACATCCCCTTTCTATACCTTCATCAACTACAACCAACATACTAATAGGGATAGTCAATTTCTTAATTATAAGGTTCTCAACTATGATACTTGAATTGTTATTTATCCCTTCCTTTTGCTGCTGTTGTTTTTGATGGTCTGTCTGCTTCCCACTTTTTCCTTGTTTGGATTTTCTTGGGTTGTCTTCCTTTCTTGATTTGTTTCCTTTTTTGAGTATTCTGCATTCCTGTTATTGACTTACATTTACCTACATCGTTATCTTTTCTTTTCTTGTTTGTTGCTTCTACTACCTTTTGATCTTTACATCCTCTGTGCTCTTTTTGTGCATTTTACTCTTTCTGCAATTCCAAATTTGTAAAAGATAATTGTTGAGAAGTAGTAGTTCTACTTGCTTGATGATTATCCTTTGTAGTCTCGTTTGTAACAGTAGGTTTCCACATAGTTTTGGAAGTTGCATGATCTTGTTGTATTTTAGTTTTCCTTTTTTTGAGTCTGCCATTCCTCCTCTTATTGTTATTCTGTTCAATCTTAGGGTTTTTGTATTTAGGTCTATAGACTTAGGTTTTAGGGTTGAGGGTTAGGGTTAGGGATAGGGTTAGGATTCAGGTTTAGTTTTTTTTTTTGTTTTATGTTTTGGGGGTTTAGGATTTTTGGTTCAAAATCTATAGTTTAGAGTTTAATATTTTTGTTTTGGTATTTCTGGCTTGGGATTTAGGGTTAATGGTTTAGGGTTAAGATTATTGTTAAGGTTAAAATTTTTGATAGGGTTAGGGTTTATTTTTTTTTAATGTTTGTAATTTAGGTTTTAAGGTTTTAAAAAAATGGTTTAGTGTTAAATGTTTTTGTTTTTCTGTTTTGGACTTCGGGTTTTTTTTTGTACTTAGGGTTTAGGCTTTAAGGTTACGTTTAGGTTTAGCGTTAGGGTTTAGGACTTTTTAGGTTTTATTCTTGAGTGTTTGTTATTTGATGTTTAAAACCTACGTTTTAGTATTTAATGTTTGAGTTTTTGTATTTTGGGCTTAGGGTTTCACGTTTATGGTTTATGGTAAGGCTTTTAGATTTTTTATGGTTTTTGGTTGTAGGGTTTAGGAATTGAGGTTTAGTATCAATTGTTTTGTGTTTTATGTTTGGATTTTTGTATATTGGGCTTGGGTTATAGGGTTTAGTCTAGGGTTAGGGTTTGGGTTAGCTTTAGGTTTTTTTCATGTCTTAGGGTTTGGGATTATGGATTTGAGTTGTAATATCTATTGTTTTGTGTTAAATATTAGTTTTTTTGTATTTTGGGCTTTGGGTTTAGGCTTTAGGATTTAGGGTTAGGTTTGAGAATAGGTTTAGGTCTACGGTTCGTTTTAGGGATAGGTTAGGGTAAGGGTCTAGGGTTTTTTTAGGTTTTAGATTTTCGGGGTTAGGATTTTTGGTTTAAATTCTATGGTTAAGTCCTTTATGTTTGGTTTTTATTTTTGGGCATGGGGATTTGGGTTATTGGTTTAGGGTTAGAGTTAGGGTTAAGGTTAGCATTAGGGTTGGGGTTAGGGTTACGGTTAGGGTTTAGGCATCTTAAAATTTTAGGGTTTGTGGTTTAGGATTTGAGTTTTAAAATCTATAGTTTAGTGTTTAATGTTTGGGTTCTCGTATTTTTGACTTAGTGTTTTTTTTCCTTATGGGTTATGTCATATTGTGTAGGATTAGGGTTATGGTATAGGTTTGTTTAAATTTTATGATTCACGGTTTAGCATTACAGGTTTAAAATCCATGGTCTATTTTTTTATGTTTTAGTATTGGTATTTGGGATTAGGGTTTCAGATTTATTATTTAGGGTTAGGGTTTGAGTTAGGTTTTTTTCGGTTTTAGGCTTTACAATTTAATATTTGAGTATTAATATCAATGGTTTAGTGTTTAATGTTTGGGTTTTTGTATTTTTTGCTTGGAGTTTACGGTATATTGTAAGGTTAGGGTTAGGTTTGATTTTAAGGATTGGATTAGGATTTAGGTTGTTTTTTAGGCTTAACAGTTTGGAGTTGAGCATTTGAGTTGTTATATCTATGGTTTAGTATTTAATGTTATAGTTTTGGCATTTTGGGCTCTGAGTAGGGTTTAGGGTTATTTGTTATGGTTAAGGATAGGGTAAGGGTTATGGTTCGTGTTAGGGTTATGGTTTAGGGTTTGTTAAGGTTAAAGGTTTTGGTGTTTAGGATTTTTGGTTTAAAATATATGGTTTAGTGTTTAATTTTTGTGTTTTGGTATTTTTGGCTTGGGATTTAAACTTAATAATTTAAGGTTAGGGTTTAGGTTAGGGTTAGGGTTTAGGTTTTAAATTCTATGATTTAGTGTTTAATGTTTGGGTTTCGTATTTTGGACTTAGGTTTTTTTTTCATAAATTAGGTTTTAGGGCATAAGGTGTAGGATTAAAGTTAGGGTTAGGATTATGGTTAGGTTGTAGGTTGTTTTTTAGGTTTTATAGATCAAACTGTAGCATTTAAGGTTTAAAATTTATGGTTAAGTATTCAATGTATGAGTTTTGGTATTTTGGGCTTAGGGTTTCGGGTTTATAGTTTAGGTTTAGGGTAAGGTTTAGGTTTAGGGTTTTTTTTATAGGTTTTTGGGTTAATGGTTTAGTATTTAAGGTTTAATATCAACTGTTTAGTTTTTAATATGTGATTTTAGGTATTATGGGCTTAGTATTTTGGTTTTTTAGTAGGGTTAGGGTTAGGGTTTAGGTTGTTTTTTATGTTTTAGAATTTGGGGTTATGGATTAGAGTTGTAATATCGATAGTTTAGTGTTTAATGCCAGGATTTTGGTATTTTACGCTTTAGGTTTAGGGTTTAGGGTATATGGTTAGTGTTAACGATAGGTTTGGTGTAACGGTTCGTGTTAGGGTTAGGGTTAGGGTTTTTTTTTAGGTTATAGGTTTGGGGTTCAAGATTTTTTATTTAAAATCTATTCTTCAATGTTTAATGTTTAGGTTTTTGTATTTTTTATTTTTTTTTAATTATCCTTGGAGGGGTAGGGGCTGAGCAACACCCCTAGGACTTAACCTTAATAATCAAAAAAAGTACAAGGAGGGGGACATAAATCGAACCTTCGTTCTATGGTGGTTCAGAATAAACTTTCCCAAAAGGGAAGTCAAGTCTCCTCCTTACGAAAAGTGATATCAAAATACTAAGTACCTTGAAGAGAGAACTCTTCTCAATACATAGTATCTATGAAACATAAAAGGGAGACTCTCCCTTAACATTTTCAAAAAACTAAAGCTATCCTATTTTAATTTATTCAAAGAAGCTATAATTTTTGAATTATATCTAAACAAAATGTAATACATTGTCTAGGGAGGTTCTGTGATCTTTCTAGTTTTCATCCTTCTGAAAATTGGTTTCCCCCTCACCATCTTGCTAGTAGTACGCCATGGCTTCTGGTGGTAGCAACTTACTATCAAAAAATAGTTGATAAGTAGTTACTTTGTGGCTGAATTTGGATAGTGAATCAGCAAGTGATGACACTTGATTCTTGAGTTTGGTTGATAAGATATTGTAGATTTTCCACCTGTGCCGTTATGGTCCATTGCAAGTTTGTCGTATGATCAAGCCATTCTACTAGAAGTTGTAAGTCTACCTATAGTAGAATTTTCTTGTAGTCTTTCTCTAGCCCCCATGTCATCCCGAAAATTGCAGCCACGAGTACAACTTGGTTATTTGTACCAACACTAAGCTGAACAAAAAATTCCATCACCATTTTTCCATGTTGATCCTTTTTTATTCTCCCAGCTCCAATCATTCCAAGATTGTCAATTGCACTTCCATCCGACTTGATTTTTAACCACTGTTCTGGAGAATTTTTCCATGCTAACATCGTCACTTTTGTGTTATGAGTGCAAGCTTCCCATATTCTAATTAAACCTTCCAAAGTTGAAGGCCATTTAATTTTAGGGAATGTTACTATTAACAGCCTCGATGTATCCTTATAGATGGAATATTTGACTCTTTTGATCTTTGCTTTTTTTCCTCCATATCTGTTTGAACACCTATTCTTCCACAGTTCCAGCAAATTAACACAGGTGTGTCCTATACGAGGAACTTGTGTGGCCACTTTTTTTTTTAGTATTCAACTATTTTATGAGAAGATGATACAGGGAGCTGTGATTTGGTGTGGTTCCAACTACTAAAGCAAGGCTCTGCCATAGATAAGCTACAAACAACCCCTTGTTGAAGATGACTTCTATCGTGTCCAATCCTTGTCAGTTACAACGAAAAAAATAGTTAGAAGGCTATTTACCAAAAGTTATAAGTTTTTCATTATTTGGGAGTTTTCCTTTCAAACCTCTCCAAACAAGGAAAGATGCTTTGAATGGAATTGTCTTATGCAAAAGAAAAGAACTGAAGAATTTTTTTTTGTTTTTTCTCCCTTATTTCATTCCATGCTGATGAGCATGTGAATTTTCCATCATTGTTGACTATCCATATTTCTTGGTCTGGAAGGTGTAGTTGAATAATAAGATCTATAGTATGGATGTTTGCTAGTTTGCATCCAGGAGGTTGTTGTATTAATTTTTTCCAATTCCAACTGCCATTACACCAAAAATGCGCAATTGTACTATTATTCAACAAGTAAGAATTGGTGGAGAATAAAGCTAGATGGCCAGTACATAGCCAATTATCCCACCAAAAGGAACAGGATCTTGAGTTGAGTTTCCACTGTATGTGTTGCTCCATTTTGTCCCTTATTTTCAGCAAGTGTTTCCAGCTAACTAAATCTCATGTGTCCCCTTTTTTGCAATTAGGATTAGAACTCAAACAGTATCTTGCTTTCATGATTTCTCCCCCGCCCCATAAGGTGTATTTTGTCCTAAAGGTCCACCAATGTTTATATTGAAGGGCTATTCACACATCTTAAATATTCCTCATACCAAACCCTCCTTCATCATATGGGAAGATCATGTTATTCTATGAAGCCCAATGATACTTTCTTCTATCATTTTTACTTTCCCAGAAGAAGTCAGCCATGACCATTTGAATCTGTTTAAGCATAGTAGATGGTTGTGTTCTTGCTGAGAGAATATGTATGGGGAAAGATTGCAATACATGTCTAATTAGAATTTCTTGCCTCCATAACTTATTCGCTTAGTCTGCCACCCTGTGATACCACAAATAACTTTGTTAATAAGGTCGGAAAAATAAATGATTCTAGGCCTACCCACAAAAAGTGGGCATCCTAAATAAGTTAAGGGTCCCTGTTTATGTCTGCAAATATTTGTTCGTATAATTCTATCCCTTGTGGTGTAAAAGCATTTGAGTAAATCATAAAACGGCTTTTGTCTCCATTAACCAGCTGGCCAGAGGTGAGTTCATAGTCTTCCAGGGTTTGCATGATGAGTTTCAAAGTTTTGGTCCAACCTGAAGAGAGTAGAATGATATCATCAGCAAAACTTAAAGATTCACCATTCGCCCTTTTTTTTCCATACAGAAACCATGAAAATTAGGATTATTGTTGAGTTGATTGAGAGTTCTTGACAATACAACTGCTCAAAAAATATATAGGGCATGTGATAATGGATCTCCTTGTTTGAGCCCTCTTGTGGAGTGGAAAAATCCATACCTCTTACCATTAATGATAATATAGTACCAATTGTTAGTCCTAATCCGCCACACCATATCAATGAATTTTTAATCAAATACCATCTTCCTTATTACCAAACAAATGTAGGCCCAATAAACTCTATCATAAGATTTTTTCATATCCAATTTAATAATGATATTACTCCAAATATTAGGATTCCTAATTAGATAGATAATTTCTTGTGCTAACATAATATTTTCTGAAATTTTTCTCCCTTTAACTAAGCCTAATTGGTTGAGAGAAACCACAGTAAGCCGAATAGGGCTAAGTCTATTGCTCACCAGTTTAGAAAGGATCTTACTGGTGAAATTGCTAGAATTATAGGTCTATATTCTGTAAATTTGTTAGGGTTACTCACCTTAGGCAACAAAATAATACACGAATGAGAGAAATATTTGTGGATCATCTGACCACTGAAAGAGTCAAAAATGACTCCAAGGAGGTCTTGTTTGATGATATGAAAACATTTTTGGTAAAAATAGCCATTAATTCCATCTGGGCCAGAAGCAGAAGTGGGACTCATCAAAAACACCACTTCTTTCAACTCCTTCATTGTTGGAGCCTATCATTTTGATCCTAACTTACCATCCTTGTAATATATTCTAAATTATTTTCATTGATAGCTTTGTCCTCACCAGTGAAGATTGGTTTGAAGTGATCACAAGCAGCTTTAGAAATAGTATCATTTCTCTGTAACCACTCCCTATATTCATTGATATTTTTGTGTTCATAAAGAGCCTTCATCTTCTTCATTTTATTACATAATGAAAATATTTGATGTTCCTATGACCTTCTTTAAACCATTGAAGCTGAGTTTTTTGTTTCATGATTAAGTCCATTAGCTTTAGCATTTAATATAATTGGCATTGGGTTCATGAAGAAGAGTTTTATTTTGTGCAGTTTGATTCATGATAAGGTTTTCCTCAACTATTCTTACCTTTTCTTCATAATCCTTTACCTGTAAGAACATATGTCAAAATTCATTCTTCAACCAAGTGCTAAGGTGTTAGAGAGTCTTTTGAGTATTTGATGAAATTTCGACATCACATTACCTTCCATATCCCTCTACCACGCAGTTAAAAAAATTAAAATACTTGGTATAATCAGTGTCCTTTGCTATCATTTCCACTAGAATAGGGTAGTGAACTGATCATTTACAAGATAAGTTAGTTATCGTATTTTTGGCCTGGACCCGGGCCAATTATTATTAACGAGAGCCCTGTCTAATATTTTTCAAATTCTTTGAGCAATGCCTCTCTTATTACACCTAGTAAATTTCTGTCCACTGAAGCCTAAGTCTATAAGACCACAAGTTTCAATAACAAAGATAAACGCAAACTCTTTTTCATGTTATAAGGCACCCTCCCATCTTTTCCTCTCTTGTTGTTATAATATTAAAATCTCCCAAAGTGCACCATGGGTTTTATTACCGCTCTCTTGTTGAAGTAACTTATCGCATAAAAGCCTTTGGAGGTGATCTTTACATTTGGCATATACAAAGGTGACATTGAATTTTTTGTGAACATCATTATGAGTAAAGTGACAGGTGATTTGCTGTTCATCCTCATCACTGATGATACAATCAACATCCTCATTCCCAAAAAAACACATATTTTCCCATTGCAATTGGTAGCAATATTCTCCATACCCAATTGAATTTTGAAGTTATGAACATTAACTCTACCAGAAAAAAGGTTCCAATATTCTAATGACAGAAAGATGGTGCATTTTCTTGTGTATTTTGAGTCTTTCCACAACACCTTGGGTGTTAATTCCTCTCACATCCCATTTATTGGTACTAATCATTTGGATGCTCTTGAGGAGAATAACCTTGTGTTTGGTCTACCGGCAGTGATAGTGGTGATATCTTGATTTTTTAAGTGAAATTTGCTATGTTGAATCCCCTTTGGATATAGTCCTTGAGTGTGAGTAGCCTGTCTAATTTCATCCGCAATAGTATGATCTTTTTGTGGCCTAAAAGCTCTTATTAGTTCCTTACTGGTCTCATCATCATTTTTTTGATCATGCATTGATTGATTTTGTCCATTCAACTCTTTGTAAGAATTATATACCTCATATTCATCAATAAGTGGTATAGTGTTTATTTGGACTTCTTGATGTATCCTATATGGAGGCTCTAATTCCACCTCTCTCCTTTTACTTTTTTTCCTCATTTTCCTTCCTTTACTCATCCTTCTTTTGGCAGCATCCCTTGTTTTAACTAGGTTTATACATACTGTTTGGAGTGTTTTCTTGTCTACTTGTAATCGTATTGGTGCCCATTTCCTTTGCCTTAAAGGCAGAATGTTGCTGAACTGTAAGATCTATTTCGTTATGTTGGTTTTCCTTGATTTTTGGAGCCTTGTCTTGATGTTATTTTGATGGCTATTGTTGATCCTCTTTTTACTTAGATTATTGTTGCGTTCTTATAGAACTGGGTGGGTCTCTAAGGTCTCTATTGAGTTCATTGTGTACTGCATCATGCAAAACATGAGGCAGATTCCCCTCTTTGGTCACCCATTCATGTATATTGGTAAGGCTCTCCTGACATCCCTTATCTATCCCTCCATCAGCTTTATCACAAAAATTCTCATCCACATAAGCATTATTTGAGTTATGTTTTACATATCTGAAACGTGAGTTTTTGTTTTTGTATTCTTTTTTTAGTGTCATACCTTGCTTTCCTGAATCGTTTCCCATTATTTCTTTGTTTCATGTTTTTGCCTCAATATGCTCCCTACTGCTTGTTTCCTCTTCTCTAGTCTTATGTTATTCCTACATTTCCATGTTAGTAAAATGTTTTGTTGGGAGTTATTAGGAATACCTTCCTGTTGGTTATCTTTTTTGTCTGATTTGTATTTAAGGTAGGTTTCCATATTGTCTTTTTAGTTGCATGCTCATGTTGTCTCATATTTTTCCTTCTTTGAGTTCGCCATTCATCCTCCTTTTGCTGAGCGTTTATCTTTTGATTGTTAGTTTCTTTACTGTGTTGTTGGGGTTTTACTCTACTCTCTTTAGGTTTTCCTTTCTTTCATCCTGTTCTTTTGGGTTTAGGTTCTATTTCTTTTTGCGTTTAATCTCATTTTCTTTTTCCTTCCTCTGTCGGTACTCCCCATCCCTCATTTTTTATATACATTCATCAATGTCGTGTCCCTGATGTCTACAGTACTCACTATAAGGGGATATATTTTAATACTCCACTTGATGCCAAATGGCAATTGTGTCATTCTCTGGGTGCAACCCAATACAAACATGTCTAAGTCTAGGCTTAGTCAAGTCTATTTGCATCTTAACCTTGAACATTCCAGCCCGTGACCTTTTAATTGAAGTTGTCTCTAGGTATAAAATTTTACCTACGTATTCAAGTAAAAGAAGTAAGGAATGAATTTTTATAATTGTGAAAAGTTAGTCCTGGAACCAAAATCCATATAGGAATAATTCGGTTTTCCTCTTCCGGGGTAAAAAATGGTGTCCATGCTTGTATCCTCATAAGTTTACCCTCAATTGTCATAGTCCAATTCACTATGCAGGTCAATAAAGCCGTGTATAGAATTATAATGGGTAATGTTGACCCCTCTACCCAATTGAGTTTGTTGGATAAAAATATTCATGATCAGCTCAACCTTAAGCATGGTAGTACTAAAATTCCAAACCAATGTAAATTTGAAGTCCATTGTCAGCGTGTGCATTTAATCATGCATGTTGAAAATTACCGCAGTTTGAACCAATTTAGTAGTTTGTCTGGGAGTACTTTTCAACACAATGGTCAGTCTTTGAGCGGCATGGATATGCCTGACTCTGGCTGCCAAGGTTTAAACAACAGTATAAGTAGCTGGATCCTGGACATGTTCTTGTTTGTTAGCTGGGAGACTCTTAGGATTACTGGACTCATTTGTTATGGGGTTAGGAGCATTTTGGGTAGTATTTTTGACAGTAGGGACTCATTTGTCAAAGTTGCTAGAGATCTTATGAAACTATCTATGGTAAAGGTTTAGCTCATTATTTTCTTTCAAATCCTTCTATTGATGATGACCAAAATTTTTAGCTTCATTCTTTTGGTTTTGATCCCATTGATTCTTACCACTATTGCTAGCATCCCCCTAACCCTGAAAACTATACTTATCAGCTAAATTAGCCATGGCATTATCATGTACATGGCCAATATTTTCCTTTTGGTGCACAGCCTGAGTGACTGTCTCCCCATAAACCACTACATGATGCATGGAAACTGATTTTTCCGTGGCATTTTCATGCTCATGGCCAATAGTAACACTATTGCTAACTTATGTATGACTATAGTTGGAGTTAATACACTTACCTTCCTGGTTTGCTTCCCCTCTTTGCTCCTTAAATATTTGTTGTTGGCCATGTCTTTGATCACCTGCAGCTTTACGCTTAAACACAAGTGAAAAGTTCTATAAACTCTTCACATCAATACCATGTTTTTCAGGAAATATTACATTGTTGTGTTGAACCTTGGGAGATAGAGTTGCCTCCACAAACTCTTCTCTTACTGTTTCTTCGTTGAGGTGATTCTCCATGATAGACTGTTCATCATTTTCTATCGGAGTATGTTCTTTACCTAAATGATTAAAGATGTAAGTGAGTGAGTTTCGTGGTCATTATCAGTAGTTCTATTAGCTTCATCTGTATCTGCATTCCTTCAACTGACATTTTGACCATTTGAGTTCTTGTTGCCGGTGACTTTGGCTTCCATTTAACTACAAATTAATGAGAGATGGACGTGTTCCACAAATGAGTAAACCCTAGTAGGTGGAGCATCGCGAATCTACTTGGAAGATGATCAATTTTGATATTGACTTTCTTGAGACCTATTCATGATTTTCTCAAAAGTTGTATCTTTGTATTTTTTGATCGGCCCAACAAAATTCTTTGAAATTTGAGTATGTTTTAGATTTTTATGGGTAAAAACATTCCTTTCACCATTTAAATATTGATTTATTATCATAGAGTCTGAGGAAATAATTTTTTTGTTCCCATCATCTTTACTTTGAAAAGGAGCACTGTTCATCTCTTATTTGGATTGCGAATATCAAGAGTTATATAATAAATTAGAGGGTAACTCAGAGATAGTTGTGTTTGTCTTCTACAAGTGTCCCTTTTGGGCTAGTCCGGCGGTCTGGAAGCTAGTATCGCTGTCTTACACGCCATATTGTCCGGACTGTACGCGACGTTAGGAGCGTTTCTATTGCTTAATGTTAGGGAGCATTTGGGTTAGTGACATAACTTTAGAGACAAGTGTATTTTGGGGTTAATGGTTTGGGATTAGGGTAAAGGATAAGGTAAGGGTTTGGGTTAGTGTTAACGGTTAGGTGTTCTTTTACCTTTTAGGGTTATTAGTTTACGATTTGAGCTTTAAAATCTATGATTCAGTATTTACAGTTTGTGTTTTAGTATTTTGGACTTGGGGTTTTTCTTGGACTTAGGGTTTAGGGTTTAGATTTAGTGTTAGGGTTAAGATTAAGGTTAGTTTGTAGGTTTTTTTAGGTTTTATTGTACATTGTTTAGCATTTAAGGTTTAAAATCTATGACTTAGAACTTAATGTTTTAGTTTTTTATTTTGGGCTTAGGGTTTCGATTTTATGGTTTAGGGTTAAGGTTACAGTTAACATTTAGGTTTTATTAGGTTGTTGGGTTTGTGATTTAGGATTTTATGTTTAAAATCTATGATTTAGTATATAATGTTTGGGTTTTTGTAGTTTGGGCTTAAGTCTTTTTTTTGGACTTAGGGTTTAGAGTTTAGGGTTTAGGGTTTAGGGTTAGGGTTAGGTTTTTGATTAGGGTTCGTATGTAGGTTTTTCTTAAGTTTTATTGTTCAGGTTTTAGATTTTGCAGTTTATAATATGTGGGTTGGTATTCAATGTTTGTGGTTTTGTATTTTTGCCTTACGGGTTCGAATTTATGATTTGGAGTTCGGGTTTTGGTTACTTTTTTTTTTTGATTTTGAGTTTTGGGTTTAAGATTTGAGGTTTAGTGTTTAACAAAATTGGTTTTTGTATTTTGGATTTGGGGTTTACGGTTTATGGTTGGGTTAGGGTTAACGTTAGGGTTAGGGTTAAAGTTTAGGTTGTTTTTTAGGTTTTATGTTTTGGAGTTAAGGATTTGAGTTTTAATACGTTTATGTTTTCAATGTAAGGGCTTTGGTATTTTGGGCTTTGGGTTTAGGGTTTAAGGTTTATTATTAGGGTTAAGAATAAGGTTAGGATAAGGATTTGTGTTAGGGATAGGGTTAGAGTAAGGGTTTAGGTTTTTTTTAGGTTTTAGGTTTTGGTATTTAGTATTTTTTGTTTAAAATCTATGGTATACGTCTAAAGTTTTGGTTTTGGTATTTTCAGCTTGGGGTTTAGTGTTAATGGCTTAGGGTTAAGATTAGGGTTTGGGTTAGGGTTTTAATAGTTTTAGGTTTTAGAGTTTGCAGTTTAGGATTTGATGCTTAACATCTATAGTTTAGTGTTTAATGTTTAGGTTATTGTATTTTTGAATAAAGGGTTTTTTGGACTTAGAGTTTAGGGTTTAGAGTTTAGAATTAGGTTTAGGATTAGGATTAGGGTAAGGGTTGTAACGACTCAAAGTGCCCCCTAGAAGTTATGGTACTCTTGAATCGATACACAACGTACTTGACCTCTCGAAGGTGTTGTACATGACCTTTGACATTATTCATCGCATAAATGTATGAAAGTAGTGTAGAATTAAAATTTTTCATACAAAATTTCATAACACATCTTTCATATTAAAAATCATTGAGAAGTCTAAGTCTCAACATATGCCATTCTTAGACTCGAATTCTTGGGATACTACTCATACAATACGAATATAGAAATACTTAGTCTATTACAATACATAAAATTTAAAAAATTCTAAAGACAATTATTCTCTTGAGTCAAGTAAGGACATACATCAACTTTGCTTGAATAATACTAGATTCCAAGCATTCCTTCAAGATGCTTCCAATCTTCCACCTAAAACTGTATATATAACAAAATGTATAAAATTACTACAAACACTTGTACTAAGTATGGAATAATGTATAAAATCATAAAAATAGACATTTATGATATATATGTTATTTTTCATTAAAATATCATATTAAAAGTATAAGGACACATTAAAGTATAAAACATCACAAATAGCATCAAGCGTACCTCAAAACATAAAGACATGAGATCCTTCTACCAAAGCTGATTGTAAGTGTCACTTTAGTGAGTTATGAAGGGACCACTCATACAATCCCTTGACACACACCTAAGAGATCCTTTAGACTGCCTAAGTAATGTAAGAAGAAACCGCCCATACGCCCTCTCCAAGATAACCTAAACAACCCTTAAGACTACCTAAGTTTCGTTCATGTCTACTTATTCAATTTACTTTCCCTATTTACATTAATTCATAGGACATCCCTAGATAAGATATATATTCCCCTTTCATACCTTAATTAAGAAACTCATAAGCTAATCTAGGTATGTACTTAGACATTTACATAAATTCCAACTTAAGTCGTTATCTTTATTAGTTCTTTAAAAGGCATTCAACATATAACGACATTCAATTAATGGTCTTGGAGAATACCTAGGGCACTCACACACTAATATCATCAAAGCCTATTAGTGCAATGTATAAATAGCGTCCTATTCCACCACCTAAACTTCAAAGTACTTATCTCATACTAGTATATATCCCACATGATGAGAATAGGCAATAACTGACATAGTCCATGGTATCTAAGCATGGAATCCGAAGTCTACCTTACTACGATAAAGGGTATTCCACTTTCCAATGATAGAACTAGAACACATTCCCTTTCGTCGCATGGTTAAGGAATATCGAGGTTTTTTTGTACTCTAGTATCATACTTATCTATAGATACTACCCATGCATAGTCATTTGTTGCTAGACTCTGTTCTCATAGAGTAATTTACATAAAAATTCACATGAAGATGTTCCATATCTACTTCATAACCCAATAACATTTCACCTTACCAAAGATGGTCGACTAAGGCTACCTACAAGGGTAAAGAATATAGCTAAATGACTTTGCTAAAGTTGATTTAATATAGTTCCATCCAATCACCCCTAAGTCCACCATTCACCCAAGAACGATACCATAACAGTATTCAACTTCAAGGTTATCATAACCTTCAAACTAGGATGAACATTCCATATAAAGGACCTTCTTAGGAACATTCAAGGTCACATGTCATTAATACATACAATACTAAGAAGTTGTAGCATTTTAAGTCAAGAAGTCATATTCTCACTATACATGTATCAAGTGAGGTACGCAAGTCTACCAAGACAAGACACTACGTGCTTCATATATGACATATCATTCTAGAAGCACATAGGCATAACGAATATCATCTATAGTCACCCTATTCACTACTGTAATATCATCAATATATGTATCACAAGAATCATATAAACTATAAAGAAAAATCATACTTCGACATCAAGTAATCCACAGAATGAAAATACACTATTGTCTAGTAGAGACACACATTATAAACTAGAACAACTCAAGTTTTGACTCCACATAAACACCTAAGTAATCTTGACATTCATTATATCTACATAATAAAGTTATAAAATGATAGAGTCATATTACTTAATGTAATACCGACGATGCAACATCATTTACAATTTATAAAGTAACATCGACAAGGTCACATTAATCACAAGTATAACACATAAGAACCTCCACCACAAGTGAATCATACAACCCATCATATTCGGCAAAGAACTAGACTACACAATATAGAAAATTTAGGTCAACATACCATTGATCCAGCCTCACAACATCAATCCATAACCAACTCCTCCATCACAAGATTCAAAGGCCCTTACCCATGTCCATGATCACCAATTGAATTCAATACTTACAATATACAATGAATAAAAGATAATTCAACATATATTTATGAAATTAGGGAAACATACTAACGATTCTAGTATGATTCAATCATAATTCAATTGTCCTAATCAATCTACACAATAATTCAATAGCATTAGATATAATCAATTCACCAATAAAGTAGTCAAAACTAGAGTTTCATGATTTGCATGGGTTCATAGATTTTTTAGGTTAAAATTATCAAATTAACATCAATTAGATCATAATACAATGTTTCAAAACCTTAAATGCAAGAGCCCATGGCTAGATTACAAAAATGGACCATTCATGTTTTTGATCATCTTTGAAAATCATTGGAATTGTTACTGAAGAAAGATATTTCAAGAACGAAGAACCATACCTTAATTGTGAGGAAAATCCGACAAGATTCATGGAGAAAACTTAAGAAATTCGGTCTTCTTCCTTGGAGGTTCAAAGCATTAACAATGAAGGTTTTTGGAGAGAATAATGGATAGATTTTGTTTTGAGTTGTGGGTTTAATATTGATTGGTGTGATGAGTTGTTTAAATAGGTCCTATAACCGTCCATATTTCACCCCTAAATCAACCAAAGTACCCCTAATCTTATTGGACAAATTAATCAACTAAAATTTTATTTAAACATAACACAACCAAATCAGGGACTTTACTACGCATCGCGGAGGCACATCCAAATCATACTTTTAAAAAATTCTTGGAAAAAATGGTTCGTGACAGCCCCGCGTCGCAGGGAAAGATATTTCCCAACCGCGTGACAGCTGCACGATGCGCATGCACTGCATTAACAAAGGTGGCTTAGCTGCTTGGCAGTCGAAGTTTGGGTCCTCCTAGGGGGGACCCTTTTGATGGTCCTCGAGGCGTCGTTCTCGATTTTTTTGTCCCTTTACATGTAAGGATATGGGTAGTGACAATCAATATTCAATTTCACCTTCAAACCATCGCCCAAAACACCTGCACAAAATAGTACGACGCACTAGTTAAACTTCGACTAGTGTCCCGACGTCTTGGATGTGTTATCTCCAAACACATGCAACCATTATGTACTGCCTAGAAATACTATTATTAACCATTTTAGGAAATTATAACCTCATTACAAACATGTTAGGATCTAGTTCAACCTAACTAATATTAAGACGCATTACAATATCCCACACTTGGACAACATTTGTCTTGGAATGACACTTGCTTCTTTTAAAACACTTTCAAGAGATAATAAATTGAGGAATAGAAGCTTATAACTATAGAACACCATAAAAATTAATTTTTTTTTGAAAGAACGCCAATTTCACATACTTAAGAGACTCAAAAATACAACAAAAAGATAGAAACGAATTAATGACTCATTATGCAATAAGTCTCAGATTCTTCATTCCAAATAGAGAGAACTCCTTTTATATTCATTATCATACTCATATACATCATCTCTATACACATTAAAACAATTTTTATTAAAAGAACAATATAGTCACATTTTCCTAAAATCATACACTGAAGTACCAACTTACAGTGAACATATTTCAAATTTATAAAAATGCAACTATTAAGCATTCAATGATGAAGCATGATAATATAAGATATATAACACTAATAATAAATTTAAAACACAAACATAACTTCATGAAATGCACAATAACAGATATCAATGAAATTCAATTCCAACATGATTTCTGGACACCGTGCAACATGCAACACTCTACTATGACATTCTATTCTAAAGATTGAATTTAATAAAAGATATTAGACAATTAATCAAAGCTCCACTACTCACAACACTCCCCCACTTAGAAGGAAATCATAACTACTAAAGAAAGAAGTAATAACTTACCAACATCATAATCATCATCTGGCTTGGATCCTCTTGGCCCTTAGTGCATAAAAACGAGACTTCCCCTTTGGATCACAACCTTCCTGAACACTAGGAGGATCATGTTTACCTTCTTTCCCCTAGCCGTGATATTAGCACAATTTCTCACCTTATGTCTATCCTTACCACAACCAATCAATTCTCAATACCGACTAAATATTTCCCATAGTGCTTCTTCCCACAAGTAGGCTTCACACTTTGATAACCACTTCCTTTTTCTTGATCCTATGTTGGTTAATCGTATGTTTGAGCCCTTTTCTTGATTCTATGTTAGTTTTGATCACTTGGTCCACTCCACTACAAGTTTCTAACAATCCTACAATCTTAGAGCCCGTTTGGATTGGCTTAAAAAAGTGGTTTTAAAAAGTAATTTTTAAAGTGCTGGAACTTATTTTTAAAATTAGTAGTTATGTGTTTGAATAAAAGTGTTGAAGTTAAAAAAAAATTAGAAACTTTTATTGATGTGTTTTGCAAATAAGTTCTGGTAAACACTTTTTTTAATCAAAATGTCTGAAATACCTTTAAAAGTCGTTAACATGATGAAGTTTATTTATTTAAGGTTTTTATACATAAAAAATGAAATAAAAATAATTTATATTTTACATCTATAAGTAACAAAATATATTTTGCTATCATTCACATATTTCATTATGATCACAAATTGTTTATGAATAATATATACAATAATAATAATATATAATTATGATAATCATATATAATAATAAATAAAAATAGTAATAAACTAAAATAATGATATAATAATAAGAAAATCATAATAATAATAATAATAATAATAATAATAATAATAATAGTTATAATTATTTTAATTATTATTATTATAATAATACTATATAATTATAATAATAAATGAAAATAAAATAAATAATAATATAATAAATAAAATAATAATTATAATAATAATATATAATAATCATTATAAATAATAATAATAATAATATTTTAATATTAAAATATAATAATAAAAAAAAAATAACATGAAAAAAATAACAAAAACAATAATAATAGTATAATAATAATATAACGTATAAAATTATAATAATAATAAAAATAAAAGAATAATAAAATAAATAATAATAAAATAATATTATATTTAATAATAATTATAAAGAATAATAAATTAATAACAATCAAAAAATATTCAATATATATAATAATAATAAAAAAAATAATAATATAACAATATGAAAATAACCATTAAAATAATAATAATAATAACAAAAATAATAATAATATAATAACAACAATAGGTATTATAATAATAATAATAATAATATATATATAAAACAACAACAACAACAACAACAACAATAATAATAATAATAATAATAATTAAAGAACAAACTATAATATGATAATAATAATAATAATAATAATAATAATAAAAATAAATATTAATAATACTAATAATTATAATTATAATAATAATAATAAATAATAATAATAATAAATAATAATAATTATAATTATAATAAAATAATAATAATAATAATAATAATAATAATAAAAGAATTAAAATTTAAAAAGTAATATACACAGTCAACATAAAATTACTTATAAGTTGAAAAATAACCTCTCATCTAGTTTTTAGCTTTTGGCTTAAAATAAGTCATTTTTGTCTTAAAATAAATTACTTTGATATTTACCAAACACTCTAATAAGTCAAAAACTTGCATGTAAGTCTGTTTGACAAGCTTTTAAACCATCCAAACAGGCTCTTAGACTCCTCTAGGATTGAGCATACACCATGAGTGTAGCCAAGTTAATGTCACATGGATCATGGTCGTACGACACTCTTCTTTCCCAAGGTCGGAAACACCTGCCACAAACCTACCCATCTCATCCCTTGGGTTAGACACAAAGGATGAACTATAGATATACAACATAGTGACATTAAAGGAATACTCTTCAACACTCATATTGACTTGCTTGAGATTAATAAAATCCGCAACCTTCACATGCCTCCTCTCACGGGGAAAGTACTTTCTTGAGAAAACCTCCATAAACTCTTCCCACTCTATAGGACCCGACTAAACTGGAATATTATATTTCCATTGAGTGTACAATACCTGAGCAACCTCCGTCAATTAGTACGAAGCTAACTCCTCCTACTCCCTAGGAGTCACCCCCATGGCATTAACACTTTGTACACACAATCAATAAACTCTTAGGGATCCTCTCCCACCTTTGAGCCAAGAAAAAAAGATGATTTATCCTCAGAAAGTCTCGCAATATTTAGGTCATAGTGCTCTTCACAACATTCATTCTAGGTTAAATACCCTTATTCACATTGGTTTTAATGGTTCGGGCTAAATCAAATAAAGCCTCTCTAATCTCTCCATTAGTCATTTCAAAAGGAACCACCGGAAACTCATTACCTTGAACTATAATAGGGACTTGAACAACTTGGGAGGAATTTGAGCCCCTTAAAGAACTTTCTCAACTTTCTCAACTTAAAGAGGGACTTCCTCATTCACCCATCATTCTTATAACCTTCTAGTGGACATCCTTCAAGTATTCATGTCCTAGAAAAACAATAGAAGAGATTAGGAATTTACACTGATAACCTTAACTCTATAGGCACGAAATAAGATTGATGAAGAAAGTTAAACTCTATCATCGTATAGTCTCTTGCTCATAGATGTGTCATGACTCACACCGATAATCAAGACTTTACTAGACGTGGCATTATGAGACTTTTGATTCCTAAGACCATTTTCATAAACTATGCTTTGATACAAAGTTTGTAACGAACCAAAGTACCCCCTAGAAGTGATGGAACTCATTAGTCGATACATGACATACTTAACCTCTCGAAGGTCTTGTACATGCCCTTTGACATCATTCATTGCATACATGTATGAAAAAAGTACTGCGAAATTAAAATTTTTTACACGAAATATCTTAAAACACATTTCATATAATAAGCATAGAAAACTCTAGGTCTCAACATAGTGCATTCTTAGACTCAACAAATACATGGGACACGACCCATACAATACAAATATAGAAATATTTAGTCTATTACAATACTTGAAATTAAAAGAATTCTAAAGACAATTACGCCCTCGAGTCAAGTGAGGAGATACTTCAACTTTTGTCGAACAATAACTAGATGCCAAGATTTCCTTCATGACACTTCTCAGCTGCGGTCTACACCTTTAGATATAACTAAATGTATCGAATGAGTAAAAACACTTGTACTAAGTATGGCTTAATGCATAAAATCATGAAAAAAAACATTTATGATAAATATGCTCTTTTTCATTAAAACACTATATTAAATGTATAAGAATCACATTTAAGTGTCAAACATCACAAATAGCATCAAGCGTACCGCAAAACATATAGACATGAGATACTCGTACCAAAAGTGATTCTAAGTCATACTAAAGTTAGTTATGAAGCAACCGCTCAAACAATCCTGTTTAGACAAACCTAAGAGATCCTTTAGACTACCTAAGACAAGATCATTCTCACTATACATACATACATACTTGTATAAATATATGTATATATATATATATAACATTATCTTCCCAAAGGCTATCAAAAGACTTACTTAAGTAATGCAAGAAGAGACCTCTCACACACCCTCTCCATGCTTAAATAAATAATCCTTAAGACTACCTAAGTTTAGATCATGTCTACTTTTTCATGTTACTTTCCCTATTTAGATCATTATTAAGACATCCCAAGATAAGACATGAAGTCACCACTCCTATCCCCCTTCATACCTTAATTAAGCAACCCTTAAACTACATAGGTAATTACTGAGTTATTTACATACTTTCTATGTTAATACACTATCTTCATTACTTTGTTAAAAGACATTCAACACATAAGAACATTCAAGTAATGGTCATGGAGAACACCTAGGGCACTCACACACTAATATCTTCGAAGCCTAGTCGTGCAATGTCTATATAGAGTCCCATTCTACTACTTAAACTTTATAGTACATATCCGACTCTAGTATGTATCACACATGATGACAATAGGCAATAACCAACATACACCATGGTAGCTAATCATGGAATCTGTTGTCTACCCTACTCGGATAAAGGGTCTTCTACTTGCCAATAGTTGAACTAGGACACATCCTATGTAGGCACATGGTTAAGGAATATAGACGGTTCCTTTGTACTCTAGTCTCATAGCTAACTAGAGCTACTACCCATGCATACTCACTCGATGCAAGCCTTTCTCTCATAGAGAAATTTACATAAAGGATCACCTGAAGATGTCCATATCTATTTCATAACCCAATAACATTTCCTTACCAAAAAGGGTCCACTAAGGCTACCTACAATGGCTTAGAGGATAGCTCAATGACTTTCCTAAAGATTATTTCATGCCGCTCTAGTAATTTAACCTTCTTTATGCCATTCACTTACGAAGGATACAATTAACACTTTCAACTCGAAGGATATCATAACCTTCAAACAAGGATGAAGGTTCCACATAAAAGACCTTCTTAGATACATCCAAGGTAACATGTCATTCATACTCACAAGAGTAAGAAGCTCAATCATCTTAAGTCAAGAAGTCATATTCTCATTATACATGTATCAAGTAAGGGACACAAGACTACAAAGAAAAGACACAATGTACTTCACATATAACATATCATTCTGCTGCACATAGGCATAACGAATATCAATGATAGGTCACCCTATTCACTAATATGATATCATTAATTTAACATTCACAGGTATCATATAATTTATCAAAAAATATCATACTTTGACATAAAGTAATCCACATAATGAATACACTATATAGTCTAGTAGAGACTCACATCATCAACTAGAAAAACTCATGCTTTGAGTCCACATAAACACATATATCATCTTGACATTCATAATATTCATATAATCAGGTTATAAAATAATAAATCCATAATACTTAAAGTAATGCCAAAGATCCCACATCATTCATAACTCATAAGGTAACACCGACAGGACCGTATTAATAACAACTATAACACATAAGCACCACCACCATAAGTGGGATGTATCAAGGATCAGTATTATTTATGAACTAGATTACACAATATAGATAAACTCAGGTCAAGATACCATTGATCCAACCTCAGAACTTCAATCCATAGCCATGTCATCAAACACAACACACAAAGGACCTTACCCATGGCCATTATCACCTGTTCAATTCAATACTTAAAATAGACTATGAATCAAAGATAATTAAACGTATATTTATGAAATTAGAGAAGCACACTAACAATTCTAGCATGATTCTATCATAATTCAATAGCCCTAATAGGTCTACATAATAATTCAATAGCATTAAGACATAATCAATTCACCCATAAAGTAGTCAAAGTTAGAATTGCATGGTTTGAATGGGTTCATACGTGCTTTAGGATAAAATCATCAAATTTGAATGAATTCAATCATAATACTATGGTTCAAAACCTTTAATGCAATAACCCATGGATAGATTAGAAAATTGGACAATACATGTTTTTCATCATGTTTGAAAATCATTAGAATGTACTCCTTGAAGAAAGAGATTTCCAGGATGAAGAACCATACCACAATTGTGATAAAAAGCCTTCAAGATTGGGGTAGAAAACATGGGAAAATAAGTCTTCTTCCTTGGATCTTCAAAGCTTCAACAATGGAGGTTTTTGGGGAGAAGAATGGAGAGATTTTATTTTGAGATTGAGGGTTTAGATTTTGTTGATGTGTTTAAGGGTTTAAATAGGTCCGATAACCGTCCATAATTCACCCCTAAATTACACAAAATACCACTACAATATTGGACAAAATATTCAGCAGCTTGGAAGTAAAAGTTTGGTTCTTCCTTGTGGAACGTTTTGATAGTCCCTGGGGTGTCGTACTCATAATTTTCGATCACTTACATTTCAGGATATGCATAGCAACAATCAATACTCAGTTTCACCTTCAAACCATTCCGCACAACTCCTATATACAACAGTACTATACACTTGTTTAACTTTGACTAGTTTTTTGATGTCTTGACCGTTTGACCTCAAAACAATTCCAAACTTTATGTATTGCCTATAATAACTATTACTAAACATTTCAAAAATTTAAAACCTCACGACAGACACGTTAGGTTGTAGTTCAACGTAGGTTATTTTTAGAGGCGTTACAAGAGTGTAGGTTGTTTTTAAGATTTTGTGGTTCAGGCTTTAGCATTTGAGGTTTAAAATATATAGTTCAGTATTAAATGTTTTGGTTTTTTGTATTTTGGGCTTAGGGTTTTGGGTTAATGGTTTAGGGCTTGTGTTGGGGTTAGTGATATGGTTAGTATTAGTGTTAGGGTTTTGGGTTTTTTATGTTTTTGGATTTAGAATTTAGGATTTGAGGTTTAATATCAATGGTTTAGTGTTTAATGTTTGGGTTTTGGTATTTTTATCATGGGTTTTATTGTTATGGTAGGGTTAGGGTTATGTTAGGGTCTTGGTATTTTTGGCTTGGCTTAGAGTTTAGGGTATATGGTTAGGTAACAGTTAGGGTTAGGGTTTAGGTTTTTTTTAGGTATAACGGTTTGGATTTTAGTATTTTGGACTTAGCGTATTTTTTTTAATTTGATGGGACATAGGGTTTAGGGTTTAGGTTTAGGGTAAGGGAGTAGGTTTTTTTAGGTTTTATAGTTCAAGGTTTAACATTTGAGGTTTAAAATCTATGGCTTACTATTTAGTGTTTGGGTTTATATATTTTGGGCTTTTAATTTATTTTTTATTTTAATAACCTTGGGAAACTCTAGAGGAAAATAATCTTAAATTTTGCTTGCCAGTTGTGATAGTTTTGATGTCCTAATTTTGAAGCAAAATTTTTCATTCTTCAATCTTTTGGAGATAAACCTTCTTTTTTAGTCTCTTGTTGAATCTCCTCTTCCATGTCCTGATCATTTTAAGGACTAAATGCTCTTATCAAGGCATCACTAGTCTCATCATCCTCATCAGGGTCTTGAGCATATTGATTATTCTTGTCCACTTCATCTTTAGAATTGATAACTTTATATTCACCTATCAAGTGAACAATATTAACTTGACATAGAGCTTGTTCATTATCTTTTGGTGCCCTTGGAAGTGGACTTAGGATAATTGTCTTATTTGAAGTGTTTATATGTCCCCCTTGGTTATCCTTCGCCTCTCCATCTTTTTCTTTATCCTCCCTCCTTTTATGTTGGTTTTCCTGACCGGTATCTTGTTGTTTGGACAATTTTCTCTTGGTAGCATCTCTTTTTTGTTTACTATATTTGTTTTTGCTTTTAGGATTATTTTGTAGAGAACCTTTTGTATTGTTGTCCCTCTCATTTTCCATAATTTCCCTGTTTTGAGTCATCTTGTCATCAGCTTCCTTATTTTGTTTTCCTTTGTGAGTGTCTTTGTTCTTGTAAGTCTGTTTTTACTCTTTTGTTCCTTTTCTTGTGTTTGATGTGTACCTTCATTTTGCAATTTTTATTGTTTTTTCCTTCTATTTTTGTCTCTAATGTCTGAGTTTTGCTCGATATGTTCCTTCTCATGCCCATCAAGTACAACCAACCTTTTGGATACCCCTTCATGCAGATTAGAAGTGTTCTCCTGACATCTCCCTTTCATACCTCCATTTACTACAACCAACTTATTCTCATTTACTTGTAGTTAATTAGTGAACGAGTTTTAAGCTATAATACATGTTTTGTTGTTTCTTCCCTCTTTTTGATTTTTCATTTGCTGAAGCTCTAGTTTGTTTCTCTACGGATCTTTGACCTGATTTCCCAACCTTATGTTATCCTTATAATTTATTTCGTGTTAAGTAATAATATCTTTTTCCTTCAAGGTTAGTTTATTAAAGCTATTATTATGATGATAAGAATTCATACCGGACTATTGACTCTGATTTGGCTGATTTACCTTTGTTACATGCTCTGGTTCTTATGTAGGCCTCCAAAGTGTTTTTTTGTCCCCATCCTCTTGGTCCTTTTGATTTTTCCTCCACTGAGAGGTCCATTAATCCACCTTCTACTATATTGATTAATTTCGCTTACCATTTTCCTTTGTTTTTTGCTGCAGTTGGTCCATACGATATTGTATTTTATTTTGCATTGTTTCATGTCTTTTCTTATTTTGTTTCTGCCAATTTTTATTCCTTTTTTCATATTTCTTTTGGTTGTATTCCTCATCCCTCATCCCTGATCCTAGATGCCTACAATATTCGCAGTAGGGAGGGATGTTCTCATATTCCACAGGTTGCCATGTCCCTATAGTATCATCCTCATTGGAAAGACAAATCCACAAATAAATGGGCTAAGGTTAGGTTAGATCAATTTGCATTTTGACTTTATCAATTCCTCAAAGTTGCACCCGCTCAAATCGTTCCAAAATTGCTTAGTGCACTTCTATCTGTGATGATTTTTATCCACTGCTCTGGTGGTCTTGTCGAGGTTACCATGTTAACATTGATATCATGCTCGCACCATAGACCTTGTTGAATCATTCCTTTACATGTAGTAGGAAATTTAATCTAGGGAAAATTAACAAACATCAACATATAGTTGTCTTTGTAAGCCTATACCTCACCCTGTTAATGTTGGCAGATTTGCTTTTATATTAACTAGCTTATCTATTCTTCAAAAGGTTCCAGCAGATGAGAATAAGAGTGGCCTGTAGAAAATGTTTGTGATCTTTATTTTTGTGCTTCATTGTCCACCATTGCATGACGAGATGTTGCAATGAAATGTGTTCTGTCTTGACTCCAGCCAGTAATGCAATGCTTCTCCAAACATGGCCTGCAAGTGCTCCCTTGTTGATGATATGGTATATTCTGTCTTGATGTGACGACCCGCAGGTACAACCTAGAAGTTAGAGCATCCTTGAGTCGTAACATGGAAAATGATACTTTAAGAAATCTCATATAAGCCTCTTGTATCATTCATAGCATAATTAGCATACTAAAATAGGTAAGAATTTAAAATTTTCTTCACAGACGACAAACTCTTTCATAAATATTACAAAAGCGGAAGACTTTCATTTATATCATTACATCTTTACAATATCCACTGGAACCATCTAAACTTTAGAGTACACAACACTTTGGACTTATCCCATACAAGACAATAATATAAACATTATAACATAAGTGACATATGGATAGAGTGCTCGAATCTATGAGGACAAACAAATACTTCATCTTCAGGCCTTAGAATCTCTAAGATAGAATAATTGTGACTTAACAAATTAACATATAGATTATATGACATTTTCCTTCCGAAGGTTATCTAAAGACTTACTTAAGTAAATCAATAAGATAACGTCCATAGTGACCTTTTCAAGATTACCTAAGTAATTCTTAAGACTATCTAACGCTTAGATCACGTCGATATAATCAACCAACTTCCCTAACTAGAATCATTTTTAAGACTTATCTAGTTAAGATAAGAAGTGACCATTTCTATGCCCCCTTCACACCTTAACTAGACAACCCTTAATTACTCTAGATTAGTACTACTTCATTTAGCATACTTTCTTATCTTAAGTCATTACATTCACTGATTCATTAAGAGACATAAAGGACATTTAGCTAATGGTCTTGAAGAAGACCTAGGGACTCTCACTAACACCTTCAAAGCCTATTGTGCAATGCCTAGATAGCATCCCATACAACCACCTAAACTTCGTAAAACTTCTCTAATGCTAGTAAGTATCCCATATGATGAGAATAGAAAATAACGCACATTGACCATGATAGCTACTGATGGAATCTGGAGTTCTAACCTACTCTGATGAGGGTGTTCTACTTGCCAAGGGTAGAACTAGGACATATACCATGTAGCCACATGGTTAAGACCTATGAAAGTCTTTTATATACTGTAGTCTCATTCTAAGGTAGAGGTACGTTTTACTCTACTCTCATGCTCAATTAGAGCTACTTCCCATAACATAATCACTCGGTTCTAGCCTTGGTTCTAATAGATTAATTGAAATTAAAGGATCACATGAAAATGATCCTTATATAGTTGATAAACCAATCACATTCACCATACCAAAGAGGTCCTCTAGACCTACCCTTCAATGGAGACTAAGATAGCTCATTATGACTTCCGTAAAGATGATATGAAGTTATTCAAGACAATCAATCCTAAGTCCACCATTCCCTTACATTATGGATACTATTATGTCTCTCAACTTCAACATTCATAATATAACCTTTTCCACGTACATGACCTTATTAACATAGTCTTAGGTCACACATATCTTTCATTCATCCATGACAAGGATGAACTAAGCCTACCTAGTAAAGACATCTCATATTCACATGTCATTCATACATGTATACCGTAAGGGACACAAGTCTACAACACAAGACACAACATTCTTTCACTTTATCACATATAGCATATCATTCTTTAAAGCACTTAGGAATGACCCTTATCGTCTTTATATTATCTAATAAATTAGCATAGCGTCATCAATATAACCATCACAAATCATATAGTCAAGTAGGAACAATAATGTATCAACATCGAAAACTAACCATATAAGAACATAGTCATAGTATACATGATCTTCTACTGTACATCAATAAAACACATATGCCTTCCCATTACTTTACATATAAATAGATATTCTCATAATTCACATAAATAAACTACACAAATCATCATAATATTTCAAGTAGTGCAGACAAGGCCATGATCATCATATAGCATAAAGTTATGCCAACAAAAGCCATATCAATTCACATAGCACATCTACCATAAGTGGACCATACAAATCGCAACATAATTAAAGTCTAATTAACATAAAATAAAAGGAATTTGGACAACATACCCTATTCCATCTTACCATTTTGCTTTTAAAGCTAAAATCATCCAACTCGATATCATAAGGCCCTTACCTAAGGCCGTAACCTATAATTCGATAAAATTATATCAAAAATCAATGAAACTAGGTCAATTTATTACATACATATCAATCAAATCCAACCTAAATAGCAATTCAATAAGTCTAACATTCTATATATCTAAGAATATTCAATACTCAATTGATCAAATTGAAACAACCTATAACCATTTTACCATAATCTATACATGAATCAAAAGCCCATAACAATCTACACATAAATTCAGCAATCTCAAAGAATGATCACTTAACCCATGTTTTAGTCAATTTTGAGTGATTTTTGAGGGTACATGTACATTTAAAAACATCAATTATAAATCAATTTCATCATTTATAAACATTTTAAAACCATTTATGCAAGAACCCAAGACTTATAGTAGAAATTTGACTTTTAAATCTTTTTAAAATAATTGAAAATCATGTTTGAAATTTGATCTCAGGCGATAGCTGATCTACTATGGATTTACGGTCTATCGATCCATCGATGATCTGTAGATGGCCACTGTCGTATGAAGGTAATGCTACTGAAGGAAGATCGGGAAATTCTGACAAAGTGTGGGGTTAAGGATACTTTTGAAATACCGTTTCCTCCATGATGGACTGTCCTCAACATCCGTCATCATTAAAAGAAACTAGCTCTAGTACCCGACTTGAAAAAATTCGAAGTGTTAAGAAATGGAAGCCATCGACGGATCAACCTGCTATCAATGGACCGTCATCCTTGCCCGTCGATGGTAAAAATGAGTTGGAGAAGAAAGCAGTTGAAGAAGAAGCTAAGTGTGGAACGACAGTGGACCGCGATGGTCCATCGTGGCCTAGACAGTCTGTCATATAGGTCGTTGACTCTGACTCGGTTTTTGGGCAGATTTCCTTAAATAGATTTCCCTGTTTTCTAAGGTCGTTATTATTATAAATAATTGTAAAAACGTCATTTTAGGTTTAGCTTAAGTATTTTCATATTTTATTGTTCTTATTGTCACTTTGTGATATTGGGAAATTATTTTATTTTTTAGGAAATTGTTTATTGCAAGCTTATTGATTAATTTATGTAATTTTGTGGGTTTTCTTGAATCTCATCAAAGTAATTAAATGAATTCTTATAAAACTAATACGAATTGTATTATTATTAACATGGGTATCTAAATCCATAGCTAGGGTTGTAATAACCATTGATAATTAACAAGGTAAAAACTAGTGTAAATAACAATTCTAGAATACTGTCTTGCATGTGTTGATAATTATTTTGTTTAGAATTCTTTTTAACGAGTACATGCATTAGAACTCGCCTTTTTTCTACTTGCCGGATCAAGGAGGTAGATAATAAGAAAAGAATTAACAACGTAGATTTAATATACACTATCTAATAGGCTAATGTCGAGTGGTGCGAAGTAACAACTAATACAAACATCGATTATGATGATTAATACAAGGTAAAGGTAACGATTAGTAAAGCATACACATGTTTCTGGACCAAGGTGCGGAGTGAAATTTCCAAATTGTCGGACTAAGGAATTAGGAATAAATAACTTACAACTTTGCAAGCAAGATACTAGGAAATGATTGTTATAGCTAGAATTACCGCGTTATGAATATGTGGGGAACACTTAAGCCCTAGTTACCCTCATTACTTGATACAAATCAAATCATTGAACCTGCCACTTGTTTATTTAGAAATAGCTTATTACATTTATTGCTTAAACTCCCCTTTTTGTTAATTATTTTTAAAGGACTTGTGTAAGTAGAAGTAATAATATGCTAAAGTTAAGTGCTAATAATATTTCTAGTGGGATCGATCTCAACCTCATAGTTGGGTTGTTTACTTGATACAACTGCTTATACTTCTTTTCAAGAAGTAAAATTCAGCGTATCAAAATGTTGCGCTGTTGCCAGGGAAAGTGTCTTTTAGATTAACTTTAAACATATACAAAAGATTAGTCAACATTTTCCGAATTTTACTTTTACTCTTTGTTTTTGTCTCTTGAAGATCTAACTTCCACGTATGACATGTATAAGGAGTAGAGGAGAACCCATACTCTCACCCAATGATCTAACTTCGATGGATTCGTTACCCCATTCCTAACAGAAGAGATCTTTTAAAAAGAACTTTTAAAGCATATATTTATAGCAAGTTTGATTTAAAATCTGGTTTCTGGCAAATTCAAATTGCCAAAAAGGATATATATAAAACAACTTTAAATGTCCCGTTTGGACAATATGAATGGAATGTCATGCCTTTTGGGCATAAAAATGCCCCTTTAGAATTTCAAAACGTTATAAATTCAATTTTCAATCATATTAGTCATATTTCAATTGTTTATATTGACGATGTATTAATCTTTTCTGCGGACATTGATTCTCATTTTAAACATTTAAATATTTTCTTTAAAATCATTAAGCACCATAGTTTGGTCATTAGTGCTAAGAAAATAAAATTATTTCAAACAAAAATTAGATTTTTAGGGCATGATCTTTATCAAGGCACCTACAAACCCATTTGCAGATCTATTGAGTTTTCTGATAAATTCCCCAATGTCATTTTTGATAAAAGTCATTTGCATAGATTTCTTGGAAGTCTCAACTACGTTGCTTACTTTATTCCAAAAGTTAGGCATATCAGTAAGCCTCTCTTTGACAGGTTAAAGAAAAATCCTTCACCGTGGAGTGATGAACAAACCAAGGTAGTAATCCTTCTTAAAGATATGGTTAAAAAACTTATTTGCTATAAATACTTGTCTTCGAGGGAAGATTTTGGTACCTCACATATGGTTTTTGGGAAATGACATACTAAAAAAAGATTATATCAATATGGAGAGTCTATTCAGAAGAAACAAATTAAACTTCTGATGCACAAATTTATGTTCCAAACGTTTCCCAAGAAAGGTTAACATATTCAGTGTATGTGAATGAAGAAAACACGTGGTAATGTAGAGATACCCCATGAAATTCAAGATCTGTTAAACTTCAAATAGGTGAAGATGAAGTCGGTCATACCGTCCACAAGTCTTGATAAGTTTCTAGCAGAACAATAGCTACCATAAGAACATGATATTAATAATCTGCCAAACTGGATGCAGGTAAAGAAGAAGTCGGTCATACCAGCTACAAGTCAAGATTAGCTTAAAATAAACAAGTGATAAACATAAGTGATGAAACAAACACAGATAACCGCAAAGTAGTTGATGATCTTGTGGATCAAAAAGAAATCGGCGAGGATGAGTGTGCTACAAACGAGGAAATTGGCATTGATTGTAGTATTGAAGGTATGTATTATGTTATGTAAGATTTTTTCCTTATAAGAAATTTCTTATTTCTTACTGTTACGAAAATCTAGGAACATTGGAGCCGAAAAAAGTCTGAGAAAAAAACAACATGTAAGGATATTCATACAAGAAATTTGGATGAAAGAAAGAAGTTACATTTGATAATGGACAAGCAGTGCGACCAGCTTATCAGATAGTTTCGGAATTAACAAACTTAATAGGAACAATTCCAAGGAATCCAAGATTAATCAACTTGTTGTACACTAGTTGGCATGCGATGCTAAAAGACACTAAAAAGCACATGTGGAAATATATCAATGTAAGAATAATTAATTTTGATATTGCATATTTTATTGTTTGTTTTTACGAAATGAAAGTAAATATTTTTTATTATGCATAGTCCAAATTTATGATTCCAATAGAAGGAATGAATTGGGTGATGACTGAGTTTCGTGATGCTTAGAAGTGACACATGGAAAAAATCAAAGAGAGATTTTTTGATAAAAATAGTACCGTTGAGGATATGCTAGAAAAATTTCTTTCTGCCATTTAAGAAGATGAATTTTGTCAATTGATCGAGTACTGGAAACTCCCAATTGTTCAAGTAAGGCAAAAATAGTACTTTTCTACTCTTCAACTTATTTTGGTTCATATCTATTCTGTTTTTGTTATATTTATTAATTATAACATCTCTTTTTATTAAATTATAGGCCACGTCTGAGAGGAATTCTAAAAATAGGAAAAAGAGAAAATGGAGACATCGAATGGTACCTATTATATTTGTAAGAGTACGTGTGACATTGATAAAATAAAAATTCTAGAATAATGTCTTGCATGTATTAATAATTCTTTCGCTTAGAAGTCTTTTTAACGGATGGCCAACGTTAGAAATTACCTTAATGCAACTTGCCGGACCAAGGAGGTAGATAATAGAAAGGAATTATCAACATAGATTTAGTGTATACTATCTAATAGGCTAGTATTGATTGGTACGAGGTAATAACTTAGTCAAATATCGAATACGCTTCTTAATATAAGGAAAATATAAGGGTTAGGATAGCAACACACGTAGCCTGACCAAGGTACGGAGTGAAATTTTCTAGATGCCGGACCAAGGATTTAGAAATACATAACTTATCACTTTGCATGCAAGATACTAGGAAAGAATTGTTATAGGTAGAATTATCATGTTATGAACATGTGGGGAACACGTAAACCCTAATTACTTTGATTAGTTGAATAAACTCCACAATTCGAAGTTGTTAAGTGTCTCTGTCAATTTCGTTAGTTATGTTCATTTATTTAGAAATAGAAACTCCCTACTAGTGAGACTTAACATTAATCTATTATTACTATTGTTCAGTCAATTTTTTTGTTGGAAAGCAAAAATGATAAGGGGGGGGGGGTTTCTATTTCTGAATTCGAATGTTGGAGTTTAATCAATTAATAAAATTAACTAGGGTTTACGTGTTCCCCACAGGTTCATAACTTGATAATTCTAATTATATCAATTCTTTCCAAGTATCTTGCATGCAAAGTGATAAGTTATGTATTTCTAAATCCTTGGTTCGGCATCTAGAAAATTTCACTCCGCACCTTGGTCCGGCTATGTGTGTTGCTATACTAACCCTTATCTTTACGACACATTAAGCATCGTATTTGATATTTGAATAAGTGATTACCTTGTACCAATCAATACTATCCTATTAGATAGTATACACTAAATCTATGTTGATAGTTATGTTCCTATTATCTATCTCCTTGGTCAAGCAAGTAGCATTCAGGCGAGTTCTAACGTTGGCCATCAATTTAAAAGACTTCTTAGCGAATGAATTATCAATACATGCAAGAAACTATTCTAGAATTGTTATTTTAGTTAGATTTTACCTCATTATACGCCTATGGTTCCCACAAACCTAGTTATGGAGTTTAGTTACCCATAGTCATAATCAGAATAGCAAATAAATGGTATAAGAATTCATGTACTTACTTCAATGAAAAAGAGTAAATCCGAAAGTTCGGTTGATTAATCAACAAAAATCACCAACAATCAATTACAAGAATCTCAAAATAATCAAGAATCTAACAAAAGGTCTATAATAATCAAGAGTCTAACAAATAGTCTAAAAATAATCCCTAGGTCTAACCTCAAAAATCATGTTTTTCAAACTATTTATAAAAAAATAAAAAACTAATTAAATAAGGACTCTATTTGCTAGAAATTATTCAAAACGCGGCTGGGTCGACGGACCTTACGACTGATCGTCGTGGCCACGACGGACCGTCATTGAATCCGTCGTCCCATACTTGTGCAATTTCATCTGCTTGTCTCTTCATTATCCTTGACGGAAGATATGACGGATCGTCACAGGCACAACTGTCCATCGAGGTTCTCCGTTCCAAAATACTTGAGCTCTTTGAATTTGGGTACTAGGACTACTTCTCTGATCTTCATGACAAACCAGAAGGACGGACTGTCATGGATATGTCGGTCCGTCACGCACTCTGTAACCCCACACTTTGTCAGACTTCCCTATCTTCCTTTAGAAGCTGCACTACGGATCCACCTATGGACCGTCACGGGCATGAAAAACCATAACATGCTCTGTAGGTGGTACTTTTCTGTATTATTCGCTCAAAAACCTCTGCATTCTTCTTTTAGACAGATTTCCTTCAAATAAAGAGAAACTCACATAAAAAATAGCACAAAAAGGCTTTTGGACACACTAAACTTAAGGAAAAAGTATTAATAATACTGTGAAACCACAGTATATCACTTGTCAAGCGAGAACCCGGACATCAAATATGTCCAAATGCTAGAGGACCTCCATGATCTTCCCCTAAGTGTGTTTGGATATCTTCTCTTTTATACGCTCTTCTGCCTCAGCAATGGACCTTTGCATCCAAGGCTGGGTGTGATGCAGAAGTGTGTTCATTTGGGCCTCTAATTTCTGGAACCTAGAAAGTGGGACCAGTGTAGCAGATGGAATTGAGCAAGAGGAGCTTGGAGAAGTGCTACCACCATAGATAGACTCGCTCGGCGTGGTGACGGTAGGCTCAAATGTAGCTGGATTAGGCCTTTGGTCCTGCTCTACCATGGCTTCCTGGTTCTCACCTAGCGGCTGCACCTCTATACGGGTCCCTCTATTTGGAGACACCTCATTGGCCTCATCACAGATGAGACCGACATAAACCTTGCCAGGGGGGTGTTGAACAATGTGCCACACGAGGACTCTTGAAGACCTGCACAACGCAAAAACATGGCACTAGAATGGGTAAGTAGTAGTGTCTTTAAAGGCCCTATCGTGCATCACCTCCTGTAATATCCATGTGAAATCCACCTTGAACCCCACAATCATGGCACTCATCAGCATTGAATGATACCAGGAGATAATATTATCAACAGCAATGGGGGTAAGGCAATGTCGGACCAATTGCAATAGGAACAGGGCTGTGAAAGCGAGGTTACCCTTCTTGATACTCCCCTTGGGGTCTCGCACCCAATAGGAAGTCTCCCAAACTACAGAGAGGTACGATGCAATGCACTTCTTGGTAGTCTCTATTATCTCTAGATCGCGCTATAACCGGACATTTTTTATCAATTTCCAACGACAGACAAACTCGACGGTGAGAGGAATTTGGGTGGCATCAAAATCCGCGTCATAGAGAAATATACGGATGGCCTACAAGGAAATGTCAACCCGTTTGTCATAGACTTGAATGTACTCCAACGGTAGATGCTTGGCTAGGGCTGCCTTCCTGTCCAGCTGAGATCGAAGATTCACTATATAGGAAGTGTAGAACTCTCAAACCATCTCCTGGCTTCAGCGGGCAATATCTCGAGTTGTCCACCCTAGTCGATGTTGGGTGAATAACACATTAATTTCTTACATGGTGGGAAACCTCTGTGTGAGAGCCCGCCGCTAATATGTCATGGTCCGAGTCATGACCTTCTTGTAATTGGGCATGTTTGCATCATTGTAGATTTGGTACTCACCTCAACACACCATCGGTGTGGTTGGTCAGCAACCGGAGCGGGGACGCAAGTATGGGGTGCTGGAGTAGAGTCAGCACTAGTAGCCTCTGCAGACGAGGCAAAAGCAGAAGCCTTATCCGAACAAGCGTTTCCAAAGATCCGTAAGCTTTTTCCAAACCGGATACATCCATGGAGCCTGACTCTCCCTCAGACTGTGCAGCCAACCCAGAAGGTGAGTTGGTGAGTATGCGCTCCTGGTCAGAGTGGGCGGCACTGACTACTCTTGGCGCCATCATCGTGGGCTTGGCTCTAGTGGGGAGGGCAACATGGGTAGTAGTGTTGGTGCTCTATGGCACGTACTATGGGACGTACTCATCATCGTACCATATAATAAGCCGATTGAAGTTGGTCAATGACTTCGAATGCCCTTGTGAATAGACATGGTGTAGTTTAGGTGCCATTTGTACCTACAGAGAGAAATAGTTAGTACCAGTGGAAACAACAAAACATAGAAAAGGAATGATAGTACAGAAGTATAGAGTGCAAGATGGACCTACCAACGGTCAGTCGAAGGCACGACGGTCTATATTGAGGGTCCGTTGAGGGACACTTAAAAACAATTATTAAAACATATAAAACAAAGGTTTTGACAGTGTAGACGGTTGTGCAGGACGAACGATCGAAATAAAAGACAGTCCGTCATGAGTGTCCATCTTTTGATACATAGAAGCAATCATAAAGATATCAGAAACAAAGGATCTGACACTATCGATGGTTGTGCAAGATATATTGTTGAAGGGATGATGGTCCTTCATAAGGGTCCGTCGCGGGACAATTAGATTAATTTTATAAAAAATCAGAAGTAAAGTTTTTGGCATAGTCGACAGTTCTGTGCAGGACAAACCGTCGAAGGGACAACGATCCGTCATAAGTGTCTGTCAATGGATACTTATAGTAAACTAGGGAAGTTGGGGTTGACGGACCCAAATGACGGTCCATAGCAGGACTGACGCTCTGTCAACAGGGTCTCGTTTTGACCTTCAGGGAACACAGTTTTGCAGCAAAAAATTGATACCCTATCATCCGAATTTGAAGTATTCTTATATTCCTAAGTTTACTAAACAGTTATCCAGCATCCAATCATTCGTAGGGCATGAATTTTCCTAGTTTTATTATGCATTTTTGCAGCCTATCAAACCCTTATACATGGACACAATCACAGAAACACACTCTATTTGTTAAACAATACACCCAATCCCTTTCAATTTAAGTATACTAAGGTACTTAGGACTCTGGTGTGTAAGTTTTATCAGGCCAAAAACGTCGAAAATTTAGTACCCAAATAGTTAGATATCACAGTAATAAGGAATATTGACAAAAATTAATCTTAGCGGATTAGAACAACCAATCTCACAATTGTAGTAGAGGAATAAGAGTATGAACTAGAGCAGTTGTACAATAGAAACACCAACCACTAACATTGACCGTCAAGGAGACTGAAGAAGATGGATGATTTGGGGAGAGAATGGATTTTGTGAAAATGGGGGAAGTGTGAGAATCTTAGGATAGAATAGGAGTAAATTGGTGAGGAACTTGGGGAAAATGAGTTGAAATAGGGAGGGAAATGATTATGGGGGTTATGTTAAGAGGTGGGGTAAATGAAACGTTTAAAAACTATAAATATGTAGCCAGACGGGTCAGGTCAGGTTGGTGGGTGATGGATCAATGATTCCCTATCGATAAATAATAAGTTGGTTAAAGCTATGTCAAACCCTCTATTTATAGTGCCCTAACATAGAAAAATATAAAGAACATACCTGGGAACGATGGATCCTCACACCGGCGGTCTATCTAAGTGACGACGGTCCGTCGATTGGTTCACAAGACCAATTTTCTTAAGATTTCTGGTGATTTACTCCATGCACATTTAAAACCCATTAAGATAATCTTTTCGTCTTTTCTGGACACTTTTTTGACACGGACCCTACTCTACGTCTAGCCAACACTTCTATAAGAAAATAAAGGAACATTCAGACGTGACATAAGTAATAAAAGGAAAAAAAGCAATGATGCCTAGAAAATCATGAAAAAACAATAGTTGGCTAGAAGAGACATATAGAGGTTCCTCCGAATCAGGGCTTAATTAAACATTGCAGCACGACGGAGGACCCTTGATTACTCATACTTCATCAAGATGGCATGCCTCGATAACTTCCTTCGTTATTTCAGCATGACCTAGATAGAATTTTGATTTGCTGCCCGTTCACCTTGAACCTCACACCCTGATTGTTCTCCAACTCAATCGCACCATCAGAGAATAGTTGAGAGTCCTGATAGGGTCCAGTCCATTTGGACTTGAGTTTGCCTTGAAATAAACACAACCTAGATTTGAACAAAAGCACCAAATCCCTAATAAAAATCGCGCTTTTAAATCTTTTGGTAATGGTACTTCTAAATTTTTACATTGTAGAGGGATAAAATTTTATATTCCTTCAAGCAAAATTCATGAAGATCATTCAACCTGTTTAACGTTCCGCATCCTCATTCCAGTCCATTTTCAGCTACTTTATTGCCCACATGGCCTTATGCTCTAATTCAACTAGTAAGTGACAAGCCTTCCCATATACAAGTTGGTATAGGTACATACATATGGGAGCCTTGTATGCTGTCCGGTAGGAAAAAAGAGCATCATGAAGCTTCCTTGTTCAATCCGTTGTACTAGCATTCACTAATTTTTTCCAAAATGAGCTTAATCTCCCTATTTTATACCTCAACTTGGCAAACAGTTTGAGGATGGTAAGATGTTGCCACATTATGGAGAACCCATATTTTTCCAATAATCCTTTAAATAGCTTGTCGCAAAAGTGGGATCTCCCACCACTGATAATAGCCCTTAGGTGCCATATCTAGAGAATATATTCTTTTTAACCAACAAAGTGACTCTCTTCCTTTTTTCCCAAGTGCGATAGCTTCTACCCATTTTGACACAAAATCGACTACCACAAGAATGTACTTCATGCCATCAGAACTCACAAAGGGGCCCATAATCTCAATGCCCCACACATCAAAAAATTTAATCACAAGAATGGGACTTAAAGGGAGCTCGTGCTTCCATGAAATGCCACCATCTCTTTGGCATCTATCACAGGCCTTGGCTTACTAATGAGAATCTTTGTGGATGGTTGGCCAATAGTATCCACATTGCATGATATTGAGAGCAGTACTGATACCACTATAATAACAACCTATAGGCGAAGAATGGCATCCCTACAAAACAGTCAACATCTCAAATTTTTTTACGCAACACTGAATAAACCCATTGGCAAAACTCCTATATAAGTATGGCTCAACCCAAAAGAATTTTTTCACATAATCCATGAAATTTTTCCTTTAATGAAAGGACAAGTCCGGTGGGACGATATCACTAGCCAGCTTATTTGTAAAATCTGCAAGCCATGGAATCAAGTCTTGGGAGGAAGCCAATACATGTTCATCAGTGAAAGTATCATCAATTTCAGCCTTTTAACCTAACTCCCTCATTGCTTTGTCTTCTAATCGAGTCAAGTGATCAGCAACTTGATTTTTTGTCCCTTTTATATCTTTTACCTCAAAGTCAAATTCATGCAGTAGTAATACACAACGAATCAACCTCGGTTTTGTATCCTTCGTTGCCATCAAATATCTCAAAGCAGAATGATCTGTATGCACTATAACCCTCGTGCCAAGCAAATAGTAGGGAAATTTCTCTAAAGCAAAGAGTACTGAAAGGAGTTGTTGTTCAATCACGACGTAGTTCTTTAAGGATTCATTAAGGGCTTTACTAGAATATTAAATGTGATGAAGGATTTTGTCCCTTCTTTGTCTCAATACCACACCAAGACCAACCCCACTCGCATCACACATCACCTCAAAAAGATTTTCTCTAATCCAAAGAAATCATGATAGGTGCAACCACCAACTTTTCCTTAAACTCACCAAATGCCTTAAGACAAGATTCATTAAAATGAAACTTACACTCTTTCAGAAGCAACTTGCACAAAAGATGAGCAATCTTTGAAAAATCCTCGATGAACCTCCTGTAAAATACTGCATGCCAAAGAAAAGTTCTCAAACCTTTTACACAAATAGGTGGAAGAATTTTCTCTATCACCTCAAATTTAGGTCGATCAATCTCTATACACTTATCTGAAATGTGATGACACAATACAACAACTTCTTTCACCATGAAGTGTAATTTTCCCCAATTTTGCACAAGGCTGCACTCTTCACACCTCTTAAGAACCTTAAACAAATGACTCAAACACCGCTCAAAAGAGTCACCAACAACTGAAAAATCATCCATAAAAATCTCAATACTGTCCTCCACTATATCATAGAATATTGACATCATACATCTCTGAGATGTGGCTTATGCATTACATAATCCAAACAACATTCACTTGAACAAGAAGATCCCATAAGGGCATTTAAAGGTGGTTTTCTCTTGTTCTTTCGGTGTAATTGAAATTTTATTGTCACCCGAATAGCAATAAAGAAAGCAGCAAGTCTATCCAACATCTGATCCATGAAGGGCATAAGAAAATGGTCCTTCTCGGTCCATGCATTTAATTTGTGGTAATCCATAAATACCCTCCATTCAATTACCGGCGTCATCGGAACATGCTCATTTTTTTCATTAGAGACCACAGTAATTCCCCCTTTCTTTGGTACACATTGAACGGGGCATATCAAACTACTATTAGCAATTGGATATATCACTCCATCATCCAACCACTTAATGATTTCCTTCATTAACAACTCTTTCATAAGTGGATTTAAAAATCTTTGGTGCTCAATATTTTTCTTATGATCGGGCATGAGTTGGATTTTACGCGAACAAATCCCCTTGCAGATCCCAAAACAATTATATGATCTGGGGGCAAGCATAAATCTTAGGACCATCTCGATTTACAAGAAGTTGGGTTTGGGTGACCCAAAGCCCACTGCAATGCGGCTACTGATGGCTGATCGAACAGTGAAAAGGCCTGTAGGGATATGATATACCGTGGTTTCACGGTATAATTAATGCTTTTTCCTTAAGTTTAGTATGTCCAAAAGCCTTTTTGTGCTAATCTTGATATAAGTTTCTCTTTGTTTTGCAGGAAATCTGTCCAAAGCTGAATGCGGAGATTTTGTGCAGAAAATTACAGAAGAGACCACCTACGGAGCTTATGACGGTCCGTCGTGCTTGTGACGGTCCGTAGGTGGTAGCGTAGAGGAGCTGCTGAAGGAAGATGGGGAATTCTGACCAAGTGTGGGATCACGAAGTTTGTGACGGTCCGTCATGGCCATGACGGTCCGTCCTGCAGGTCCATTGTGAAGATCAGAGAAGTGATCCCAGTACCCAGATTTCAAGAGTTGAAGTATTTTGAAACGAAGACCCTCGACAGACCATCGTGCCTATGACGGTCCGTCACACTTGCCGTCGAGGGGAATGAAGAAAGCAGCAGAAGAAAATGGACAAGTATGGGACGACGGATCCCACGACGGTCCGTCATGCTTACGACGGTCCGTCGAGTAGTCCGTCGACCCAGCCGCGTTTTGGCAGATTTCCAGAAATTAGAATCCTTGTTTAATTAGGTCTTTTTTATTTTATTTTGTATAAATAGTTCGAAAAACCTCATTTTTGAGGGTGAGACTCTTTGATGATCAAATTCCATATAGTTAGACTTTGTGATTATTAGACTTGGTGTTTTTGAGTGTTTGATTATTGGAGATTGATACAAGTGATTTTTGGTGATTAATCAAGCATATTTTCGGACTTTATTCTTTCTCATTGAAGTAAGTACATGAATTCTAATTTAACATATTTGAATATTGTGTTTATGGCTATGAGTAACTAAATTCCATAACTAGGGTTGTGGGAACCATAGGCAAGTAATGAGATAAACCCTAACTAAAATAACAATTCTAGAATAGTGTCTTGCATGTATTAATAATTCTTTCGCTTAGAAGTCTTTTTAACGGATGATCAACGTTAGAACTCGCCTTAATGCTACTTGCCGGACCAAGGAGGTAGCTAATAGGAAAAGAATTATTAACATAGATTTAGTGTATACTATCTAATAGGCTAGTATTGATTGGTACAAGGTGATAACTTAGTCAAATATCGAATACGATGCTTAATATGAGGTAAAGATAAGGGTTAAGAAAGCAACACACGTAGCCGGACCAAGGTGCGGAGTGAGATTTTCTAGATGCCGGACCAAGGATTTAGAAATACATAACTTATCACTTTGCATGCAAGATACTAGGAAAGAATTGTTATAGTTAGAATTATCAAGTTACGAACCTGTGGGGAACACGTAAACCCTAGTTGTTTTAATTCATTGATTAAAACCCACTATTAAAAGCTGTCAACTGTCTCTTTCAACTACATTAGTTATTTTTACTTATTAGGTAATACAAACCCCCCTTTTTATATTTTTTTTTACTTTCCAAGAAAGTTATTGACCAAACGATAGTAATACTAGGTTAAAGTTAAGTCTAGACTATTTTCCTCGTGGGAACGATCCCAACCTCACTAGTTGGGTTATATACTTGACACGACCGCTTTACTTCTCATTTGAGAAGTAAGTTTGAGCGTATCAAATTTTGGCGCCGTTGCCGGGGATTTTAGCTTTTAGATTAACTTGAACTTCTTACTATAGTTTAGTTGATATTTTCTTGATTTTACTTTGTTTTATTGTTTTTGATTCCTTTTCAGATTTATCCTCCTTGTATGCCAAATACACGGAGAGGAAGAGAACCGTTGTTCCCCTACGATCTCGAGCTAGAACGTACACTGCGAAACATGAATCGTAACTTGGGAATCAATGATGAAGGTCCAAACCAGAACATCCCAGCTCCGGCTGATGTTCATGGTCAGATGTTACCCGATGCTCCGGGTGAACATCAACAGAGGGGACAGAATCCCGCTCCACGGCCCCAAGCATACTACAGAGGCTATGATAACATAGCAGATTCGGATGGGCCACTGGTTTTACCTCCTCTACCCACAGGCCACACTTTTGTGGTAACTAGTAGTCTGATGCAAATGCTTACTGCCAGAGGTTTGTTTTCAGGGCTACCTTCTGAGGATCCACATGCCCATATAGCTAAGGTAAGGGCAGTGTGTAAGAGTTGCGTGGGGAGGCCTGATTTGGATCTAGATGTAATAGGTCTCAGAGTGTTTCCTCTCTCACTGACGGGAGAGGCTGCTATGTGGTTTACTGAGCTCCCATACAACTCTATCTTCACTTGGAACCAACTACGGGATGTCTTCTTAGCACGCTACTATCCGGTTTCCAAGAAATTAAACCACAAAGACAGGGTGAATAACTTTGTGGCACTACCAGGAGAGTCGGTTAGTAGTTCTTGGGATAGATTCACCTTATTCTTGAGAAGTGTCCCAAATCACCGTATTGATGATGAGTCACTGAAGGAATACTTCTATAGGGGACAGGATGATAACAATAAAGCGGTGCTGGACACTATAGCAGGCGGATCTTATGGAGAATGTCCTTACGCTGAGATTGCTGAGAAGTTAGAGAAAATCTCCCGTAACAACAAAGCTTGGAGTACTAGGAAGTCCGATACAGGGAGAAACACCTTCGCAGTGCAGTCCACTCACAACCCAGCCACAGATGATATCCGTGAAGAAATGGCTCAGATGAGAACTGAGCTTGGGTTGGTTCTAAAACATGTCGTTGGGGGTACAGAAAAGATTAATGCAGTCAACTACTTGGCTAAACCACCACCTCCAAACGATGAGTGTTATTATGAGGAGGATTCCTATGCAGTGAATGAACAGATGGGGGGTTTCCGACCAAGTGCCCAAGGCTCTAATCAGGAAAATGGGCGCCAAGGTCAAGGGAACCAAGGTCGGAACTATGGTAACTACAATCGTGAGGGTCATTATGTCCGAGATGGAAACTACAATCGTGACAACAACTTCAACAGGGGTAGCTATGGTAACAGAAACGACAGGAATGGACCCTATGTTCCTCCTCAAAATCGTGAAGTTACTCCCAGGGATGGTGGAGGTAGTATGTCGCGAGTTGAGGATATGTTGCATAAGATGATGAGGAGGTTCGATGCTAGTGATGAGCAAAATAAAGAGTTGAGGAATGATCTAGCGGGTATTGGGCAAAAAGTTGATACCCATGCAATATCAATTAAGCAACTTGAGTTACAATTGGCTCAATTATCTGCAATGTGAACACACGGCAACCGGGCACTCTTCCTAGCAACACTGTCCAAAATCCGAAAAATGATGGACATTGTATGGCAATTACTACTCGTGGTGGCAAGCAAACCATTGATCCACCTAGGCCATCTGATGAGAATAAGGTGACAACAGAATCTGATAAAGTGGTAGGAGTTGATGCTGAAGTAGATGATAACACTGCAAAAGATGCTGAAGTGTCTAAAAAGGTGACTCCTATGCCTAGGCCACAACCCCCATTTCCTCAGAGATTAGTGAAAAAAACCGAGGATGGTAAATACCGGCATTTTATAACAATGTTGAAGCAACTTTCTATCAATGTCCCTTTGGTAGAAGCTTTAGAACAAATGCCCGGTTACGCCATGTTTATGAAAGATCTGGTCACAAAGAAAAAATCGGTCACTTTTGAGGATGATGATAGAATGCAGCATTGTAGTGCTATTGCTACAAGATCTCTGGTCCAAAAGAAAGAAGATCCGGGTGCGTTCACCATTCCTTGTACAATCGGGCTATTACATTTTGCGAAAGCATTATGTGATCTGGGGGCAAGCATAAATCTCATGCCCCTCTCAATTTAAAAGAAGTTGGGTTTGGGTGATCCAAAACCCACTGCGATGCGGCTACTGATGGCCGATCGAACAGTAAAACGGCCTATAGGGATACTCCACGATGTGTTAGTAAAAGTGGAGTCATTCATATTTCCAGCAGATTTTGTTATTCTTGATTGCGAAGTCGATTTTGAAGTGCCCATTATTCTTGGGAGACCATTCCTTGCTACGGGAAGAGCCTTAGTAGACATGGAAAAGGGGCAGATGAAATTTCGGTTGAACAATGAGGAGGTAACCTTTAACATTTGTAGGTCCATGAAGCAGAGTGGTGAGCTCCAATCGGCATCTGCAATATCCTACAACATGGGTGAGACATTTGAGACACAAATTGAAGAACGTCTAGGTGTCGAAGCATTAGCGGCAGTGATAATGAACTTCGATAGCGATTGCATTGAAGAGTATGAGTCATTAGTCGCTGCTCTTGACCGAGGTGATGTTCGGTTTAAACCAAAGAAATTTGAGCTTGATATGAAGAATCGCGAGTCCCCACCCGCGAAACCATCTATAGAGGAAGCTCCAAAATTAGAACTAAAAGCTCTCCCACCTCATCTCAGGTATGAATTCATAGGAAAAGGTGACACTTTGCCGGTAATCATTGCGTCAGACTTGGATGCACAACAGGTTCAGAGTTTGGTGACGATACTAAAAAGGTTCAAAAGAGCTATTGGGTGGACTATTGCGGACATTATTGGGATTCCCCCCGGTATTTGCTCTACTAAAATCCAACTAATGCCTGATCATAAGCCGAGTGTTGAGCATCAGAGACGCTTGAACCCTCCTATGCAAGAGGTTGTGAAGAAGGAAATCGTCAAGTGGTTGGATGCCGGAGTCATATATACAATCGCTGATAGTAGTTGGGTATGCCCAGTTCAGTGTGTACCCAAGAAAGGGGGAATGACTGTGGTCCCCAACGAAAAGAATGAACTTGTCCCAATGAGACCGGTTACTGGATGGAGGGTGTGTATGGATTACCGTAAACTGAACTCATGGACTGAAAAAGACCATTTCCCTATGCCCTTCATGGATCAGATGTTGGATAGACTTGCCGGAAAAGGGTGGTATTGTTTTCTTGATGGGTATTCGGGGTATAATCAGATTTCTATTGCACCAGAAGATCAAGAGAAAACCACTTTCACTTGTCCATATGGGACCTTTGCGTTCAGAAGAATGCCGTTTGGGTTGTGCAATGCACCCGCAACCTTTCAGAGATGTATGATGTCAATATTTTCTGACATGGTGGAGGATACTATAGAAGTCTTTATGGATGATTTTTCTGTGGTTGGTGATTCATTCGAGCGATGTTTGTCCAATTTATCTGAGGTCCTTAAGAGATGTGAAGACTGCAATTTAGTACTAAACTGGGAAAAGTGTCATTTCATGGTGAAAGAGGGTATTGTGTTGGGTCATCGCATTTCAGAAAAGGGCATAGAGGTTGATCGAGCTAAAGTTGAGGTAATAGAGAGACTTCCCCCACCGATCTCTGTGAAAGGTGTGAGAAGCTTTCTTGGGCATGCAGGTTTTTATCGGAGATTCATCAAAGACTTTTCAAAGATTGCACACCCATTGTGCAAATTACTGGAGAAAGAATGTAAATTTTGTTTTGATGAGTCCTGTCTTAAAGCATTCGGTGAGCTAAAAGAGAAGTTAGTGTCTGCACCTATTATTATTTCTCCGGATTGGAACAGTCCATTTGAGGTAATGTGCGATGCTAGTGGGGTGGCTCTTGGTGTAGTATTGGGACAGAGAAGAAACAAAATCCTTCACCCAATTTACTATGCTAGTAAAGCCCTAAATGAAGCCCAGAAGAACTACACAGTGACTGAGCAAGAACTCCTCGCAGTAGTCTTTGCTTTTGAGAAATTTCGCTCCTATTTGCTAGGTACTAGAGTCATAGTGCATACTGACCATTCAGCACTGAGATATTTGATGGCGAAAAAGGATGCGAAACCAAGGCTGATTCGTTGGGTATTACTGCTGCAAGAATTTGACTTTGAAGTGCTGGATAGAAAAGGGACTGAAAATCAAGTTGCTGATCATTTGTCCCGTCTAGAGGATGAAGCTATGAGAGAGTTAGGGGATAAGACTGACATTGATGATACTTTCCCCGATGAACATGTATTGGCTGCTTCACAAGACTTGATTCCATGGTTCGCAGATTTTGCGAACTATCTGGCTAGTGATATTGTTCCATCAGACTTGTCCTTTCATCAAAGGAAAAAGTTCATGTACGATGTGAAGAAGTTCTTTTGGGATGAACCATACTTGTATAGGAGTTGTGCCGACGGGCTTATTCGGCGTTGTGTGCCAGAATGTGAAATGTTGAGTGTATTGGAGGCATGCCATTCTTCACCTGTTGGCGGACATCACAGTGGTATCCGAACCGCTCACAAGATATTGCAATGTGGGTACTATTGGCCAACTCTTCATCAAGATGCTCATGGGTTTGCTAAATCATGTGACAAATGTCAACGAGAGGGTGGTATTTCAAGAAAGCAAGAGCTCCCTCTAAACCCCATTCTTGTGATTGAGTTATTTGATGTGTGGGGTATTGACTTTATGGGCCCTTTTGTGAGTTCTCATGGGATGAAGTACATTCTTGTAGCAGTTGATTATGTATCTAAATGGGTCGAAGCCATAGCTCTCGCAAACAATAAAGGGAAGAGTGTCACTGCATTCTTGAAAAAGAATATATTCTCCCGTTTTGGCACTCCAAGGGCCATTATTAGTGATGGGGGTTCCCACTTCTGTAACAGATTGTTCAAGGGGTTATTGGAGAAATACGGTGTTCGCCATAATGTGGCCACGCCTTACCACCCTCAAACTAGTGGGCAAGTTGAGGTATCGAATCGGGAGATCAAACAGATATTGTCCAAAACAGTGAATGCTAGTCGAACAGATTGGTCAAGGAGGCTTGATGATGCTCTGTGGGCCTACCGGACAGCTTATAAGACTCCCATAGGTATGTCTCCATACCAACTTGTATATGGGAAAGCTTGTCATCTTCCGATTGAGTTAGAGCATAAAGCCATGTGGGCTATGAAGAAGTTAAAAATGGATTGGAGCGAAGCTGCAGAGCAACGGTTAAATGGGTTGAATGAACTTGATGAATTTCGCTTGAAAGCCTATGAAAGCTCAGCCCTATATAAAGAAAAGATGAAGAAGTATCATGACAACAAAATTGAAAAACGAGAGTTTATGGTCGGGGATTTAGTGCTTCTATTCAATTCCAGATTACGCTTGTTTCCAGGCAAACTCAAGTCCAAATGGACTGGTCCTTACACGGTTACCCAACTATTCCCTCATGGAGCAGTTGAATTGGAAACTAAGGAGGGTGTGCGGTTCAAGGTGAATGGACAGCGCATAAAAATCTATCTCGGGCATGCTGAATCGGCAAATGAAGTGATCGAGGCATACCATCTTGATGAAGTCTGAGTAATCAAGTGGTCCCAGTCGTGCCGCGACATTAAATCAGGCGCTTGTTGGGAGGCAACCCAATACTTATCGTCTTTTTAATAGTAGCATTTTTCTATTAATGGGTTTTAAATTTGCAGGCACATCACCAGGAAATTCTGCAGAAAACTACTCTGCAGCAGCCACTGACGGATACATCGACGGACCGTCGCACACGTGACGTACCGTCGTATTCATCCGTCATACCAGGTACGTTTTTATCAGTTTGAAATTAGGGCAACACACGACGAAACCCACGACGGGTCGTCACACATGCGACGGACCGTCGTCGGGGAACCGTCGTGTGTTTAATGAAATTAACCCGACCCGACCCGGACGACCCTTTTCAAACCTGACCGTTATACTCCCGCCCCTCCATATTTCCCACATTACTTCCTCATCCCTCTCATCCCCCCTCTCTTTTCAACTTCCCCCCCCCCCCCTGATCATTGCTTCCACATTCTCCCCAAACTTTGTCACTATCAGTTACTTGTCGGTGCTGCTGTTTTTGGTATCTACCTTGCTACCTGAATCATTCCCCACTTGTGTTTTCTCCATTTCCAAGGTATGTGTCTCTAAATTTGTACTCATTTCTCTTGTATTTTTATTTATTTGTTAGTATTAGATTTGTTCTTAGTCGTATCTTGTTCCCTTGATATGCTTATATCTAGACCTAGACTCTACATGTTTGAATTTGCCATGTTCATAACCCTAGACATAGGTGATTTCACATTAATAGTTTCCTAGGTAGTTGGGATAGCCATATATAGGTCCACAACACTACAAGACCACGTGGGTTCATGGGGGTTGCTTAGGGCAATTACAGTTCTGTCTCTGATAGTCAGAACGAGACCCCGATGACGGTCCGTCGTGTACATGACGGACCGTCGTAGGGTCCGTCGCATAAGCCCTAGCACACTCCCCAACGCACATGTGACGGACCGTTGTCTTCACGACGGTCCGTCCTGCACGACCGTCGTGGTGGTCAGAGACCCCTCTGAAAAGGGTCTCCACAAAATTTTCCAAGTGTCTAACGACGGACACTTATGACGGACCGTCACACCCACGACGGTCCGTCCTGCACGACCGTCATGGTTGTCAGAGACCCTGTTTCTAAGGGGGTCTAAAAGTTTTCTAAGTGTCCAACGACGGACACTTACGACGGACCATCACACCCATGACGGTCCGTCCTGCACGACCGTCATGGTTGTCAGAGACCCCTCTTCTAAGGGGGTCTAAAACTTTTCTAAGTGTCCAACGACGGACACTTACGACGGACCGTCACACCCATGACGGTCTGTCCTGCACGACCGTCATGGTTGTCAGAGACCCCTCTTCTAAGGGGGTCTAAAACTTTTCTAAGTGTCCAACGACGGACACTTACGACGGACCGTCACACCCACGACGGTCCGTCCTGCACGACCGTCATGGTTGTCAGAGACCCCTCTGAAAAGGGTCTCCAAATTTTTTTCCAAGTGTCCAACGACGGACACTTATGACGGACCATCACACCCACGACGGTCCGTCCTGCTCGACCGTCATGGTTGTCAGAGACCCCTTTTTCAGGGTTCTTTCCCTGAACTTCGACCAAGTACAACACGACGGACCTCATGACGGTCCGTCATATCCACGACGAGCCGTCATCTGTCCCGTCGTGTGATACAGTTTCACTATCACTAACACACTATTTTAAATGTTTTATGTTGTATGGGCTTGCTTGTCTTGTTTGACATTACTCGTACTAATAGTGATCCTTTTCAGGTACTATCGACCATGGCACCCAAGCAAGACCGAGCTTATGCACGCGGGCGATCCAAGTCTGTGGCCCCGTCTGCACGCTTGATCATCAGGTCTGATGATGAGCGGGACCCTGAATACATGCCCCCAGGCACCTCCGCCCCTTCCCGTGCTGCACGTGCCCCCCGAGCCACACCCAAGAAGACGGTGGCGTCCGGCGTAGTCACTGCCTCCCAGTCTGATGAGGAGCGCACACTGACCGGCACACCCTCTGGGTCGGCCACAAACGAGGAAGGAGCGTCTGGCTCCTTAGGAGTATCCTGCTCCGAGGAAGCTTCAGGATCTGCTGAGGTTCCCGCACCCGCCACTGCTGCAGCGTCGGCCTCGTCTGATGAGGCTGACAGTTCAGACTCCACATCCGGCGCACCAGCCCCGGCCCCCACTCCAGCCTCTGACCAGCCAAACCGGTGGTGCGTTGAAGGCCAGTTTCAGATTTACTCCACGCAAAGTTCTTGACCGATAAAGGAGTAATGTCTAGAACACTCACCCTGGAGCGGCGGGTACTTACAGGGAGTCTCCCCTCGATGCCGGAGATCCACAACATCTTCACCAGGCATCGCCTAGAGTGGACAGCCCGCCCGTTGGGACGATACAGTGAGGAGATGGTCCGAGAGTTCTACGCGTCCTACGTAGCAACTCTCCGATCACAGATCGACAGGCGGGCTGCTCCCGCGAAACAGGCCCCATTGGAGCAGGTTCTAGTCCGAGGCGTGCAGGTCGACATTTTCCTGCCCGCCATCCGCCGGTTCCTATACGGCGAGAGTGCTGAGGCTACACGGACCCCCACTACTGCCGAGTTTGACTATCGCTGGCAGATAGTCAAGGATGGACACTTCATGCGCGAGCGGACACTGAGAGAGACCACCAAGAGGTGGATGACCCTGCACCTATCAGTTGACGGCGAGGGTGCCGACTGGGTCACTGAGCCGAAGGGGGCCATCAAGAAGGCCAACCTCACGTTCGTCGCCAAGTTCTTGTGGCTGCTCGTGCGTCACTGCCTTTCCCCCACAGCTGCTGATAACATAGTCACCTGGGATCGAGCAGTGCTGATGGCGGCGATGATAGCCGGCTTTGAGGTAGACTATGCATGGCTTCTCCAGGCTGTCATGCACGAGAGGGCATTCAAGGTCACCACCACCTACCCCTTTCCGTGCATGATCTTTGCCCTTTGCAGGTCTGCAGGTGTGCCCGTGTGGCACATAGATCAGTTGAAGACCCCGCCGGGCACCGTTGATGTCGGCCTCATCAGAGACGAGGCCAATGAGTTGGCACCACACAGAGGGCCACGTCCAGAGCTGCCACCTCTTGCTGATGATCTTGTGGATACGGTTTCCCAGGCCCGGCCATCTACCCAGGTATCTACTGACACTACCCCGGTCGAGTCTATCCCGGGTAGTAGCACAGCCCCGAGTTCCTCTCACACAGCCCCTCTACCGTTACTGGCCCCGCTTGCTAGGGTCCAAAAACTGGAGGCGCAAATGGCCACTGTTCTGCACCATATTCAGCCGTGGATGCAGAAGTCTATTACTGAGTTGGAAGCACGTACAGAGAGGATGATGCAGCAGAAGATTGCTGAGGTTAACCAGCGCATAGACGCCTTCGAGTTGCGAGTGTTAGCTGGACCAGCACCTCCGGTAGATGTGTCGACTCTTCAGACTGCAGTCGACAGTCTTCGTGCCGACATCGCCACGATACTAGCGTCGAGGGTGCCGCATTCTGAGGCCCCTTCTGCCGAGCCTGCTGAGGACACAGTGTTGGCAGCACTGTTCACTACTTCTGAAATTCCACAATCCCCCCATCTAGAGAGTGCCAAGAGGCGTAGGGATCGAGGAGAGGATGAGGCGCGAGCGAAGAAGAAGGAGCGCCGCGAGATGGAGGCCGCGAGGAGAGCCTCAATTGCTGAGGCGGAGGCACACCGGATCCGAGCATCACAGATAGCGGCTGGGGCCTCTAGCTCCCATGCTGTAGAGACCGTCGGAGGCACTGAGGGTGCGGTTGTTGCTGAGGACACCACTGAGGGCGTCCAGATTGCTGAGGACACCACTGATGGTGTCCAGATTGCAGAGGCTGTGGGTTCTGGGAAATTGGACCCACCAGCTTGCTGATCGACGGCGCTATGCGCCACAGGTTTGCTTCACCTACCCCTCTATTCTTTAGATTTTTTTATGCATTGGGGACAATTGCATGCTTTTTGTTGGGGGTGGGGTAAATGGAAAGTGAGTGTTAGGGTGAAGTCTGAGTAGCCCAACTCACTATCCTCTTTTGGGGTTTTCTTGCCTGGGTTCTTTTTCCCCAAAAGACTGATTATTTTTCTGTTGAACCGGCACGTTATATCTTTTGTACATAAGTTTAACTCTGATGCATGATGGCTAAAATGATATCCCGATAAAACTAGAAAATGTCGCATGACTAGGCGTAGTAACTGATAATTGTGCGGCTCTAAACATGAAATAGAGTTACACCATTGCATTACCCTAAATCTTCAAGTCAAACTAGGTGTCTGATAATCTGGTATAGTGATGAGATGTCAAGTGAGTGTGAGGAAAGTTGAATAGTCCACTATTGGTACTGAGCTGGAACTTGCCTGGTTAGTCCTGCTAAAAGTAAGCTGTAACAAACAATTAGGAAATGACCATAGGCCCTTATTCAATATAGCCCATTTCTAGCCTAAATAAAGAAACCAAATGAAAGTTATCCTTCTTTGATCCAAATAATTTGAGCTTAAAATTAGACCTTTCTTTTTCACCCCAACTGACCTTTTCTGGGAACAATATGTTGGTCTTGGTCCCTCCTTGGACATGTGCACCTCAGCTTATGCCAAAAGCATAAGTTGAGGGTGGCTAATGTATAAACAACCTTCGTTACGGCCCTGACCCGATTTTGGGTATTGTGTACCTTGACTCATGGCAAAGCCATGAGTTGGGGGTGGCTGTTTTGAGGAATGCCCTGGAAAGTGGGGTTGAAAGAACAAAGAGAAAGAATGAACAAAAGGAAAGTGACTCAAGAACTCGATGAAAAAAAAAAAAAAGAAAGAAATATTCAAGAATTACAAACAAGAAAAGAAAAGAGTCACTTACGCAAATGAAGAAAGAAGGGAAACAACAAGGTGAAAGAATAGGAGAAACTGGGCGAAATAAAGTGATATAGAGCGGAAGGTTTAGCCAATGTGTCAAGGAGGGCAAAAAGTCACTAAAGTATACCTAAATATACCCTACCTGACTCTGAGCCTACGTTACAAGCTAAAAAAGTCCTATCATGATCCTAAGGGTTGTATAGCGAACTTAAGGCAGTGAAAATAAGGGCAAGCTTATGGCAATAGGTATGAATGAGTGTGACTTTTTTCTGAGAGCGAGTGTTGAAATGTAATCCTTATACTCAAACTGAAATCATTGTGTGAAAAATGAGGATTTTGTTCTAAAGTGAGGACACTAGTTGCAATACCGGAATTGTTAGCACCTCACTGAGAAATTGAAGATGATAGGTGTTGGTGCATGGTGAGTCTGTGTCATGTTCGAATCCCACAAAATTCAAGCCTAATAGTGATAGCATGCATAGATTTTATGGGATTAATCGGGATTGATAGCCAAATAATTGCAAAGGATAAAACATGAAAACTATTGTACAAAGATTGTGTTGTGAGTCATAGTGCGTCGCTTGAGGACAAACAACGAATTTAAGTTGAGGGTGTTGATATACCGTGGTTTCACGGTATAATTAATGCTTTTTCCTTAAGTTTAGTATGTCCAAAAGCCTTTTTGTGCTAATCTTGATATAAGTTTCTCTTTGTTTTGCAGGAAATCTGTCCAAAGCTGAATGCGGAGATTTTGAGCAGAAAATTGCAGAAGAGACCACCTACGGAGCTTATGACGGTCCGTCGTGCTTGTGACGGTCCGTAGGTGGTAGCGCAGAGGAGCTGCTGAAGGAAGATGGGGAATTCTGACCAAGTGTGGGATCACGAAGTTTGTGACGGTCCTTCATGGCCATGACGGTCCGTCCTGCAGGTCCATTGTGAAGATCAGAGAAGTGATCCCAGTACCCAGATTTCAAGAGTTGAAGTATTTTGAAACGAAGACCCTCGACGGACCGTCGTGCCTATGACGGTCCGTCACACTTGCCGTGGAGGGGAATGAAGAAAGCAGCAGAAGAAATTGGACAAGTATGGGACGACGGATCCCACGACGGTCCGTCATGCATACGACGGTCCGTCGAGTAGTCCGTCGACCCAGCCGCGTTTTGGCAGATTTCCAGAAATTAGAATCCTTGTTTAATTAGGTCTTTTTTATTTTATTTGTATTAGTTTCGTTTTAGTTCGAAAAACCTCGTTTTTGAGGGTGAGACTCTTTGATGATCAAATTCCATATAGTTAGACTTTGTGATTATTAGACTAGGTGTTTTTGAGTGTTTGATTATTGGAGATTGATACAAGTGATTTTTGGTGATTAATCAAGCATATTTTCGGACTTTATTCTTTCTCATTGAAGTAAGTACATGAATTCTAATTTAACATATTTGAATATTGTGTTTATGGCTATGAGTAACTAAATTCCATAACTAGGGTTGTGGGAACCATAGGCAAGTAATGAGATAAACCATAACTAAAATAACAATTCTAGAATAGTGTCTTGCATGTATTAATAATTCTTTCGCTTAGAAGTCTTTTTAACGGATGATCAACGTTAGAACTCGCCTTAATGCTACTTGCCGGACCAAGGAGGTAGCTAATAGGAAAAGAATTATTAACATAGATTTAGTGTATACTATCTAATAGGCTAGTATTGATTGGTACAAGGTGATAACTTAGTATATAGATTTAGTGTATACAAGAATTATTAACATAGATTTAGTGTATACTATCGAATACGATGCTTAATATGAGGTAAAGATAAGGGTTAAGAAAGCAACACACGTAGCCGGACCAAGGTGCGGAGTGAGATTTTCTAGATGCCGGACCAAGGATTTAGAAATACATAACTTATCACTTTGCATGCAAGATACTAGGAAAGAATTGTTATAGTTAGAATTATCAAGTTACGAACCTGTGGGGAACACGTAAACCCTAGTTGTTTTAATTCATTGATTAAAACCCACTATTAAAAGCTGTCAACTGTCTCTTTCAACTACATTAGTTATTTTTACTTATTAGGTAATACAAACCCCCCTTTTTATATTTTTTTTTACTTTCAAAGAAAGTTATTGACCAAACGATAGTAATACTAGGTTAAAGTTAAGTCTAGACTATTTTCCTCGTGGGAACGATCCCAACCTCACTAGTTGGGTTATATACTTGACACGACCGCTTTACTTCTCATTTGAGAAGTAAGTTTGATCGTATCAGGATACTCCACGATGAGCTATTAAAAGTGGAGTCGTTCATATTTTCGGATGATTTTGTTATTCTTGATTGTCAATTCAATTTTGAAGTGCCTATTATTCATGGGAGGCGATTCCTTGCAAAGGGTAAAGCCTTAGTTGATATGGAAAAGGGGCAGATGAAATTCCGGTTGAACAATAAAGAATCGACCTTCAACACACTACAACGTTTTATGTCAACAATCACCCTAGAAAAGTGTAGCCTAATCTATGAAAAAGTGTGGCCTTCCATAAAAGGCCACACTTTTTGACTTTAAGCCACACTTTTTCAGGGGTGGCTAAAAGCCCCGTAACCTTAGAATTTACGCAACACTTTAAAGTGTGGCTTTAGCAGCTGCGCTTAAAAGTGTTGCCAAAAGCCAAAAAGGCCACACTTTTCCAGCTACGCTTTAAAGTGTTGCCTTATCAGCTACATTATTAAGCGTAGCCTAATAGGCAAAAAGGCCACCCTTTGCAGCTACGCTTAAAAGTGTAGCTTACCAGCTACACTTTTAAGCGTGCTGCCATATTGCCCACAATTATGAAGTTTTGCCTTTTATATCTAATATATGACAACACTTTGAAGTGTAGTCTTTGCCCATATACATACATAATTTATATGCCACAATTTCTAATTAAATACACCAATATTGTTTTGCAATAAATAATCTAAAGTATTAAATTAGATATTAAGTAATTCAAATTTATGGATTTTCTATACACTTCAAAACATAATATGTTTTGTGCACATACGCATACTTATAAAGCAATATTCTAAATGTGTACACAAAATTTCAAAAAGTACACTTAAAATAGTTCAATATATTCCACCAATGAATATATTTCACAAAATATAACGTATTCAAACTTTTACAATAGTTCAAAAAATCTTCATCATCCACTTAAAAAATATTCACCTCCATTTCCCTACACAAATCAGATTGAGACGGTTATAGAAGAGGCAAGAATTTCCATATTGCCACGTTTATTGAAGAGGCAGTAGTTTATAAGGCGTGCTTAAAGAATCAAAAGTACATGAGTTCTCTCGGGTAATGACAACACGCTGCATATAAATGTTGTAAGCAACAATCAAAAGTGAGAAATATTTAATAGAAATGCTATGCATAACCTGCAATGTATACTATAATGGAGAGTGGACAAAAAATCTAAGACTCCCTTCATTGATTGATAAAAGTGACTGAGTCAACAACTAACACTGAGAAATGATGGATAAACTTGGATTAACCAAGTATATATAGTGCATTATTAAGATACATAATGAAGTGGGTTGAGAAACATCACGTCTCATTACCCATCCACATAGCACTTTTCAAACTAAAATATAGTTCAAATACTTAGGTTTTAATCAATAAAACAGCCAGCCCCAATCCACATTGAAAAGTGGACAAAATCATAGAGTTGCAGGTATCTATGTTAACAAGCTGACGATGGTTGGTTGCGAAAACATCTCTTCTAAGCCCACGACAACCTATAGAGATGAGGTATCATGGGGGAAGAGACACAACAAGCATCATTTTCTATACAATACTATTTCAGATCAAGCTTTGCAATCGTTTTAGAACATTCTGGGAGTCAAATGAACCTTCTAAACAATACTGTTTATATTTTAAGAAGATGAATCAGGGTATGTTCAGACAAAAGAAAGATAACATGGCGGAACGCTATACAAGTTTGTATATGGACAATCTGGAAAGCGAGGGACTTGAGATGCTTTAAAGATAAGAACAACCATAACCAAATGATAAAAGGCTAATAACATTTAATATTTTACTTTTGGTGTAGAATGGAACTTTCAGATGAAACTTTAATCTATCTTAGAACTCCTAGAATTCCTTTAGAATTAGATAGGGCTCTTAACACTTTTGGCACAATGTCCACAGCACATTCTGGGTGATGTCTATGAATACAAACCTACAAGTTGTTTCCTTTACTACTTAAAAGTTGTACTTCTTTCATATTGTCTGTCTTGCTATTTGCTATTTGGGAAAAGTGAGTTAATTCAAACAAAAGAATAAAATGACATAAAAATAAGACTTTGTAGAAAGTGTATTATAAAGTGTTGGAGTTGTATCACTGTTAAGCAAGGTTGTTGCTATTGCAACACATGACAACATTTTTAATAGTGTTCTTTCTGGTTTAATGAGTTACTAATGTCCCTTTCAGTGGAAAAAGAAATAGAATGATTTCGTAATTTGTAATTGAATTCTTCGAAATGAGAAAAAGCAATCAATAATGTTCTCCCTATAAAACAACATCTCAAAGAAAATACTACGATATGATAGCTTATTGAAACCATTAAAACATTAAATTCTACAATAACAAGTAAAAACACATAAAACACAAAAAAAGTACAAATCATGAATTCCAACTAAAATTAATAAAAATTACCATTTTGCTCAAACTCTTTTATTTACTATTGACTATTTCTATTCAGACAATACCATTCAATTTTTTTTTAAAAAATCAAATTAATCAAGAAAAGGGATTCAAAACTCTCTTGGTTAAAGATGAGAAAGAGAGTTGTCTCATTACCTTGGATACGTAGGAGCAATAGTCATAGATTTTATGAATAAGCATTACAATTAAACAGTCTTCTTACCTCAACTACTATCTTCTCAATCTCACATATGTCGATCAGTTTGGCAAATGAATGATGGGATACCTCAGGAAAGACAACAAGGAATAAGACTGCAGCAGTTACATAAGAGGCAAGAAGTTCTAAATTCAGATTGCAGCATTTCCAAATTGCAGATTACACGCTGCAGATTTTTTGAATTCTAGATTGGGGATCACAACTCATGATTTCAGAGTACAGATTTCTGTGGACTACAGTTCCAGATTGCAGGTTCAACGTTCCGAATTGCAGATTGCATATTATAGTTCCAGATCGCGGGTTTTAGATAAGAGTTTGCAAATAAAAATTTAGCGTCCAAAAAGATATCAGAATTTCGTAGTCCACTTCAGGCCCAAGAACAAGGGCGGTAGGATTTGTCTGCTTTCTAACCACTTCCCTTTTTGTTTAAAACCAAAAAGATCTCAATTTAGATGACATAGAAAACCAAGCCTATCTTTGATCAAGCAGACTAATCTAGGAAGTAAATTAACAAAAAGATGATGCAACAGCATGGCATAAAACCAAGTTCTAATCCATTTGAAAATGATCTCTAGAAGAAAATGAAATGTCATAGTTTGTATTTCCAAAACATACAGAATTATATAAATTGGCAGGTACACAACATTCATTACATGTATGGTACACAGAAATAGTAAAAAGAATAGATTAAACTATAGCATACAAGAGAACCTAATGAAACTAGTTTGAGATGAAGACTGGAGGAGATGCAATGATCTTCTAGCTTTGCGAGTGAAGGACTAGCATAGTGAGTGAGAGAATGTTTATCAATGAAGATACCCGCACGAAAAAACAAGAAAATATTCTTAATTTGTCCTATGCTATAGCATTCCAAATAGAACAAGAACACAAGCAGTAATCAATCAAGATTTTCCCCAATAGAAGAATGGTTGGAAAAGTTCTCTATTAAGAATCAAAATCTCAATTAACAATTATATATAAGTGTAAAAACCATGTTGAATCAGTGTATTGAAAAACTAGTATAAACCATGTTAAATCGGTGATTTAAAAACTAGACCACTTGTTCCTACCATTCAAGTCTTTTATTGCATTTTGCACCTCCTGCTCAAGCATTCCAAAAAGAAAGGATAAAAAGGTTGACATGATTCATAGAAAAGCACAAGATAGGCACTACTAATTTTTTCTTTTCCTATATTGGATGGAATACACACGAGACGAAGCTTTATATCAGAGGGTTGATCAAAGACATCTTTGTACCTACTCATTACGGAAGGATACAAATCCAAATCTTCATGAACGGACTGATTTTTGATCCCACACAACGTTATTAAGTTCCTTTCAAACTTCTATATTCAATTTGAGATGCAATAAATATCAGCTACTGGAACACACCCTTTAATTCGGTACAACACAATACAAACACAAAGATATATACTTACAAACTCAAATGCTTCGAGTATTAATATGCTCTTTCTCGTCTACTCGAGATTCCTATGGCAAACGTTGACGTTCAGATTATCAAAAATTTCTTCACCTACTTTGGAATTTCAACTGTAACAACCCCTGAATCAATAAATTCCTTCTAAATACAAAATAAAAATTTAATCAATTGACAAAAAGATTGTTTTAGTGCTGGATTATTAGTAGAAAATAAAAAGGAAACTCAACTGTACATAATTTGTACGTACACTTGACAAAATCGGTATCAGAGAAATCTTCCGCCAAGCTCTTAATATTTTCAGATTCCACTCTTTAGTTCTTCGATCCTCAATTCTTCTATCCTTAGTTCTTAAACTTCAGCATTTCATCCCTTTGAGAAAATCATGTTCTACCGAAGAAAATCTTCAGCTAAAATGTTGATCAGTACTTTAGTTAACCTAAGTTGTTCAGCTTTGCTACGTTCTTCAGCTTGTTCTCTTCGATCTTCACTTCAGCTTCTATTTGAGAAAAAAAAGTAAAACGTGTTCCAGGAGAAAGGACAGAGAGAGAAGTTTTTACCAATGTTTTACTAATAATTTTTTTGGCCAATAAAATAGAGTTAAAAATGTTGGAGGGAATATAAAATTTTAGTGAAAAATTTATGCCACACTTGTAATGTGTTGTTTTTATAATTGTAAAAAATAGGACACATTAAAAGTGTAGTAATATATGTAAATAGATGTTGCCATTTATTTCATATTATGAAAACTCTTATAAAATGCAACCAATACCATTGAAGAGTATACTTTACAAGTGTTGTCAATATTGTCGTTGCCAATATTTAAAAATTTAGGCTACATTTTAAAAGTGTTCCCAAAAATATTTTAGGCAACACTTTATAAGTGTTGCTCAGATTTACTGTGGTCATAGGCCTAAAATGGTGTAAGGACATTTGTAGGTCCATGAAGCAGAGTGGTGAGCTCCAATCGGTATCTGCTATATCCCACAAAGAAAAGATGAAGAAGAATAATGACCTAAAAAGTGAAAAACGAGAGTTTATGGTTGGGGATTCGGTGCTTTTAGACAGTTCAAGGATGCATTTGCTTCCGGGCAAGCTCAATTTAAAACGAAATGGCCTTTACTTGATTACCCAAGTATTCCCATATGGATAAGTTTAGTTAAAAACAAAGGGGGGACTGCGGTTTAAGGTGAATATAGATCGAATAAAACTCTATTTATGGCATATTGCATAAGTGAATGAAGTGATAGAGGCATAACATCTTGATTAAGGCTGAGTAATCAAGTGTCCTCAGTCTTGCCGCGCCTTTAAATCATACGCTTGTTTGGAGGCAACACAATACTTATAGGTTTTTTTCTAGTAATGGTAGCATTTTATACTAATGTGTTTTAAATTTGCAAGCACATCACAAGAAAATTCTACAGAAAATCACTGTGCAGCAGTCACTAACGGATACATTGACGGACCGTTGTGACCGTGATGGACTGTTGCACAAATCTGTCATGGCAGATACGTCTTTTTGTTATTTTAAAACTAGGGCACACGTGACGGAACCAACAACGGATCGTCGCAACTAAGAATGACGATCTTCGAGCATCGTGTCATTAATGAAGCGTACCCCGACCCGACCTTGCTGGGGGTTTATAAACAATTCAACATTTAAAGCCCCCATCCATTCATTTCACCCCATTCCTTCACTCTTTCTCCCATTTCCCTCCCTTTTCAACTTCCAAAGATCATAACCCCTCTCCCTCTAAACCGACCATTTTCCCAAAATTCTCCAAATTTCTAAAATTCATTATCTACAAGTCGGAGCTGCTGTTGTGTGTCTCTGCTTGATCACCATGTAACTTTCTCTCTTGTTTTTTTTTTAAATTCTCAGTTTTGTGTCTCTAATTTCTTTTCATTTATATTGCATTTTTGTTTATCAATTAGTATTAGCCTAGTTCTTCTTGATAGGTCCATTCTTTAATAAAATTTTGTCTGGCCTAGATTGAAAATTCTCAAAATTCTCGTGTTAAAACTCAAGAAATAGGTGCTTTAGCATTGCTATTTTACTAGGTATTTGGCTCATAGGGGATGAATGGGGCATCCTCAGTTTTGTCACTTAGTTACAGAATAAGATCCCAATGACGGACAGTCTTACCTACGATGGACCGTCATTGGGTCCATTCAAACAACCCTAACACCCCACTGTCCAATTTTCTCTAAGTGTCCACCAACGACCACATGCGACGGATCGTCGTTCCCATGATGATTCGTCCTGCACAACCGTTCTTGTTTTCTAATACCCTGTTCCTAAGAGTCTCTCACTTTTTTCCAATTGTCCTCCAATAGACATGTATGACAGTCCGTCGTACTTACGATGGTCCGTGCTCCATAACCGTTATGATGGTCAGAGACCCCTCTTTCAAGGGTCTCCATAAATTTTAAGTGTCCTCTTAAGGAAAACTATGACGGACCGTCTTACCCTCGATGGTCCATCCTGCATGACCATTATGATGGTCAGAGACCCCTCTCCAAAGGGTCTCCATATTTTTTTTATGTGTCCTCTGACGGACAACTACGATGGACCGTCATACCTTTGACGGCCCATCCTACATATACCTTCATTCTTTTCAGAGACTCTCCTTCAATCTTCTCCACATAAAAAAAGTCTAAGTAAGACACGACGGACCCCATGATGGTCTGTCATAATCACGACGAGCCATCACCTGGCCCATCGTGTTCCACTGTTACTTTAGAAATATCACTACATCTTAAATCTTCTATTTATTTTGTGTGGTTTTTCAAGTCTTATCTGCTCCTTTCAGTACTAATATTCAATCTTTATAGGTCTGCCCACCTGGTCATTGGCTCTGATGATGAGCGTGACCCCGAGTATGTGCCCCCAGGCACTTTCACCCAATCTCGAGCAGCACGTGCTACTAGAGCCACACCAAAAAAGGTGGCGTCCGGCATAGTCACTGCCTCCCAATCTGATGAGAAGAGCACACTGACCGGCAAACCTTGTGGTCAGCTACTAATGAAGAAGAAGCGTCTAGCTCCTTAGGAGTTTCATAGTCGGAAAAAGCCTCTGGATCTGCTGAGGTTCCTGCACCCGCCACCGTTCCAGCGTCTCCCTCGTCTGATAAGGCTGATAGTTTGGAATCCACACCCGGTTCACCAGCTCTTGCTCTCACCCCGGTTACCGACCAGCCCAACCAGTGTTGTGTCGATGGGCAGTATCAAGTCTATTCCGATGCAAAGTTCCTGAATGACAAATGTGTCATGACTGGGACACTTACATTTGAGCAGCGGGTCCTTACGGAAAGTCTCCCAATGATGCCCGAGATCCACAATCTCTTCACCCGACATCGACTTGAGTGGACAGCACGTCTGTTGGGACGTTATAGTTAAGAGTTGATACGAGAGTTCTACGCCTCCTAAGTAGCAACTCTCCGATCACAGATTGATAGGCGGGCTTCCCCCGCAAAAAAGGCCCCACTGGAGAAGGTCCGAGTACGTGTCGTTCATATTGATATCTCCCTACCTTCCATCCACCATTTTCTATACGGCGAGAATGTTGATGCTAATCGGACCCCTTTCATTGCCGAGTTTGACTACTAATGGCAGATTGTCAAAGATGGCCAATTTCTACGTGAGACATCGTTGAGAGAGACAACCAAGAGGTGGATGGCGCTGCACTTGTCCGTTGATGGAAAGGGTGCTAACTGGGTGACCGAGCCGAAGAGAGCCATCAAGAAGCCTAACCTAACCTTCATTGCAATGTTTTTGTGGTTGATTATCTGCCACTGCCTTTCCCCCACAGCCGTTGATGATATAGTCAAATGGGATCGAGCAGTACTAAAGACGGCGATGATAGCCGGGTCTGATGTGTATTTTGCGTGGCTTCTACAGGCGGTCATGCACGAGAGGGCTTTTAATGTCTCAACTACTTACCCTTTCTCGTGCATGATATTTTCTCAATGTTGGTCCGCAGTTTTGCCTATTTGGCACGTTGATTAGCTCAAGACCCTGTTGGGCACTGTTGATATCGGCCTCATCAGTAATAAGACCAATGAGTTTGCTCCAAGAAGATGGCCGCGTCAAGAGTTGCCTCCACTTGGTGACAATCTGGCTGAAATTGTAGCACAAGCCTGCACGGCTATGCAGGCGGTTTCCACTGACACTACCCTAGTTGAGTCTATCCCCAGGGACCGCTTGCGAGGGTCTAGAAATTAGAAGCACAAATGGATACACTTCTGCACCAAATCGAACCTTGAATGCAGAGGTCTATGGTTAAGGCAGAAGAGCACTTGGAGCGGAGAATGTTCCAGCACACAGAGAGGAAGATCGCTGAGGTTCAACAACGCTTGGACACTTTTGAGTTGCGACAGCCCCTCCAGTGGATGTGTTGACCCTTCCGTCTGTGGTCGACAGTCTTCGCGCAGATATTGTTATGATCTTAGAGGCTAGGGTGCCTGAGTATGAGGCCCCTTCAGAAAAACCTGCTGAAGACACACTGATTTCTACCCTATTTGCCACATCCGAAATTCCACCACCTCCCCCTCGAGAGCATGCAAATATGCGTAGGGGTCGAGAGAAGGATGAGGTGCGATCACGGAAGAAGGAGTGTTGTGAGATGGAGGTTGCAAGGAGAGCTTCACGTGCTGAAGAGGAGGCACGTAAGATGAGAGCAAGAGAGTTAGCTGCTTGGGCGTCTAGCTCAAGAACTGTTGAGATAGCGGGAGGCACTGCTGATAGTGTTGTTAGTCTTGTGGACAACACTGAGGGTGTCCAGATTACGGAGGGAGTGGGTTCCGGGGAACCGGACCCACCAGCTTGTTGATGAACGGTGCTTTGCGCCCCAGGTTTGCTTTACCTACCACTCTTGTATTTCAAATTTTTGTATGCATTAGGGACAATTGCATGTCTTTTTGTTGGGGGTGGGATAAATGGAAAGTGACTGCTAGGGTGAAGTCTGAGTAGCCCATATAACTATCTTGATTTTGGGTTTTCTTGCCTATGCGCTTTTTCCCCAAGAAACTGTTTAATTTTTCTGTTGAACCAACATGTCTATATCTTGTGTACATAGTTTTATTCTGAAGCACGATGGCTAAAATGATATCCTGATAAAATGGAAAATGATGCATCACAAGGCATAGTAATTGATAAATGTGTGGCTCTAAGCATGACATACAGGTACACCACTGCATGACCCTAAGTCTAAAAATTGAACTAGGTGTCTGATAATCGGGTAGAGTAATGAGATGTCAAGTGAGTGTGAGGAAGATTTGGATAGTCCACTATTTGTAATGAGCTAGAACTTTTCCAATTAGTCATGCTAAAATTAAGTTGTAATATACAATTAAGAAAAGATCATAGGCCATTATTCAATATAGCCCATTGTTTAGCCTAAATAACGGAAAACCAAATGAAATATATCTTTCTTTGATCCAAATGATTTGAGCTTAAACTAGACCTTTCTTTTTCACCCTAACTGATCTTTTCTGAGAATAATGTCTGGGCCCTGGTCCTCCTTGGACATGTGCACCTCAGCTTATGCCAAAAGCATAAGTTGAGAGTGGCTAATGCAGTAAACAACCCTTTTTATGGACCTGACCCATCTTTGGTTATTGTATACTTTGACTCATGGCAAAGCCATGAGTTGAGAGTGGCTATTATGAGGAATTCACTGGAAAGTTGAGTTGAAAGAACAAAGAGAGATAAAGAACAAAAGTAAAGTGACTCAAGTATTAGTTGAAAGAAAAGTAATGAAAATATATATATATATATATATATATATATATATATAAATATGTACAAGAAATAGAAGAAAGAAAAGAAGAGAGTCACTTCTACAAATGAAGAAAGAAGGGAAAATACCAAGGTGAATGAATATGAGAAACTGGGCAAAATTAAATGATAGAAAATGGTATGTTTATCCGTTATATCAAAGAGGGTAAAAAGTAACTAAAGTATAACAAAATATACCATATCTAAGCCTGAGCCTATGTTACAAGCTAAGAAAGTCCTATCGTGAGCCTAAGAGTTGTATAACGAACTTAAAGCAGTGAAAATAAGGGCATGCTTATGGCAATATGTACGATTGAGTGTGATTTTTTTCTGAAAGTTTGTTGAAAAGTAATCCTTATACTAAAACTGAAATCACTTTGTGAAAATGAGGATTTTGTTTTGAAGTGAGGACACTAGTTGCAATATCGGAAATATTAGCAGCTCGGTGAGAAATTGAATAGGATAGGTGTTAGTGCATGGTGAGTCTGTGTCATGGTCTAATTCAACAAAATTCAAGCCTAATAGTGATATCATGCATTAATATGATAAGGTTGATCGGGATTGATAGCCAAATCATTGCGAAGGATAAAACATAGATACTATTGCACAAAGATTTTGTATTGAGTCATAGTGTGTCGCTTGAGGACAAACAACGAATTTAAGTTGATGGTGTTGATGTATTGTGGTTTGACGATATTATTAATACTTTTTCCCAAAGTTTAGTGTGTTGAAATGACTTTTGTAGTAATTTCAATGTAAGTTTCTCTTTATATGCAGGAAATATGTCTAAAAGAAGAATGCAGAGGATTTTGAGCGAGAAATACAGAAAAAAGTACCACCTACGGAGCTTGTGACGGTTCATTGTGCCCGTAACGGTCTGTAGGTGGCAGCGTAGTGCAGCTGCTAAAGGAAGATGGGAAAGTCTTACCATGTGTAGGGTTACAGAGTGCATGGCGAATCATCGTAGCCATGACGGTCCGTACTGGTGGTTCGTCATGAAGATCAGAGAAGTAGTGTTAGTACCCAATTCCAAGAGTTCAAGTGTTTTGGTACGGAGACCCTGGACGTACCGTTGTGCCTGTGATAATTCGTCATATCTGCCGTCAAGGATAATGAAGAGAGCATAACAAGAAATTGCACAAATATGGGACGACAGAGTCCATGACGGACCATCGTTACCGTGATGATCTGTCGTGAGGTCCATCGACCCAGCCGCATTTTGACAGAGTTCCAGCAAATAAAGTCCTTATTTAATAAGGTTTTTATTTTTTATAAATAGTTTGGAAAACCTCAATTTTGAAGTTACACCCGGGGATTATTTTTAGACTATTTGTTAGACTCTTTATTATTTTAGACCTTTTGTGAGATTATTTATTATTTTGAGATTCTTGTAATTGATTGTTGGTTATTTATGTTGATTAATCAAGCAAATTTTTGGATTTTATTCTTTCTCATTGAAGTAAGTATATGAATTTTTATACCATATATTTGAATATTCTGTTTATTACTATGTGTAACTAAGCTCCATAAAGTAGGGTTCTGGGAAACATAGGCGAATAATGAGGTAAAACCTAACTAAAATAAAAATTATAGAATAGTGTCTTGCATGTATTGATAATTCTTTCGCTTAGAATTCTTTTTAACGGATTGCCAACGTTAGAACTCGCCTTAATGCTACTTGCTGGACCAAGGATATAAATAATAGGAAAAGAATTATCAACATAGATTTAGTGTATCATATCTAATAGTCTAGTATTGATTTGTAAGAGGTTATAACTTATTCAAATATCAAATATGATGCTTAATATGAGGTAAAGATAAGGGTTAGTATAGCAACACACATAGCGGGACCAAGGGGCGGAGTAAAATTTTCTAGATGTCGGACCAAGGATTTAGAAATACATAACTTATTACATTGCATGCAAGATACTAGGAAAGATTTGTTATAGTTAGAATTATCATGTTATGAACTTGTGTGGAACACGTAAACCCTAGTTACTTTTATTAATTTATTAAACTCCAACATTCGAAGATGTTAAGTAACTCTTTTAATTTTGATAATTTTCATTTATTCAAAAATAGAAAACCCCCCTTTTATCAGTTGTGCTTTCCAAGGAAGTAATTCACTGAACAATAGTAATAATAGATGGAAGTTAAGTCTGAACGATTCTCCTCATTGGAACTATCCCAACATCACTAGTTGGGTTATTTACTTGACACAACCGCTTTACTTCTTATTTGAGAAGTAAGTTTGAGCATATCTACCAGCCCTTACAGTGGATATGAGTACTCTAAAGGATGTTGTGGAGAGTTTGAGAGCCGACTCTGACACTATGCTGGAGGGTCAGGTTCCTAAGTCTGAGGCCCCTTTTGTAGAGCTTGCTGAGGACACGGTGATGGATGACTTATTCGATACTACTGATGTCCCACCACCTCCACAAAGATAGCATGCCAAGCGTCACAAGACTAGAGATGAGGATGATTCCCGGTCTTGGAAGAAAGAGCTCCATGAGTTGGAGGCTGCAAGAATAGCCTCACTAAGTTATGAGGAGGACCGCCTGTTGAGGGTTATGTAGGTGGCTGCAGGGGTATGTAGTTCTAGAGTTGCAGAGGCTGAGCGGAGAACTACAGTAGTGTTGTCATTGCTGAGGACCCTACTGATGGTGTCCCTACTTCTGAAGGGGCGGGTTCTAGGAAACCAGAATCGCCAGCTTGTTGCTAAACAGTGGTTTGCACCTCATGTTTTGTTCACCTACCACTCTGTCTTTTATACTTTTATGAATTGGGGAATATTGCATGTTTTTTTGCTCTGGTGGGGTAAATGGAAATTGACTTCTAGGGTGAAGTATGAGTATCCCAACTCACATCCTCTCTTGTTGAACTAACATGTTTGTATCTTTATTACATAGTATACAAATGGACTCTGAAGCATGATGGCTAACAAAAATGATATCTTGATTTAATGAAAATGCTGCATAACTAGGCATAGTAACTGAGAAATGTTTTTCTCTAAGCATGACATAGAGATACACCACTTCATGACCCTAAATCTAATACTCGAACTAGGTTTCTGATAATTTTGTAAAATAATGAGATGTCAAGTGAGTGTGATGAAAATTTTAATATTCCACCATTGGTACTACGCTGAAATTTTCCTGGTTAGTCCTAATAAAAGTAAGCCGTGATTAAAATTTAAGAAAGGAGCATAGGCCCTTATTACAATATAGCAAATTATTAGCCTAATTAACAGAAAAACAAACGAAATTAGTCCCTTCTTGGTCCAAATAATTTGATCTTATAATAGACCTTTCTTTTTCACCCCAACTGATCTTTTCTGGGAACAATGTGTTTGCCCTGATCCCTCCTTGGACATGTGAACCACAACTTTGGGTATTGTGTACCTTGACTCATTGTAAAGCTATGAGTTAAGGGTGGCTATTATGAGGAATGGTTTGAAAAGTGGAGTTCAAAGAACAAAGAGAGAGAAAGTACAAAAGAAGGGAGAAGGGAGAATATCAAGGTGAAAGAATACAAGAAAACTAAGAAATAGGGTAGAATAAAATGATTAAAAGGTAGGACGGATAGCCATTATGTCAAGGAGGACAATAAGTCACTAAAATACATCCATATGAACCCTACCTGACTCTGAGCCTAAGTTACACGCTAAGAAATTCCTATCGTAATCCTAAGAGTCCGTTATGATGAACCTAAAGCAGTAAAAAGAAGGGAAAGCCTATGGAAATAAGTATAAATAAGGTGTGAAGTTGTTCTGAGAGTGAGTGTTGAAAAATAATCTTTATACTCACACTTAAATCATTGGGTGAAAAATGAGGATGTTGTTTGGAAGTGAGGTCACTAGTTGCAATACCGGATAATTGGTACCTATGTAAGGGATCAAATAGGATAGGTGTCGGTGTGTCCTGCGTCTGTGTCATGATCTAATCCGCTTGAGCAAGGCTAATAGTGGTAGCATGCATAAAAATAATGAAAATAATTGACATTGATAGCTAGATGATTGTGACAGATAAAATAATGATACTCTTGTTCAATGATTTTCTTGTGAGTCATAGTGCGTCGCTTGAGGACAAAGAACAAATTAAAGCTGAGAATGGTGATGTATCGTGGTTTCAAGGTACTTTCGATGCTTTTTCCTTATGTTTAGTGTGTATATAAGGCCTTTTTGTATTAGTTTTATTGTAATTTTCTCTTTATTTGCAAGAAATTTTTCCATGATGAAAAAGTGGAAGAATTGTGCTAAAATAGCACAAGTGACGACCAACAGAGCAATCAATGGTTCGTAAGGGAACACCGTCGTATGAAGGAAATGATGTTGAAGGAAGATCAGGGAATTCTAACTAAGTGTAGGGCTACGGAGGCTCTCAATGGACTCTCACCTCCACGATGGATAGTCTTGCACATCCGTCATCATTAACAGAAAGTAGCTCCAGTATCCAACATTAAAATATTCTCACGGTGGAGAAACGGAAGACATCGACGGACTTTCATCCTTGTTTGTCAATGGTAATAGTGAGTTTGAGAAGAAATCAGCTGAAAAAGGTAAATATTGAACAACGGAGGACCACGACGGTCCGTCTTTGCCTCGACAGTCCATCATCTAGATCATCGACTCAAATGCGGGTTTGAGGCAGATTTTCCTTAAAATGATTTCCCTCTTTTTTTAGGACTCTATTATTATATATACTTGTTAAACCATCATTTTTAGGGTTATACTCTTAGGACATGTCCAATTTCATAATGACATTACTCCCAACTTTTGGATTTTTGATCTGATGGATAATATCCTTAGAAAGCATAATATTCTCACATATCCTCCTACCCTTCACAAATCACTATTGACTAATAGAAATCAAATTTAAAAGAATAGGGCTCAATCTATAGCTCAATAGTTTAGAAATGATTTAGCTAATAAAATTACTAACGTTGATGGGTCTAAACTCATTCATTTTGTTGGGTTGCTCTCTTTTGGAAACAACACATTGCAAGAATGGGAATAATACATAGAAATCATTTGTCCACTGAAAAAAAGCTTGAACCCCTCCATGAGATATTACTTGATGATATGACAACATTTTAATAAAAATAACAAGTCATACCATCAGGCCCTGGTAAAGAAGTGGGCTCATTGAGAAGACCACTTCTCTCAATTCTTTTATACAAGGCAGGTTGGTAAGTATGTCATTATGTTCTTGAGTGACCATTCTTGGGATACAGTGTAAAGGGCCTTCTTAATAACCTTGTGTTCACTAGTAAACATTTGTTCAAAATATTAATAAGCAGCCTTTCATATGTTCTCATCTCCCCGCATCTATTCTCCCTTCTCATTTATTCTATGAACAAACAAATTTTCCTCCTTCCCCTTATAATAGAATGGAAGATCTTTGATCTAGTATCAAGCTTATTGAACCATTGCAATTGATTTTTTTGCTTCATAATAGTATCCTCCAATTTCAGATATCTAATAAAATTAGCATTGATTTCATGAAGGGCACTCCTGTTGAATTCAATGTTATTCTTGATAAGAGACTCCTCAACATTTCTAACCTTTTATGCATCCTCCCTATCGTTTAAGAAATTGTACCCAAATTCTTTCTGATACCATGAACTAAGAGTATTAGACAGTCTTTTATGTTTTAATGAAACCTCCACATACTATTTCCCTATGCATCCCTGTCCCTACAAGCTTTGAAAATATGTAAAATAGGGGGTTTTCTACCTAAAAGTTGTGAAATTTGAAATACTTGATATGCTCATCCTCTTTTAAGATCATTTTTTTAACAATTGAAATGATTTGAACTAGTAAAGGATAAGTGAATAATTGTAGTTTGTGGCATCAAGACAAGCCAAGTATCATTAATAAGAATCCTAGCTAACATTTTCAAGATTCTTTTATTAATACCTCTCTTTTTTTACCAAGTAAACTTTTGGCCTTTAAAACTAGTATCCATAAGGCCACAATCATCAATGAAAGCTATGAATTCTATGCTCTTTCTCACGTTGTAAGGCACCCCTACAAACTTTTCATCAATAGTAGTTATGACATTGTAATCCCCCATAGAATTGGAAGGTTTGTCAATCCCTGCAGCATGTTGAAGCATTTTATCCAAGAGAGGACTTCTGAGGGGGTCTTTACATTAGGAATAGACAAAATTAATATGAATTGATTTCATAGTTCATTGTGCTTAAAGTCACAAATAATTTGTTGGTCGTCTTCATTAGTAATAGTACAGTCAATGTCACAATTCCAAAATGACAAAAATTTTCCATTACAATTACTCACATCATTATACATTGATTATCTAACTTTGAAATTCATCACAAAATCTGTCAGAAAAGGGCTCGAGAATTGCAATGATAGAATGTTGATCCATTTGTCTAAGCATTTTGAGTCTTACTACAACTCGTTAGGTTTTGACCCACCTCACATTCCATAAGATTGTAATAATCATTGGGATGATCAGAAGGAAAAGAGTCTAGTATTTGGTCTTCCGTCAGTGGCGGTGTTAATATGCTTTCTCTTTAAGTGAAATCTATCATGTTGAAACCCTCTTGAAGATAATCCTAGATTTTGAGTTACTTGTTTGATTTCATCCTCAAATGTTTGATTGTTTTATGTACTCAACGCTCTAATCAAGAGTTGACTAGTCTCATCATCATCATCAGGTTCATAAAAAGATTGATTATCTCTATCAAACTCATCTTCAGAACTCTAAACTTCATACTCATCTATAACTGCTGCATTATTGACTTGTCAATATTGTTGTCCCTTATAAAGAGGGTATTTGGGTAGGGGTTTCATGTATTTAGCTTTTAAGGTAGGCATATTAAGCCCCTGATGGTCATTTACCAAAGCAATTTGCACAAGGGACCTCCTCCTTTCCTTGATCCCTTTCTTGTTAAATTTCTTTTTTTAGTGAGTTTTGTTTTAGATTCATCCCTCTTTTGTTTTCTTGGTTTATTTTTCCTTTTTGGAGTATTTTGAGTCTTACTATTAATAACTTCATTCCCCAATTAGTTTTCCATGGAAGCCTTGTTTTTTTCCTCATTGTTACCTATTTCTATATCAAAGATTGTTCCTGACTTTTTGTGTTAGCACAACTCAAAGGTCGAAGTTTAAGTCTATGTTGTCCCCTTTATGCAGAACATTAGGAAAATTCCCTCTTTGGTTACTCCTTCTTGCAAATTAGTGTGGTTCTCCTGACTTCCCCCATCCAACCCTCCTTCAACTTCCCCATTCTTGAGAAAAGTGTCATTTTTATTAGAGTAGGGATTTCTGTTATGACACTTGAGTTATTGTTGTTGATCTTACCTTGCAGTGTTATTTGATTCCTTTTATCATTTCCTAAATGTTGTTTGTTTTGGGTTACTTTTACTGGTTGTTTTTCCTTTTTAGGTAGTTCCTCCCTTGTTCTCTTTTAAAGATCCTAGAGGTTCAACTTAGTAAGAACATTATAGTGGAAGGAATGAATGATACCCATTTGTTGAGTAGTTGACTTAATATTTCCATGTGTTGTATGATTTGATGTTGCAGTGGGCCTCCATGCTTTCTTATGAGTACGTTCCTCTTGTTGTTTACGATTCCGTTTTTTTGTATTTTCCATTCATACTCTTCTTTTTGCTATGTCTGTTTTGTGTGTTATTTTCCCTGTCACTTTTCTATTGTTAATCTATAGAATTTTTATCTTTATCCTAGTTGATAGCCTTCTCTTTTGGGATTTTAATTTCCTGATTTTTTTATTTCCTTTCATTCTCTTGGTCTTTTCTGTATCTGTAGTCATCATCCCTTATTTTGGATTTGCACTATACAACATAATGACCCTGATGTCTACATTATTCACAATATGGGGGGGAGGTTCTCATAATCAAGTTGTTACCATTGTCCTATTGTTAAATCATCATCATCTAGAGCAGTTTACACATGTCTAGGCCTAGCTTTAGTTAAATCTACCGATATTTTAACTTATTCCATCCCTACCTTGAACAATTTAGGGAAGACGTGTCTAAATAGTACTTCGCCAATAGTTTCGAACAAAGGTGTGAGGAAAATATACTTAGAGTTGTGCCATAGAAACCTGGAAGTAAGAAACACACTGGCAGTATAGGTGTTTCTTCCTCAGGGGTGAAAGTGGGGGTCTAAGCTTGTATCCTCATGAGTTTACCTATAATGGTCATTCTTTGTTGAGTCCAAACTATATTATAATCATGTTTTTTTTGTATATCAATACACACATCTGTTGAATTATTATGAGCAATGTTTACCCCTCACTAACTTGAGTCTATTGAATGAAGCTCTTTTTGATAAGTTTCATTTTTTGCATAGTGTTACTAAATTACCCAGTTAAGGTGTATTTTCAATCCACAGTCGAGGTTTTCATATAGTCGGGAATCCTCATTAAGTTCTTTGTGTAGAAGTGTTTATCACAATATTGGGAGTTTGGACAGCATGAATGTTTCTTAACCTTGCAACCATTGTCTAAAAGATTGTATAGGGGGCTAGTTAACTTTTTTTCTCCTTGGAATTGGCTTGAGGAGTACTAGGATTTATGACTTTAACTGGTTTGGTGGTGGTAAGTTTGGCTACCTTTTCTGGGAAGGTAGTGTTGGTTTGTCAAAGTTGTTGGAACTTTTAGGGAAAACTATATGGTTTCTTCTTTGATCAGTCTTATCATTGGGAATGGTCTGTTGAGGCTTATTTAAATTCTCTATTGCAACTTCATAATTATTATTAGAATGAGGTGAAAAATTATCCACGTTTTTTTCTTGTAACTGTTTTCTAGTTTAGACAACTTCTTTTTCCATGGAATTAACATGCTCATGGCCAATATTATAAGTATGATCATGCTGTTTAATAATAGAGTTAGAATATAAAGACTTACCATTTTGATGGTTTTCCTCATTTGGATTTGAGTGCTTCATCATAGGGTAGAAAAGTGGTGTTTTTGCGATTTACCCTTGGAATTGTTCAAAGACTACAACCATTCCTGGCATATATGTCGCCTTATTTTTTGGCGTTGTTTTCACCTGCTAATAATTTTCGATTTGAAAGATGGGAATCCGCTGATATTTTAGTATGATATATCCTTTGGTGTATTGATTCATTACTCGTATGACTTGAAATTCGATTTAACCTTATTTGATCTGGGAAATAAATATGTGATTCACTTCTAATTCCCTCTAAGAAGATGCACTATTCATCGCTCCAATATTTTGCGAATTCAAAGAGTTTTGGATTTAATTAGAGGGAGACTTAAGTTTAGTTGTTTTTTTATTTATCGGCTTCCCTCTAGGGGTTGGTACGGTGGTCAGCAATGACACTTCGGCGTGTCACGCGCCATGTCTGCTAGTTTCTACTAGCCGTTGAAGCAGTACATTCTTCATCGTTTGGGAGCGTGCATGTTTAAAGAAAGATTTAAGATAAAGAATAAAATTGGGAAATGGGGAAGTGATGGGGTTTTGGTATTTTGAGCTTTGGGTTTAGGGTTAGGGCTAGAGTTCATATTAGGGATAGGATTACGGTTACGGTTTAGGTTTTTTTTTAGGATTTAGATTTTAAAATATAGGATTTTTAGTTAAAAATCTATGGCTTAGTGTTTAATGTTTGGGTTTTCTTGTATTTTGGACTTAGGGTTATTTTTTTAACTTAGGTTTTAGGGGTAGGGTTAGGTTTAGGTTTAGGATTAAGGTGAAGGTGTATGTTTTTTCTTAGGATTAATCGTCAAGGGATTAACATTTAATGTTTATAATCTATTGTTTAGCATTTAACGTTTGAATTTTGGTATTTTGGATATAGCATTTTGGGTTTATAGTTTAGGGTTAAGGATAGGGTTAGGGTTAGGGTTTTGGATTTTTTAGGTTTTTTTGTTTAAGGTTTTGGATTAGAGCTTTAATATCAATGGTTTAGTGTTTAATATTTGGGTTCTGATATTTTGGGCTTCGGGTTTATGGTAGGGTCAAAGGATAGGGCTAACGTTAGGGTTAGGGATAGGGTCATTGTTTAGATCGTTTTTTGAGTTTTATGGTTTTGAGTTAAGGATTTAAGTTGTAATATATATGGGTTAGTGTATAATGTTAGGGTTTCTAAAATTAGGGCTTTGGGCTTAGGGTTTAGGGTTAGGGTTAACGATAGGGTTAGGTGTACATTTTATGTTAATGATAGGGTTAGGGTTAGGGCTAGGGTTTATGTTTTTTTTATGATCTAGGTTTTGGGATTTTGGATTTTTGGTTTAAAATATATGATTTAGTGTTTAATCTTTGGGTTTTGTTATTTTGGGCTTGATGTTTTGGGTTAATGTATTTGTGTTAGGGTTAGGTTTAAAATTTTTTTGGGTTATATGGTTTGTGGTTTAAGATTTTAGGTTTAAAACATATGGTTTAGTGTTTAATATTGGGTTTTTTTTGTACTTTTTTATGGATTTCGAGTTTCGGGTTTTTTGTTTTGGGTTAGGGTTATGGTATAGGTTTTTTTAGGTTTTATTGTTTTAAAGTGTAAAATTTGAAGTATAACATCGATGGTTTGGTATTTAATGTTTTTTTTTCACTGATATATTTAATGTTTTGAATTTGGTATTTTGGGCTTGGGGTTTTGGAATTTTTAGTTGAGGGTTAGGGTTAGGGTAAATATTAAGGTTAGGGTTAGGATTAGGGTTTGGGGTGATTTTTATGTTTATGGGTTTTGGGGTTAGGATTTGAGGTCTAATATCAATAGTTAAGCGTTAAATGTTTGGGTTTTGGTATTTTTGGCTTGGGGTTTAGGGTTTTTGGTATGGTTAGGGTTAGGGTTAATGATAGTGTTCTTATTAGGGCTTGGATTATTTTTTAGGTTTTAAGGTTTGGAGTTAAGGATTTGAGTTCTAATATCTATAGTTTAGTGTTTAATGTTAGGGTTTTGATATTTTGGGCTTGGGGTTTAGGGTTTAGGATTAGGATAGGGTTAGGTTTAGTGTTCGTGTTACGGATAGTGTTAGGGTTAAGGTTTGGGTTTTATTTAGTTTTTAGGTTTTATGTTAGGAATTTTTAGTTTAATATCAATGGTTTAGTGTTTAATATTTGTATTTTTGTATTTTGGGTTTTCGGGTTGATGGTTTAATGTTAGGGTTAAGCTTAAGATTAGGGTTAGGGTTAGGGTTAGGGTTTCATTTACTTTAAGTGTAAGGGTTTGTGATTTATGATTTGAGGTTTAAAATCTATGGTTTAGTTTTTCATGTTTGGATTTTCTTATTTTGGACTTTGGTTTTACAGTTTAGGATTTAGAGTTAGGCTAGTGTTAGGATTAGGGTTTTGGGGTTGTGGCTAGGGTTTTGACTTAGGGTTTTGGGTTTATTGTTTATAATTCATGGTTAGGGTTAGGGTTAGGGTTAGGATTTTTGGGTTTTTAAGGTTTTTGAGCTCTGAGTTTAGGATTTGTGTTTTTACTATCAATGGTTTAGTGTTTGATGTTTGGGTTTTTGTATTTTGGGCTTGGGGTCTAGGGTTTTTGGTAGGGATAGGGTTAATGTGTGGGTTAGGATTAGGGCTTTGATTTTTTTAGGTTTTAGGGGTTGGAGTTAATGGTATGAGCTGTAATATCTATGGTTTAGTGTTTAATGATAGGGTTTTGATATTTTGGGCTTTGGGTTTAGGGATTAGGGTTAGTGTTAGGATTTAGGTTTTTTTAGGTTTTAGGTTATAGGATTTAGGATTTTTTTAAAAAAATCTATGGTATAGTGTTTAATGTTTGTGTTTTTGTATTTTGGGGTTTTGGGTTAATGTTTTAATGTTAAGGTTAGTGTTAAATTTATGGTTCGGTAAGTGTTTGGTTTAGGGTTAGTGTTAGGGTTAGGGTTTCGGTTTTTTTATATTGAAGGGTTTATTGTTAGGATTTGAGGTTTAAAATCTATTGTTAGTGTTTAATGTTTGGATTTTGTATTTCGGACATAGTGTTTTTTGAGGATATAGGGCTTAGGGTTTAGGTTTAGAGTTAGGTTATGGGTTGGATTAGGGTTAGGGTATTGGTTTTTTTATAGGTTTTATTGTTCAAGTTTTTTAATTTGAGGTTTAAAATCTATGATTTTGTATTTAATGTTTTGGTTTTGGTTTATTGAAAATAGGGTTTCAGGTTTATGGTTTATTGTTCGGGTTAGGGTTAAGATTATGGTTAGGTTTAGGCTTAAGGTTTTGTTTATTTTTTATGTTTTTGGGTGAATGGTTTTGGATTTGAGGTTTAATAGCAATGATTTAGTGGTTAATGTTTGAGTTTTTGTATTTTGGGCAAATGGTTTAGAGTTTATGGTATGGTTAGTGTTAGGGTTAATGTTAGTGTTAGGGTAAGGATTTAGCTTAATTTTTAGGTTTCACGGTTTAGGTAATGGGTTTCAGCTGTAATATCTATGATTTTGTGCTTAATGTTAGGGTATTAGTTATCTAGGCTATGGGTTTATAGTTTAGGGTTAAGGTTTAGTTTTTTTTTCAAGTTTTAGGTTTTGGGGTTTTGGATTTTTTTTGTTTAAAATCTATGGTTTAGTGTTTATTATTTGGGTTTTTGTATTTATGGCTTGGGATTCGGTATAATGGTTTACGGTTATGATAGGGTTAAGGTTAGTGTTAGGGTTAAGTTTTAGATTTATTTTAGGTTTTAGGGTTTTTTGTTTAGGATTTGAGGTTTAAAATCTACGGATTAGTGTTTAATTTTTGGGTTTTTTTATTTTTGACTTAGGTTTTCTTTTGGACATTTTTTTCGACTTAGGGTTTAAGGTATATGGTTAGGGATACGTTTAGGATTAGGGATAGGAGGCGTAGGTTTTTTTTAGGTTTTATGGTTCAAGGTTTAGTAGTTGAGGTTTAAAATCCATGGTTTAATATTTAATATTTGGTTTTGGTATTTGGGATTAGTGTTTTGGGTTTATGGATACGGGTAAGGGTTAGTTTTTTTTTAGGTTTTTCGGTTCAAGGTTTAGGTTTTCAGGTTTAATATTAATCGTTTAGCATTTAATGTTTGAGTTTTTGTATTTTAGGCTTGGGATTTAGAGTTTATGGTAGGGCTAGGGTCACGGTTAGGGTTTAGATTGTGTTTTAGGTTTTAGTGTTTTGTGTTAAGTATTTAAGTTGTAATATCTATGGTTTAGTGTTTAATATTAGTCTTGGTATATTGTGATTTTGATTTAGGATTTATGGTTTTGGGTTAAGGTTAAGGATAGGGTCATGGTAAGGGTTAGGGTTTCCTTTTTTTTTAGGTTTTGGGGTTTATGGTTTTCGGTTTAAAATTATGGTTTAGTGTTAAAAATTCCGGTTATGGTATTTTGGGTGTTTATTTTATTTTAATTACCCTTAAAAGGGTAGGGGCTTAGCTACACCCCCAGGCCTTACAATTTCACAAAACAAATTTACATTGAGGGGCGCTTCACCTTACCTCATTACCTAAGATGGCTAGGAGTCTCTTTCAAACAGAAAGTACACTCTTCCCCTTACACAATGATGATTCCAAAATTCCAAGTACCTAGAAGAGAGGACTCCTCTCCATAAATAGAATTTAGGAAGCTTAAACTAGGGAGACTATTCCTTTACAAGCTTGAAAATTAAAAACCTGACCTAAACTATTCAAATGAGCTATAATCATGAACTATAGCTTAGTTGAAAACCCAGTAAGATGTTCAAGGTGGTTCTTTAATCTTCTTGTCTTTTTCCTTCTGAAGCTTGGCATCTCCATTAGGTCTAACTGATAATAAGCTTTTGATAATTAGGTAGTTCTTGACTTCTGAAATAAATTTCCGGATAAGTGATTTTGTGACTGTGTTTGGACACTGCATCAGCCACCAAATTTGCTTCCATAAAGATATTTGTACATTTGATATCTTGAGTTTGGTGGATTAGACCTCTTAGTATATCCAACTGATTGCATAAACTCCGCTGAGGAGTAGCTATCTCTAGGATCAAGTTGACAATTAACGTAGAATTTATCTCCAAAATAATATTCTTGTACCCTAATTCTAATGCCAAAGTCATTCCAAAAATGGCAGCACCTATCTTTTTTTGGTTGTTTATACCATTTCCTAAGGGTGTGGTATAAGCTAGTATATCTTTCGCTCCTGGTCTCTTAATATATCACCTGCCCTTATCTTTCCTCTATTCTCAAGTGCACTCCCAACTGTGTCTAGTTTGATCCATAGATCTAGTAGTTTTGTCAAAGTTGTCTTCTGTACTTTTGTGATATGTATGCACCTTTAAGCAAGTTTGATGATTCTACACCATGTTGGAGGCTATTTAACCTGAGGATAGATAGACATTATTAGATTTTACATAACATTATAGATGTCATATCTTACTCTGTTGCTGTTAGAGGTTTTGACCTTATATTTACAAGCACATCTGTTTTTCAATAAGTTTCGATAGATGAGGATTGGGGTGGCTTGCAGGATGAGCTTCTGATCCTCATTAGCATTCTTTGTTGTCCACCATTGAGTTATAAGTTGTTTCAGGAAACTATGATTTGCTTTCACTCTTACTCTAGTTGCAAAACTTTTCAAAACTTGTACAAACAGATCACCATTGTTGATAATGTGATTGATCGTTTCTGATCCTGATCTATTATACAACAAAAAAATTAGTTGGCTCTATTCCAAAATTGAATTATTTCTCATTACTAGGCAGTTTCCCATGCAATGCCCTCCGAATGATAAAAGAGGCTTTAAATGGTATTTGTTTGTGAAATATGAGAATATTGAAATGAGATTCAGTTCTCTTTTCCCTTATTTCATTCCAAGCTAAAAAACAAGTGAAATGCCATTGGAGTTGGCTTTCCAATAAGCTTGATCAGGGATGTGATTCTGGGGAATGGTTATTGCTAGGATCTTGGCTAATTAATTAGAGGAAGCCTTTTGAATCAATAACTGGTAGTTCCACTGGCCATTAACCCAAAAATTACCTACCTTCCTATTGTTAAAGCAATGGTTGTTGGGGGAAAACTGAGCAAGCTGACCTTCACCAAGCAGATTGTTCCACCAAAAGGAGCAGTTTCTAAAGTTATGCTTCAATTGAATATTTTTTTCCATGTTATTTCAATTGTTTATCATGTGGATCTAGTTCAAGGAATCCCCAGTTCCCATTTTTTGCAGATTAGGTTTGACCTTTGGCACTATTTGTCTTTAATGAAATCTCCCCACAATATGTGCTTAGTCCTAAAGATCCACAATTGTTTAAATTTGAAGTCTAGGCACACATATTTCAAGTTTCTCATTCCTACCCCTCCTTCATAAGTAGTATAATAGAGATTCTTCCATGAGACCCAGTGGTATTTCTCCTTATCACTTTTCCATCATTAGTAGAAATCTTCCATCAACATATGTATTTGCTTGAGCACGGTGGATGGAGGAGTAATAGGATATTGTAAATTAATTTGAAGAGAGTGAATACATGTTTGATCAGTATAGCTCTGCCACCATAGTTTAATTGCTTGGTTTGCCACCTTGTAATCATGCAAATCACTTTAATTAAAAGGTAACAAAAATATGAAATCCTTGGTCTACCTACAAAAAGTGGGCATCCTAGGTATGTGATAATACCTTTTCTTTGCTTGAACTAGTCATTCTTTTGATTCTTTTTTTTTGTACTATCAAACACATTTTGATGAATAATGAAGTAACATTTATCACAGTTGATCATTTACCTCGAAATGTCATCATAGCTTTTGAGAGTCTACATGATGAGCTGGAGAGATTTAGTCTTTCCTAAAGTAAACATGTTTGTATCATCAACTAAATTCAAGTGGTTCACTTGGGGGACCCTTACCTCCATGACAAAGCCATGGTAGTCCTGAGGATTGTATAATCCATTTAATGATCTAGAAAGCTTCTCTTCACAAAAAATATATAGGGAAGGAAAAAGGGGGTCTCCTTGATTAAGGCCTCTAGTTAACTAGAAAAGACAAATTAATTATAATATAGTACAAATGATAAGCGATGGTTCTCCATACCTTATTTATGAATCAATTCTAAAAACCAATCTTTCATAGGACCAGACATATATAAGCCCAAGTAATTCTTTCATAGGCCTTAACCATGTAAAACTTTATAATGACATTACTACCTATGTTAGGCTTTTTAATCTAATGGGTTATTTCCTAAGCCAACATGCTATTCTCATTTATACTTCTACCCTTGAAAAAGACAAATTGATTGAGGGATATAAAATTAGGTAGAATAGGACTTATCTTGTACTCAAAATCTTGGAGATGATTTTACTTATGAAATTTCTCAGACAAATAGGCGTGAACTCTTTCAGCTTGTTAGGATTGCTAACCTTGGGTAGAATTACAATAAAAGAGTGTAAAATATACTTACGGATCTGTTGGACACTTGAAAATGCAAAAACCATTGCCATCAAATATCGATTGATATTGTGCAAACATATTAGAAAGAAATATCCATTTATTCCATTTAATCCTTCAGTAGAATGGGGATTCAAATAGAAGACCACTTCTTGTAGTTCTCTAATATTAGAATGATAAGTAAGCCTTTCATTTTCTCCTTTTTTACCATTCTAGGGATGCACTCAAAGCTTTTCTCATTGAATCTTTTGTTATCCACTATTAAGATCTGTTTGAAGTACTAATAGGAAGCCTTACCGATGTTCTCATCACCCTTGATCGATTTCACCATTTTCCTACGTTATGTGAATAAGCAGTCATCTCCATTTAACCCTTATACAGGAATGGAAAATTTTAGAGTTTGTATCCCCTTCCTTGAACCATTTCAACTGAGATTTTTTTTATGATTGCATCCTCCAACTTGAGATATCTAATCTACTTGGCATTAATGTCATGTAGAGTTTCTCTGTTGGTATCACTATTGTTTTGGATCAAACTCTCTAACATTCAGGAAGACATCTCTAAATAACTTTTTGGACCAATTACTTAAAGTGTTAGAGAGTCTTTTCACCTTTTAGTTAAATTTCCACACATTATTTTTATTAACCTCCCTCTTCAAACAAGATTTCACAGTTTCTAAGAAGTTACGGCTATCGACCCAACAATTAAGGAATTTAAGTATTTGTTGTGACTCCCTTCACTTTTTGTAATTCCCAATAATTGTTGACAATGATCAGAACCAGTTGAAGGGAGGTGAGTAATAGTCGTTCGAGGCATTGTTTCTATCCAATTATCGTTTGTCATACCTCTTTCAAGTCACTTCCTGATTCTTTGAGTGATGCCTTTATTATTGGACCAAGTGTATTTTTTTCCACTAAAACCAATACCTGTCAGTCCACAGGCTTCAATAATGGCAATGAAATCCAAACTTTTTCTAATATTGTAAGGCATTCCCTCTAATTTTTCCGCAGTAGAAGTTATAACATTGTAATCCCCAACTGATCATCAAGGTTTGTCCTCTATCTGACCTGTTTGGAGCATTTTATACCATAGATGTCTTCTTAGATCTTTGCATTTGGCATAAACAAATATCATGGTGAATTGTTTTTTAAGCTCAATATGGCTGACATAGGTAATTTGCTTCTCAACATTCAAGAATAGCCATATTTTACCATTGCAGTTGGTTATTGCATTATCCATTGCTAGTTGATTCTTGAAATTCATTACATTGGCACTATCTACAAAAGGTTCAAGGCTAGTAATAATGTCTAAGTGTTTCATTTTATTGAAAATTTTTATTCTTTCCATGACTCCTTGAGTGTTGATTCCCATCACATTCCATATGATTGTACTAATCAACGGGAAACTCTAGATGACAAAAGTCTTGTATTTGGTCTGCTAGTAGGGACAATTTTTATGTCCTGACTTTGAAAATTTCTCATGCTTCAATATTGTTGGAGATAGACCTTGTTATTTTTGGTCATCTATTGAATTTCCTCTTCCATGTCCTGATCATTACGAGGATTAAATGCTCTTATCGAAGAATCACTAGTCTCTTCATCATCTTTTTAAGGTCATGTCCATATTTATTATTCCTGTCTACTTCATCTTCTCAATTGAAAACTTAATATTCATCAATCAAAGGTACATTATTGACTTAGAAGCTTCCATGTTCTTTATCAGGTGGTGCCCTAGGCGGAGGTGTTGAAATTTTTATCTGCTCTGAAGTTTAATGCTGAACCTGTTGATTCTCCTCATTACCATGTTCATTTCTTTTATTCACTCTCCTTTCCAATAGGTTTTCCTGATTTGTCTCTTGTTGTTTGTTCAGTCTTCTCTTAGAAGCATCTCTTTTTTGTTTGCTAGGTTTGTTTTTGCGTCTTGGGGTGTTTTCTACATTATTCGACATAACACTGTTGCCCGTTTCCTTTTTACTGTGTAACTGCTTTGACATATCTTGCTTACATATTCACTTTTTTGCTTTCCATTATGAACATCTTTGTTTCTTGTGTGCCAGTTTTCAATTTGTTGCTTTTTTCATGAATCTTCTGTGTGTCCTCTTTTTGTTGTTTTTTCTTGCTAAATTGGTCCCTAAGGTCAGTGTTTTTCTAAGTGTCTTCTCCTCATGACTATCATGAGGTAGGTTCCCCCCTATGGTTATCCCTTCCTATATGTTAGTAATGTTCTCCTAACATCCCCTTCAATACTTCCAACAGTTACATCCATCATAATCTTATTGATTTGCACATTAATAGTATAGGGTATTCACCTATGATACCTGCATTGTTATTTCATCCTTGTTTTTGCTGCTTCAGTTATTGTTGATTTGGTCTGCTTCTTATTTGTTCCCTTTCTTGATTACCTTGTCTTTTGTTCCTCTTCTGATTTTGTTTCCTGGTCTGTATTAAGTTCCTTTTTCTACAAGGTTATTTTATTAAAGATATTGTTATGATGATTAGTGTAGATTCCTTCTTTTTGGCCTTGGTTTTGTTGGTTATTCTTTACTGCTTGCTTTGATGTTGAAGCAGGCCTCCAAACTACTTTTTGTTATGTCTCCTTTTGGGCTCTTTTTTTTTTTTTTTTTTAATGTGTCATTCCTCCTCTTTTTGTTGCATTGGTTGTTTTGGCTAACCACTTTTTTTAGCTTTTTGCTGCAATTGATCCATTCTTTCTTTTGGTTTATTCTGCATTGATTTCTGTCCTTTGTTGTGCTGTTTTTCTTTATTTCTATTTCTCTTGTCATTCTCCTGCTCATTGCTTTTACTATTCTTCTCATCTCTTTTCCTGGCATTGCATTCTTCTACATCATGACCTTGATGTCTACTATATTCACAATAGGGGGGAATATTCTCATATTCAACAAGCAGCCAAACACCTATGGTGTCATCATCATTATCAAGACCAATCCACACAAGCCTAGGTCTAGGTTTGGTTAGGTCTATTTTGCATCTTAAACTTAGACAACCCTGCCCTTGATCTCTTGATGGATTTTGTGTCCATTTAAAGCACCTTCCTTGCATTCTCTAGAAGAGGAATGAGGAATGGTTTCTTAAAAAAGTTCCAAGGTAATCCATTATGAAAAAAATCCACACTAGTACAATAGGAGTCTCTTCTTTAGTGGTAAAGAAAAGAGTCCAACCTTAATCCTCATAAGTTTGCCTTTTATACTCATTCTCTACTGATTCCAAAAAGTATTGTAGTGAATCTCATTTTGGACATCAATGAATATATGTTTGGCATTATAGTGTGCAATGTTGACCCTCTCTAATAAGCTGAGTCTTTTGTATGAAACTTTTCCTAATCAAATCCAGTTTAGGCATTGTATTTCTATACTTCCCAACCAAAGTGTATTTGCAATCCACGGTAAGGTTATGCATATAAACATGCATGTCAAATAATATAGCTTGTTTCCCCTGCTTAGTAATTTGTCTAATTTTGGTTCTTAGTTCTATATTAGGACATTGGGTTTCGTGGATTTTCCTCTGCCTAGTAGCTAGAGTTTGACCCACAACGTAAGGGGGTGGTTCAGGGACCTACTCTTGCTTAGAATTACTTTTAGTTTTAGCTGTATTATTGTAAGTAGGTTTGGGGAAGCTCACATTTTGGTTTAAAATTATAGTAGGGGGGTTTGTTTGTCAAAATTACTAGAGATTTTAGGAAAATCTCTGTGATACACATTAAGATCACCATCCTTTCCACTATCATCCTACCGCATTACCCCTCCTTTATCATTCCTATCAGCCTGACTCTTTTCTTTAACATTCACAACAACAGTTACCATGGAATGAGTATCAACATGCCCCGCACTATTACTATTAGTAAGGTGATTAACAACATTAGTAGTGATGGGGCGCTTTCCTGTTTATTGTATTTTTATGTCTTGATACGTACAGTTCTTATGTTTATCCTGTCTCTTATTCTTACAAGCTTCTTCGCTTTCTATATCTTTCCTTTTTGATTTTGTTGCAGGATGATTTCTACCCCTTGGGTTACCCCCCTGCTAAACCATGTGACGGAGTTTCTAAATCGTTATTCTTTGGTATCTGACCTTCATTTGTAGTTACAACATTCAGTTGTTCTCCTTTACTCCTCTTCTCTGTTGTATCTTTTTTTCCTTCCTCGGATGATTTACATTGATGTAGTTATTTTACTCCCTAAGTAGAATATGAATTTTTATACACATTCTGCAATTTAGAGATTCCATTATAATCTCTTTTTTATTTTTCAAACCATTCACCGGTGATTCTACATTCTCAGCTTGACCCCCAATTACAATTTGAATCACCGTTAGATGGATATCATTACCTTTTGAGAAAACCTAGTAGAGATTTCTTGCATACCTGCTCGATCGTGGGTCTAATTTAGGAGTGGTCTGTCGCGACTTTCTTTTGCAGTAACCCCTAGTGCACTTCAGCCTTTCCATCGATAGGCTGGTTAAAATTTTGTGATTGATTAGTCTATTGTCTCTCGTGTTGAGTAGATTCATTCAATTTTTCTTGTAATCCATGATTTAATATAATAGCTTGTGGCGAAGTACTCTTATGTTCCTCCTTTGTCTCTACTCGCGACTTCTCCCTGTTTGCCATGTCGTTGAGCTGTGAAGTCGCTGAGTGTGCTTCGAGACTAAGAGGGGTTCTTTTCATAATGAGTTCTTCATCCCATATTTTTCACGGATAGAATCTAGACCCCAGACAAGAACGGCATCGTCGACCTCTCAGAGGTCGCAGACAAGCCAATATATGTCATTCTTACTTCATCTACGTTAATTTTAGAGAAAAATTTTAACTTTTTATTTTCTGATAGACATTTTGAATTTAATATCATAGGCGTTCACAAATCAACTATCTAATATAGAGCTAAAAAAATGAAAGCAACAATTCATAATTGTAGTAAAAGTCTTTTACCCAACACGGCACCAATACAAAATCTGAAATAAAAGTTTAAAGAAACACTAATTGAACATGCTCCACTAGCTAAAGCCTACATCAATGCTAGATAATAGCAGTATACAAACTCTAAAGCATGTGGGCCTACCAAATACGGATGAAAGCTCCACGTTCGAATAGTTGCAACTTCAACCTATAAGATCTAGCGTCCACCTGTGCCTTAACTTATATGTAGTGTTGTATGGAGTTTTTACACATTTGTACTAAGTATGGGTATATGCAAGCACAAACCAAGAACATGCATAAGAAAGGATAGTTCTTTCGTAACAACATGATTATGGAAAGTAAAGTCAGTGGACTTGCAAAATTGATATTAGGAAAGTTAGTAAACTTTCCAATTTTTGTTAAGGGAAGTCAGTGAGCTTTCCGAATTTGGATTAGGAATGTCATGCCATGAGAGTAACATGCATCATCACACTTATCATTTTGCAAACAACACATAAACTATTTCACATATCTTATCACATAGTTCATATCGTTCTTTCATAAGCCATGAAACCTTCTGATAATGGGATTGTCGATAGGACTTCCCAAAATGACGGCTCAACATACCTCAACTAGTGATCCTTCTTTAGCAAACACAGAGTCAACTTCATTCATTCATACGTACTTCATTTTCCATTCTTTAATATACTAGTTTATTAACAAATCATACCTTGATGTAGTTCATTACCATAATTCTAGCTCACCTCTTGATTATCCCATACTTACACCTTTGGTATCGTTCAATACAATGTCTCCCCCACACAAAAAATGTTGAATCACAGGCCAAAGTTACCCAAAACATGCTAGCGTACATGGGAATTTATCCCTGTAACATCCCTATATTGGCAGTATAGGTAAAAAGACTAGGATATATATGGAGACTCATACCCGGAATGCCTGACCGTATAAACTCATAAGAGTTACTTTAACCTCTTCCCTTCGATAAAGAAGGCATCACCGCTCATATCTAGTATATAAGTGCTCAGTATAAAGTTCCATTACATTCAAATCATACGTCATGGACGCTGGCTTCTATTATGTAGACATCATATCTCAATATATTATTTCTCATCTCATGATCTGTATTAAGTGTGTTAATCTCAATACTTTTATCACAACATTCATAGACACTTGTCTCTTCATTAACAGTACACTCTTATAGGTGACTACGTATTGGTAACATTCTCTTAGGCTCATTTGAGATTGCTCTCGTGTTTTACAGTAGCCTCATATCATGTTGTCACCATATTATTTAACATTATTACATTTTCTCTTCATAATTACTCACCCCATTTAACATGAATGTTCATTTCATCATATGACAATGCACTTGGCCATTAAGTATTTTTCACACTCTTACTTAACCCTTCTAGCATTTCATTATTGATTTCATCATATCAGTGTTCATTTCTTCATATGCCAATGCACTTGCGCATTAAGTGTATCTTAAAGTCCTACATAACCCTTTGAGGGTTTCATCATTTCATTACAAACAGCTTAGGTTCACTTATTTTTAATCGTATGCTAGACTTATGGGTCTATATAATCAATCCATGAGTCTTCATTCATAGTTTGTTAAGTGATTCATATCTTCTTAAGATTATGTAGTACAAGACTTATGTATCTTGTATGTATGACCAGATCTCGATTTCAATCTAAGTATGTGGATTTATTCTTGAACATTTAATTCACGTATGATTTATGTATCAATACGGAAATTTGGGTAAGGGAACACAAGTTCGAACCACTGTTACAATACTTACAATTTTCCTTGACTTTATTTTTAATCTTCATGACATTCAGACCCTAGATCGAGCCCCAACATCAACATTCTATATTATTTTCCTCCATGAAATCATCTCCTAGTTGGTCGGAGGGTTGTGGGATTGAACCCTTACAACCCCTTTTTAATTTTCATTAAAAATTGTGTTGCCCAATTCTGCCAAACTAAGAGGTTGTGGGATAAAACCTTCGAAACCACTGTTTATTCACTACTTATTTTCACTAGTGACAGGAAGGTTGTAGGTTAGAACCTCCACAGCCTCGTTATTTATCTTTAGTTAAAAATTTACTTACTTTACGTTTGGTAGTGAGGTTGTGGGATAGAGCCCCCATAGTCTCACTTTATTTTCTTATTGATTTCTCCCCATTCCCCTTTCCAGCCTTGAGTTTGTGGGTTCGATTTCCACACCTCACACTTACTTTATATTATTTTTCTTTCCGTTCATTTGCCGCCTGGAGGTCGTCGGTTGGATTCCCACGCCTCCTATTTATTTTTTTAATTTTTGACTCTTCTTTTTCAGCCAGTATACCCATTTCTTTTCTTACGATTTCACAATAGATGGGTGAGGTCAGAGGTTTGAATCCTGGTTGCCTCACCCCTTTATTCTCCAATAAATATCTATTTTTATTCCTCTACATTTATCCTAAACTAGGCTTGTAAGTTGGCAGGAATTTTAGTCATTTTTTAAGCTTATTGCCACCAACATTTCCACTTGAAATCTGAGGGTAATTCATAGATCTTTTAACACATTTTTGGGGTGCATTTTCATAGATTCTTTTAGCCAAAATATTGTTAATCAAATCAGCCAAACTTCCATTTAATTAACATTACGATTTACATAGATTTACACACGTAAAATGACAACAAAAACAATATAAAAATTGAAAAATTAACCCAAGACCTACTTTACAGTAACATTTTTCAACATGCACACACTTGTACAAAATTTCAAATACATGCTAGTCTTTCGTACACTCAAGTACACAAAGATCATCATGTTCATCACAAAAAAAATTAATATATACCTAATTCTACAATCAATCATTCTTAACCTACGATTCATTGGGTTATAGTGATAGGGGCATGAAACAGGGGAAACAATCCTATTTTTCGAATGAATGATACGAACCTTCAGGGGTTACCTGTTAAAGGGACCAAAAGAAAAGAAAACACATACCTTTTTCACGTTAAACTCTTGAATTTCTACCCAAAAACTTCACCCCAGAACACATCTAAACCTCATCAATATCAACTCAACTTGAATGAAAACCTCCCTTATCCTAGTGTGCGATTAATGTTTGTTTTCTTGTTATTTCGTGTTACTTCTTCAAGTGTGAATAACATTGTTTATTTTTATGCTTTTGTATCTTACTTTGGCAGTAAAATTTTGTGTGAAATAACAAGGGAGATTGAGTGTGACTGTTGAGACATAGACGTGAGAAAATAGACAGATAGGCGTGAGACAAAAGAGAGAGAGAAGTGAGGTATTGTTCTCTTAGAACTAGGACTTTAGAAAAGACTTCGTCAAATAAAATATCTTAATTGATAAATAATAATTAATAGTAAAAATGTCACGACCCAAAACCGATTGCGACTGGCACCCACATTTACCCTCCTATGTGAGCGAACCAACCAATCTAAACCTTAACATTTCAATATAATATCAACAGAAAATAATGCGGAAGACTTAAACTTATTTATAAAAACCAAATCAATAACTATTATTCCCCAAAATCTGGAAGTCATCACAACAAGAACATCTACGATCAAATGACTAAACTAAGAGTATTCTAAAAGCTAAAAATACATAAGAAGCTAGTCCATGCCGGAAGTTCAAGGCATCAAGACTTGAAGAAGAAGATCCAGTCCAAGCTAGAAGCATTAGATCACCCTGAATTTCCGATGTAGTAAGACTGGCTTGAATTACTGTTGAGTCGAAGACGACGGCACGTCTGCTGCACTCCACAAATAAACAAAAAGAAAACATAAAAGTAGGGGTCAGTACAAAACACGGGTACTGAGTAGATATCATCGGCCAACTAAAAATAGAAAACAGTATATATTAAGCAATATTATAAAATCAACTAATATCCTTAGCATGCAGCATTTACAGTTACCATAACCCTTGGTTACAACACCAAGCACATCAATGAGGACTCACTCCTCCTCATCATACTCATTTGGGAATTAGGTTCATTAGATTTGAATATATTATCATCTTTCAAGATTCATTATCTTTATTCCCCTCGTGTCGGTACGTGACACTCCGCTACTCATATACTATCCTGGTGTCGGAACGTGACACTCTGATCCTCATTCTATCCTGGTGTCGGAACGTGACACCCGATCCATATTATATCCTGGTACCGGAACGTGGCACCCGATCCATATACTATCCTGGTGTCGGAACGTGACACTCCAATCCTCATATTCTATCTTGGTACCAGAACGTGGCACCCGATCCATATACTATCCTAGTGTCGGAATGTGACACTCCGATCCTCATATTCTATCCTGGTACCGAAATGTGGCACCCGATCCATATACTATCTTGGTGTCAGAACGCGGCACCCGATCCCCTAATCTCACTACTTTCGTTCATCAAGCCTTCTTTTATACCCAGGCATCATCATTAACAAAGTAGATTAGGGTTTCTTTTCAAGATTCAGGATTCAATAGCTTCATCATGCTTATTATATCATAATTACATAATCACATCATTCATGCAAGCATACAATTAAGCATATAGAAGGGTTTACAATACTACTAAGACATATCATTCACTATTAAGTGTTTACTACGAATAGCATGAAAATAACCATAACCTACCTCCACCGAAGATTAGTGATCAAGCAAGCAATTTCCCAAGCTTTGTTTCTCTTCGTTTCTCCTCTTTCTCGTTCGACTTTCTCTCTCTTTCTCTTGTTCTTTCTATTTTCTTTATTCAAACCCTCTTTCTTTTACCCTAATTAGTATATAATTAAGAATAAAAGATTACAATAATAACCCCATAATTAACTTAAGGTTACCTCTTTTAACCCCCAAGTAATTAGACTTATTAACATTAACCCTCTAACTTTATAATTAAAGCAGGAATAGTCAAAAACGTCCCTTAAAACGTATAAAGAAATCCGACCCGAACTGGGATTGCGTAGCCTGTGACGGGCCGTCGCGCCTGCGACGGTCCGTCCTGCTGTCCGTCGCAAAGTTCAGAGACCCAAATTTCCACCAAGGGTCTGTGACGGTCCGTCACACCTATGACGGTCCGTCCTGCCATTTCGTTACGAAGTTCAGAGAGTCGATTTTCAGTACCCAATTTCAGATTTTCGAAGTGTTTTGAAACGAGACCCTGCGACGGTCCGTCGTGCCCATGACGGTCCGTCGTGGGGTCCGTCATTTCTGCCAGTTTTTCCAGAATTGAAGTCTGCTGCTCAAAACGACTAAACAGGTCGTTACAATAGATACCAATTTACCCATCGTTCGTCCCCGAACGATCACAAGAAGGAAAACAAGGGCGAAAAGGAGTACCTGAATCTGTAAACAGGTGTGGATATTTTTCTTGCATATCAGCCTCTTTCTCCCAAGTGGCTTCTTCAACGGGTCGATTATTCCATTGAACTTTGATGGATGCAATCTCTCTTGACCTTAATTTGCGGACTTCTCTATCTAGAATAACAACAGGTTCCTCCTCATAAGACAAATTCTCATCAAGCAAAACTGAATCCCAACGGATAATATAGTTTCCATCCCCATGGTATCTTTTCAACATCGACACATGGAATACCGAATGCACGCCGGACAGCCCTGGAGGCAAGGCTAACTCATAAGACACCTCCCCTACTCGCTTAAGTACTTCAAAGGGACCAATATACCTTGGGCTTGGTTTACCTCGCTTACCAAACCGCATCACCCCTTTCATTGGCGAAACCTTCAACTAGACTTGTTCACCCTCCATAAACTCCAAGTCTCTAACCTTCCGATCTGCGTACTCCTTCTGTCTACTTTGCGCTGCTAGAAGCTTTTCTTGAATAGATTTCACTTTCTCTAATAAATCCCTCAAAAGGTCAGTACCCCAAGGTCTAACTTCAAATGCATCAAACCACCCAATGGGAGACCTACATCTTCTCCCATATAGTGCCTCAAAAGGGGCCATATCAATGCTTGAGTGATAGCTATTGTTGTAGGAGAACTCTGCTAAGGGTAAGAAGCTATCCCACTGACCACCAAATTCTATCACACATGCACGAAGCATATCCTCCAACACTTGAATCGTTTGCTCAGACTGACCATCGGTCTGAGGAAGGAACGCAGTACTAAGGTCCAACCTAGTACCCAATTCCGCATGCAATGTTTTCCAAAACATAGAAGTAAACTGCGTACCTCTATCTGATATAATGGAGAGTGGAACCCCATGCAATCGCACCACTTCCGAGAAGTAAAGTTTGGCTAACTTATCTGCATTGTACGTCACCTTGACCGGAATGAAGTGAGCAGACTTAGTTAACCTATCAACAATTACCCAAATAGAATCAAACTTTCCCAATGTCTTTGGAAGACCAACCACGAAATCCATTGCAATCCTTTCCCACTTCCATTCCGGGATGGGCATTCTCTGATGTGTTCCTTCGGGACTTTGGTGTTAATATTTTACTTGTTGACAGTTTGGACATTTGGCAATAAAATCCACAATATCCCGCTTCATTCTACTCCACCAAAAGTGTTGCTTTAGGTTGCGGTACATCTTGGTTGCACCCGGATGTATAGAATACCTTGAACTATGAGCCTCTGTCAAAATAGTGTTGATCAAATCATCAACTCGGGGTACACATACCCTTCCCTTGATTCTCATAACACCTTCCTCGTCGATTGTCGCTTCTTTAGCCTCTCCTTTCAACACTTTATCTCGGATCCGGATCAATTTTTCATCATTAAACTGTTTTCCCTTAATCTTGTCAAGAAAAGAAGATCTTGACTCCACACTAGCCAACAATCCTCCCTTCTCATTTACTTCTAACCTCATCAAGTCGTTAGCTAGAGTCTGAACTTCTCTAGCCAATGGGCGTCTAGAAGCTTTCAAGTGAGCTAGACTTCCCATGCTTCCCGCCTTTCTACTTAAAGCATCCGCTACAACATTCGCCTTCCCCGGATGATACAAAATAGTGATGTCGTAGTCCTTCAGTAGTTCCATCCATCTCCTCTGTCTCAAGTTCAAATCTTTATGAGTAAAGACATACTGAAGGCTACGATGATCCGTGTAGACCTCACACTTAACCCCATATAAATAGTGTCTCTATTGCTTTAGTGCAAACACTACCACGGCCAATTTCAAATCATGAGTTGGGTAGTTACGTTCATGCACTTTTAATTGTCTTGAAGCCTAAGCAATCACATTCTTCTCTTGCATTAGCACTGCACCCAAACCCGAATAGGATGCATCACAATAGACAATGAAATTCTTACCTTCCACTGGCAAGGTGAGAATTGGTGCAGTAGTCAATAGAGTCTTGAGCTTCTGAAAGCTTTCCTCACACTCGTCTGACCATACAAATGGAACATTTTGCTTAGTAAAGTTCATTAGTTGGGAAGCAATAGAAGAGAATCCCTTGACAAATCGGCGGTAGTAGCTAGCTAACCCAACAAAGCTCCTTATTTCTGACACATTAGTAGGTCTTACCCAATTCTTCACTGTCTCAATCTTACAAGGATCCATCATCACTCCATCCTTAGAAACCACGTGCCCCAAGAAGGACACTGCATCTAGCTAAAACTCACACTTAAAGAACTTGGCATAAAGCTTTTTCTCCCTCAACATTTCCAATACCATTCTCAAATGCTCTTCATGTTACTTCTTGCTCTTTGAGTATACCAATATATCATCAATAAATACGATCACGAAGAGGTCCAAATATGGCTTAAAAATCCCGTTCATCAAGCTCATGAACGCAGCAGGGGCATTCGTAAGACCAAAAGACATCACTACAAATTTGTAATGCCCATACCTCGTTCAAAAGGCAGTCTTTGGCACATCCGTTACCCGTATTTTCAATTGATGATAACCGGATCTCAATTCAATCTTAGAGAAGACACAAGCACCTTGTAACTGATCAAACAAGTCATCAATGCGAGGAAGAGGATACTTGTTCTTTATGGTTACCTTGTTTAGTTGTCTGTAGTCTATACACATTCGAAAACTCCCATCCTTCTTCTTTACAAACAAAACCGGAGCACCCCAAGGCGATGCACTTGGTCTAATGAAGCCCTTGCTCAACAACTCTTGAAGTTGGGCTTTTAACTCTCTTAACTCCGCGGGAGCCATTCTATAAGGGAGTATAGAAATGGGGCGATTACCCGGTTCAAGATCAATGCAGAAATCGATATCCCTATCTGGTGGCATACCAGGAAGATCTGCAGGGAACACATCTAGAAACTCACGGACCACTGAAACCGACTCAATTTGAAGGTATTTGGGTAGTGTCATCCTTGAGATGTGCCAAGAAATCTAAACACCCTTTTCTAGCAATTTTCTTAGCACGAAGAAAGGAGATGATACGCACCGGATTGGAAGTGTAGTCACCCTCCCACACTAACGGATCTGTCCAAGGCTTGGCTAACGTCACCATTTTAGCATTACAATCCAAGATCGCAAATTGCGGAGAAAGCCAAGTCATACCCAGAATTACATCAAAGTCAACCATTTCTAAAATAACCAAATTTACATAAGTGTTGCTCCCCACAAAGTTCACCAAACAAGACCTATATAATTTTTCAACTACCACAGATTCACCCACCGGAGTAGAAACACGAATAGGCATATCAAGTAATTCACAACATAAATTTAGGCCATTAGCAAATGAGGAAGATACATAAGAAAATGTGGATCCAGGATCAAACAATACAGAAGCCATGCAATCACAAATCAAAAGATTACCTGTGATGACAGCATCTGATGTCTCCGCTTCAGATCTCCCAGGAAAAGCGTAGCAATGGGCCCCATTACTTGTCTGTCCGTTGCCCCTACCATGTTGTGATGTAGTGGCTCCAGTTTTCCCATCACCCCGGCCGTTTTGGTGACCACCATTACCTCGACCACCGCTTCGTCTAGAATAACGGCCTCTACCATGACCACCTCTACCTCTAACATTTGGAGGTCTGTAACTCTGTTTTGGACAATATCTCTTAATATGTCCAATCTCCCCACATCCATAGCACTCTCTGGGTTCATGCATAGGTCTCTCAGAGAAGTGTTGACCGGTCGGAGGTGGACCCCCAACTACAGTCTGTAGTGAAGACTGAATTGGTCGGACTGAGTAACCTCCGGAACCTTGTCCTCTAGAGTAAGAACCATTAAACTCACCTCCCTTTCGAAACCTTTTTGATGTAGTTGCCATGGCGAATTCATCTGGCTTCACTCCTTCCACCTCTACCACGAAATCTACCACTTCTTAGAAGGATTATGCCGTAGACGCTACTTGTAAGGCTGAAATCCACAACTGTGACCTCAACCTCTTCACAAAACGATGAATCCGCTCTTGTGGACTGAAACAAAGTTGACTAGCATATCTGGATAGGGCACGAAACTTAGCCTCATATGCATTGACCGACATCCTACCCTACTCTAGGCTCAAGAACTCATCCCTTTTCCTATCCCTCAAAGTCCGGGGAATATACTTCTCCATAAATAAACTAGAGAATGAGGCCAGAGACATAGGTGGTGCCTCTATTGGTTGACACTCAATATGTGACCGCCACCACATTTTGGCGTTCCCTTGAAACTGATAACTCACGAACTCAACACCAAACCGTTCTACTATACCCATCTTGTGTAGTAGCTCATGACAGTCAACCAGAAAATCGTAAGCATCCTCCGATTTAGCACCTTTGAAGACTGGAGGTTTCAATTTCAAGAACATACTGAAAAGTTCATGCTGATCATTTGTCATTATAGGCCCAGTGGTCAGACGTGGAAACGTGCCTATATCTAATGAGGCATCCATACGAGGAGCCATAGTGGCTGCATGTTGTACCTCTGAAACCGGAGGTGTTGGTGCATAAAACACTGGAGGTGCCTGACCCTGATCAGATAACCCGCTAAGATAAGCAAGAACCTGACTGATCATGTCTGGGGTAGGTTGGGGAGGCAAACCCTCATTCTGTAATTGTTCAGTTTCCTCATCCTCCCCTTCTCTTATTACCCCCTCAGTCGGTGGAGGAGTCACTGCCCTAGTATCAGATGGGCTAGGTGCTCGTCCTCTTCCCCTAGAGGACGTCCTCCCACGACCTCTACCACGGCCTCTTGCCGCTACTCTTCCTCGAGCTAAAGCCCCAGTGGCTGGCTCGGACGCTTCTTGCCTTGCCGGTGTTGGTGTTGGCGCAGTCGTTGCTCTAGTTCTAACCATCTGCGAAATAGAGTGAAGATGGTCAGATAGCAATTTGTATCACCTAGATACCAATTGGATCCAAGTAATAGCACGAAGAAAGAATGAAAGAATGAAATTTTCCTAAAGTCTTATAGCCCTCAAAGAAAAGTAAAGGCGTCCCCCTACCGTTCCTTAAGACTCTACTAGACTCGTTCTTGTGTGATGAGACCAACGAACCTAATGCTCTTATACCAAGTTTGTCACGACCCAAAATCGATCGCGACTAGCACCCACATTTACCCTCCTATGTGAGCGAACCAACCAATCTAAACCTTAACATTTCAATATAATATCAACAGAAAATAATGCGGAAGACTTAAACTTATTTATAAAAACCAAATCAATAACTATTATTCCCCAAAATCTGGAAGTCATCACCACAAGAACATCTACGATCAAATGACTAAACTAAGAGTATTCTAAAAGCTAAAAATACATAAGAAGCTAGTCCATGCCGGAAGTTCAAGGCATCAAGACTTGAAGAAGAAGATCCAGTCCAAGCTAGAAGCATTAGCTCACCCTGAATTTCCGATGTAGTAAGACTGGCTTGAATTACTTTTGAGTCGAAGACGACGGCGTTTTCTGCACTCCACAAATAAACAAGAAGAAAACATAAAAGTAGGGGTCAGTACAAAACACGGGTACTGAGTAGATATCATCGGCCAACTCAAAATAGAAAACAGTATATATTAAGCAATATTATAAAATCAACTAATATCCTTAGCATGCAGCATTTACAGTTACCATAACCCTTGGTTACAACACCAAGCACATCAATGAGGACTCACGCCTCCTCATCATACTCATTTGGGAATTAGGTTCATTAGATTTGAATATATTATCATCTTTCAAGATTCATTATCTTTATTCCCCATATGTCGGTACGTGACACTCCGCTCCTCATATACTATCCTGGTGTCGGAACGTGACACTCCGATCCTCATTCTATCCTGGTGTCGGAACGTGACACCCGATCCATATTCTATCCTGGTACCGGAACGTGGCACCCGATCCATATACTATCCTGGTGTCGGAACGTGACACTCCGATCCTCATATTCTATCCTGGTACCGGAACGTGGCACCCGATCCATATACTATCCTGGTGTCGGAACGTGACACTCCGATCCTCATATTCTATCCTGGTACCGGAACGTGGCACCCGATCCATATACTATCCTGGTGTCGGAATGTGGCACCCGATCCCCTAATCTCACTACTTTCGTTCATCAATCCTTCTTTTATACCCAGGCATCATCATTAACAAAGTAGATTAGGGTTTCTTTTCAAGATTCAGGATTCAATAGCTTCATCACGCTTATTATATCATAATTACATAATCACATCATTCATGCAAGCATACAATTAAGCATATAGAAGGGTTTACAATACTACTAACACATATCATTCACTATTAAGAGTTTACTACGAATAGCATGAAAATAACCATAACCTACCTCCACCGAAGATTAGTGATCAAGCAAGCAATTTCCCAAGCTTTGTTTCTCTTCGTTTCTCCTCTTTCTCGTTCGACTTTCTCTCTCTTTCTCTTGTTCTTTCTATTTTCTTTATTCAAACCCTCTTTCTTTTACCCTAATTAGTATATAATTAAGAATAAAAGATGACTATAATAACCCACTAATTAACTTAAGGTTACCTCTTTTAACCCCCAAGTAATTAGACTTATTAACATTAATCCTCTAACTTTATAATTAAAGCAGGAATAGTCAAAAACGTCCCTTAAAACATATAAAGAAATCCGACCCGAACTGGGATTGCGTAGCCCGTGACGGGCCGTCGCGCCTGCGACGGTCCGTCCTGCTGTCCGTCGCAAAGTTCAGAGACCCAAATTTCCACCAAGGGTCTGTGACGGTCCGTCACACCTGTGACGGTCCGTCCTGCCATTTCGTTATGAAGTTCAGAGAGTCGATTTTCAGTACCCAATTTCAGATTTTCTAAGTGTTTTGAAATGAGACCCTGCGACGGTCCGTCGTTCCCATGACGGTCCGTCGTGGGGTCCGTCGTTTCTGCCAGTTTTTCCAGAATTGAAGTCTGCTGCTCAAAATGACTAAACAGGTCGTTACAAAAAATACGATTCTCCTTTTTCATAAATCAGATATAAAACATTAATTAATTAAATAAATTTACCAATTTAAATAAAACAAATTAAATGATTTTGCCCATATAGATTCGAACTCGGGTGGAGCAAGATTTTGCTAAATGGGATATTTTGGCACTGTCTACTCAAAATACCCCTCCACCATATTGTTTAAATAATTAATTACATATTTATGATATATACGTTGCTACCTTATCCTGTAAAAAGACCATTTTACCACTAGAACCTCTAAACTTAAGATTTCTTACTTTTATGTCTTGTAAAGACTCTATTGAGTAAATCTTCGTATTCAAGATCCCTCTATGGTTGGACCCTACCTTTCCAAGCTCAACTAACTTCCCAAGTTAGTGGCTTTGCTATTCCAAATGTTTTGAGGTCTGTTTCTATTTCATCAATTAGTGTGAACCCTGGTCTAATCATAGTCATTCTTGTCACATTAGGCATTTCTTATCTTATCCATTTTTAGGGTTTTTACAATATCGTCTTTGTTGGGACTGTTTCGGCAGCCTAGAAAGTACCACAGATGTCTCACGTGCCTATTTAGCCCAGCTAAACTAGTCGTTGCACTTGCAATGGTATAAAGTTTGTAGAGTGCTTTTGGTTGACATACAGATATTAGAAACAAAAATAATTTTGCATTTTTGTATTATGGGGTTGAGGTTTTGGGTTAACAGTTTAGGGTTAGGGTTAGGGTTTAGGTTAGGGTTTAGGTTTTTTTAGGTTTTAAAGTTTGTGGTTCAGGATTTGAGGTTCAAAATCTATTGTTTAGTGTTTAATGTATGGGTTTTTGTAGTTGGGCTTAGGTTGTTTTTTTGTAATTTTTTTTGACTGTTACTTTTTTTCGACTTAGGGTTTATAGTTTAGGGTTAGAGTTAGGATTAGGGTTAAGTTGTAGGTTCTTTTTTAGGTTTTATAGTTTATGGTTTAGTATTTAAGGTTTAAAATTTAAGGGGTAGTATTTATTGTTTAGGGGCTTAGCAACATCCCCAGGCCTTACCATTCAACAAATAACATTTACAAGGAGGGGGGACTTAAGCCTAACCTCAATAACTATGATGGTTTGTAGTAAGGTTAACAAAAGAAGATCTACTGCTCCCTATACGAAATAATGATTCCAAAATTATAAGCACCTAGAAGAGAGGACTCCTCTCCATACAAAGAATCTAGGAAGCATAAACAAGGGAGACTCTCCCTTTACAACCACAAAAACAAACAAAAATAACCAATCTATTCAAAGGAGCTATAACTTGAATTATAGCTTAGTTGAAAAGCTTGTAGTATGTTCAATGGGGCTTTTGGATCTTCTTATTCATATTCCTTCTATATCTTGGAAATTCAAGTCAATCGAGCTGATAGTAGGAATTTGCTTTTTTAGGTATCTCTTTATTGTTATAGTATATTTGAGGACTAGTAAGATTGTGTCTATGTTTGGACAATGCATCAGTCACACTGTTTGCTTCCTTGAACATGTGTGCACGTTTTAATTCTTTAGTCTGGGAGATGAGTGTTTTCAGTCTTTCTAGCTTACTGCATATGCTCTACTGTGTGGTAGATTTTTGTATGATCCACTTGATTGTTAACATAAATTCCATATCTAGAATGATATTCTTGTATCCTAATTTCAATGCCCAAGTCATTCCAAATATGGATGCACCTATTTTTGCTTGATTGTTTTTACCATTACAAAAGGAAGATGTATAGGCTACTAGTTCGTTTCTGCATGATCCCTTAGTATACCCCCAGCCCCATCTTGCCTGGGTTATCTAATGCACTTTCATTGGTGTTCAATTGATCCATTGGACATGAGGTCTTCTCCATGCTATCTTCTATACTTTTGTAACCTGTTTACACCTTTTTGCTAGTTGGAAAATTCCACACCAAGTAGAAGGAAAATTAACCTAAGGAAAAAGAGAAGTTATTAGTTTATAATTATTACTAAAAATCATCTGAGTCTTCTATTATTTTAGATTTTTGTACGATATTTACTAGCACATCTATTTTCCATAGGTTCCAGAAGATGATACTAGGAATAGACTATAAGATTAGTTAATGAGATTCAATTTTGTTCTTCATTGTCAACCATTGTGCTATAAGTTGTTTGAAAGAACTGTAATCAGATTTAACTCCTACTATATTTGTAAAACTTTTCAAGACTTCAACAGCACAATCACCATTATTGAAAATGTGGTTTATGGAGTCTTTTACTAACTCTTGCTTCAGCAAAAATAGATAGTAGGATCACTTCCAAAAATTGTTAGTTTTTCATTAGTAGGCATCTTTCCATTTAAATCCCTCCAGAGGAGAAAAGAATCTTTGAATGGTATGTGTTTGTGCTAGATGAGAGCATTAAATTAAACTTTAGGTAATTATTCCCTGATTCCATTAAAAGCTGAATATAGATAAACATGCTTTTTGAATTGTCTTTCAAGTATTCCAGGACATGGAGTTGTTGCTGTGGAATTGTTGTTTCTAGGATGTTGCCCAACTGATTTGGAGGTGATTGTTGAATAAACAATTTATAATTCCACTGGCCATCCAACAAAAAATCAGCTACCTTTCTATTATCAAACTTGAGGCTATTTTGAGAAAAATGAGCAAGAAGGCTTTAACCTAACATATTTTTCCACAAAAAAGAACATTTACCAGAATAAAGCTTCCATTGAATGTGTTGTTCAATATTATTCATGTTGTGTATCATATGTTAATAGTTTAACTTTGAGGAAGTCAACCCATAATGTATGCTGAGTCCTAAAGATCCATGGTTGTTTATATGGGAACGCTAAGCATACATCTTCCAAATTACTCATTCCCACCCCTCCTTCATCAGTAGGGTAGCTGAAGTTCTTCCAGGAATCCCAATGATATTTCTTCTTATCACTCTTCCATCCGTAGAAGAAGTCTTCCATCAAGATTTGGATTTGCTTGAGTATATAATTGCGGAAAGTTAGGACATTTAGCTAGAGACTGTAAGTTACCGTAAGATCCAAAAAGAAAACAAATTGCAGAAATAATGATAGATAATGAAGAATATATGCAAATAGAATATATAGCCTATGAATTAAGTGCAATGATAGTATCAGATATAGAATTTGAAAATGAAGAAGAAAATATTTATATAGATAATGATGAAATAGAAGATGAAACATAATGACTGAAGAAGACATAAAAATAATATCAAAAGAAGATAATCAAAATGAAGAATTATCAGAACAAAAAATTATATTTTATAATACAATTTTTGAACAAATAAAAGTAAAAGAATTAGATTTAAGTGTTGAAAAAGTACTTAAAATACCTACCTTAAGAAATTGGTTTAAATGACAAAAAGAAGAATACTATGTAGTTAGCCAGAAAGAACATATTATAGATTGCAAATATACAAGAGGAAAAGCACATATACCCATACTAAGTAAACGAATCATAAATAATGAAATATAAGATATAAAAACTAAAACATCTATAAAATATGTACATTTAGGAGGAACAAAATTATTAATAAAAGCTTGTTTTAGAGAAGGAATAGATACACCTATTGAAATATACTTAGCAGATGATAGAATTATACACCCTATATAGAAAAGTGTATTTAGTGCAGTAAAAGGAAAATTAATATACAAAAAATTTAAATTTATAATAAGTGCCAACTACTCAGTAACACTAACAGACAAAAATATAGATAAATCATTAGTTTTGTATTGAAAGGTGTCTGGAATAGAGCTAGCACCAGGAAGTAAAATATTCCCAGCAAGATGTAAAAACTTATATATATTAACAACAAAACACAAAGTAACAGCGAGAAATAAAATTGATAGAATAAAAGTAGAAAATCCCTTTGAAAAATAATTACTATAATAGATAATAATGACTATAGTTATAAAGAAATTGACATAGAAGAAGATTTAGAAATAGTAAAAGAAAGATTAAGTACTTCAAGCGTACCAAATACGTTAACAAGAACTACCTCATCAAGAATGAGTACATCTAGAAGAAACTATGAAATTCCACAAAAATTATTAGAAGATAAAACACCATACCATTATTTTAAAACAAGAATAATAGACCAATCAAGATATAAAATTTTAATAAATACAGGACAAGAAGAAAATACATAATAAGAGAATTAGTATTAGAAAGAGAAATTATAAAAATAGGACAATTATGCCCCGGACTACCTAGCGAGATAGTAAATACGAACGAAGAAATAACAGAAAAGGAAATAATTATAGGAGGAATACCGTTAATAATACCATTTAAAATTTTTCAAGGAAACCAGAACATTACATAAGGAATAAAATGGTTAGAGAAAGTTAAACCATACAATATAGAAAATGAACAACTAAAAATAACTTGTCAAAATAAGAAAATAATCATTAAAAGGACGAAATGAATAATGAAAATATATATACTTACAGAAATTATTGTAGAAGGCTATCACAATAGATATTATACCCCTATGATAGATACAGTATCAGAAGCAAACATATGTAACTATAATTATTTACCAGAAGATAAATGGGAAAAATTAAAATCACCTATGGTAGTAAAAGGATTTAATAATGAAGGAAGTATGATTAGATATAAAGCAAAAAATTATAAAAATACAAATATGGAATAAAATACTAACAATAGAAGAAATGTACAATTTTGAGTTTACAACGAAAGATATATTATTAGGAATGCCATTTCTAGATAAATGTTACCTACATATAATAACAAAAACAGATTGGTGGTTTACTACACCATGCAGAAATAAGATAGGAGCAAAAAGAGTAAATAACAAACAACGTAAACCTATAAAATAGATAAAAGGATGTGAAAAAATAAACCAAGAAATGGACAATATAAATAAAAAACAAATAACACAATTAGAAAATATTATATTCACAATAGACAAAGTTAAAATAATTAATGAACAACTACTATTACTTTATAATGAAAATCCATTACAAGGATGGGAAAAGCATAGGACAAAAATAAAAATTGAATTAATAAACAAAAACAACATAATAACACAAAAATCATTAAAATATAATTTTTATGATTTAAAAGAATTCAAAATACATATAGACGAACTATTAGAGAATAATGATATACAAGAAAGCAATAGTAAACATACAAGTCCAGCATTTATAGTTAATAAACATAGTGAACAAAAACGAGGTAAAAGTAGAATGGATATAGATTATCGAAACCTAAATGCTAAAACTAAAATATATAATTACCAAATACCGAATAAGACACTAAAAATAAGACAAATACACGGATATAACTATCTTAGTAAATTTGACTGTAAATCAGAATTTTATCATCTAAAACAAAAAGAATAATCTAAATAGCTAACAACATTCACAGTACCGCAGGGTTTCTATGAATAGAATGTTTTACCGTTTGGATATAAAAATGCACCAGGTAGATATACTATTATATTCTAAAACACAAGATGAACATATTAGATTATTAGAAAAATTTATTCATATAATTAAACATTCAGGTATAAGCTTAAGCAAAAAGAAAGCACAAATTATGAAACCACAGATAGAATTTTTAGGAATACAATTCGATAAAAATGGGATAAAAATGCAAACCCACATAATACAAAGAATAATCACTCTTGATGAAAATATAGATAGATAAATGAAATTACAATCCTTTCTAGTATTAGTAAATCAAATAAGAGAATATATACCAAAATTAGCAGAACATTTAAAACCATTACATAAAAAACTTAAAAAAGATATTGAATATCATTTTGATAATAACGATAAAGAACATATAAGACATATTAAGAGTTTATGTAAGAAATTACCAAAACTATATTTTCCTGATGAAAATAGATCATTTACCTATATTATTAAAACAGACTCAAGTGATCACAATTACGGAGGAGTTTCAAAATATAGATATGAAAAAGAAAAAGTAGAGCACCATTGCAGGTATTACTCAGGATCTTATGCAGAAGCACAAATATAATGGGAAATAAATAGAAAAGAATTATTTGCATTATATAAATGTTTATTAGCATTTGAACCATATATTGTTTATAATAAATTCATTGTAAAAATAGATAATACACAAGTTAAATGGTGGATTAATGGAAAATTACAAGACTCTGTTACAACTAAAGAAATAAGAAGATTGGTATTAAATATATTAAATTTTACATTTACAATTGAAATAATCAAAAATGACAAAAATCTTGTTGCAGACTATCTATCAAGAAAAAGGAACCCAAACTGAACCAGAAAAAGATACAACGAAAGAAATACTCAAAGCCATTAATACACTTTTTACGAAAGTGGACAGTATGGATAAAGAGTTACAATAGATGAAAAATATAAGTCAGCAGCATGACTATAAAAATGCGGAGCTATGTCGATCGGAAGACAGAAAAATTCTAGAGCTACAAGGAGACGTTGGGAATCTCCATAAAATCCATGACAATGTTTGTTTAAATACAGCTACAGCCAGCACATCTACAACAAAAGGAGTCAGTGGAACAAGATATACAAATTCAAATATGAACAAAATCTTCGATAAACCATTTATTCCAAAAAACCAAAAAGACGCCATATTTATACCACCACAAATAACTACTTACTCAGAAAGTTTAAGCCAAGATAAAAAAGCGTACAACCAGATAACCTGCTCGTATATTGAAAACCTTTATAAAATCCAAAATTATTTAAACTCAACACCTAGATCTCCAACTGCCAAAGACCCTCATACTGATTTCATAACCCAAAAACTACAAGGATATAATAAGTTAATAGCACAAGCAGGCAACAATGCAAATCTAGTAAAACCATGTTATAGTTATGGATTACTCAGTACAGTTTATACCCAAACAGGAGATGAAATATCTACCATACTAGAGATATAAAAAGCCTTTATGAACTATAAAAGATTTACTAAAGGAATAGTAGTTTATATAATGTTTTATTCAGCACCAGCAGAGATATTATTTGATGAGATAAAACCAATTATACAAGTTATAAAGATTGGTCAAAACAGAGATATGATAATTCCGAATGATATCGGAATACAACAAGTAATATAAAAGATTGAGATACCATAATTCTACGCCAACAAAAGAGTTATAGGAATAGCAACTATCCTAAATGAAGGAAAATTCAGTATGGAGTTATTATGCACAGGAGCAAGTTATGATATATTCAAATTCTAGAGAAGTCAGAGAACAATATATGGAGGAGATACACCAATGTATACTTAGTTTACTCAAGCCATAGCAAAATCCAATGACAACAGCATTAAGGAAAGAGTTTATTTCAGAAGAACTATTAACCAGATATTGCAAAATAATTGGACAAAAATACACCAACCATATATGTTCAAAATGTCAAGGAGAATATAATGTCATACCGGATGTTCAAATCGAATGAAGTCAAGTAATTTCAACAGCATAGACCCCTCAGCTATATTTTAACCACATATAAAAAACAGATGTCATTATATAAAGTTGTGAATAGTATGTCGGCCATATAAAAAGTAAAGGCCAATAAGTGTAGAAATATTTTGTTTTCTTGTGTCGGCCGAATATAATAAGACCATGCGTAAAGTAAAACGTAAAGTTGTGTCGGCCATTTGGCCAAGTTGTTAAGAATTTCTTGTATAAATAGAGGGTTCTCCCTTATAAAAAAATCATCCCTAATCCCTTTTCCTCTACAACTCTCTCTCTCACTCTTAATTCCGCTGGTTATAGATTATCGAGACCTAAATGCTAAAACTAAAACATATAATTACCCAATACAGAATAAGATACTAAAAATAAGACAAATACAAGGATATAACTATTTTAGTAAATTTGACTGTGAATCAGGATTTTATCACCTAAACTAGAACAAGATTCTAAACAACTAACAACATTCACATTACCGGTTGTTCAAATCGAATGAAGACAAGTAATTTCAACATTATAGACCCCTCAGCTATATTTTAAGTTACATATAAAAAGCAGATGTCATTACATAAAGTTGTGAATAGTATGTCGGTCATATAAAAAGTAAAGGCCAATAAGTGTAAAAGTATTTTGTTTTCTTGTGTCGGCCGAATATAGTAAGGCCAGGTGTAAGGTAAAATGTAAAATTGTGTCGGCCATTTGGCCAAGTTGTTAAGAATTTCTTGTATAAATAGAGGGTTCTCCCAAATAATAAAATCATCTCTGATCCCTTTTCCTCTACAACTTTCTCTCTCACTCTTAATTCCGCTTCCACCTATCTCCCTCATAATAAAATCATCCCTGATCCCTTTTCCTCTACCACTCTCTCTCTCACTCTTAATTGCGCTTCCACTCAAAATTGGTATCAGAGCTAGTTAAAAAGATAAGATAAGTAAAACAAATTTGAAAAGACAAATCTACAAAAATAGGTATACTTATTTATGTTCATGAGTAGCTAAACTACTTTATTCCTGATAATCTCTTGTTGATTATAATTGTTTATCATGTTTTAATAATGTTATAATAACCATCTTCAGAAAGTTTGCTACAGAAATATTCTGCGAATAGGTATGACCAGACTATGCCATCCTAAGTTTGAAACCGATAGGCGAGAAGGCCGTTTAGGGGAGTAAACAAAGTTGAGGCATTTTTAGGGTAGCTAATCAAAGAAGAAAACTATAGTAGTGACCAGACGAGATGATTATTAAACCATTATTATTTGAGGGAGTAGTAATAGCTAATATAAATGAATTGTGAGAGCTCGAAGGACATGATTAATAAACACATATCTACAACCATAGCTTAGTTGCTTAGTTTGCCATCCTTTAATCCTGCAAATCACTTTATTTCAAAGGTCAGAAAAATAAGAAATCCTATGACTACCAACAAAACAAGGGCATCAAAGATAAGTTATAATACCCTATTTTTTTAAACCTAGTGATCCTTTTAATTCATTTTTTTGTTCTATCAACAACAATCTGATGCACTAGTAAATGAAATCTATCCCTATTTACCATTTGTCCTGATGTATCCTAATAATACTTGAGTGTTTGCTTGATGAGATGGAGAGTGTTAGATATTCTTGAAGTGAACAGAAGGGTGTCATCTGCAAAGCTTGAGTGGTTCACCTGGGACCCCTTCCTTCCATGAAGAAGCCATGGTAATCTAGGTGATTATGTAACCCATTTAAGGATCTAAACAACATCTCTCCACATAAAATAAATAGGACAGGAAAAAGGGGGTCACCTTGTTTGAGGACCCTAGAAGATTGGAAAAAAACAAATCTTTTTCCATTATTAATGATGGAGTACCAGTTATTTGCCATAACTCTACACACCATATCTATAAAGATCTCATTAAAACACATCTTCCTTAGGACCAGACACATATAAGCCAAAGATAATATGTCATAGGCCTTTTCCATGTGAAGCATTATAATGACATTACTACCTATATAAGGATTTTTAATATGATGGATGATTTCTTGAGCCAACATGATATTTTAAGATAAACTTCTACCCTTCACAAAACTAGACTTATTGAGAGAGATCAAGTTAGGCAGAATAGGACTCAATCTAGTACTCAATTTTTTGGATATGATTTTACTAATAAAGTTGCTCAAAACAATAGGCCTTAACTCTTTCATTTTGTTGGGTTACTCACCTTGGGTAGAAGTACAGTATATGAATGAGAAAATTGTTTGGGAATCTACTGGCCACTGAAAAATTCCTTAATCAGTTCCATCAGCACCTGATTGATGATGTGACAACATTTATAAAAAAAAAACCATTCATACCATCCGTCCCTATTGCATATAGAGGATTCATAAAAAAGACCACCTCTATTAATTCCACCATAGTAGGATTAGAGATATGTTTGTTATTCTGCTCATGATTTACAGTTCTAGGGATGCATTCAAAGTTCTCTTCATTGATAGTGTTGTTTTCCCTTGTAAACATATGTTGAAAATACTCACAGGCAGACTTACCAATGTTTCATAACCTTGAACGGACTCCCAATTTTCCAGTATTCTGTGTATGAACAACTTTCACCTTCTACCCCTAATCTAAGAGTGGAAGAATTTATAGTTTTATTCTCCTATAAACATTGCAACTGAAATTTTTGTTTCATAATGGAGTCCTCCAATTTAATAAATCAAATATACCTAGCATTAAGTTCATCGAGAGCCTCTCTACTGGTATAACATTTGTTTTTAATAAAGTTTTCTTCAGCTCCCTTAACCTTCTATTCAAACTCTCTATCTTTTAGGAAAATGTCGCCAAATCCCCTCTTTGACAAAGTACTCAGAGTGTTAGTAAGTCTTTTCAATTATTTGTGGAATCTCCCATGGAATTACCTGTCACCTCCCTCTCCCATCAAGATATCACTGTCCCCAGGAAGTTGGGGATGTCCACCCAGCAGTAAAAGAATCTGAAATACTCAATGTGACCCTCCTCTTTGTTGATTATTTCCAAATATAGGGGGAAATTATTTTAACCAGTAGAGGGTAGATGAGTAATGGTGGTTTGGGGCATCAGCTCAAACCAAGTATAATTACAAGGCCACTGTCAAATCTTCTCCACATTCTGTGGTTGATGCCTCTATTATTTGACCAAGTATATTTTGACCATTCAATCCTATATCAATCAGCCCAGAAGCTTGAATAAAGGAAATGAAGTCCAAGCTTTTTCTGATATTGTAAGGAATTCCCCCAAGATTTTCCTCTTAGATATTATAAAATTATAATCCCTCACTGAACACCATGGTTTGTCCTCTTCCTCAGCTTGTTAGATCATTTTATCCCATAGAGTCCTTCTGAGATGATCTTTATATTTGGCATATACAAAAGTAATGGTGAATTGATTTTGTAACTGATTGTGATTAAAGTCACAGGTAATTTGATGGTCATCTTGATCTCTAACATTACAATCAACATCACTATTCAAGAAGACCCAAATTTTACAATTATAGTTGGTCACTGCATTATCTATGGCTAGCTGGTTCTTCAAATTCATCACATTACCACTATCTGCAAAGGTCTCTAGAATAGAAATAATAGATAACTGGTGAATTTTTTTTAGAATTTTGATTCTTTCCACAACACCCCGAGTGTTAATTCCCGTCACATTCCATATGATTGTACTAATCATTGGGAAACTCTAGTTGAGAAAAGTCTTGTTTTTGGCCTGCCAGCAGTGACAATTTTTGATATCCTGATTTTTGAAGTGAATATTTTTATGTTTCAACCCTCTCGGAGATAAACCTTAACTTTGAGTCTCCTGTTTAAGCTCCTCTTCCAAGGACTGATAAATTTGAGGAATGAAAGCTCTTATCAGAGCATTACTAGTCTTATCATCATCATCAACATCCTATAAAGATTGATAATTGTTGACCAACTCATCTTCGGAGTTAACCACCTCATATTAATCAATGAGGGGGACAATATTGACTTAATAGTATGATATATCGTGATTTCACAGTATTATTAATACTTTTTCCATAAATTATAGTGTGTCCGAAAGCCTTTTTGTGCTAATTATTATATAAGTTTCTCTTTATTTGCAGGAAATCTGTCCAAACATGAATGCGGAGATTTTGAGCAAAAAAATGCAGAAGAGACCACCTACGGAGCTTGTGATGGTCCGTCGTTCTTGTGACAGTCCGTAGGTGGCGGCATAGTGCAGCTGCTGAAGGAAGATGGGGAAGTCTTACCAAGTGTGGGAATACGGAGTCCATGACGGTCTGTCGTGTCTATGACGGTCCGCCCTGCAGGTTCGTTATGATGTTCAGAGAAGTAATCCCAGTACCCATATTCCAAGAGTTGAAATATTTTTGAACGGAGACCCTCGACGGACCGTCGTGTTTGTGACGGTCCGTCATACTTGCCGTCGAGGGTATGAAAACAGCAACAGAAGAAATAGATCATGTATGGGACGACGAAGTCCATGACGGTCCGTCGTGACCACGAAGATCTGTCGCGAGGTCTGTCGACCCAGCCGCGTTTTGACAGATTTCCAGCAAATAGAGCCCTTGGTTAATTAGGTTTTTATTTTCTATAAATAGTTTGAAAAACCTCGTTTTAAGGTTAGACTCTGGAACATTATTAGACTCCGTATTGTTAGACTCTGAATCATTATTAGAATCCGTATTGTTAGACACCTTTTGATTATCATTAGACTTTTTGTGAGATTATTGATTACATTGAGATTCTTGCAAGTGATTATTGGTGGTTTTTGGTGATTAATCAAGCAAATTTCAGATTTTACTCTTTCTCATTGAAGTTAGTATATGACTTCTTATATCATATATTTGAATATTGTAATTATGACTGTGTAACTAAACTCCCTAACTACGGTTGTGGGAACCATAGAAAAATAATAAGATAAAACCTAACTAAAATAACAATTCTAGAATAGTGTATTGCATGTATTTATAATTCATTCGTTTCGAAGTCTTTTTACGGGTGGAAAATGTTAGAACTCGCATTAAATCTACTTGCCGGACCAAGGAGTTACATTATAGGAAAAGAAGTATCAACATAGATTTAGTGTATACTATCTAATAGGCTAGTATTGATTGGTACGAGTTAATAACTTAGTCAAATATCGAATACGATGCTTAATATGAGGTAAAGATAAGGGTTAGGATAGCAACACATGTAGCCGGACCAAGGTGCGGAGTGAGATTTTCTAGATGCCGGACCAAGGATTTAGAAATACATAACTTATTACTTTGCATGCAAGATACTAGGAAAGAATCGTTGAAGTTAGAATTATCAAATTATGAACCTGTGGGGGACACATAAACCCTAGTTACTTTGATTAATTGATTAAAATCAAACATTTAAATCTCATAAGTGTCTCTTTCAATTTAGGTAGTTATTATCATTCAATAAGAAATAGAAACCCCCCTTTTATTTGTTGTTTTTACTTTCCAATGAAGTTATTGACTAAACAAAAGTAATAATAGATTGAAGTTAAGTATAGACTATTTTCCTTGTGGGAACGATCCCAACGTCACTAGTTGGGTTATTTACTTGACACGACCGCTTTACTTTTTATTTGAAAAGTAAAGTTGAGCGTATCAAATTTTGGTGCCGTTGCCAGGGATTATAGCTTTTAGATTAACTTGAACTTATTACTATAGTTTAGTTGATATTGTCTTGATTTTACTTCTTTTCATTGTTTTTGATTCTTTCAGAACTATCCTTCTTGTAGCAAAATACACGGAAAGGAAGCGAACCCTTATTTCCCTAAGATCGCGAATTAGAGCGTACATTATGCAATATGAATCGAAACTTGGGAATAAATGATGATGATCCAAACCAGAACATCCCAGCTCCGGTTGATATTCATGGTCAGTTGTTACCCGAAGCTCTGGGTGAACACCAACAGAGTGGAAAAAATCCCGTTCCACGGCCCCAAGCATACTACAGAGGCTATGATAACATAGCAGACTTCGATGGGCCACTTGTCTTACCTCCTCTACCCATAGGACACACCTTTGTGGTATATGTAGCCTAAAGCAAATGCTCACTAACAGAAATAAGTTTTCAGGGCTACCTTCTAAGGATCCACATGCTTATATAGCTAAGGTAAGGGCAGTGTGTATAAGATGTGTAGGGAGGCCTGATTTGGATTTAGATGTAATAGGTCTAAGAGTGTTTCCTATCTCAGTGACAGGAGAGGCTGCTCTGTGGTTCACTGAGCTCTCATACAACTCAATCTTTACGTGGAACCAACTAAGGGATGTATTCTTAGCACACTACTATCCGGTCTCCAAGAAACTATGCCACAAAGACAGAGTGAACAACTTTGTGGCATTACCAGGAGAGTAAGTTAGTAGTTCTTGGGGATAGAATCACCACATTCTTGAGGAGTGTTCCAAATCACCGTATAGATGATGAGTCACTAAAGGAATACTTCTATAGGGGAAAAGATGATAATAATAAAGCGGTGTTGGACAATATAGTAGGTGGATCTTATGGGGAATGTCCTTATACTGAGATTGCCAAAAAATTAGAGAAAATCTCCCGAAATAATAAAGCTTGTAGTACTAGGAAGTCTGATACAGGGAGAAACACCTTACCAGTGCAGTCCACTCAAAACCCAGCCACAAATGAGATTCACGAAGAAATGGCTCAGATGAGAACCGAGCTTCGGTTGGTACTAAAACGTGTCACTGGGGGTGCAGAGAAGATAAATGCAGTCAATTGCTTATCAAAATAACCACCACAAAATGATGGGTGCTATTATGAGGAGGATTCCTATTCAGTAAATGAACAAACGGGGGGTTTCCGACCAAGTGTCCAAGGCTCTAATCAGGACAATTGGCACCAATGTCAAGGGAACAAAGGTTGGAACTATGGTAACTACAATTGTGAGGGTCATTATGTCCGAGATGGAAACTACAACTGTTACACCAACTTCAACAGGGGTAGCTATGGTAATAGAAACGACAGGAATGGACCTTATGTTCCTCCTCAAAATGTGATGTTACTCCTAGGTATTGTAGAGGTAGTATGTCGCAAGTTGAGGATATGTTGCATAAAATGCCGAGGAGGTTCGATGCTAGTGATGAGAACAATAAAAAGTTGAGGAATGATTTAGCGGGTATTGGGAAAAAAGTTGATACACATGCAATATAGATTAGCAACATGAGTTACAATTGGCCCAATTATCAGCGACTGTGAAAACACGGCAACTGGGCACTCTTCCTAGCATCACTGTCCAAAATCTGAAAAATGATGGACATGTATGGAAATTACTACTCGCGGTGGCAAGAAAACCATTGACCCACCTATGTCATCTAATTAGAAAAAGGTGACAAAAGATACTGATAAAGTGGTAGATGTAGATGTTGAATTAGAGGATAACACTGTAAAAAATGCTGAAGTGCCTAAAAAGATAACTCCCATGGCTAGGACACCACCCCCATTTCCTCAAAGTGTATTGAAAAAGACCGAGGATGGTAAATATCGACTTTTAAGAATAATGTTGAAGCAACTTCCTATCAATGTCCCTTTGGTAGAAGCTTTAGAAAAAATGCCCGGTCACGCCAAGTTTATGAAACATCTGGTCACAAAGAAAAGATCGGTCACTTTTGAGGATGATGATAGAATGCAGCATTGTAGTGCTATTGCTACAAGATCTTTGGTACAAAAGAAAGAAGATCCGGGTGCGTTCACTATTCCTTGTACAATTGGGCTATTACATTTTGCGAAAGCATTATGTGATCTGGGGGCAAGCATAATTCTCACGCCCCTCTCAATTTACAAGAAGTTGGGTTTTGGTGATCCAAAGCCCACTGCAATGTGGCTACTGATGGCTGATCGAATAGTAAAAAGGCTTACAGGGATACTCCACTATGTGCTAGTAAAAGTGGAGTCGTTCATATTTCCGGAAGATTTTGTTATTCTTGATTGTGAAGTCAATTTTGAAGTGCCCATTATTCTTGGGAGGCCATTCCTTTCTACGGGATCAGCCTTAGTAGACATGGAAAATGGGTAGATGAAATTTTTGTTGAACAATGAGGAAGTGACCTTAAACATTTGTAGGTCCATGAGACAGAGTGGTGAACTCCAATCGGTATCTACAATATCCTACAACATGGGTGAGAAATCTGAGACACAAATAGAAGAACGTCTAGGTGTAGAAGCACTAGCGGCAGTGATAATAAATTTTGATAGCAATTGCATTGAAGAGTATGAGTCATTGGTCGCGACTCTTGACCGAGGTGATCTTTTGTTTAAACCGAAGAAATATGATCTAGATATTAAGAATCGCGAGTCCCCACCCGCGAAACCATCTATAGAGGAGGCTCCAAAATTAGAACTAAAAGCTCTCCAACCTCATCTAAGAAATGAATTCTTAGGAAATGGTCACACTTTGACGATAATAATTGCATCAGAACTGAATGAACAAAAAGTTAAGAGTTGTGTGAAGGTGCTAAAAAAGTACAAAATTAGGTGGGCTATTGCGGACATTATTGGGATCCCTCCTGGTATTTGGTCTCATAAAATCCAACTCATGCCTGATCATAAGCCAAGTATGGAGCACCAGAGACGCTTAAATCCTCCTATGAAAGAGGTCGTGAAGAAGGAAATCATTAAGCATTTTGATGCCGGAGCAATCTATCCAATCAGTGATAGTAGTTGGGTATGCCCGGTTCAATGTTTACCTAAGAAAGGGGGAATGACTGTGGTCCCCAATGAAAGAAATGAACATGTTCCAATGAGACCGGTTTTTTGATGGAGGGTGTGTATGGATTACCGCAAACTAAATTCATGGACTGAAAAAGACCACTTTCCTATGCCCTTCATGGATCAGATGTTTGATAGACTTGCCGGAAAAGGGTGGTACTATTTTCTTGATGGATATTCGGGGTATAATCAGATTTCTATTGCACCAGAAGATCAAGAAAAAACCACTTTTACTTGTCCATATGGGACCTTTGCGTTGAGAAGAATGTCGTTTGGGTTGTGCAATGCACCCGCCACATTTCAGAGATGTATGATGTCGATATTTTCTAACATAGTGGAGGATACTATAGAAGTCTTTATTGGTGATTTTTCTGTCGTTGGTAATTCATTCAAGCGGTGTTTGACCAATTTATCTGATGTCCTTAAGAGATGTGAAGACTTAAATTTAGTACTAAACTGGGAAAAATGTCATTTCATGGTGAAAGAGGGTATTGTTTAGGGTCATGGCATTTTAGAAAAGGTCATAGAGGTTGATCGAGCTAAAGTCGAGGCAATAGAGAGACTTCCCCCACCGATCTCTGTGAAAGGTGTGAGAAGCTTTCTTGGGCATGCAGGTGTTTACCGGATATTCATCAATGATTTTTCAAAGATTGCACATCAATTGTGCAAAATGCTTGAGAAAGATTGTAAATTTTGTTTTGATGAATCCTGTCTTAAATCATTCAGTGATCTAAAAGACAAATTGGTGTCTGTGCCTATCATTATTTCTCCGGGTTGGAACACTCCATTTAAGGTGATGTGCGATGCAAGTGGGGTGGCTCTTTGTGTAATATTGGTACAGAGAAAAAATAAAATCCTTCACCCCATTTACTATGCTAGTAAAGCCCCAAATGAAGCTCAAAAGAACTCCACAGTGACTGAGAAAGAACTACACAGTAACCGAGCAAGAACTCGTTGTTGTAGTCTTTGCTTTTGAGAAATTTCACTCCTATTTAATAGGTACTAGAGTTATAAGGCATACTGACAACTCAGCATTGAGATATTTGATGGCAAAGAAGAATGTGAAACCTACGCTGATTCGTTGGGTATTACTGCCACAAGAATTTGACTTTGAATTGATTGATAGAAAAGGAACTGAAAATCAAGTTGTTGATCACTTGTCTTATCTAGAGGCTGAAGCTATGAGAGAGTTAGGGGATAAGACATACATTGATGATACTTTCCCTGATGAGCATGTATTGGGTGCTTCACAAGACATGATCCCATGGTTCGCAGATTTTGCGAACTATCTGGCTAGTTATATTGTTCCATCAGACCTGTCCATTCATTAAAGAAAAATTTTCATGTACGATGTGATGAATTTCTTTTGGGATGAACCATACTTATATAGGAGTTGTGCCGACAGGCTTATTTGGTGTTTTGTACCAGAATATGAGATGTTGAGTGTGTTGGAGGCATGCAATTCCTCACCCCTTGGTGGACATCACAGTGGTATCCGAACTGCTCATAAGAGATTACAATGTTGTTACAATTGGCCAACAATTCATCAAGATGCTCATGAGTTTGCTAAAGCATGTGACAGATGCCAACGAGATGGCGATATTTCATGAAAGCAAGAGCTCCCTCTGAACCCCATTCTTGTGATTGAGTTATTTGATGTTTAAGGTATTGACTTTATGGTCCCTTTTGTGAGTTCTCATGGAATGAAGTACATTCTAGTAGTAGTTTATTATGTATCTAAATGGGTCGAAGACATCGCCCTCGCAAACAATGAAAGGAAGAGTGTCACTGCATTCTTGAAAAATAATATATTCTCTCGTTTTGGCACCCCAAGGGCAATTATTAGTGATGGGGTTCGCCATAATGGGGACACTCCTTACAACCATCAAACTAGTGGGCAAGTTGAAGTGTCGAATCGGGAGATCAAACAGATATTGTCCAAAACAGTGAACGCTAGTAGAACGGATTGGTCAAGGAGGCTTAATGATGCTCTTTGGTCCTACCTGACAGCATATAAGTCTCACATAGGTATGTCACCATACCAACTTGTATATGGGAAAGATTGTCATCTTCCGGTTGAGTTAGAGCATAAAGCCATGTGGGCTATGAAGAAGTTGAAAATGGATTAGAGAAAAATTGCAGAACAACGGTTAAATTGGTTGAATGAACTCGATGAATTTCGCCTGCAAGCCTATGAATGATCATCCCTATACAAAGAAAAGTTGAAGAAGTACCATGACAACAAAATTGAAAAATGAGATTTTATGGTCGGGGATTTGGTGCCTTTATTCAATTTCAGGTTACGCTTGTTTTCGGGCAAGCTCAAGTCCAAATGGAATGGTCCTTACATGGTTACCCAACTATTACCTCATGGAGCAGTTGAGTTTGAAACTAAGGAGGGTGTGCGGTTCAAGGTCAATGGACAACGCATAAAAATCTATTTTGGGCATGCTGAATCAGCGAATGAAGTGATAGAGGCATACCATCTTGATGAAGTCTGAGTAATCAAGTGTCCCCAGTCGTGCCGCGACATTAAATCAGGCGCTTGTAAGAGGCAACCCAATACTTATAGAATTTTTTAGTAATGGTAGCATTTTTCTACTAATGGGTTTTTAAATTAATAAGCACATCACCAGGAATTTCTACAGAAAATTACTCTACAGCAGTCACTGACGGATACATCGACAGACCGTTGCGCCTGCGATGGATCGTCGTATGCCTCTTTCGTACAAGGTACGTCATTCTGTTATTTTCAAACTAGGGCACACACGATGGAACAAACGGCGAGGGTGTTGATGCTACTCGGACCCCTCTCACTGCCGAGTTTGACTACCGATGGCAGCTTGTTAAAGATGGCCAGTTCCTGCGCGAGCCATCGCTGAGAGAGACCACCAAGATGTGGATGGCCCTTCACCTTTGAGTTGATGGAGAGAGTGCTGACTGGGTGACCGAGCCTAAGGGGGCTATAAAGAAGGCCAACCTAACTTTCACGGCGCAGTTCTTGTGGGTGATTGTCCGCCACTGCCTTTCCCCCATAGCCGCTGATAATATCGTTACATGGGATCGAGCAGTGTTGATGGCGGCGATGATAGCCGAGTTCGAGGTGGATTTTGCGTGGCTTCCAGAGGCAGTCATGCGCGAGAGGGCTTTCAAGGTCACAACTACTTACCCTTTCCCGTGCATGATCTTTTCTCTCTGCAGGTCCGCAGGTGTTCCTATATTTCACGTAGATTAGCTCAAGACCCCGCAGGGCACTGTTGATGTCGGCCTCATTAGAGATGAGGCCAATGAGTTTGATCCACGCAGAGGGCCCCGTCCAGAGCTGCCCCCACTTGCTGACGATCTAGCTGATACAGTAGACAAGGCCCGCACGGCTACGCAGGAGGCGTCTACTGACACTACCTTGGTCGAGTCTATCCCGGGTAGTAGCACTGCCCCGAGCTCCTCTCGCACAGCCCCTCTACCCGCGTTGGTCCCGCTTGCTAGGGATTAAAAATTCAAGGCACAAATGGCTACACTTCTGCATCATATCCAACCATGGATGCAGAGGTCTATTACCGAGACAGAAGAGCGCCTGGAGCGGTAAATGGTCAAGTATACAGAGTGAAAGATTGCTGAGGTTCACCAGCGCTTGGACGCTTTTGAGTTGCCGGTGCTAGCCCGGTCAGACCCTCTAGTAGATCTGTCGACTCTTCAGGCTGCGGTTGAAAGTCTTCGTGCATATATCGACACGATCTTAGACGCTAGGGTGCCGGAGTCTAAGGCCCCTTCTGCCGAGCTTGCTGAAGACACAGTGTTGGCGGCCCTATTCTCCACTTGAGAGATTCCACCACCTGCCCCTCGGGAGCATGCCAAGAGATGTAGGAGTCGAGCAGAGGACGAGGCGCGAGTACGGAAGAAGTAGCGCCGTGAGATGGAGGATTCGAGGAGAGCCTTACTTGCTAAGGAGGCGGTGCACCAGATGAGAGCAGGAGAGTTAGCGGCTGGGGCGTTTAGCTCCCGAACTGTGGAGATAGCGGGTGGCACTACTGATAGTGCGGTTGTTGCTGAGGACACCGCTAAGGGTGTCCAGATTGCAGAGGACGTGAGTTCCGGTGAATCAGACCCACAAGCTTGCTGATCGACGGCGCTTTGCGCCACAGGTTTGCTTTACCTACCACTCTAGTACTTAAATTTTTATGCATTGGGGACAATTGCATGTTTTTTTGTTGGGGGTGGGGTAAATGGATAGTTAGTGTTAGCGTGAAGTCTGAGTAGCCCAATTTATTTTTTTTTTAGTTGGAAGGACCCTTGAGGTGGGTCAGGGGCTTAGCAACACCCTTAGGCCTTAACATTCATATAAAAAATGATACAAGAAGGGGTCAAAAACCTAACCTTCTAATTTTGGTAGGTAAAATTGACATATTCTCTATGATAATTCAATTTTCCATATACAATAAGATGCACTACGATAGAAAATAATACCTAGAGAGGACTCCTCTCTTAATACACTTCTCTAAGAAAGCATGAATTAGGGAGACTCTCCCTTTACAATGTATATGAATTAACAAGATCAAACCTATACTAATAAGTAGCTCTAGTTACAGAATAAGATTGATTGCCAATTGTATCACAATCCTAAGATTATCAATTGAAGTATAATATGAATTAAGGTGGATGCTTGATTCTCTTGATTTTCCTTCTTCTAAAATTCGGAATTCCCATTTTTTCAAGTATATAGCTCCCTCGAATTGTTCCCTTAAGCTGTTGAGTAACATAATAATGTTGTGGAATATCCAAAGTATGGGTGAATTTAGCTAACAGAACTGCATTAGTATTAGCCTCTCTATATATGTGTTGACATTGAAAATGTTTCATTTTGTTTCCTATGTGCAGAATTTCTTGAACCATTTGTTGACATCTCCAAGGGACGTTGATAATCTTGTTGATCCATTTATATACCAGCTCTGAATCAACTTACAGTTCAATATATTTATGCCCATATTGTGCACACCAATTCAATCCATACATAACAGCCTTTAACTCTTCAGTATTGTTAGTTCCCAATCCAAAAGGTAATGAAAAAGCAAAAATAAGTTTACCTTGGTGATCCCTCAGTATACCTGCTCCACCAATTTTGCCTGAATCATATAATGCACTCCCATCTGTATTGAGTTTGCAATTGCCTTCAGCTAGTATATTCCATTTTAACATTATAATTTTATGCTGCTTCTTGCATTGATCTATAATATGAATCAAGCTCTCCCAATTGTGTTGCCATGGTATACTAGGGAATACACTTTTAATAACTTTCATAATGTCTTTAAAGATGCCATATTGGACTCTTTGGATGCTTGAACTTTTGCCCCAATATTTCACAGCACACCTGTTTTTCAAAAGATTCCATCAAATAAAATTAGGTAAAGTATGAATAGATAATTTATGTACCTCATTTTGTGTGTGTAGATTCCTCCATTGTAGTAGCTGAGTTCTCAGATTTGTATTTGTTAATATTTCTCCAACTTTTGTAGCATGATATATCCAAATATAATTGGAAAAATTACCAGTAATTATGATGTGATTGATGTCATCTTTGCCTCTCTTGTAACAACAATAACAGTCAACCTCATTTTTGTCAAACTTCTGCAGAATCTCATTAGTTGGCAATTTACCCTTCAAAGCTCTCCAAATAAAGAAGGCTACTTTGAAAGGAATATTTTTATGCCAAATAATATGATTAATAGGATTTTGATGCCTTTTCTTTCTAATAATCTCCCATGCTGAGGTAATAGTAAAGACTCCATTCTCAGCATGTATCCAAATGGCAGTGTCAGCCTTTCCTTTTGGGGTTTTCTTACATGTGTTCTTTTTCCCCAAAATACTGATTACTTTTTTTATTGAACCGGCATGTCTATATCTTTTGTAAATAGATTAATTCTAGAGCATGATGCCTAATATTATATCCTGATAAATTGGAAAATGATGCATGACTAGACATAGTAACTTATAATTGTGTGGTTCTAAGCATGACATAGAGGTACACCATTGCATTACCCTAAGTCTAAAATTAGAACTAGGTGTCTGATAATCTGGTAGAGTGATGAGATGTCAAGTGAGTGTGAGGAAGATTTGAATAGTCCACTATTTGTACTGAGCTAGAACTTGCCTTGTTAGTCCTTCTAAAAGTAAGGTGTAATAGACAATTAGGAAAGGATCATAGGCCCGTATTCAATATAGCCAATTTTTAGCCAACATAAACGAAAACCAAATGAAATTTATCCTTCTTTGATCCAAATGATCTGACCTTAAATTAGACCTTTCTTTTTCACCCCAACTGATATTTTCTGTGAATAATGTGTTAGCCCTGGTCCATCCTTGGACATGTGCACCTCAGCTTATGCCAAAAGCATAAGTTGAGGGTGGCTAATGCAATAAACAATCTTCGTTATGGCCCTTACCCAACTTTGGGTATTGTGTACCTTGACTCATGGCAAAGCCATGAGTTGAGGGTGGCTATTATGAGGAATTCTCGGGAAAATGGGGTTGAAAGAACAAGGAAAGAGAAAGAACAAAAATGATGTGACTCAAGAATTGGATGAAAGAAAAGAAAAGAAAAATAAAAATATACAAGAAATACAAGCAAGAAAAGAAGAGAGTCACTTACACAAATGACGAATGAAGAGAAAATAGCAAGTTGAAAGAATATGAGAAACTGGGCAAGATGAAATGATAGAAAATGGTATGTTTAGTCGATATGTCAAGTAGGGCAAAAAGTCACTAAAGATTACCTAAATACACCCTACCTGACCCTGAGTCTATGTTACAAGCAAAGAATGTCCTATCGTGATCCTAAGGGTTGTATAGCGAACTTAAGGCAGTGAAAATAAGGGCAAGCGTATGGAAATAGGTATTAATGAGTGTGACTTTGTTCCGAGAGAGTGTTGAAAAGTTATTATTATACTCAAACTGAAATCATTGTGTGAAAAATGAGGATTTTGTTTTAAAGTGAGGACACTAGTTGCAATAATGGAATTGTAAGCACCTCGGTGAGAAATTGAAGATAATAGGTGGTAGTGCATGGTGAGTCTGTGTCTTATTCTGATCCTACATAATTCAAGCCTAATAGTGATAGCATGCATAGATATGATGAGGTTAATCGGGATTGATAGCCAAATGATTGCAAAGGATAAAACATCGATAATATTGTACAATGATTTTGTATTGAGTCATAGTGTGTCGCTTGAGGACAAACAACTAATTTAATTTGAGGATTTTGATATACCATGGTTTCACGGTATTTGTAATACTTTTTCCTTAAATTCTAATGTGTCCAAAAGCCTTCTTATGCTAATTTTTATATAAGTTTCTCTTTATTTGCACGAAATCTGTCCAAAGATGAATGCAGAGATTTCGAGCGAAGGAATGCAGAAGAGACCACCTAAGGAGCTTGTGACGGTCCCTCGTGCTTGTGACGGTTCGTAGGTGGCAGCGTAGTCCAGCTGCTGAAGGAAGATGGGGAATTCTGACCAAGTGTGGAGTTACGGAGTCCATGACGGTCCGTCGTGTCTATGACGGTCCGTCCTACAGGATCGTCATGATGTTCAGAGAAGTAATCCCAGTACCCATATTCCAAGAGTTGAAGTATTTTGAAACGAAGACCCTCGACGGACCGTCATGTTTGTGACGGTCCGTCATACTTGCCGTCCAGGGTATGAAGAGAGCAGCAGATGAAATTGCACAAGTATGGGACGACGGAGTCCATGACGGTCCGTCGTGACCACGACGATCCGTTGCGAGGTCCGTTGACCCAGCCGCGTTTTTACAGATTTACAGCAAGTAGAGTCCTTGTTTTATTAGGTTATTATTTTGTATAAATAGTTCGAAAAACCTCGTTTTTGAGGTTAGACTCTGGATCTTTATTAGACTCCGCATTGTTAAACTCTAGATTATTATTAGACTCCATATTGTTAGACACCTTTTGATTATCATTAGACTATTTGTGAGATTATTGATTACATTGAGATTCTTGCAAGTGATTATTGGTGATTTTTGGTGATTAATTAAGCAAACTTTCGGATTTTACTCTTTCTCATTAAAGTAAGTACATGAATTCTTATATAATATATTTGAATATTGTTATTATGACTATGGGTAAGTAAACATTCTTACTAGGGTTGTGAGAACCATAGGAAAATAAATAGATAAAACCTAACTAAAATAACAATTCTAGAATAGTGTCTGGAATGTATTAATAATTTTTTCCTTTAGAAGTCTTTTTAATAGATGGCCAACGTTAGAGCTCGCCATAATGATACTTGCCTGACCAAAGAGGTAGATAATAGGAAAAGTTTATCAACATTGATTTAGTGTATACTATCTAATAGGCTTGTATTGATTGGTACGAGATAATAACTTAGTCAAATATCGATTACGATGCTTAATATGAGGTAAATATAAGGGTAAGGATAGCAACACACGTAACTGTACCAATGTGCGGAGTGAGATTTTCTAGATGCCGAACAAAGTATTTAGAAATACATAACTTATCACTTTGCATGCAAGATACTAGGAAAGAATTGTTATCGATAGAATTATCAAATTATGAACCTGTGGGGAACACGTAAACCCTAGTTACTTTAATTAATTTATTAAAATCCAACATTCAAAGTTGTTAAGTGTCTCTTTCGATTTAGGTAGTTATTATAATTAATTTAGAAATAGAAACCCCCCTTTTATTGTTTTTACTTTCAAAGGAAGTCATTGACTAAACAAAAGTAATAATAGATTGAAGTTAAGTCTAGACTATTTTCCTCGTGGGATTGATCCCAACCTCACTAGTTGGGTTATTTACTTGACAGGACCGCTTTACTTCTCATTTGAGAAGTAAGTTTGAGAGTATAATAGTACCCTTGTTCTTTTTTACCGGTAGTTCCCTTAGAGGTGGTGTCAAAATTTTGTCCTTAAGTGATGTGCTATTATGTCGCTGTTCATGTTGCTTGTTTAACATTCTCTTAGTTTCATCTCTTCTTTTTGTTGCTAGGTTTTCTTTCAATTATGGGTACTTCCTATGTTTCCATTGGTTAAATTGTTGTCCAAATCCTTTTCATTGTTACACCTGTTTTGTGACACCCTGCCTTTTATGTTTCCATATTTTGTTTTCCCTTGTCAGCAACTTACATGTGAGGTTGTTTTTGCTTTTGCCCACTGTTTATTGTTTTTCCTGCTAGTTTGGCCTCTAAGATCAGGGTTTTGGTAAGAATAATCATTCGCATGCCTATCATTAGATAGGTTCCCCCCTTTGATCACCTATTCCTGTAGATTAGTAGTGTTCTCCTTACATTCTCCTTCCTTACCTTAATCTACTACGTCCATCATAATCTCATTTAATTGCATTCTTATAGGTTAGGTTTTTAAGTTAAGATACCTCCATTGTTGGTCCACCCCTCCTTTTGGTGATTCATCTGTTGCTTGTTTTGTCTGTTACCCATTGACTCCATGTCCTGATTTCCTTGAATTGTTTTCGAACTTGGGTTGCTTCCTGTTCAGTAGTAGTATCTTCCACCTTCATAGTTAAATTAATAAAGATATTATTTTGATGGTTACTACTCATATATGCGTGTTGAACCTGACTTTGTTTGTTTTCCTTTGTTGCTTCACTGGTATTTCTTTTAGGTCTCCAAACTTTTTTTTGACCCATCTCATCTTGGAATTTCTGGCTTTTATTTCTTTGTGTGTGCCATTCTTCCTCCTTTTGCTGAGTTGGTTGTTTTTGCTTAACACATTCTTTAGCTTTTACTCGCAACTAATCCACACCCTCCTTTTTTTGTTCTACATTGCTTCATGTTCTTTGTTGTTTTCCTTTTCCTTAATTCTATTTTCTTGTCATATTCCTGTTTCTTCCTTTGTGTGTACTCCTCATCTCTCTTCTTTGATTTACGTTCATCTACTTCGTGACCTTGATGCCTACAATATTCATAATATGGGGGTTGTATTCTCTTATTAAATTGATTGCCATGTACCTATGATGTCATCATCATGATCAAGACAAATCCACATATGTCTAGGACTACGCTTCGTTAGATCAATTTGCTTCTTAACTTTATCCATACTTGCCCTTGATCTTTTCATGGAAGAGGTATTCAAATATAACACTTTGCCTATATATTCTAATAAGTGGAGGAGAAAATTTTTTAAAACAATTCCAGGGTAGTAATGGATGAAGAATCCAAACTGGTACAATAAGAGTCTCTTTGTATGAGGTAAAAAATGGTGTCCAAACTTGAATCCTCATGAATTTACCCTCTATGGTAATTCTTTGTTGTTTCCGAACAGTGTTGTAGTCCAGCTCATTTTTGAGATTAATGAAAACATGTTTGGCATTGTAATGAGCAATGTTGACCCCTCCATTAAGTTGAGACTGTTGGATAATCTCTTTCTAATCAACTTCTATTTAGGCACTGTAGTGCGAAATTTCCCAACCAATGTATATTTGCGATCAACTATAAGGGTTGCATATAGTCATGCATATCAAATATTATAGCTGGTTGACCCCATTTGGTGGTCTATCTAGGTTTTGTTTTTAGAACTATATTAGGACTCTGAGCTTCATGGAAATCAAAAATCTAGCAGCCAGAGTTTGAACCACATTTTATGGGGGTGGTTCTGAAAGCTGATCATTCTTGTTAATAGTCTGAGCTTTAGTATTGTTAGCCTCAAGTGGGTTAGAGATGCTAGAATTTCGGTTGTAGATTATTTTTGGGGGTTCGTTTGTCCAAGTTATTAGACATTTTAGGGAACTTTCTATGATAAGCATTAATCTCAGCACCCTTCCCATTTTCAGCTTGCTGCACTAGCCTCACCTTTGCATTCACAAGAGTAGAATGTTTTTCCTTTTGAACCCAACTTTTACTAGCATTGTCACCATGATTACTATGTTTAAACATAACATCAACATATACCATGGCATGATTATACACATATAAAGCACTAGTAGTATTATTGAAGTTATAATGATTAAAAGTAGTAACTTTTTTAGAGGACTTACCTGCCTATTGCACCTCCGTGTTTTGGTAATTCCACCTTTGTTGGATTTCCTGTTCCTGAATCATTGAAACCTCCTCCATTTCCATAATATGCGCACCTGTTTGTGTTATTCCACCTTTGTGATGAATTTAACCAATCGTGTTACAACCTGTTGAATCCTGAGATGGATATTCTAAGTCTATTACTTCTAAAATTGTCCCTCCATCGTTCATGGTTACATTCATCCTTTTCCCTCTTGTTAGAGTTATTTCGGTTGCATTAGGTTCTTCCAATTAAGGTTGATTATATTGTTCATGCAAATGGTCTTCTCCCATAGCCGATTGTATATAATTCTCATTATACTTCTGCTCTTTGAAATTTCCATTATCATCTTGTCTTTGACTTCCATAATGGTCAATTGAGATTCTAGTCTCTCTGTTATGATCATTGATTCAACTAGATATTGCAGTTAGGTGAACATCTTCTCCTTGCGAGAAAACCCTAGTGGTTATTTTATTCATATTTTTCTGAGGAAAGGTTCAATTTGGGGTTGACTATATCGAACTCCGTCTACACCGACCCAAAAATTAACCTTATTTGTTCCAACAATTGGCTGGATAGAATTTCTTGTTTTAAAAGTATGTTGAAGCTTGTGTTTCCGAGTATGATAAAGTTCTTAATTTAACTTGATTGACTCTAGGGAAATACTTTCGAGTTTCTCTACCATTGATCGTCACGACTTCGTAATGTTCATGTATTCATTGAACTTTAAATTTACTGAGTTATGTAATGAAACGAAGGGAGATTCATGTAGGGTAGTATTCTTACTCACCTTGCGCCCAATTTGGGACTGTTCCAGTGTTCTAGAAAGTACTGCCAGTGGCACACACGCCTGGTTAGCAAGGTTGAACTAGCTGTTGAGCATAAATTGTCTATTTGCTCTAGGGATCATTTGGCTAAAGGAAAAAAATTAGAGAAAGAACTAATTTTCGCTTTTTTGTATTTTTTTGCTTGTATTTTAGGCTTAGAGTTTTGAGTTTATGGTTTAGGGTTATGGTTTGGATTAATGTTAGGGTTAGGGTTTCATTTTAGAGTTATGATTCAATTTTGGGTTCATGATTTAGGATTTGAGGTTTAATATCAATGGTTGAATGTTTAATGTTTGGGTTTTTGTATTTTGTTCTTAGGGCTTAGGGTTTATAACAGGGTTAAGGTTATGGTTAGGGTTAGGGTTTATATTGTTTTTTAGATTTTAGGGTTTGGGTTAGGGTATAGATTGTTTTATAGGTTTTAGGGTTTGGTGTTAAGGATTATGGTCGTAATATCTATGATATAGTTTTTAATTTTAGGTTTTTTTTACATTGGGTTTGGGGTTCATGGTTAAGGTTAAGGATATGGTTAGGGTTAGGATTCTTGTTAGGGATAGGGTTAGGGTTAGGGTTTGGGTTTTTTTTTAATTCTAATTTTTGGCGTTAAGGATTTTTAGTTTAAAATCTACGGTTTAGTTTTTAATGTTTTTGTTTTTGTAATTTGGACTTGGGTTTTTGGGTTAATTATTTGGGGTTAGGTTACAGTTAATGTTAGGTTTAGGTTTAGGGTTAGGCTTTAGTTTATTTATGTTTTAGGGTTTGTGGTTTACGATTTGAGGTTTCATATGTACGGTTTAGTGTTTAATGTTTGGATTTTCATATTTAGAACTTATTATTTTTTTTAATCTTTTTGAACATTGGGTTTAGGGATTAGAATTTAGGGTTATGAATAGGGTTACGATGTAGGTTTTTTTAGGTTTCCTGATTCATGGTTTAACATTTGAGGTTTAAACTTTATAGTTTATTATTAAATGTTTGGGTTTTTGTATTTTGGACTTAGACTTTCACGTTTATGGTTTAGTGTTAGGGTTATGGTTAAGGTTAGGATTAGGGTTAGGGTTAGGGTTTAATTTTTTTTTTTTTGGTTTTTGGGTTTAGGGTTAAGGATTTTAGAGTTAATACCGATGATTTAGTGTTAAATGTTTGGGTTTTGGTAATTTGGGTTTGGGCTTTAGGGTTTATGGTTGAATTAGGTTTAAGGTTAGGGTTTAGGTTTTTTTTAGTTTTTAGAGGTTTGTGTTAAGCATTTGAGGTGCAATATCTATGGTTTAGTGTTTAGTGTTAGGATTTTTGTTATTTAGGCTTTGGTTTTAACGTTTAGGGTTAGGGTTAAGAATAAGGTTAGGGTTAGTGTTCGTATTAGGGATAGAGTTAGGTGTTAGGGTTTAGTTTTTTTTTAGGTTTTATGTTTTGAGGTTTATGTTGCTCCTATTTCTGCCTTAATTTTTCAATCAGTTCCAAGGGTTGAGGTAAATGCGAGGATAATATTGCCTTCATTATCCTTTTGAATGCCTCCTACCCCTATCTTTCCTAGGTTTTCTAGTGCTCTTCCATCTATGTTAACTTTGATCCATTTATCAGGTGGTCTTGCCCAGGCTATCTTCTGCATCTTCGTCACATGGTTACATCTTTCAGCTAATTGGATTATTCTACACCAAGTAGGGTCCCAACTAACCTTAGAAAACATAGAATTTATAAGTTAATAGTTATCACTATAAATTGCATACTTGACTCTAGTGCCATTAGGGGTTTTGGATCCTTATTTAAATGGACATCTATGTTTCCATAAATACCAGCAGATGAGTACTGGGAAGTCTTGAAGATGAGTTTATGAACTTTATTGTTGTGTTTCTTCGACCACCATTGAGTTATAAGCTGCCTTAGTGAGTTGTGATAAACTTCCACCCCTGCTCTATTTGCAAAACATCTCTAGACCACCCTAGAAAATTCACCATTGTTGAAATAGTCGATGGTATCTGATCATGGACTTTTCGGACAACAAAATTAACTAGAAGGTTCTAAACGAAAATTAGTTAAGTGCTCATTTGTAGGTAAAACACATTTGGTAGTTCCACTAGACATCTACCCAAAATTCAGCTACTTCCTTGGTGTCAAACATGTGACTGCTGTTAGAAAATTGAGCAAGATGTCCTTCCGTAGTCCAGTTTTCCCACCGAAAAGAGCAAATCCCTGAGTTCAGCTTCCATTGAATGTGTTGCTCAACATTACACCTGTTGTGTATCATGTGCTTCCAATTTAGTGAATCCCCAAAATCCTATTTCATGAAGATATGATTTGATCTTTTGCAGTATTAGGATTTGATGAATTCTCCCCGCAGTGTGTTCTTAGTTCTAAAGGTCAACCAGTCTTTATATAGGAAAGCTAAGAACACATGCTTCATATTATCATTACCACCCCTCCTTCATTAATAGGATAGCGGAGGTTCTTCCAGGGGGCCCAATGATACATCTTTTTTTTACTCTTCCATCGCCAGTAGAAGTCTGCCATCAACATTTGTATTTTCTTAAGTACAGTGGAAAGGGGGTAATAGCTAAAATTAAATGAATGGGCAAGGCTTGAAGAACATGCTTAATTAACACAGCCCTACCTCTATAGTTTAGTTGCTTTGTTTCCACCATGTAATTATACAACTAATTTTAGAGACAAGGTCAGAGAAGTAGTAAATAATGTGCCTACCCACAAAGAGTGGAAACCCCTGATAAGTGGTAATACCCTGCTTTTGTTTAAACCCAATGATCCTTTTAATTCTTTCCTTTTTGCTGTCAAAAACAATTTGATAAACCACAAAGTGACTTTTCTCACAATTAATCAACTGGCCAGAATTATCCATATAGATTTTGATAGTTTGCATGATGAGTTGGAGAGACTTAACCATTTGTAAGGTAAACAAGATAGTGTTATCTACAAAACTCAGAGGGTTCATTTGTGGTCCACTTCTTTCCATGTCAAATCCATGGTTATCTTGATTATTATGGAGACCATTCAATGATCTTGAAACAATTTATGCACCTAAAAAAATATGGTATGGGAAAGGGGGCCTCCTTACTTGATGCCCCTAAAGGATTGGAAAGAGAAAAAACTTCTTCCATTAATCATTATAGAGTACCAATAATTAGCCATGGTTGTCCACACGATATGAATGAAAGTATCCTCAAAATCGATCTTCCTTAATGACATTGCTACCTATGTTTGGCTTAGCCATGTCAAGATTGATAATGACATTGCTACCTATGATTGGCTTTTTAATATGATGAGTGATTTCCTGTGGAAGCATGCTATTTTTAGTTATACTTCTACCCTTCACAAAACCTGACTGGTTGATTGACCATTTTAAGGGCTAAATCCTCTTATCAAAGCATCAATAGTCTCATAATCACCTTTAGTTTCCTTTCCTTATTGATCATTTCTTCCTACCTCATCCTTTGAATTTATAACCTCATATTCATAATTAGAGGGGCAGTATTGACATGATATTTGCCATATTCTTTATCAGGTGGTTCTCTGGAAGGAGGTGTTACTATTTTTGTCTGATAAAATTGTTTTATCTGACCCTGTTGATTGTCCTCAACCTCTAACTCCTTACAAGAATTCACACTCCTTTCCTGTTGGTTTTCCTGATCAAACTCTTGTTGTTTATTGAGTCTTCTCTTAGCAACATCTCTTTTCTGTTAGCTAGGTTTGTTTTGCTCATAGGAGTATTTTCTATAGTATCTTTAGTAGCATTGTTGTCTAACTCCTTCTCCCTATTTTTTTTTTGGGTTTTCATGTTTTCAGTGTCCCTACTTTGTATTTCATTATGCCCTTCCTTCATGCAAGTAGGGTTGTTGTCTTTTTGTTGTTCCTTTTACTGTCTTATTTGTGTGTTCTTCTTTTGTTGCTTTTTCCTGTTACTATGGTCTCTACAATAAGAGATTTGGTCATTGTATTCCTCCTCATGCCCATCGTGAGGTAGGTTCCCCCTTTGGTCACCCCTTTCTGCATGTTAGAAGTGTTCTCCTTGTATCCCCTTTCTATACCTCCATCAACTACAACCAACCTACTAGTAGAAATAGTCGATTCCATAATTATAAGTTTCTTAACAATGATACCTGAATTGTTATTTATCCCTTCCTTTTGCTGCCGTAGTTTTTTATAGTCTGCTTGCTTCCCACTTTTTCCTTGTTTTGATTTCCTTGGCTTGTCTTCCTTTCTTGATTTGTTTCCTGTTTTGAGTATTCAGCATTCCTTTTATTGCCTTACATTTACCTTGTCATATTTTGCTTACCTACATCGTTCTCTTTTCTTTTCTTGTTTGTTGCTTCTACTACCTTTTGATCTTTACTTCCTCTAGCCTCTCTTTGTGCTTTTTGGTCTTCCTACAATTCCAAATTAGTAAAAGATAATTGTTGAGAACTAGTAGTTCTACTTTCTTGATGATTATCCTTTGTAGTCTCGTTTGTAACAGTAGGTTTCCACATAGTTTTGCAAGTTACATGATCTTGTTGTATTTTAGTTTTCCTTTTTTTGAGTCAGCCATTCCTCCTCTTATTCTTATTCTGCTTGCGTTTCCCTGTTGGTTTCTTTTCCTTTTTTTTGTTGTTGCTCAATATTTTTGCCTTGCTTTTTCTTTGTCATGTTTGTATTCTTTTGCTTTGTTAGACTCCTTATTTTTGTTTATCTTCTCACCTTCATTTTCCTTTCATTTGGGCTTGGGGTTCAGGTTTATGGTTAAGGATTAGGGTTAAGGTTAATGTAAGAGTTAGGATTTAGTTGTTTTTCTTAGTTTTAATGGTTTATGGCTTTGGATTTTAGGTTTAAAATATATAGTTTTGTGTTTGATGTTCGGGTGTTTGTATTTTGACGTTAAAGTTATTTTGATTTTTTTAAAAAAATAGAGTTTAAGGTTTAGTGCAAAGGTTAGTAGTAGGGTTAGGGAATAGTTTTTTTGTTTAGGTTTTATAGTTCAGGTTTAGCATTTGAGTTTAAAAATCTATGGTTTAGTATTTAACGTTTCAATTTTGCTATATGAAGTTTTGGATTTATAGTTTAGGGGTAGGGTTAAGGTTTGAGTTAGGGTTTGGGTTTTGGGTGTTTTTAGGTTTTGGAATTTAGGATTTACGATTTGAGGTTTAATATGAATGATTAAGTGTTTAATGTTTAGGTTTTCCTATTTTGAGCTTGGGGTTAAGTATTTATGGTAGGGTTCGGGTTAGGGCTAATTTTAGTGTAAGGGTTACGTTTTAGGTTGTTTGTAGGATTGATGGTTTTGGTTAAGGTTTTTTGTTGTAATATCTATGGTTTAGTTTTTAATGTTAGCGTTTTGTATTTTGTGCTTTGGGTTTAGGGTTTAGGGATTATGGTTAGGGTTAAGGATAGGGTTAGGGTTAGGGTTCGTGTGAGGGATAGGGTTAGGGTTAGGGTTCATTTTTTTATGTTTTATATTAGAGTTTAGAATTTTCTTTTTAAAATCTATGGTTTAGTGTTTATTATTTACTTTTTGGTATTTTAGGCATGGGGTTTCGGTTTAATTGTTTAGGGTTTAGGCTAGGGTTAAGGTTAGGGTTACAGTTTGGTTTAGGGTTAGGGTTACTGGTATGTTTTTTCTTAGGTTTTAGGTTTTGTGATTATGGATTTTGGTTTAATGTCTATGGTTTAGTATTTAATGTTTGGGTTTTCATATTTTGGACATACCCTTTTTTTTACATAGGGTTTAGGGTTAGGGTATAGGTTTCATTTTATGTTTTATGGTTCAGGGTTTAGCATTTGATGTTTAAAATGTATGGTTTATTTTATAATGTTTGTGTTTTTGTATTTTGGGCTTAGGGTTTCGGGTTTATTGTTTAAGGTTAGGCTTAGCGTTAGGGTTTTGTTTTTTTTTTAGGTTTTACGGTTTACAGTTTAGGATTTAAGGTCAATGATTTAGTGTTTAATTTTTTGGTTTTGGTATTTTGGTCTTCGAGTTTAGGTTTTATGGTAGGTTAAGGGTTTAGGGTTAATGTTAGTGTTAGGGTTAACTTGTAGGTTGTTTTTTATCTTTTTGGGTATGAAGTTAAGGATTTGAGTTGTAATATCTGTGATTTAAACATAGGGTTGAGAACTATTTAAAGCTCTATTTTAATGAATATAATTCATGTAGGAAATCCATAAACCACGAATATAACTCATTTTAGAAAATATAGAAACAAAAGCGTCCACGAATTATCGAAAGCTAGTTGAAGGAGGTACTAGTGTGCCTTAGCCTATTTGAATAGCTTTTAGGAGTCAATAAATTATGAAATTTGGCGCAAGGGTGTATAGAATGTGGTTAAGTTGATTCATGGATAAAATGTCTGGGTACGACTCCACAGGGACCGACCAAGGTCCCTTTAGGAGGACCCTAGCATTTTGGGGTCAAGGACTCCGTAGGCAGTCTACACCAACAAAGATAGTTGACTGAACGTGTATGGATCGACGGGTATACGTTGCCATACATCGACTAAAACATAGACATTTTATCTAGTTGTCCATTTGGAAGACTCTCTAAACTCATCGACGGATGTACAACACAGAAGGGGGCTGATTGTCCACTCACTGACAGACCGTTGACAGACGGATGTACGTAGAATTTTCTGCACGTTTTCACTTGACTTAACTTAATTATTTAAGGGTTTAGGTCGTTTTATAGGGTATAAAGAAAGATTAATTAAGTTAATTAACACCCCATATAAATACCCCAAAACCATTAGACTAATCACAACTCAAAAAAACAAAACTCTCTTCTATATGTCTGCTCTCTCTCTCTCTCTAGTGAAGAACACCATTGAAGACCAAGCTAGGTGATGGATTAAGGGCTGCAAAGGGTAAATTTCCTCCATCAATATTAATAAATTAGTAAATTATGAGATCTAATTAACCTTTTAAAACTCTTTCCTCAAAGGGTTTCATCAAATTGATTTCCAAAGTTGAGTTTTCAAGGGATTTTCATCCAATACGTGAATAATGTTTTTAATTTATTAGTTTATTGTTTTTTTGATATTATGAATTTATTTACATGTATACTAACATAAATATGTTATATCTTGTCGTTTTGGTGTAGTTTATTGAAAAATACAGTTACCCCTTAACCCTAGGTTATGATCTTGATATGTATTATATTGTATTGGTTTAATTGACTTGGTGATTCGTTGAATTACTACTAGGTGATGTTGGTATACTAATAATGAATTAATTAGGGTAATTTAAAGTCCTTTTTTACTAGTTCATAAGAAGTTGATCTAGGTTATGAAGTATTTTGTGAATTGACCTAAATATCTTGTCTTTAGCTATCATCTATTATTGAATTGTGATGTAGTGATTCTTTTAGACTTGTTAACATTTTTTCACTGAACTATGATGATGTTATACCCTAATTATTTTGAATAAAGAGTTGATGGTAAGACCTTGATTATGGGTTATGAAGGAGACTTGGTAAGTCTTGTAATCCATATTCTTTACTTCAAATTATGGTTAGTTGTACTTGTTGACTTGATAAGGGTGCATGGATAATTTTCTTGATTTAGTTATGTTGAAACGTTCTCTTATTCATGCTTGATACTATTATGACTTGATTATAGAGTTACTTGATTATGTATTCAATTATATGATATGAATTTTGACTTGACTAGACTTATGTTGTGGTTCTTGTGATGAACATACCTTTTACTATTGGTTGGTATAGTCTATTTGAATGTTCATAAAGGTTTTTAATCAAAAGTTCATACTTAATAAAATGTCCCTTTTTCATAGCATGATTTTATAGGATGTGTGCATATTGTTTCGTACTTAGTACAAGTGGTGTACTAACCCCGTTTCATCCTTTTCGCCAAGAATTTAGGTTTCGGTCATTGAAGGGCTATTGGAGATGACATTGAACAAGACTTCAATTTCTTAATCATCCAAGTAGGGTAGGTTCTCACTTTCCAAGGGTGATGCCACTATCAACCCATGATGTTGTTTTTTGGATTAAGACTACTCTGATGTTTCTTTCCTTTCAATAAGTACCAAACATTTGTATGACCTATATGTGGTATATTTAATGATGTATAGGCTATGTCCAAATTTTGTACACTTTTTTTAGATTTTTAAGAGATAAGACGGGTATTACGACTATGTTATGTTTTATATATATTTATGTGCAGTTACAGTAGAAGACTATGTAATTTTCATATACGAAGGGTCTATGTATACACAATATATATATATAGTATGCGTATGTAGAGGTCTATGTAATCCTTGAGTAGATGTAATGAAAATTTTTTAATGTTCTGCTTGATTTTAGCTATCAATGTAATAATGTAAGCTAAGCTTCTAGTCTTAGTCCTCAAAGAGGTTGTGGCCGCCGGTTATGTCTAGGTGGGGAACCGTGGATGTGACAGGTTTAAGGTTTAGAATTTGATATTTAAAATCTATGCTTTAGTATTTAATATTTGAGTTTTGGTATTTTTGACATAGGGTTTCGGTTTTATTATTTAGACATAGGGTTTTGTTTAGGGTTAGGTTTTTTTTTTGGTTTTAGGATTTAGGGTTTAGGATTTGAGGTTTAATATCAATGTTTTAGTGTTTCATGTTTGGGTTTAGGTATTTTAGGCTAAAGGTTTAGGGTTTACGGTAGGGTTTGTGTTAAGGTTAATGTTAGGGTTATGATAGGGTTTAGTTTTCTTTTAGGTTTTAGGGTTTGTATTAATGATTGAGTTTTAATGTCTAGGGTTTATTGTTTAATGTTAGGGTTTTTGTTATTTTTCATTGGGTTTAGTGGTTACAGTTCAGATTTAAGGTTAATGATAGGATTAGAGTTAGAGTTCATGTTAGGGAAAGGGTTAGGATTAGGGTTGAGGTTTAGCATTTTTTTAGGTTTTAGGCTTTGGAGTTTATGAATTTGTGTTTAAAATCTTTGGGTTGGTGTTTAATAATTGGCTTTTGGTAATTTGGGCTTGGGGTTTCGGGTTAATGGTTTAGTGTTAGGTTAGGGTTATGTTTAAGGGTATGGTTAAGGTGGGAAAGGGAGAGGGTTTAGGTATTTTCTAGATTTTATGGTTTGTGGTTTAGAATTTGAGGTTGAAAATCTATGATTTCGTGATTAATGTTTAGGTTTTCGTATTTTGTACTTATGGTTTTTTTAGACTTTTTTTTTCTTGAATAAGGGTTTATGGTTTAGTGTATAGGGTAATAGTTAGGGTTAGCGCTTACTTTTTTTTTGGTTTTAGGGTTTAGGGTTTAGTATTTGAGGTTTAAAATCTATGGTTTAGCTTCTAATGTTCGGGTTTTAGTATTTTGGGCTTAGGTTTTTGGGTTTAGGGTTTAGGGTTAGGGTTAGGATTAAGGTTAGTGTTAGGGTTAGGTTTTTGTTTTTTTAGTTTGTTTTATTTAGGGTTTAGGATTTAAGGATTAATATCAATGATTTTGTAATGCCTCATAAATGACATAGGTGAATCTAGATCCCAAAATTGTTTTAATAATCATCTAAGCTCGTATTGTTTTCTATAACATGGTATTGAGGCAATATGTAGAGTTTTAAGTTATTTTGAAGGGAAACGTCAAAGGACTACCAATATGTTCTACGACTAAGACACATATATTCATCATATGTGTATTATGTGTTTATTTAAGTTTAATATGGTTATAAGGTCCTTAAATGAGTTATTATAGTGTGTATAGTCAGTGTTTTTATTTTCGTGAAGTTTGGAGGTGAAACGTTCAGGAGCGTCCATGACATTCGAAAGGTTTTCCTTGAAATGACTTGTTTTGTCTTAGAATGTTTTGTCAAGTTTTACGTGTTTGTGTTGTGGCGAGACGAACGGACGAAGCCAGAGGCTCCCTTGCTTGCTTTTGCTTACCGGACAAGCCTTTTGGTTGAAATTCATGTGAGAGGTCCTAAACTCGTAACTAAACGTATGTGGGTTGAAAAATACGGGTAAACAACACCAAGGTACATCCATGGGTCCTTGATGAAGGACCCATGTTGGTGGACAAAATTTCCTAAGGCAATCCCACCTACGGATGGTAAACGTCGGTCACTATCCTGCTCGACGCCCTGTAGTGGAGGGCTTCAATGCATACTTAGAATAGGGAGCTATGTTCCATTTTTTTGGATCTTATCCAATCGATGGAGGATAGGACGGCCCATCAAAGGACTGACGCCCATTCGATGGGTTAGTGACGATGGTTACTGTCCGTAAGCATCTTCACTATTATGTTAAGGGTGAAATTGTAAATTGATCCCATGTCCAAATAATATAAACGGTGGTTAGGTGTCTTTTGGATATTTTAAAAATGTCTATAAGTCTTTAACACTTAGAAGATTTCATTCTTCAAAATGAAAACCCAAATTCCCTTTGAAGTTCTCTAGAACTCCATTAGAGCCAAAAACTCAAGGAAGGTCTTGGATGGGGGAATGGGTTGGTATTTTTTATAATATTTGAGATTAGATTTATTGAGGTATGGTTCTTGATCATATAAACCCTATTCATCAAGGATCCCAAGTTTCAAAGCAGTTTTCTAAAGTTTTCAATGATGAATTGTCCAATTTTTATGATCTATCCATGGGTTATTGCATTAAAGGTTTAAAACATTGTATATTGATTGAATTTTTCTTATCTATATGATTTTAACTCAATAACCTATGACACATGTAATTGATGAACCCTAGTTTTTTACTACTTTATCGGGTAAGTGATTTTGGACTTAATGCTTATGAATTCTATTGTACTTTTCTATGAGTTATTGAATAATATTAGAATTGTACACAATTGATGTATAGGTATATTGTTGAATCTATATTGAACTGATCTAATTTCATTGAATATGGTAGTTTATGTATTGAATTTATTGTTATCGCCATGGTCAAGGGCCTTATGGTATTGAATCCGATGATTTAGTAGTTGATTGAAGTGTTAAGAATTTATTGGTTGTAGGCTGCCCTAAATTCTTTTTATTTTATTTAAATTAGACTTCAAATATGTTGTGATTTTTATGGTCCACTTATGGTTGCTTTGCTATGTGGTTTATTTGCAATTTATGTGGCCTTGGCGGCGTTACTTTATGTATTATGATTATAATGGACTTTCTGGTACTAATTGAAGTATTAGGATTAAATGTGCAATTTATTATGTGAAGTATTATCATATCTACATACATGTTATTAATATGAAAGCATGTGTTCTTCTATTGATGTTGTTAGGTTATCATGGTAGACTATTACAGAGTGTTTTATTTGTAGTTTTAGAAGTGATTCATGATAGTTCCTATTTTACTATATGATTATAAAATAGCTAATGATATTAAAGTTTTTTGTAGGTTTATATAAAGGTGATGAAGGTTGTGCCTATGTGCCTCTTTAATATGACATGCAATATGTGATAAAGGTGAAGTCCTAATTTATCTTGTGTGGTAGACTTGTGTCCCTTACTTTATTTGCATGTATGAATGTGAATATGTGATACGCTCAAACTTACTTCTCAAATAGTCTAGACTTAACTTTAACCTGTTATTACTATTGTTTGGTCAATGACTTCATTAGAAAGTAAAAACAATAAAAGCGGGGTTTCTATTTCAAAATGAGAGAAAATAACAAATGAACTTCAAAGAGATACTTAACATCTATGAATGTTGGATTTTAATCAATTAATCAAAGTAACTAGGGTTTACGTGTTCCCCATAAGTTCATAACTTGATAATTCTGACTATAAAAATTCTTTCCTAGTATCTTGCATGCAAAGTGATAAGTTATGTATTTCTAAATCCTTGGTCTAGCATTTAGAAAATCTCACTCCGCATATTGGTCCGGCTACGTGTGTTGCTATCCTAACCCTTATCCTTACCTCATATTAATCATCGTATTCGATATTTGACTAAATTATTACCTCGTACCAATCAATACTAGCCTATTAGATAGTATACAGTAAAACTATGATAATAATTCTTTTCCTATTATCTACCTCCTTGGTCCGGCAAGTAGCATTAAGGCGAGTTCTAACGTTGGCCATCCATTAAAAAGACTTCTGAGCGAAAGAATTATTAATACATGCAAGACACTATTCTAGAATTGATATTTTAGTTAGGTTTTATCTCATTATTTGCCTATGGTTCCCACAACACTAGTTATGGAGTTTAGTTACTTATAGTCATACTTACAGTATTCAAATATATTAAATAAGATTTCATGTACTTACTTCAATGAGAAAGAGTAAAATATGAATGTTTGCTTGATTAATCACCAATATTCACTTGCAAAAATCTCAAAGTAATCAATAATCTCACAAAAAGTCTAATGATTATCAAGAATCTCACAATAAAATGTTTACCAATACGGAGTTTTACAATTTAAGAGTCTAACCTCAAAAATGAGGTTTTTTTAAACTATTTATAAAAAAAAACCTAATTAAACTAGGACTCTATTTGCAGGAGATCTGCCAAAACATGTCTGGGTCCACAGACCACGCGACGGATAGTCGTGGTCACGACGGACCGTCATGGACTCTGTTGTCCCATAGTTATGCAATTTCTTCTGCTGCTCTCTTCACCACCCTCAACGGCAAGTATGACAGACTGTCATAGGCACAATGTTCCATCGAGGGTCTTCGTTGCAGAACACTTCAACTCTTGGAATCTAGGTACTGGATCACTTCTTTGAACTTTATGACGAACCTGCAGGACGGAGCGTCATAGACACGACGGACCATCACAAGATTCGTAACCCACACTTGGTCATACTTCCCCATCTTCTTTCAGTAGCTTCACTATGCTGCAACCTACGGACCGTCACAAGCACGACAGACCTTCATAAGCTCTGTAGGTGGTCTCTTCTGCATTTCTTTGCTCAAAATCTCCGCATTCAGCTTTGGACAGATTTCGTGCTAAACAAAGAGAAACTTATATAAAAATAAGCACAAAAAGACTTTCGGACACAATAAACTTAAGGAAAAAGTATTAATTATACCGTGAAACCACGGTATATCAACACCCTCAACATAAATTCGTTTTATGTCCTCAAGCGCCGCACTATGACTCACTACACAATTTTTATATAATAGTATCCATCGATTATCCTTTGCAATCATTTGGCTATCAATCCTGATTAATCTCATCAAATTTATGCATGCTATCACTATAAGGCTTGAATTTTGTGGGGTAAGAACATGACACAGACTCACCATGAACTAACACCTATCCTCTTCAATTTCTCACCGAGGTGCTAACAATTCCGGTATTGCAACTAGTGTCCTAACTTTTAAAAAAATCCTCATTTTTCACACAATGATTTAAGTTCGAGTATGAGGATTACTTTTCAACACTCTCTCTCAGAACAAACTCACACTCATTCATACCTATCGTCATAAGCTTGCCCTTATTTTCACTGCCTTAAGTTCACTATACAACCCTTAAGTTCACGATAGGACTTTCTTTTCTAGTAACATAGGCTCAGGGTCAGGTAGGGTATATTTAGGTATACTTTAGTGATTTTTTTCCCTCCTTGACATATCTGCTAAACCTTCCACTTTCTATCATTTTATCTCGCCCAGTTTCTCATATTCTTTCACCTTGCTATTTTCTCTTCTTTCTTCATTTGTTTAAGTGACTCTCTTCCTTTCTTGCTTGTATTCATTGTATATTTTTCGTAATTCTTGAGTCACTTTACTTTTGTTCTTTCTCTGTCTTTGTTCTTCAACTCAACTTTCAAGAGCATTCCTGACAATATCCACCCTCAACTTATGGCTTTGCCAGTAGTCAAGCTACACAATACCCAATGTTGGGTAAGGGCCATAACGAAGGTTTTTTACTTCATTAGCGACCCTCAACTTATTCTTTTGGCATAAGCTGAGGTGCACATATCCAAGGAGCGACCAGGGCCAACACATTGTTCTCAGAAAAGATCAGTTGGGGTAAAAAAGATATGTCTAATTTTAAGCTCAGATTATTTGGACAAAGAAGGATAAATTTCATTTGGTTTCTATTATTTAGGCTAGAAATGGGCTATATTGAACAAGGGCCTAAGATCCTTTCCTAATTGTCTATTACAACTTACTTTCTTAGCAGGACTAACCAGGAAAGTTCTAGGTCATTACCAATAGTGGACTATTAAAATTTTCCTCACACTCACTTTACATCTCATCACTACACCAGATTATTAGACACCTAGTTCGAATTTAAGACTTAGGGTAATGCAATGGTGTCACTCTATTTCATGCTTAGAGCCACACAATTATCAGTTACTATGCCTAGTCATGCATCATTTTCAAGTTTATCAAGATATCATCGTAGCCATCATGCTCAAGAATTAAACAATGTACAAAAGATATAAACATGCCGGTTCAACAGAAAAAGTAATCAGTCTTTTGGGGAAAAAAAACACAGGCAAGACAACCCCAAAAGAGGATAGTGAATTGGGATACTCAGACTTCACCTTAACACTCACTTTGTATTTACCCCACCCCCATAAAAAAAACATGCAATTTTCGCCAATGCATAAAAATTAACATACTAGAGTTGTAGGTGAAGCAAACCTGTGGCGCAAAGCGCCGTCGATCAGCAAGCAGGTGGGTCCGATTCCCCGGAACCCACGTCCTCGGCAATCTTGACTCCCTCAATGGTGTCATCAGCAACAACCGCACCATCAGTAGTGCCTCCTGCTATCTCTACAGTGCGGGAGCTAGACGCCCCAGCCGGTAACTCTGATGCACTCATCTGGTGCCCCGCCTCCTCAGCAAAAGAGAGGCTCTCTTCGCAGCCTCCATCTCTTGGCCCTCCTTCTTCCGTGGTCACTCCTTGTCCTTTGCTCGACCCCTACGCCTCTTGGCACTCTCTCGAAGGGGAGGTGGTGGAACTTCTGAAGTGGCAAAACGGGGCGCCAATACTGTCTCCTCAGCAGGCTCGACAGAAGGGGCCTCAGACTCCGGCACCCTATCCCCTAAGATCGTGTCGATATCTGCAAGAAGACTGTCGGCTGCAGCCTGAAGAGATGACACATCCATCGGAGGGGCTGGTCAGGCTAGCACCCTCAAGTCAAACGCGTCCAAGAGCTTGTTAACCTCAGCGATCTTCTGCTCTGTAAACTGGACCATTTTCCTCTCTAGGAGCTCTTCGGGCTCAGTAATAGACTTCTGCATCCACGACTGAATATGATGCAGAAGTGTGGGAATTTTCTCCTCTAGTTTTTGGACCCTAGAAAGAGGGACCAATGCCGGTAGAGGGGCTGTGCGGAAGGAGCTCAAGGCAGTGCTACTTCCCGGGATAGACTCAACCGGGGTAGTGTCAGTGGACGCCGCCTGTGTAGTTGTACGGGCCTGGGCTACTGTATCAGCAAGATCATAAGCAAGTGGGGGCAGCTCTTGATGGGGCCCTCTGCGTGGAGCAAAATCATTGGCCTCATATCTAATAAGGTCGATGTCAACTGTGCCCTACGGGGTCTTAAGCTGATCTACGTGCAATATGGGAACACCTGCGGACCTCCAGAGAGCAAAGATCATGCACGGGAAAGGGTAGGTAGTAGTGACCTTCAATGCCCTCTCGTGCATGACTGCCTGTATAAGCCATGCAAAGTCCAACTCGAACCCGGCTATCATCGCTTCCATCAACACTTCTCGATCCCAGGTAACGATATTTTTTGCAGCTGTGAATGAAAGGCATTGACGTACAAGCAGCCATAAGAACTTCATCGTGAAAGTGAGGTTGGCCTTTTTGATGGCCCCCTTTGTCTTAGTGACCCTTTCGGCACCCTCTCCATCAGCTGACAAGTGTAGGGCCATCCACCTCTTGGTAGTCTCTCTCAGTGATGGCTCGCGCAGGAACTTGCCATCTTTAACTATCTGCCAGCGGTAGTCAAACTCGGCAATGAGAGGGGTCCGAGTAGCATCTACACCCTCGTCGTATAAAAACCGTCAGATGGCCGGCAATGAGATGTCAACCTGTACGCCCCGTACTCGGACCTGCTCAAGTGGGGCCTGTTTAGCGGGGGAAGCCCGCCCATCGATCTGTGATCAAAGAGTTACTACGTAGGATGCGTAGAACTGTCGGACAATTTCTTCACTGTAACGTCCCAACGGACGTGCTATCCACTCCAAGCGATGCCTGGTGAAGAGGTTGTGGATCTCAGGCATCATCGGGAGACTCCCTCTAAGGACCCGCCGCTCCAAGGTGAGTGTTTGAGTCATCAATCCTTTATCACTTAGGAACTTTGCATCAGAGTACACTTGAAATTTACCGTCGACAAACCACCGGTTGGGCTGGTCAGTGGCTGGGGTGGGGACCTGAGCTGGTGATCCTGATGTAGATTCTAAATTGTCAGCCTCATCAGACGAGGCCGACGCTGCAGCGGTTGCGGGTGCGGGAACCTCAGCAGAGCCGGAGGCTTCATCGTAGATGCTACTTCTTCATTTGTGGGTGACCCAGAGGGTGTGACGGTCAGTGTGCACTCCTCATCAGACTGTGAGGCAGTTACTACGCCGGACGCCACCTTTTTGGGTATGGATCTTGGAGAACGTGCAGCACGGGAAGGGGTGGAAGTTCCTGGGGGCACGTACTCAGGGTCACGCTCATTATCAGAGCCTATGACCATGCGGGCAGACGAGGCGATAGACTTCGATCGCCTGCGTGCGTAGATGCGGTCTTGCTTGCGTGCTATAGTAGATAGTACCTCTAATGGATCAATATTAGTACGAGTAGTGGAAAACAAGACAAGCAAAACCATACTAAATAAAACATTGGAAGTAGTATGTCATTGCTGTAGAAGCAGTGAAGCACGACGGGCCTGGTGACGACTAGTCGTGACTGTGATGGACCGTCATGAGGTCCGACGTGTCTTACTTTGATTATGTATATATAGAGAACCCTGAAGGAGAGTCTCTACTAGCATGACGGTATGTGCAGGACGTACCGTCACGAGTACGATAGTTCGTCGTAGGTGTCCATCGTACAACACTTGAAAAAAATATGCAGACCCTTAGGGGAATGGTCTATGACCATCATGGCGGTTGTGTAGGATGGACCGTCATAGGTATGACGGTCCGTCACATGTTTCCGTTGAAGGACACTTAGAAAAAATGAGAGACCTAGAGAAACAAGGTCTCTGACAACCAGAACGGTTGTGTAGGATGGATCGTCGTGAAGAAGACTGTCTGTCACAGGTGTCCTTTGGGGAACACTTGGGAAAAAATGAGAGACCCTTAGAAACAGGGTCTCTGACAACTGGAACGGTTGTGCAAGATGGACCGTCAAGAGTACTACGGTCCGTCACATGTATCCGTTGGGACAGGGTGCTAGGGCTTTTGCAACGGACCCTACGACGGTTTGTCGTGGGTACAACGGTCCATCATCGGGGTTTCGTTCTGAATAGCAGTGACAAAACTAAGGGTACCCTATTCATCCCTGATGAACCCACATAAAAAATTTGTAGTGTTTTTGACCTACATTTGTTCATCCCAACTACCTAGGAACCTAGCAATGCAAAGGCACCTATGTTTAGGGTTGTAAACATGGCAATTTTGAACATTTTGAACCTAGGTTAGACAGAATCTAATAAAGGAAACAACATACGACGAAGAACTAAGCTAGTACTAACAAATCAACAAAAATGCAAGATAAATGAGGAGTAATTAGAGAGACATACCTTAGAAATGGAGAAAAACAAATGGACAGGTACTCGGTGGCCAGGAAGACACCCACAACAACAGCTCCGACTAGTAGGTTATAATTTTTAGGGCTATGGTGAATTGTATGTGGGCAATGATCGAGGGAGAGAATGTGGAAGTTCAAAAGGGAGGGGGAATGAGAGGAATAATGAAGTAGTGGGGTGAAATTAGGGGTTGGGGAGTTTAAATGGTAAAAGTTTATAATAAACTCAAATCGGGTCGGGTCTGGTATTCCTCATAATTATACGACGATTCCCCGATGATGGTCCGTTGCGGTTGTGACGACCCCTCGTTGGTTCCGTCATGTGTGCCCTAGTTTGAAATTAACAGAATAACGTACCTGGTACTATGGATGAATATGACGGTCCATCGTGGGCGCAATGGTCCGTCGATGTGTCTGTCAGTGACTGTTGCAGAGTAATTTTTTTACAGAATTTCCTGATGATGTGTCTGCAAATTTTAAAACCCATTAGAAGAAAAATGCTACCATTACTAAAAAGAGGATAAGTATTGGGTTGCATCCTAACAAGCGCCTGATTTAATGTCGCGGCACGACTTGGGACACTTGATTACTCAGACTTCATCAAGCTGGTATGCCTCGATCACTACATTCGCCGATTCAGCATGCCCGAAATAGATTTTTATGCGCTGTCCATTCACCTTGAACCGCACACCCTCCTTAGTTTCCAACTCAACTGCTCCATGAGAGAATAGTTGGGTAACCAAGTAAGGACCGTTCCATTTAAACTTGATCTTGCTCGGAAACAAGCGCAACATAGAATAGAATAAAAGCACCAAATCCGCGACCATAAACTCTCGCTTTTCAATTTTGTTGTCATGGTACTTATTCATCTTTTCTTTGTATAGTGTTGAGCTTTCATAGGATTTCAGGCGAAATTCTTCGAGTTCATTCAACCCATTTAACCATTGCTCTGCAGCTTCGCTCCAATCCATTTTTAACTTCTACATAGCCCACATGGCTTTATGTTCTAACTCAACCGAAAGATGACAAGCTTTCCCATATACAAGTTGGTATGGAGACATACCTATGGGAGTCTTATATGCTGTCCGGTAGGCCCAATGAGCATCATCAAGCCTCCTTGACCAATCCGTTCTACTAGCGTTCACTATTTTTGGCTATATTTGTTTTATCTCCCGATTCGACAGTTCAACTTGCCCACTAGTTTCAGGGTGGTAAGGAGTGGCCACATTATAGAGAACCCCGTATTTCTCCAATAACCCCTTGAAATATCTGTTGCAGAAGTGGGAGCCTCCATCACTAATAATGGCCCTTGGGGTTCCAAAACAAGAGAATATATTATTTTTCAAGAGTGCAGTGACACTCTTCCTTTCATTGTTTGCGAGGGCTATGGCTTCGACCCATATAGATACATAATCAACTGCTACTAGAATGTACTTCATTCCATGAGAACTCACGAAAGGTCCCATAAAGTCATTACTCCAAACATCAAATAACTCAATCACAAGAATGGGGTTTAGAGGGAGCTCTTGCTTTCTTGAAATACCACCATCTCGTTGGCATCTGTCAGATGCTTTAGAAAACCCATGAGCATCTTGATGAAGAGTTGGCCAATAGTAACCACATTGTAATATCTTATGAACGGTTCGGATACCACTGTGATGTCCACCTACGGGTGAGGAATGGCATTCCTCCAACACACTCACCATCTCACATTCTGGCACACAACGCCGAATAATCCCGTCGGCACAACTCCTATACAATTATTGTTCATCCCAAAAGAAATTCTACACATCGTACATGAACTTTTTCCTTTGATGAAAGGACAAGTCTGATGAAACAATATCACTAGCCAGATAGTTCGCTGCGAACCATGGGATCAAGCCTTGTGAAGCAGCCAATACATGTTCATCGGGGAAAGCATTATCAATGTCATTCTTATACCCTAACTCTCTCATAGCCTCATCCTCTAGACGACACAAGTGATCAACAATATGAATTTCAGTTCCTTTTCTATCCATCAGTTCAAATATAAATTCTTGTAGCAGTAATACCCAACGAATCAGCCTAGGTTTCGCATCCTTCTTCGCCATAAAATATCTCAATGTTGAGTTGTCAGTATGCACTATAACTCTAGTACCTAGCAAATAGGAGAAAAATTTCTAAAGCAAAGACTTCTACAAGTAGATCTTTCTCAGTCACTGTGGAGTTTTTCTGAGCTTCATTTAGGGCTTTACTAGCATAGTAAATGGGGTGAAGGATTTTGTTTTTTCTCTGTCCCAATACTACACCAAGATCCACCCTACTAGCATCCCACATCACCTCAAATGGACTGTTCCAATCTGGAGAAATAATGATAGTCGCAGACGCGAACTTTTCTTTTAGCTCACCGAATGCATTAAGACAGGATTAATCAAAACAAAATTTACAATATTTCTCCAGCAGTTTGCAAAACGGGTGTGCATTCTTTGAAAAGTCTTTAATGAATCTCAGGTTAAAACCTGCATGACCAAGAAAGTTTATCTCACCTTTCACAGAGATCGGTGGGGGATGTCTCTCTATTACATAGAATTTAGCTCGATCAACCTCTATGCCCATTTGTGAAATGCGATGACCCAACACAATACCCTCTTTCACCATGAAATGACACTTTTCCCAGTTTAGTACTAAATTGAAGTCTTCACATCTCTTAAGGAACTCATATAAATTGGTAAAACACCACTCGAATGAATCACCAACCACAGAAAAATCATCCATAAAAATATCTATAGTATCCTCCACCATGTCAGAAAATATCGACATCATACATCTCTAAAATGTTGCGGGTGCATTGCACAACCCAAACGGCATTCTTCTTAACGCAAAGGTCCCATATGGACAAGTAAAAGTGGTTTTCTCTTGGTCTTCTGGTGCAATAGAAATATTATCATACCCCGAATATCCATCAAGAAAACAGTACCACCTTTTTCCGGCAAGTCTATCTAACATCTGATCCATGAAGGGCATAGGAAAATGGTCTTTTTAAGTCCATGAATTTAGTTTGCGGTAATCCATACACACCCTCCATCCAGTAACTGTTTTCATTGGAACAAGTTCATTTTTTTTGTTGGGGACCACATTCATTCCCCCTTTCTTAGGTACACACTGAACCGGGCATACCCAACTCATATCGGCAATTGGATAGATTACTCCGGCATCCAACAACTCTTAATGATTTCCTTCTTCACTACCTCTTGACTAGGAGGATTCAAGCGTCTCTGGTGCTCAATACTCGGCTTATGATCAGGCATGAGTTTGATTTTATGAGAGCAAATACAATGAGGGATCCCAATAATGTCCGCAATAGTCCACCCAATAGATCTTTTGAACCTTTTTAGTACCTTACAAAATTATGAACTTGTTGTTCATCCATATCTGATGCAATGATTACCAGCAAAGTGTCACTATTTCCTAAGAATTCATACCTGAGATGAGGTGGGAGAGCTTTGAGTTCTAATTTTTGAGCCTCCTCTATAGATGGTTTCGCAGGTGGGGACTCGCGGTTTTTCATATCAAGCTCAAATTTCTTCGGTTTAAACCGAACATCACCTAAGTAAAGAGCCGCGACTAATGACTCATACTTTTCAATGCAATCGCTATCAAAGTTCATTATCAATGCTGCTAATGCTTCTACACCTAGACGTTCTTCTATTTGTGTCTCAGATGACTCACCCATGTTGTAGGATATAGCAAATACCGATTGAAGTTCACCTCTCTGCCTCATGGACCTACAAATATTAAAGGTCACTTCCTCATTGTTCAACCAAAATTTCATCTGACCTTTTTCCATGTCTAATAAGGCTCTTCCCATAGAAAGGAATAGCCTCCCAAGAAAAATGGGCACTTCAAAATCGACTTCGCAATCAAGAATAAAAAAAATCTGTTGGAAATATGAATGACTCAACTTTTACTAGCACATCGTGGAGTATCCCTATAAGCCGTTTTACTGTTTGATCAGCCACCAGTAGCCTCATCGCAGTGGGCTTTGGGTCACCAAAACCCAACTTCTTGTAAATCGAGAGGGGCATGATATTTATGCTTTCCCCCTGATCACATAATGCTTTCGCAAAATGTAATCGCCCGATTGGACAAGAAATAGTGAAGGCACCCGGATCTTCTTTCTTTTGGACCAGAGATGTTTTAGCAATAGCACTACAATGCTGCATTCTATCATCATCCTCAAAAGTTACCATTTTTTTCTTTGTGACCATATCTTTCATAAACTTGGCGTAACCGGGCATTTGTTCTAGAGCTTCTACCAAAGGTGCATTGATAGAAAGTTGCTTCAACATTGTTATAAAACACCAATATTTTCAATCCTCGGTCTTTTTCAATAATCTTTGAGTAAATATGGGTGGTGGCCTAGGCATAAGAGTTACCTTTTTAGGCACTTCAGCATCTTTTGAAGTGTTATCCTCTAATTCAACATCGATATCTACAACCTTATCAGTATGTCTTGTCACCTTTTTCTCATTAGACGACATAGGTGGGTCAATGGTTTGCTTTCCACAGCGAGTAGTAATTTCCATACAATGTCCATCATTTTTCGGATTTTGGACAGTGTTGCTATGAAGAGTGCCCGGTTGCCCCTGTGTTCACAGTTGCAGATAATTGGGCCAATTGTAACTCAAGTTGCTTAATTGATATTGCATGTGTATAATCTTTTTGCCCTATACCCGCTAAATCATTCCTCAACTATTTATTGTGCTCATCACTAGCATCGAACCTCCTCATCATTTTCTACATTATATCCTCAACTCGTGACATACTACCTCCACCATCCCTAGGAGTAACATCACGATTTTGAGGAGGAACATAGGGTCCATTCCTGTCGTTTCTATTACCATAGTTACCCCTGTTGAAATTGTTGTCGCGATTGTAGTTTCTATCTCGGATATAATGACACTCATGATTGTAGTTACCATAGTTCCGACCTTGATTCTTTTGGCCTTGGCGCCAATTCTCCTGATTAGAGCCGTGGTTTCAATAAGTAGTTGACTGTATTTATATTTTCTGCACCCCCAGTGACATGTTTTAGTAAAAACCCAAGCTCGTATCTCATCTGAGCCATTTCTTCCCGAATCTCATCTGTGGCTGGGTTGTGAGTGGACTGCACTGCGAAGGTGTTTCTCCCTGTATCAGACTTTCTAGTACTCCAAGCTTTGTTATTCCGTGAGATTTTCTCTAATTTTTCAGCAATCTCAGCATAAGGACACTCCCCATAAGATCCACATGCTATAGTGTCCAACACTGCTTTATTGTTATCATCCTGTACCCAATAGAAGTATTCCTTCAGTGACTCATCATCTATACGGTGATTTGGAAAACTTCTCAAGAATGAGGTGAATCTATTCCAAGAACTACTAACTGACTCTCCTAGTAGTGCCACAAAGTTCTTAACTCTGAATTTGTGGTTTAGTTTCTTCGAGATCGGATAGTAGTGTTCTAAGAAGACATCCCTTAGTAGGTTCGAAGTGAAGATTAAGTTGTATGGGAGCTCAGTGAACCACATAGCAGCCTCTCCCGTCAGTGAGAGCGGAAACACTCTGAGCCCTATTACATCTTGATCCAAATCAGGCCTCCCCACACAACTTTTACACACTGCCCTTACCTTAGATATATGGGCATGTGGATCCTAAGATGGTAGCCCTGAAAACAAACCTCTGACAGAGAGCATTTCCATCTGGCTACTAGTTACCACAAAGGTGTTGCATGTGGGTAGAGGGGGCAAGACAAGTGGACCATCCGAGTCTTCTATGTTATCATACCCTCCGTAGTATGCTTGGGGCCGTGGAACGGGATTTTTTCCACTCTGTTGATGTTCACCCGGAGCGTCGGGAAACATCTTACCATGAACATCAACTGGAGCTGGAATGTTCTGGTTCTGATCATTATCATTTATTACCAAATTTTGATTCGTATTGCGCAATGTACGCTCTAACTCGTGATCGTAGGGAAACAAGGGTTCTCTTCCTCTCCGTGTATTTTGCATACAAGGAGGATAGTTCTGAAAATAAATTAAACACAATAAAACAAAGTAAAATCAAAAAAATATCAACTAAAGTATAGTAACAAGTTCAACTTAATATAAAAGATAATCTCCCCTGCAGCGGCGCCCAAATTTGATACGCTCAAACTTACTTCCCAAATATGAAGTAAAGCGGTCGTGTCAAGTAAATAACCCAACTAGTGAGGTTGGGATCATTCCCACGAGGAAAATTGTCTAGACTTAACTTCAACCTGTTATTACTATTGTTTGGTCAATGACTTCATTGGAATGTAAAAAAAATAAAATGGGGGTTTCTATTTCTAAATGAGTGAAAATAACTAATGAACTCTAAAGAGACACTTAACAGCTTGGATTGTTGGATTTTAATCAATTAATCAAAGTAACTAGGGTTTACGTGTTCCCTATAAGTTCATAACTTGATAATTCTAACTGTAAAATTTCTTTCCTAGTACCTTGCATGCAAAGTGATAAGTTATGTATTTCTAAATCCTTGGTCCGGCATCTAGAAAATCTTACTCCGCACCTTGGTCCGGCTACTTGTGTTTCTATCCTAACCCGTATCCTTACCTCATATTAAGCATCGTATTTGATATTTGACTAAGTTATTACCTCGTACCAATCAATACTAGCCTATTAGATAGTCAACAGTAAATCTATGTTAATAATTCTTTTCCTATTATCTACCTCCTTGGTCCGACAAGTAGCATTAAGGCGAGTTTTAACGCTGGTCATCCATTAAAAAGACTTCTAAGTGAAAGAATCATTAATGTATGCAAGACACTATACTAGAATTGTTATTTTAATTAGGTTTTATCTCATTATTTGCCTATGGTTCCCACAACCCTAGTTAAGGATATTAGTTACTCGTAGTCATACTCACAATATTCAAATATATTGAATAAGAATTCATGTACTTACTTCAATGAGAAAGAGTAAAATCCAATAGTTTGCTTTATTAAACACCAATATTCACTTGCAAGAATCTCAAAGAAATCAATAATCTCCCAAAAAGTTTTATGATTATCAAGATTCTCACAATACAATGTTTACTAATACGGAGTTTAACAATCTAAGAGTCTAACCTCAAAAACGAGATTTTTCGAACTATTTATAAAAAATAAAAACTTAATTAAATAAGGACTCTATTTGCTGGAAATCTGCCAAAACGCGGCTGGGTCAACGGACCACGCAACAGATCGTCGTGGTCACGACGGACCGTCATGGACTCTGTCGTCCCATACTTATGTAATTTCTTCTACTACTCTCTTCACCATCCTCGATGGAAAGTATGACAGACCGTCATAGGCACAACGGTCTGTCGAGGATCTTCATTCAAAAACACTTCAACTCTTGGAATCTGGGTACTGGGATCACTTGTCTGAACTTCATGACGAATCTCCAGGAGGGACCGTCATTGACACGATGGACCGTCACAAGCTTCGTAACCCCACAAGTGGTCAGACTTCCCCATCTTCCTTCAGCAGCTGTACTACGCTTCCACCTACGGACCGTCACAAGCACGACGGACTGTCATATGCTCCATAGGTGGTCTCTTCTGCATTTCTTCGCTCAAAATCTCCACATTCAGATTTGGACAGATTTCCTGCAAAACAAAGAGAAACTTATATAAAAATTAGCACAAAAAGACTTTCGGACACACTAAAATTAAGGAATAAATATTAATTATACCGTGAAACCACGGTATATAAATATGATATGTCTTGACTTAGGATTCTAAATCTCTTAGTCTTGAATGTATTAATTATATGAGATCATGAGTAATCTTAAGAGGGTTTGTTATGTGAAACGTAGAACCTAGTGGGAAGGTTATGAACCTTCAAGTCGAAAGTTGGTATGGTATCGTTCTTGTAATGAATGATAGACTTAGGGTTGGTTAGTTGGAACAACCTCATATCAATTATTTTGAAAGTTATTATGAGCTTATTTTTGCCATTGTAGGTAGCCCTAGTGGACCTCTTTGGTAGGGTAAATGTTATTGGGTTATGAACTTTAGATGGAACCCCTTTATACAAATCTTCAATGTAAATTACTATATGAGAAAAAAGGCTTGAACCGATTTATTATGCAAAGGGAAGTAGGTCTATCTAAAGGATGAGACTAGAGTACAAAGCACGCCCTTCATATACCTTAATCATGTGCCTATATGGGATGTGTAAAAGTTCTACGATTGGAAAGTAGAAACCCTCTATTGGAGTATGTTACCACTCCGCATTTCATGCTTTCTTCCATGGTATATGTCAATTATTGCCTATTCTCATCATATGTGATACCTACTAGCATTAGAGAAGTTATTTCAAGTTTAGGTGGTGGTATGGGAAACTATCTTGACATTTTTCAATAGGCTTTGAAGATGTTAGTGAGAGTCCCTAGGTCTTGTCCAACACTATTACTTGAATGTCCTAGGTTTTCTCCAATACCAATACTTGAATTTCCATTATGTGATGAATTAGTCTCATATGAAATAATGAATGTAATGACTTAAGTTAAGAAAGCATAATAATTTAATAAGTACTTATCAAGAATAGTTAAAGGTTTTCTAGTTAAGGTGTGAAGAAGGCATAGCAATGGTCACTTCGTATCTTACCTAGATAGGTTATATGAATGACTATAGTTAGGGAAGTTGGTTGATTTTGTAGACATGATGTAAGCCTTAGGTAGACTTAAGGATTAAATTGGTAATCTTGAAGATGTTAATTATTGTCGTTATCTTCTTGATTTACTTAGGTAAGTATTTAAATTTCAATTTAATGGAGAACGTCATATCATCTATATGTTGTTGTATTATGTGAGAATGATTGTATCTTAGGTAAAATATAAGATCTCTCTAGTGTGTGTAAGGGATAGTATGGGCGGTTTCTCCAAAACTCACTCTAGTGAACCTTATAATAACTTTTTGTAGGAGGATCTCATGTTTATGTGCTTTGTGTGTATCTCATTAGTTGTGGTATTAAGGATCACTTAGGTGTGCGTAGAGAGAGTGTATGGGCAGTCTATATTTTTCTTATTTAAGTCTATCTTAGGATAGCTTTTAGTGAGAGGACTACATGCTAGAAGGTGTCTAATGTGAAGCTAAGAAAATAGTGAAGGAGTTCACTGTACAGTGAAGTAGGTCAATGTGATGTTGCTCCTAAAAATGTGACAAATGGTAAAAGTCATTCCCTATGTGTTTCTAAGTTGTTAAATGTTATTCTTTTGATTATATTATGATATTGATACTAAAAGATGCATATTTAAAATAAATGTTGATTTTCATGATTTTTATGCATGTCATACTTACTACATGTGGTTGAATTAAATCCATGCTTTTTTCTATCTCTATAATGGTTAATAGGTGCGGAGAATTAGGGAAGCAAGACTTGGACTGGACGATAATTCAAGTGAAGTGAAGTATGTCTTCATTTGAATCGAGAGAATAAATGTCTTTTATTTTTTTTATTGAAGTATTGTAATAGACCAAGTATTTCTATATTTGTATTGTATAGGCCGTGTACCAATGTATTCTTGTGTGTAAGATTTGATGAAATGGGACGTAGTATTTCCTATGAGTTTTATAATAGAGAGTTTTTAATGACTTATATAATGTTTATGAAAAGCTTTAAATCCTCACCATTTTCCATTATGTATATGCGATGAACAACACGAAAGGTCTTGTACAAGACCTTAGAGAGGTCAAGTACGCCGGTTGCACTCCGAGAGTTTCATATCTTCTAGGTTGTGGTCTCGGGTTGTGACAAGATTAGTATCAGAGCATAGGTTATGGGAGTGGTCCTAGGAATCAAAAAGTCACATAAAGTCACGTTGTCGTGCCTCATTTTTCATCAAAATGGGTTATTGCACGACCTAACAACTCTTTTGGGATTTTGAGTTTTGAAGAGTCGCCACCTAACGAATTAAGGCGGGTTAGGGAACCTATCTAAACTAACTAAGTCTAGCTATGATCAACGAACCAGAGATCGTGTAAGGGATTTAATTACATAGCGGTGAAGGTGTTAGGAATCCGTTGAGGTCTACAAATGTGGGTCCCGACCGTATCTCATTCAATTTATGTGGGGGTTACAATTAGCAATCCGGGTCACTTCATTAAATTAATATGCTTGGCAGGTGATAAACATAATATTAGACGATTAGAACTACTGTAGTTTTTATTAATTAAATATACATGACTATGTGATTAGACAATATTTAAATGATTAAGACTATTTTAATTAATTAATTATTTGAGCATGCAAGACTAGGTGATAACAATATTGAACAATTGAAGCTGCTTATATTTATTCAGCTAAGCTCATAAGGCTATGTAATAATATAATATTAAACAATTAATATAACATTCTTGTTTTAATAAAGGATTAGGAATGCGAGACTAAGTGATGTACATGTACTAAGCATTAAAAAAAAGATAAGCAAGAGTATAGAAAGAAGACAACTAAATAAGAAAGCCATTTTTTTTTAATTCTACCCCAAATAAATATAATTAAAGAAAAAAAAAGGGGTCAAGGGAAGGGAAACTCTAAGAAACTTTTTTTTTTGGATCAGCACTCGACTTTATTTTTATATTCAGATTTGATTCTTTATAAGGACAGACAAAGCCAACGATTGTCTTTTCGGGCCTACGTCGATGTCATCATCTCCGTAGGGCCAACTACCCCTACCCCACCACCACATGCATTCAGTACCTAAAAGGATCCTAATCGTCCTAACGTTATTGTCAAAGAGGCATTGGAGGGTGGGTTTAGACAAAATAAAATATAAGGCCCTCCTAGACACCAACTCAAACAAACAAGACAAACAAGATGGTCATTTTAGCATTACAAGTCTCAATTTGGCTTTGGCGTCTAAATTTATTTAGACATGCTTTGCAAAATAACATGTAATAGTGAAAGGTCCTTATGCGATGTGTGTGAGAATACGAGCAAGCATAAAGAATATAGGTAAAATTATCACTAAACGCTTTTAAAACACGCGGATAGTTATCTAATCAAATTTTAAAAGTGGTCGAGAAAAATTACAAAATGCAGATTTATTTAAATTTTGAAGTGATCAGAAATTAGTGGCTAAATATATTTTATTTATTTGATTTTAAGGTAGGAAAGGAATGATTACACATATGCATATGTATTTTAATATATTAACAAATTTAATTATTAAGACATAAAATATTACTTAGAACAACAATGTTTCATCTTTATTTGGCAGAAAATTAATTTTATGACAACAACATATTTATTGTTAGTGCAGAATATTATTTGAAATAAGTGATAATTTTATTAATAACGCAGAAAATTGTTTTAGGAAAAGTGGAAAATTAAATACAGAAATTTATTTTATAAGTAGTCAATTTAATTGATGCAGAAATCAAAGGATTATTGATATGAAGTGATAGGAAATATGTACAACGAATTTTAAATCAGTTATTGATATGCTTATATTTACAAGCCTATTAACATGATTTCTAGCTGTTTAACATATTAACAAAATGATAAAGTAAAAACAAATAATTCAATTATTAAAAAGCTAAAATATAGTTAATGCTTTTTATATACATCATTTCTAAGTCATTTAATAATCAACAAATTTAAATAAAACCTATTGGCACGATTTCTAACTCCAAATGATATGAATGTATAAATATTATAGGCAAGAATTATATAGTGAATAACTTTGTACAATAAAATCACACGAATTGTTTACCTAACATATAGAAAATAATCATAACTCATTATTTAATATGCCAATTGGAATATAAATTATCTTCAAACATTAATTGGAAAAAATTAACTAACAGATTGAGCAAAAATAATTTTTTTAATTTTATTTTGATTGGTATATCTAAAATTACTTTATCACGTAAAAATATTTATCTGACAAATTACGAACTTATAGGCATTCTTTCTAACACAAATAAGTTTGCCAATAAAAAAAAAATGGTTAGCACAGAATTCCCCCTCCCCTTATGTGATCCCCAAATATATTGTTATATATGAGAGGTTTAGAGGTATACAAATATTACAAAAAATATAAATAAATAAAATACGAAATATATAGATTCGAATATGTTAATTAAACAAAGTAATATCCCTTCATAGCTAATCTTCAACTTGATCTTAAAGTTACAAACCTGTCAATGCAATGAAATAGCTACACAAGTAATCATATTTATTTTTACAAAAGATGAGACACATATGCATTTATTTAACAACATGTTATACAGATAGAAAGCAATATAACAATAAACATAATTATATGTAGGAATGCAAAATCAATTATGGAAATGCTAATTATGAATACGAACCGGTTATGTAGAAAAGAAATGGTAACAATGAAAACATGTTGATCCAACTTTTACTCGACAAAAGCAAAGTAGCAAAGTTCCATAGAAGAGCGGCTGAATATTTTACTAGAATCTTAACACATTTTAACAGTAGCAAGAGAGAAACGAGAGACTAAGGAGTGATTAGAGAACTTGTTGTAAAAATGAATGAGTGTATTAGTTGAGTTGGCGTGTGTGTGATGAGAGAATGTGAGTTCTTCTCAAGATGTGAGAGTGCGTGATAGAAGAATTAAAAGGATGTCTCTTTATATAGTATAAGAGGGGGGAACAAATAAGGAAAACGAATATTTAAAGAAATTAATTATAATACTATTTTCCTTATTTTAAGGAAAGACAAAATCAAAAAATATTTTAATTATTTTTACCAAATATAAGAAAGTAAGAATAAATTAAGAGATAGTAATTATTTTTATTGAATAAAGAAGAGATAAAAACGAGAAATTATCTAGAATATTTCATTGCGAAAAATAAACTAGTAAGAATAAATTAAAAAAATTCTCTTAAATAAAGAAGAGCTAAAATCAGATTTTAAATTATATCATTACTAAATATAAACAAGTAAGAATAAAAATAAGGAAAAAAATGATTTTCCTTAAATAAAGGAGAAGCGAAAATTGAAATTATTACAAAATATTTTTACCAAATATAAAAAAGGTAAAATCAGTCTTGCTTTTAATTGAGGTAAACGGGTTCAATTTTCCATATAATAAAAAATAAAACAGGCAGGAAATAAATAATTTACGACAGCCACATATTGATACAACCAAGAAAAACAATTACTTAGGATAAACACGGATTGCAGACCTAAAATATTCGCAGTCTAAGACTTTGAACTTAATCAGCACACCAAAAATAATGATACACTAAATTTAATGATTTCAACTAATCAAATTGATTCGGCTCGTAACCATGACTGTATAGATCAAGATGACAGAGCATAATACTACAAAAACTTAAAAATTACTAGGAAGCTACTACATTTGGTCCTTTAAAAAATTGAACGCTACAATTAGATAATCAATCACCCAATGCATTATTCACCATAATTACACAGAATATAGTGATTCTTATTATCAAAAGATGCGCAGTCAATTAGGGAGTAAAACATGCTAACACTTAGATTCAGACTTACTATTGGTAATAAGCATTTAATTTTGGAACAATTATCAAGTTATGCATACATGAAGAGCAAATTTCTAACATTCAAGCATCAAGAAATTTGAAGCAAAAATCTAATAAAATAGGAACAATACAGAGTTTAGCGGAGGAACTAATCATCAATAGAAAGCAAATATTGGGGGCGTATCTGTTGAACAAGTGCATGAATCTTAATAATCACTAAAACAATAGCACAAACAGAAGAAAACAAGAGATAATCATACAAATAAAAAAACAGAAGAAAACAAGAGATAATCATACAATTAAAAATCAAATATTATCAAAAGTAAAGCTAAAACTTGATCAAAAGAATATACCCAAGACGGAGCTGAAAAGATCCATCTTCAAATAAATTAAAACTTCTAATCAAATATCTCATTGTTCGCTGCTTATTCTCATTCGCTTGGATACTACTTCGCCAGACTCCTGCTACTCGCTGGTCGGAGCAGTTGAATTGGGGGCGGGGGGAGAGAGATAGAGTAGCGAGCTTTCGCTTGCTGCTTCTGCCAGCTTACTCCCCCTAGGAGCTGTGGGTACCTTCATCAATAAGAAGAGAATTGAGTAGGGGAATGGTAAGAGAAGTGACGGGAGGGGGACAAAGGAGAAGAGGAGAGAAAGAGGGAGAAGGGGGAGGCGGCGCTTGGAAGCTGCTGCTTTCGGCGACTGCTGTCTGGCCGGAGAAGGGAGATAGCGATGAGAAGCAAAGAGATAAGAAGAGTGGAGGGATATAGGAGGAGCGATGGTAGAGGGATAAAGTAGACGAGAGAAGCGGTGAACGAATCCGACTGTTTATCACCGGAAAAAGGAAGAGGATGACGGGATAAGGGGAAAAAGTAGGGGCGCCGATTTTTAAGAGAGAGGGGAAGAAGATGAATTAATTTTACGTTTTGGGGTCTTTTTGAGTTAAATAAAGAGATAGGAAAAGTTGATCTTAATAGTTAGATTAGATAGAGATTGAGGGTTAGGATTCAATTTAAACTTAATTATTTAAATGAACGGATGAAATTAAAAGATGACATTTAAAAGTAAGATTTGGTTGGATATCCAATGACTAAAATGGTGATAAAATTCTCTAGAGTTGAAACAAAAGAGTGGTTGTGATTGGAAAAGAGTTGAAATGGATAGGCTTGGATTGAAAGAAATTAGAATTGAATAGTCTCATATATAAAGAATTTTGAGAAAAATTGAAGAAATGCTTTTAATTAAGATACTACATATATCAAAGTATTTTTGTTAATTGAAAATCACTTAATTTTCAAAACAAATGAATAAAAAAATTATTTCAAAATTTATTAGGAATATTTAATATTTTTTTTAAAAAAAATATTTGCAATAATTTTTTAAAGTAAACATACTAAAATATGAATTTTTATGCAAAATCAATTAAAATTTTAAACTTAAAATAAATTTTAAATATACATATTTAATTGAATAGCATTCCTTAAATGAATAAAGGTTTGTCAAAATTTGGTGTCAACACACGTCTAATAGTGTCTTGACAATCGCTGTGAGTCGCGACACATCTATGGGCGAGAGACTATAAGATGATAGAGTTTCCCTTCTTTTCTAATCCTTTGTCCTGTAGTAGAGAGAAATTTATAAGTACTCTTTTCTTATGATTTTCCTTGTGTTTCAAGGAAGATGAATACGAGGAAGACACTGGCTAGGATGGTTGAGGATAATGATGTGAATGAGGATATTCCTCCTAAAGTTGAGCAACTTGAGCAAGTTGCCATGCTGCTCAAGGTGATGAAGTCCCTATTGTGGAAGGAGGTTATGATGTTGCGGTGGTTCCCCCGAAATTTAATAATAGGGAGATTAGAGAGGCTTCGCTTACCTTAGCCCGAGAATTGACTACTCAAGTGAATTTGAGTGTGTATCCTAGAGTGAATGTTGTTGAGATCACTATCACAGATAGATTGAGAGATTTTGTGAGGATGAATCCTCCTATCTTTGTTGGCTCCATGGAGGGAAAAGATCCCCAAGAGTTTCTGGAGGTTGTGTATAAGGTGTTGAGTGCAATGGGGGTACATCTAAGGAGAAGGTGGAGTTTGTTTTGTATCAAGTAAAGGATGTTTTGATATGCTCAAACTTAATTCTAAAATAAGAAGTAAAGCGGTCGTGTCAAGTAAATAACTCAACTATTGAGGTTCGGATCGTTCCCACGAGGAAAATAGTCTGGACTTAACTTCAACCTGTTATTACTATTGTTTGGTCAATGATTTCCTTAGAAAGTAAAAAACAATAAAAGGGGTGTTTCTAATTCTAAATGAATGAATATAACTAACGCATTTGAAAGAGACACTTAACAACTTTGAATGTTCGATTTTAATCAATTAATCAAAGTAACTAGGGTTTACGTGTTCTCCACAGGTTCATAACTTGATAATTCTAACTATAACAATTCTTTCCTAGTATCTTACATGCAAAGTGATAAGTTATGTATTTCTAAATCCTTGGTCCGGCATCTAGAAAATCTCACTCCGCACCTTGGTCCGGCTACGTGTGTTGCTTTCCTAACCCTTATCTTTACTTTATATTAAGCATCGTATTCGATATTTGACTAAGTTATTACCTCGTACCAATCAATACGTGTCTATTATATAGTATATACTAAATCTATGTTGATAATTCTTTTCCTATTATCTACCTCCTTTGTCCAGCAAGTAGCATTAAGGCGAGTTCAAACATTGGCCATCCGTTAAAAACACTTCTAAGCGAAAGAATTATGAATACATGCAAGACACTATTCGAGAATTGTTATTTTAGTTAGGTTTTATCTCATTATTTTCCTATGGTTCCCACAACCCTAGTTATGGAGTTTAGTTACTCATAGTCATAATCACAATATTCAAATATATTAAATAAGAAGTAATGTACTTACTTAAATGAGAAAGAGTAAAATCTGAAAGTTTGCTTGATTAATCACCAATAATCACTTGCAAGAATCTCAAAGTAATCAATAATCTCAAAAAAGTCTAATGATTATAAAGAATCTCACACTAATACACAAAGTCTAATAATATGATGTCTAAAAATCAAGAGTCTAACCACAGAAACAAGGTTTTTCGAACTATTTATAAAAAATAAAAACCTAATTAAACAAGGACTCTATTTGCTGGAAATCTGCCAAAACGCGGCTGGGTCGACGGACCTCGCGACGGATCGTCATGGTCACGATGGACCGTTATGGACTCCGTTTTCCCATACTTATGCAATTTCTTCTGCTGCTCTTCTTCATTACCCTCGAGGGTATTCGTTCCAAAACACTTCAACTCTTGGAATATGGGTATAGGGATTATTTCTCTGAACTTCATGACGAACCTGCAGGACGGATCGTCATAGACACGACGGACCGTCACAAGCTTCGTAACCACTACGTTGCCACCTACGGACCGTCCTAAGATCCACAGGTGGTCTCTTCTGCATTTCTTCGCTCAATATCTCCTCATTCATCTTTGGACAGATTTCCTGCAAAATAAAAAGAAACTTATATAAAAATTAGCACAAAAAGGCTTTTGGACACACTAAACTTAAGGAAAAAGAATTAATAATACCGTGAAACCACGGTATATCGGCACCCTCAACTTAAAACCGTTGTTTGTCCTCAAGCGACGCACTATAACTCAATACACCATCTTTGTACAATAGTATCCATGTTTCATCCTTTGCAATCATTTGGCTATCAATACCGATTAATCTCATCAAATCTATGCATGCTACAACTATTAGGCTTGAATTATGTGGGATCAGAACATGACAAAGACTCGCCATGCACTAACACCTATCATTTTTAATTTCTCATCGAGGTGCTAACAATTCCCGTAATGCAACTACTGTCCTCACTTTAAAACAAAATCCTCATTTTTCACACAATTATTTCAGTTTGAGTATAGGGATTACTTTTCACCACTCTCTCTCTGAACAAACTCACACTCATTCATACATATTGGCGTAAGCTTGCCCTTATTTTCACTGCCTTAAGTTCGCAATACAACCCTTAGGATCAGGATAGGACTTTCTTAGCTAGTAACGTAGGCTCAGGGTCGGGTAGGGTATATTTAGGTATACTTTAGTGACTTTTTGCCCTCCTCGACATATCGGCTAAACCTTCAACTTTCTATCTTTTTATCTCGCCCAGTTTCTCATATTCTTTCACCTTGCTATTTTCTCTTCTTTCTTCATTTGTGTATGTGACTCTCTTCTTTTCTTGCTTGTATTTATTGTGTATGTTTATTTTTCTTTACTTTTCTTTAAGCTAATTCTTGAGTCACTTTAGTTTTGTTCTTTCTCTCTCTTTGTTCTTTCAACCCCACTTTCCAGAGCATTCCTCAAAATAGCCACCGTCAACTCATGGCTTTGCCATGAGTCAAGGTACACAATACCCAAAGTTGGGTCAGGGCCATAACGAAGGTTGTTTACTGCATTAGCCATCATCAACTTATGCTTTTGGCATAAGTTGAGGTGCATATGTCCAAGGAGGGACCAGGGCCAACACATTGTTCCCAGAAAAGATCGGTTGGGGGGAAAAAGAAAGTTCTAATTTATGCTAAGATCATTTGGTTCAAATAAGGATAAATTTCATTTGGTTTTCTTCTATTTAGGCTAAAAATGGGCTATATTGAATAAGGGCCTATGATCCTTTCCTAATTGTCTATGACAGCTCACTTTTAGCAGGACTAACCAGGGAAGTTCTAGCTCAGTACCAATAGTAGACTATTAAAATTTTTCCCACACTCACTTGACATCTAATCACTATACTAGATTATCTGAAACCTAGTTTGAATTTTAGACATAGGGTAATGCAATGTGTACCTCTATGTGATGCTTAGGGCCACACAATTATCAGTTACTATGCCTAGTCATGCATCATTTCACAGTTTATCAAGATATCATTTTAGCCATCATTCTCCAAAATTAAACTATGTACAAAAGATATAAACATGCCGTTTCAACAGAAAAAGTAATAGGGCCACACATTTATCAGTTACTATGCCTTGTCATGCATCATTTCCCAGTTTACCAGGATATCATTTTAGCCATCATGCTCCAGAACTAAACTATGTACAAAAGCTATAAACATGCCATTTAAGTAGAAAAAGTAATTAGTCTTTTGGGGAAAAAGAGCACAGGCAAGAAAACCCCAAAAGAGGATAGTGAATTGGGCTACTCAGACTTAACCCTAACAGTTACTTTCCATTTACCCCACCCCCAACAAAAAACATGCAATTGTCCCCAATGAATAAAAATCTAAATACTAGAGTGGTAGGTGAAGCAAACCTGTGGTGCAAAGCGCCGTCGATCAGCAAACTGGTGGGTCCGGTTCCCCGGAACCCACGTCCTCTGCAATCTGGACACCCTCAGTAGTGTCCTCAGCAACAACCGCACTATCAGTAGTGCCTCCTGCTATCTCCACAGTTCGTGAGCTAGACGCCCCAGCCGCTTACTCTGATGCTCTCATCTGGTGCGCCTCCTCCTCAGCAAGTGAGGCTCTCCTCGCAGCCTCCATCTCTCAGCGCTTCTTCTTTCGTGCTCGCGCCTCGTCTTCTTCTCGACCCATGTGCCTCTTGGTATGCTCTCGAGGGGGAGGTGGTGGAATCTCTTAGGTGGAGAATAGGGTCGCTAGCACTGTGTCCTGAGTAAGCTCGACAGAAGGGACCTCAGACTCCAGCACCCTAGCCTCTAAGATCGTGTCGATATCGGCACGAAGACTGTCAACTGCAGCCTGAAGATTCGACACATCCACCAGAGGGGCTGTTCGGGCTAGCACCCTCCACTCAAAGACGTCCTAGCGCAGGTTAACCTCAACGATCTTCTGCTCTGTCTACTGTACCATTTCCCGCTCTATGTACTTTTCTGACTCACTAATAGACTTTTGCATCCAGGGCTGGATATGATGCAAAAGTGTAGCCATTTGCGCCTCTAATTTTTGGACCCTAGCAAGCAGGACCAGTGCCGGTAGAGGGGCCGTGCGAGAGGAGCTCGGGGCAGTGGTACTACCCGGGATAGACTCAACCAGGGTAGTGTCCGTGGACGCCGCCTGTGTAGCCGTGCAGGCCTGATCTACCGTATCAGCAAGATCATGAGCAAGTGGGGGCAGCTCTGGACGGATCCCTCTGCGTGGAGCCAACTCATTGGCCTCGTCTCTGATGAGGTAGACGTCAACAGTGCCCTGCGGGGTCTTCAACTGATTGATGTGCCATATAGGCAAACCTGTAGACCTGGAGAGAGCGAAAATCATGCACGGGAAAGGGTAAGTACTAGTGACCTTGAATGCCCTCTCGTACATGAATGCCTGCTCGATCCCATGTAACGATATGATCAGCAGCTGTGGGGGAAAGGCAGTGACGGACAAGCAGCCACAAGAACTTCGCCGTGAAAGTGAGGTTGGCCTTCTTGATGGCCCCCTTTAGCCAGTAACACAGTCGGCACCCTCTCCATCAACTGACAGGTGCAGGGCCATTCACCTCTTGGTGGTCTCTCTTAGTGATGGCTCGCGCAGGAACTTGCCATCTTTAACTATCTTCTAGCGGTAGTAAAACTCGGCAGTGAGGGGGGTCCAAGTAGCATCAACACCCTCGCCGTATAGAAACCAGTGGATGGAAGGCAGGGAAATGTCAACCTGTACGCCCCGTACTCAGACCTGCTCCAGTGGGGCCTGTTAGCGGGGGCAGACTGCCTATCTATCTCCGATCGGCGAGTCGCTACGTAGGATGCATAGAACTCTCAGACCATTTCTTCACTGTAACATCCCAACGGACCTGGTGTCCACTCCAAGCGATGCTTGGTAAAGATATTGTGGATCTCAGGCATCGTCGGGAGGCTCCCTGTAAGGACCCGCCTCTTCAAGGTGAGTGTTCGAGTCATCACTCATTTATCAGTCCGGAAATTGGCGTTGGAGTAGACTTGAAATTGCCCGTCGATGCACCACTAGTTTGGCTGATCAGTGGCTGGGGTGGGGGCCTGAGCTGGTGAACCTTATGTGTATTTCGAACTGTCAGCCTCATCAAACGAGGCCGACACTGCAGCAATGGCGGGTGCGGGAACCTGAGCAGAGACGAAAGCTTCCTCGGACCACGATACTCTTAAGGAGCTGGACGCTTCTTCTTCATTTGTGGCTGACCCAGAGGGTGTGCCGGTCAATGTGCGCTCTTCATCAGACAGGGAGGCACTGACTACGCCGGACGCCACCTTTTTGGGTGTGGCTCTTGGAGCACGTGCAGCACAGGAAGGGGTGGAAGTTCTTGGGGGAACATACTCGGGGTCACGCTCATCATCCGAGCCTATGACCATGCGGGCAGATGGGTAGACATACTTCGATCGCCCGCGTGCATAGATTCGGTCTTGCTTGTGTGCCTTGATAGATAAAACCTGTAACGGATAAATATTAGTATGAGAAGTGGCAAACAAGACAAATAAAACAACAAAAACAAGTAAAATAGTATGTCATTACTTTGGTAAAAAGGACACACGACGGGCCTGGTGATGGCTCGTCGTGAATATGATGGACCGTCATGGGGTCCGTCGTGTTTTACTTAGACTACGTATATATGGAGAACCTTGAAGGAGAGTCTCTGACTAGTATGACGGTATGTGCAAGACGGACCGTCGTAGATACGACGGTATGTGCAAGACGGACCGTCGTACGACACTTGAAAAAAAATATAGAGTCCCTTAGGTGAGGGGTCTATGACCGTCAAGACGATCATACAGGACAGACCGTCGTGGGTATGACGGTCCATCACATGTGTCCATTGAAGGACACTTAGATAAAGAAGGAGACCCTTAGGAGAGAGGACTCTGACCATCATAACAGTCATGCAGGATGGACCGTCGTAGGTACGACGGTCCGTCACATATGTCGATTGAAGGATACTTGGATAAATGAAGAGAGACCCAGAGAAACGGGGTCTCTGACAACTAGGTCGGTTGTGCAGGACGGACCGTCATAAATACGCCAGTCCGTCACACCTTGGTCCGGGTACGTGTGTTGATTTTCTAACCCTTATCTTTACTTCATATTAAGCTTCATATTCGATATTTGACTATGTTATTACCTCGTACCAATCAATACGAGCCTATTAGATAGTATATAATAAATCTATGTTGATAATTCTTTTATTATTATCTACCTCCTTTGCCCGGCAAGTAGCATTAAGGTGAGTTCTAACGTTGACCATCTGTTAAAAAGACTTCTAAGCGAATGAATTATTAATACATGCAAGATACAATTCTAGAATTATTATTTTAGTTAGGTTTTATATCATTATTTGCCTATGGTTCCCACAACCATAGTTATGGAGATTAGTTACTCATAGTCATAATTACAATATTCAAATATATTTAATAAGAAGTCATGTACTTACTTCATTGAGAAAGAGTAAAATCCGAAAGTTTGCTTGATTAATCACCAATAATCACTTGCAAGAATCTCAAAGTAATCAATAATCTCACAAAAGTCTAATGATTATCAAGAATCTCACACAAATACAGAAAGTCATATAATATGATGTCTAACAATCAATAGTCTTACCTCAAAAATGATGTTTTCGAACTATTTATAAAAAAAAAAACCTAAATAAACAAGGACTCTATTTGCTGGAAATCTGCCATAACGCGGCTGAGTCAACGGACCTCGCGACGGATCGTTATGGTCACGATGGACCGTCATTGACTCCGTCGTCCCATACATAAGAAATTTCTTCTGCTGCTCTTCTTCATTACTCTCGACGGCAAGTTGACAGACCGTCATAGGAACAACGGTACGTCGAGGGTCTTTGTTCCAAAACACTTCAACTCTTGGAATATGGGTAATGGGATTACTTCTCTGAACGTCATAATGAACCTGCAGGACGGACCGCCATAGACACGATGGACCTTCACAATCTTCGTAACCCAACACTTTGTCAAACTACCCCATCTTCGTTCAGCAGCTGCACTACGCTGCCACCTACGGACCGTCACAAGCACGACGGACCTTCATAAGCTCCGTAGGTGGTCTCTTCTGCATTTCTTCGCTCAAAATCTCCGCATTCATCTTTGGACAGATTTCATGTGAAATAAAAAGAAACTTAAATAAAAATTAGCACAAAAATGTTTTTGGACACACTAAACTTAAGGAAAAAGTATTAATAATACCGTGATACCACGGTATATCATGTTTCTCTAGTTTACTCAGTGGAATGAAAATAAGTCGTTTGAGTCAGGTCCTATTGAGTGGAAAGAATTTAAGGAAGCTTTTCTAGGAAATTACTTTCCCCTTGAGAGGATGGAGGTTAAGGTACAGGAATTTATCAATTTAAGGTATGGAAATATTAGTATTGTGGATTAGTCTTTGAAGTTCGGAATATTGTATAGATATACACCATCCTTAGTATCCAGCCCTACGGATGAGATGATAAGGTTTGTGACATGGGTGTCGCTGATATAATGAGGGAAGAATGTCGTACGACAATGATATATGATAGTATGACCTTAGTTAGACTCATTTCACACCCAAATTCTTGAATTTGAATAATACCGGAGTCGTTACTTTCTCAGAGGTCAGAGAAAAGCCTCTTCTTACATTTCATCACATTCATATATTTAAATATGCGGGACATTTAAAAACTTTTAAAACATAATGAAATATACATAGACATTATAAATTTTTTACATAGATTAATATTATACTAAGATCAAATTAAAACAAACATCTACAATAGATGAACAAATTCAAATCAAAAGATCAATATATTGTGTAATAGTTTGCCAAAATGGACTTAATTTAAATCTTCGAAATAAACGTTTGAAAATAAATTCCAGGGACAGAATACACTAACTCTGTCTATTGTAATAGGCTATATATATAAGTATACCATCCTCGAATATCAAGAGGACCTACCAAAGTCTGGAGATCGACAATCCGAACAACTTCGATGATTCTTCAACCTTCTCTCTGACCTGCAACTATAAAGATAGTAATAGTTTGTGTTAGATTACTTGTACTATGTATTGGTGTAAGCACACATGCCCATAAGGACTATTCATGATCAAGGAAAGCTCCTCCTATAAAAACTTGCCATTTTTTGAAAGTGACATCATTAGACTTTCCTAATTCGTTATTTGTGAATTGTGGTATGAATATGACATATTTTAATGAATTCAAAGAACACAACACATTTTCCATATGAACATAAGACCATAGAATCATCAATATAAGATTAGAACAACTCAAACAAAAATTCTAAAAATTACTACTCCAAACCCGATAGCCCCTTTTTTTATACTTTATTTTTCAATCTTTTTCTTCTTTTTTGTTGTGAAGTTCATTAATCTCATATTATACTTTCATGTTCAATGATTCATTCTAGTCGCATACCTATAACGAATCAAGGAAGTAATCCTAGAGACTAAGAAAATGATTTGCCTACCCTTACTAAATGTTATTCTTTCCATTCTTGTTAGATTGGCCATGAAATCATTGTAAGCCAATCCTTATTTACTAGGCCATTTATGTCATCATTTTCATGATATGGAGAATTTGGGACATTGATTTGCCTTCAAGTTTTACTCCCCTTTATTGGCATAATATAAGAAGTCATTATAAGCCAATTTTATTCGGCATTGATAATTTTTATAATAGAAGAAGTCATTATTGGCTATGCATATTACTTGTTGAAAACATCATTCTTATCAAACACTGACGATTGATATTCTTATGCTCTTACTTTCTTAGGTCACTATGAACATACATCTATACTTCTTTCTTTCTTGCTTTCTTAAGGACATATTAAAAATTAAGATCATGCGAGCTAGCACTAAATCTAGTGTCTACCCCACACCGAAAAAGGGTGATTCACCAAACAAAGTGAATCTAGATCATGTGAGCTAACATCATAACCAGTGTCTGCCCACACCGAAAAGGGGTGGTTCACCGACTAAAGTGAAACCAAATCTATTGTTCTCTCCATAACAAAAAGAGGTGGTTCAAGGTCAAAATGAACCATGTACTTTTTTTGAGAATTTAACCGACATAGAACATGTGATCTATACATGAAATCCTGTGTCTTCACAACACCAAAATGATGTGGAATCACCGGCCAATGTGAAACCGCATCATATATATATCACTTAGGTGGAATCCACTATCTATGTCTTATGGTGGCAACATAATTCAAAGAATAGGAGATATGTTGACACTACATATGCACCTTGATGGTAGACTCATCTCACGAGGCATACGTGTTGGCACAAGCTCATTGCTAGTCTACTGGTTCTTTGCACAACATTTTATTCTTTACATCTTTTAGAGTTTACTCAAACATTATGGAAGCTTTCTTTTATTATGAGGTTTTCTTAAATATTTGGATAACCGGTCATCCCTTTCTTAACTTTATGGAATGTGAATTTAACCTTACATTATCATCATGGTGTTACTTAGAATTGTATCACGATTATTAGCACCCTTTTTTGTGAGTATCTTTACATAGTTGCCTAGGTTTGAGTGAGAATTCTCTCACTTATTTTATCACCTCATTTTTGTCACTTTCATAATTCTTACACTTTTAATTATGTTATTACTCACCTTATCTTTTTCAATGATATTTGGTAGCTTGATACTACTTTTATGAATGTTATGAACTTTATATAATAGTTCATTTGAAAAGGGTATGTTGGGACTTGTTCAAATGATTATCACACCCTTGGTTATGAATTCAATGAGTTACATTGGTCATTCTTAATTTGTTATGGCTTAGTCATTGACCTATTCTATTATATATTTTTGAAATTGTGTTGTACGCCAATTTATTGGCTTAATCCAAACTTTAACTTAACACTTGAACTACTAACCTTTGACTAACTTATAAGAACAATTCCATGCTTTTTTTAGCCAAGCCATGAAGTTGAATTGGCATTGTAGATTCATTTACAAGCTTTGATTCTTTATGAACGTTATTAATACATATTCAATGCTATTACGTTTACAAGTTTCTGTTGATAGGGTATGTTGGGACTTGTCCTATTTAATGACATACCCTATGTATGAGTTCATTGATGTAGAGATTGGTAAGACTCTACATGATTTGGAAGTAATGTGATTTTACAGAATTTTGCTAGCCAATTTGTTGGCATAAATCACAATTTTACTAGTTACTTGTCATAAGAGTAAAATGTTATAGGTGATGAAAGCTTGGATTGAGGCTAAGTTGGTTATGTTGTTTAGCTTTAATTTTCGAAATGTTCTTGAGTGGTATGGTCAATCTTCTAGGTGGCGGTGTTTACTTTAATTGAATGTATAGTTACTAGTTTTTTGTGAATGAGGATATGAAGGATTGTTATGTGAAGTAAGATGAAAAGTATGCTAGTCTTGTTAAATGTACCTTATGAAGCAATTATATGAAATAGGCTAGAGAGTATGCTTAAATGAAGATATTCTTGTTAAGTGTTTTATGAAGCTTGTTAAGAGAAGTATGTTAATTATTATATATAAAGAACTTATATGATTATATGAAGTATGTAAAATGTTTGATGTGATGAAGGAAGGTCTAAGTTTGTATAAAATTAAATGTAAAGGAAACTCATGTACAAGGTGTGATCAAATAAACAGACACACTCTCACTTGAATGAATAAATGAAGCTAAGTTCAGTCCAAAAAGGTAGTATTGAGGTGAACAACAATTTGTGAATTGAGATGAAGCGTTTAGTAGCAACCCCACTACATCCCATGATCCTTCTAAGATAGGTTGGAGGTCGGGAAAGTTTCTCTCAAGGAAAAGTATGTCCTCATATATTTGAGGTCATAGTTTTATTAAAATATTTGTTATGTATTTTAATTTATAGTAAAGGGCCGCATCCCGAAGATATTATGTTGTGTCTGTAAGTTTGGCTTTTGACGATGAGCTTCTCTATTATTTATGAAAACATGAATTTTATTAAATATTCATGAAAAGTATTAATTTCCACACTAATTTTCGTGTCTTATGTAATAAAATATTGTTCAAGGGCTTGTACAAAACCCCAAAGGGTCTAGTACTCCATGCCACATTTCGAGGGTTCTTTTTAAATCTAAGGGGTGATTTCGGGTTGTGACAAACGTGGTATCAAAGCATAAGGTTTTGAGAAATGGTTGAAGGTCTAAAAGTCTCACAAGCCACGTCTAATAGTACCTTGCTCATTGGCGTGAGTTGCGACACATTCATGGACAAGAGGCTATAGATGGTAGAGTTTCACTTTCTTATTTACTTTTGAATCATTCCATAGAACTTAACTCTATAAGGCCCCTATCTCTCTTATGTTCTCTTGTCCGGTGGTGTTCTAGCTGTGACTTCTTAGTAGAAGAGATGTTTCTATGTTTGAGGGAGATAAAAGGTGAGTTTTGATGTTATGATGGTTTTGTGGCTGAAAGAGTACATGTGAAGGTAAGTTTTGAAATTTGGAATGTGATTCCATTTATGGCTAGGTTTGAATTATGAGGTCGGGAGTGTTATGATGAGAAACTTTATGGTGATTTAAATCTAAGCATAGAAAGAGTTATAAAGATGACTATAGTGTTTTTGAGAATAAATGAGTTATCTTGTGAATATGTTCAATGATGGTAGATATACTTTAAGGTGTGAATTTGGGGAAATGTTGAGAGTATGTGGAGATTTTATAGGAGATTAAGGAAACTCCCTTGTGTGACTAATATTTCATAGTTGTTCTTTTGATTGATGGATATTGCGGTGTAGGCTTACACTAAGATGGAAATGTGGTATGAATATCTAGTGAGGATGTTTTGTTCCAGGAAATTGCGTTAAGTGACTCCTAAGAGTTCAATGAAGTGATGTTTAAGAGAGTTTGTCTAGGCTTGAATCATAAGAGAAAAGTGTTACGCTTAACTTGTAAGGTTGATGTTTAATCTTGATGTGGATGAGTTGAGGGTAGTGTGAGTTCTTACCTTGTGAGAGGCATAATGGTGCTTTGAAGTATGAATCCTTGAAGATGTATTTACCCTATGTGGGGGGAGTGAGTTGAGTAGACTGGCATGTAATGTACACAGTCCAACAGAATCCTCGAGGGTCACTATGTGAGAGTGGTAGTATGGGATGGTACTCTCACATTGCACTTAGTGAAACTTACTGAGTATCTTTGGAGTAAGTTAGTGTGGTCTTGTCCCTCATATTATCATGCCATTTGATAAAGTTTCTTGGATGGTGCATTATGAAATTTTTATGAATGTGACTTAGTGATGTTTTTAATTCATTGTAATGAAGTTCAACTTTTTGATAAAATTGCATTTTTCGTGAATTATGGTTTCAGTTTATTATAAGAAGAGTTTATATGGTTTTATACTTCATGTTATCATGTCATCTCAATGAATTTCTCCAAGAATGCATTTTTGAAAATCTTAAGAATGTTGGCTGTGACACGGTGAATGTTCACTATAAGGTTTGTGATTTTTGAAGAAAATTGGTTTGTCTTTGATTGAAGTTTCAATGTGTTCAAAATTGTTGTATATGAGCATGTTTATGATTTTTGAAGGTATTTCCTCCATAAAAGAAGGTTAGTGTTGAGTTCTGAAAATTTTGATGTTTGCAAGAGTCGCGTACATTGCTAAGTGTTGGAAAATGTGAAATGATGCTCGTTGCTAGGTGATGCTTTGATTTTGCGTATTTGAGCCATGCTTTTAATGTTTTATGTGATTCTAAGTGACTCCTTGTTATTCTTGATGTTTTAGTCTCATTCGAGGACGAATGGTATTCTAAGTGGGGGAGAATGTAATGCCCCAAAATGAAATAAGGTTAACTAGAGCCTCGTGGTTGTTTCATGAGTTAATTTTAAGTTAAAAATGAGTTATTTTAGTGGTATTAGGCAGTGTGTGAAGTTTGGAGGTCAAACACTCAAGAACGACCATTAGGTTTGGAAGGTGTGCCCTAGATAGCGCTTGTCTATCTTGAGATGTTTGAGTGAGTTTTGCGTGTTCGTTTTTCTTGAAACCTATATTAGATGTTAATAAGACCTTGAAGAATTATTCTAGGGGTTTAATGTCTGGGCATGACCCGACATAGGACCCACAGGGGGCCCTAGATGAAGGGCTCAAGACATGGACCAAGCTGCCAAAGCAGTGACCAAACGCCGACCCTAAGGACGGTCCATTGGTCAACCAACGGCCCGTCAACCTAGGGAGTAGATTGTACCTGTAATTTGGTATTGTGAATGCTAAAATGGAGCGAAATATGAACCAACGACACCTCACAAACGGCCCGTCTCTTGACAAAAGGTCTGTTGTAGGTCAATTCGTGAGTCTGCCTAAAAAGTTGTAGAGTGGACTGCCTTGGCTTGGGGTGTTTGGTAAATTCACCCAAAGTCTTTTATTACCATAGGACATTAGTTTACGTTTTTATTCGGAATATTAAAGTTTTCTTAATCCTAGACCTCATTTTAGACCCCTCTTCCTAAAACCCAAAAACCACTCTTTCTTAGAAGACTCTATCAAGTCACCATGGAAGCTAGAACTCAAGAAATGCTAGGAGGCCTGTTGGTGGTCTTTTTTCCATAAACAATATTTGGTGTTTTTTCAATATGAGGTATGTTATACATCCTTGAACTCTTTTCAATTCAAGGAGTCCTTTCTAATGAATTTTCAAAATGGGCTCTCATCACTAGTTTCTTGTATCTTCAACTCTAAATATGGGTCTTGCATGAAAATGTTTCTAATGAATTTTTAATGGTATTTATATCGTTAATTGATTATTTTAAGTTTAAAAATTCAATGAAATCATGTTAAAGCTTTTATTCAAATGTTGGCTTAAGAAATGAGTTAAATAAGCATGTTTGTTTGGAGAATGAGCTTTGGTTTTTTATTGCTGGTTGGATACAGCCCAAAAGTATTTATTTTTATGAAATATAGAGTAAGATGTTATGGGTGATGAAATCTATGATTGAAAGGTAAGTTGGTTATGCTGTTTGTCTTTAATTTTTTAAATGCTCTTGAGTGGTATGGTCCACCTTCTTAGTGGAGGTGTTTACTTGAATTTTATGAATTTAAAGTTACTAGTTTATTGTGAATGAGTCTATGAAGGATTGTTATGTGAATTAAGATGAATAGCATGCTGTTCTTTTTAAATGTGAATTATGAAGCTATTATATTAAATAGTCGAGAGAAATTCTTAAATGAAGATATTCTTGTTAAGTGTTTTATGAATCTTTTAAAGAGAAGTATGTTAAGGATTATGTATAAAGAACTTATATGATTCTATGAAGTATGTAAAGATTATTATTTGATGAATGATTGTCTAAGCTTGTATAAAATGAAATGAAGTTGATGTGTAAGGTGTGATCACTTGTACACACACTCACACTTGAATGAATAAATGAAGCTAAGTCCAAAAGGTGAGATTTTGGGTGAATACTCTTAGTGAGTTCAGATTAAGTGTTTAGTAGAAACCCCACTAGAGCCCATGATCTTTCTAAGATAGGTTGGAGGATGAATGCCCTTCATGAGTTCAGATGTGACTTTTACTAGTTATCCTAAACCTATTGTCTATAATGCTGTGAATATGTTAAAGTTATGCCTAGCACCGAGAGGATATTAAAGAGAGGTGGATTACAATTCGTAAGTTGAGATTTTTAATTCCAATGTACCTCTTGAGATGAGTAATCCTCGTTAGTAGAGAATGAGTTACTCAGTAGCGATCTCCTTATCCCTTAAATATGCACACGCATAGGTGTAGCTATTGGGAAAACCTTGTAAATCCTAAGAGAATGACCTCATTCTAGGAAAGATAGGATACCTCATCCGGCAGGGGTTAATATTGGTATTCCATGTCAATCTCTCATGGTCTATGTTTCTTAAACTAACTTCCACAAAAGAAATGAATGTGCTAAGTCTTCTAGAAGAGTGTTCTACTTAGGGTAGGTAGTGGAATTGGACGCTATTATCAATTGCACTAGGATGGTAATCAATAAGGGGAGTCTTGTGAGAATTATTTGAATTGAATGAACTATGTATTCTAAAATAATGTACTACTTATGGTAGGTGGTTGTATGGGACGCTACCTATCCATTGCACTAATTAGGACCTTCTGAAAGGGATGACGTGGTGAAGAACCTTCTAAAAGAGTGTCATACTTATGGTAGGTGGTGGTATGGGATGCCATCTACTCATTGCACTATGTAGGCAATAAAAAAGGGAAGACTTTAGTGGTTTGTTGGGTGTCTTTAAATGTCTTGCCTTGAATGAGGGCTAGTTTCTCCAAAATTGAGAAAATCGAAAGGGGTAGTTTTGAGCATTAGTTTGGTGTGTATTGAAGGAGGCATATTAATACTTCCTTCATGTCTTACCTTAGTGATTCTTAAGATAATCCCGAGTTAGGCAACTCTTACGGAAAATAAGTGCACTTTCTCTTTTGCTTGGCATTGGAAGTTCACTCATTTAGCGTAGGATAATTCTTTATGAATGCTTCAAATGACTTATTGTTAAAGTTCACAGTATTTCACTGTAAGGGTATTTTTAATTCACTGTAAGTCTCTAGTAGTTACTCTAAAGGCCTTTTTTTGATCAAAATTATGTCAGTTCTTCTCTAAGTATTAAATGAAGGTTCTCATGCTAATTTTCTCCTAAATTCATTAATGTTTCACTTACTTTTGCATGAAATCACTACACCATTTTCGGCCTACAGCAACACCACGTAAGTATAGCCTAAACTAGCAAAAAGTGTGGCCTTTGATAAAAGGCTACACTTTTGGACATTTAGCAACACTTTTTAGGGCTGCCCAAAAGAAGCGTAACCTTTGACATTAGGCAACACTTTTTAAATGTTGCCACCTTTGTCTACACTTATAAAGCGTAGCCAAATAGGTATAAGGGCACGCTTTGAAGACGTGCATTAGCAACACCTATTTTTTGTTAGACTACACTTAAAAGTGTTGCCTTTTAAGATTTATTGGTCACACTTAAAAAGTGTTGCCTTTTATTGGTCATCTATTGCAACATTTATTAAATTTAACTTTATATCTCTACTATTGCAACACTTATAAGGTGTTATTTTATATGTCAGCTATAGCAACACTTATAAATTGTTACTTTATATCTCATCTATATCAACACTTATAAAGTGTTGATTATATATCTCATCTAGAGCAACACATACAAAGTGTAACTTTATATCTACCTAAAGCAATACTTGCAAAGTGTATCTTTATGTCTACCTAGAGCAACACTTTCAAAGTGTAACATTTTATCTACCTAGAGCAACACTTACAAAGTGTAACTTCAACATTTATAAGCCTACATGTAGCACAAATATATATAATATATTTATATACATACAAGTGACCTAAAACACAAAATGAACTAATTAATCATTAAATTGAAGCTATATATTTCAAATAAACTTCGAGAAATATTTCATGTACAACCAAAACATACAAAGTGATTGCTTAAAGATCTCTAGTATCAACAAGTTCCAAAAACCCAAAAGTTTCATTCAAATGTATATGACAACAATACAAAAATTTCTTCATCTTTTGCCACAATGGATCGAGTTTACTTCTTGCCAAATTCAAATTCAATTACTTGCATTTTACTGCATATTTAAATAAAAAATAAGTTTGTGAATTAATTGTGGAAGTGCATAAAACAGTTTCCAAATATCACTGTATTAGTGACAAAACAAGTTTTTATATTTCTGAACTGTTGTATCAGTGATACATGAAGAAAGATCTTTTTTATCCTTACTTTTTGTGGTGAATGTTTTGTGAGTGTAATATTTTTTTATAAATGTTATCATGTTATTAAGATTTCGGTATGAATGAATGTAAACTAAAGAACTAAAATACGCCCAACCCAATCAATAAAAACATTATACGTCATAGTCCAAAGAAATTCAAAAGGTCAAGCATAAGAGTAGAAAGAAATAACTTTAAGTGAAATAATGAAAGCATCAGAATGACGATTTGAAACCTCCATTAGCGGACTAAATTTACTCAAGAATTTATTTATTCCCCATAAGTATCCATGGGGGGGTACTCTGTTAGATTCTTTACAGAATACTCACTCACTTTGTTAAATAAGATTGCATTTCCTGATACTACTTTTGCTTAAGTTTTAACTTTAATTTATGAAGGATTTTTAAGCGTGTTTATATTTTATGTACGTCCTATATGTTCTGTTTGCCTTTACAGTTCTCTTAAAAATTCATTAACTATATTTCTGAAACATAAAAGATATGGATTTATCTTCTTATGTTTTAACCCGTGCAACCGAGTAAGCACGTCAAAACACTCCTTTAATGAATGTTTTTCCTAACATTTTTCTGATTAAACCTTATCCAGACTAAACCATGTCGCACTACAGGGAAGAAAATATGTGAAAACTTATCCTAAGGAGAAATATTATTGACTGGCAGTTGGAAAAGGTTTTTAGCCTTACGACTACCATTCAGACTAGTGCAATCAAAAGTCCATGCAGGGTCAAACTTATCTGGAGACATAGCAGGGACGGATCCTACTCAATTAAAGCATGCTACCTTCAAAAAAAACTCTAAGAAGACATTTACTAATAAATATCCATGGAAATTAATCTGGAGAACTAAGTTGAAACCTAAATTTATTTGTTTCAGTTGGATTATTTTAAAATACTCTTGCTTGACACAGAAAAATTTGTTTAAATTGGATTACCATTAAAGTAGGATGTTTGATTACTCTTTTTGTTGTATTTAGCTCTCTCCCGTATTTAGTGTGGATTCATACGTAGAATTTATCATCACTGTTGTTAACTGTTTGCTTAACACAAAAAAATTATTCTTTTGTAATCTGTGCATCTGCTTGATGCTTTATTAATTACATCCTTCTTACTTCACAAAAAAATATGTCTATGCGGAGGTGTTGTCTTATGAGAATATATGTCATATAAAGTGGGAAGAAACCCAGACTCTTATGAGCATATCTGGAATGTACAGTAGGGAAGAAACATAGAACAGAACATTCCTCACAATAATTCTAAAAATTATAGACACCAACAAAATGGTCTCAAACTATTCTAATTTGCTATGAGATGAGTAGTTAAGCAATCAAAAGGTTTAAGTCTGTTATCAAAACTAAAATGAAGTCTTCAAACCACAATGTGCACTGGCAACCTAACTAATCTTATTGAAATAATTATATTAAAGTCTAACAAACCACATAAGAAGTACGAATAATTATATAACATTAGCATATATAAGATAACACAAAAATATAACCATGAAACTAAAATTATATGGTCATTGCCTAGTACACATATAATCACTCCATACATAAAGTATTCGTCTTTTGAAAAAGACAGAACTTGGTCAAAATCATAAGATCCAATAAGTTCAAAAAAAATCAAACTTTGATACTTAAAAATACTATAACTAGAAGAAGAAAAATCAAAGCATCTCGACTCGGCAATGACAACTCTTACCTTGTAATAAACCTTACCAGCGGAAGACACCATAATGAGACTACAAAGTGAATCTCTAGCAATCTTAATGTTCAAAAACGATCCCAATATATGTATCTTTCTATCTGCAATTACTATCCTAGTCTTCGTCGCATTTTCTATAGCAAATTTTGTCACTATGCCATTGACTGTATAAAGGAAATGGATATCATATCCAACATATATTGTGACAAAGCCGAAGCATTCACATAATTTGATAATGGCAATGGATAATATTAAATGTTTTATCTATCACTTATTTTAATTCTGTATTCTTTTACATACTTGATGAATTACTTCATGTCCTAAAAGTGAGAGATGCTAGTTTTAATAACTTATTTCTACTATGTGTCCTATAAATTAAAGACATTCAAGAAGTTATATATTCATGTTTACATAAAAAGACATGGAGAATAAACTGACCTCAATATAAAAAATTGAGATGATTATCTCATTAGCACATGATACACATGTCAATTCATATTTCATTATATTTTTATTCAATCAATTCATCTGATCCATGGAAGTGGTACAAGTCGCAAGTAAGTTCAGCGTGGATCAACCTTCAAACTATAAAAAAGATATCCAATACGTACTAGGTAAGTAACATAGCATGAATCATCTAATTAGAGCTTTTGAATTCACTATTCAGCAAGAAAATCGTGAGGAGCAAAAGTGTAAAGAACAACCCCAAATTTCTCATTTTTAAATATGTCCTTGGCTGGAAGAGTTAAAACATGCGAAGGAGCAAAAGTGTAAGCTTTATGTATGTATGACAAATTCATATTAAAGAGGAACAGAACAACAGGAGATAGCAGAATATGCATTCTTAAAAGATGATTTTTAGTTCACTTTTTTGGACAAAGTAGACTTAGCTAGTGAAACTCAAATTTGGAGAGTCCGATTTGTATTTCACTTTTCAGAATATGCATGGGTGTGATAAAATATTTTGAGAGTCCGATAAACATTGTTAAAAAATGAATAGAACAACATTGTTTTCTAATATTTATTCTCATATGTTAAAACTATTTTTTTATTTAGTTTCATCACGAAGATGAATAGACTCTAGTCTTACAGATATGGTGACAAGTTTCAAACTTGAAAGCGTACAAATTACAACATGTTTATTCTTCAAAAATTACAAAAGAATAAATGTATATTAAGCTCTTCAGTAGGTTTATTCGTGTTCACTACTAACTGGAATATCCACAGTTTTACATAGACCAAAAGTAACGGCATCCGATCAACTGAAGTCACAGAGAAAATGTGTTGGCGGATACCATTATAGGTATCTTCCCCCTGAAGCTAAAAAAAGACCACTTTGTGGAGCATGACAGAACCATTGAAGTCGATAGGAACGAGAAACATAAAGTCTGTGCGGAAAACAACACTTGACCATAGACTGTCTTTACAATTCTATTTACTACTATTCTATATGGAAGAACTTGACATGTAATGAAATTGGAAAGTTACAAGCTATTTTCTCATCTGTTGCATCTAACTCATCAAATAGGTCAGACTTTAGCATCATACAAAACTTTCTATCCATTTTGTTTGCACTAACTTCTCCTAATTCTTCTAAAACATAGATGAAGCAAGCCTCACTTTCAACAATATCCAAAACTGAACAAGTTGTCCATACCACAAAAACCAATCTTCTACTTCTATTCTGTTATTGCTAGTAACAGTTAGCAGAAAAGACTCTCACAAGTTACTGCTCCCTCTCCACCCATTCTTGACTTGAAAAATATATCTTATATCTCCAATCACGAAGGCATATGATTTATTTTCTATATAGTGCAACTCAAACTACAAAGCTTGTTTAAAAAATTCATACTACAAGCTGATCCAAAAACAACTAAATAATATTAAACTAATGTTTCTGATCTATACTTGAAAAATGCACTGGACAAACAACAAAATGACTTCTAGACACTTCAAGACATGTAGTCAAAAAAAGAAAAATTCGACCAGCAAATATCTACAAGACAGAATCATTGTTGTTAACAAAGGAACAAACCAAGCTTAAGACGAGCACAATCATGAACTCAGGAATACTAAAAAAGACTAAAAAAACAGTAACATTAAAACATGCATCAAAACATTTTCAAATTCATGTAGAGTAGCTACTTACAGTTGACGAAATCTATATTAGGGAAAAAATATTATAGGTATCGCCAGCTTCAAAACTTCAGTTCTTCGAAGAAAAATAACTTAGCTACAACTCAGTTCTTTAGATACTTTTGACTTAGCTTCAGCTTTTACATTCAACATTCAAGAGAAAAAATTAGTCTGTCAAATATAATATGCACATTTATACGTCATACAACTACAAACTAAACTCCCAAAATCAATAAAATTCGTATCAATAACACAAGTCATAAAAACCCTAACTTTAATTTTTGACTGACACAAAAGAATATTAAAATCATAGAGCTATAATTTAGACTTTTGAAGATAAAATATCTTACCTGATAAACTCTATTCCAACGACCCTAAAGCTTTAAGATATGAAGCAAGTTGATTTGTAAAACATTTTCTTTCAACTTTTAAAAGGAAATCTGATGGAACAACAGTTTACTCAAGAATCTTTGAAGAAAATCGTCTTCTTCAGCTCTCCAATCTTGAACAACGAAGCTCGGAGAGGAGGATCGTCTTCTTCAGTTCGCTTTAGAAGAATCGCATTGATCTTTCATTCCTCGGCTGAAAATGGTGTTCTTCAAGTGAACTTTGATAGAATTTGTGACGAAAGTCGATTTCTTCCATTCTTCGATCCTCTTTTTCAGTTCTTGCAAATGGGTTCTTCAGTTCTGGACGAAAATGTGTTCTTCAGCTGAAAAAGTTTAAGGAATGTTGCCCTTTTAGTTATTTTAATGTTTTATTCTTTTTAATATTTCTTTAATGTTTTTTTTGGCCAAATAAAAATGGAGGGAGATCAAATTTTCATGTTATAATGTTAGAGGAAATATAAAATTTTGGGGAAAACACTAAGGCAACATTTTTCATGTTTTTTATTAACAATTATAAAAATAACACACTTTAAAAGTGCGGCCATTTATGTAAATAGTTGTTTCAAATGATAACAACACTTATAAAGTGTAGGTTATCCCATTAAAGAGTACACATTAGAAGTGTTGCTAATATTAGTGTAACTAAAAGTCAAAATCTTTGGCTACACTTTAAAAACGTCCCCAAAAGTATTTTAGGCAACACTTTATAAGCGTTGTCCAGATTTAGTGTTGTCGTAGACCTAAAATGGTGTAGTGAATGCTATTATTCTAAAATGTCTATTTTTACATGTTTCTGCATATGCCTACTTAGTACATTGTTTTGTACTAACCACGTACTTTTCAATACTATATAATTATAGGTTGGAAGCTTTTGAAGGTTTGAAGATTAGCAGCAAGAGCTTGGGAAAGTTTCTCTCAAGGTAAAGTATGTCCTCATATATTCGAGGGCATAGTCCTTTTCTTATTTTTATTAAAAGATTTTTAAGTATTTTACTTTATTGTAAAGGGTCGCATCCCTAAGATACTAAATCATGTCTTTATGTTTGGCTTGTGACGATGAGATTCTCTAGTATTTATTAAAAATTGTCTTTTATTAAATATTAAGGAAAAGTTTTAATTTCCGCACTACTTTTCATATCTTATGTAATGAATTCTAGTTAAAGAGCTTGTATGAGACCCCAAAGGGTGAAGTACGCCTTGCCACAATTCGAGGGTTCTTCCTGACTTCTCTAGGGGGTTATTTTGGGTTGTGACATTACATTCATTTACTAGATTTGATTATTTATGAACGTTATAACTACTTATTCAATGCTATTACGTTCACATGTTTGTGTGGATAGGGTATGTTGGTACTTGTCCATTGATTGGGATACCTTATGTTATGAGTTCATTATGTAGAGAGTGGTATGGCTCTACACGATTTGGAAATAATATGATTGGAAATATTTTTTTTAGCCATTTTGTTGGCATAAATCACAATATCACTAGTTACTTGTCATAACATTATCAGTATCCTCGCCAATTACTTCATAATTACATTATAATAATCTATGATGTTGAGCAGCCAACTTTTTGCATTACAATAAACATCATAATTTGCATTGGAGATTTCTTTTAATTATTTAAAAATAACATTATAAGCCAATTCCAATCAACATTTTTGGGCAAGACATTGTTAGCCAATTTATTGGCATGAATAAAACTTTACTTAAACTATTTTTATTATGTTATCACTAACCGAATCAGTTAGTTTCATGATTGTAATATAGTGATTCCTCAACATGAACAAGTCAAAACATTTAAGTATTAACTGTAACTAAACTTTATAGCCGATTCATAGTAACTTCATATCCTCGAAACACAAGTAAACATTACATCATTCCATATTTCCTGTTACTCACGCTCAAATCATTCAAATCCAATCTATATGCCTCATTAGTCATTAAAAATTCAAGAAAATTACACATCAAAATAAGCTACAAAAAAATACCAACGACATGTTCGAGATTTCCATATACATACTTATTATAATCGAAAACAAGGATAACTAGGGAGATGGACGCTCAACAATGTAAGTGGGAACAACCCTAGTTTCTAAATACATGAGATTGGAAGCATTTAAAAAACACTTGGAGGAAGAATTCCAGGAGATAAGACCCATACCATATGTAAAAATGAATCAATGAATATTACCTTCCATGAAACCTTGAAGAAAACCTTAAAAACGCCTAAGAGAACCTTTATCTTTCTACGTTTTTGCTTACAGCCTTTCAATCCCATTTCTAAGAGAATGAATCATTGGTTTTAAGTCATAGGAACTTATGTTGAATAAATCAACATAGACTAATTAACTTAATTAATAAATTAATTATCTAATTACTAAAATGACCCTCCTAAATTGACTAGACATTAGAGAACATTTGACTTAATTAATTAATTCTTTATTTTAATTAAAAAGGGAACTAGGATAATTACATAAGTACCCTAGGTCTTTAGGACCATAACTAACCCTTTTGAACCATCCTAGACTTGGTACTAGGTTGTCTCTTTAACTAGTTACTAGGTTAGTGTCACCGAATTAAGTGTCAGGTTGTGAGGTGCACTAGATTGTTTATATTTGGTTGTCGTAGGTTAGTCAGCTAGTTAGGTAAGTTAATAGAGTCAAGAGTTGGATAAAGATTAGAGCCCCACATGGGGGGACCCTTGCTCACGCTTGCCCACTACCTACCCTAACCGAATCGGGTTACGGTGGTCCCCTCGCATGGCCATTTATTCACATTTTGTTGCACATGTTTTTATTTTACTCTCGTAGCTAACTATTCTTGATGGTTCATTTTGAATGTTTACCTATTGTCCCAAGGATCCTTACTATATACTCGGGCATTACATAGTTTACATGCCTATTTTAATTGGTCATGTGCTATGGTTCCTAGGCTTGACACATGGATTCCTGATATCTATTATGCAAAATACAATGAAAGAAATGTTTCTAGCTTAGGTTATTTATTGTAAGTACATTTCTTAAACAAGCTCATTAAAACTTAGAAAAATTGGCTAACACCCTTTAAGCAGATATTTTCTAATATGCCTAATATTTTGATTATTTGGGTATTATATAGAAAGTTGCTTATACCCCTTAGCCAATTTTCTATGCTATGCCAAATATTTATCAATATTTGAAATAGGAATGCCTATGTATCCCCAATACGCATTCTTAAAGACCTATTAGGCTCTTCACTAGACATCTATTTTTTTTGGAATGTTACACTCATGGTTTATACTCAGTCTATTGAGGAGTCTAAACATGGTAGGATTGCTAGAAACTTTAAAAGAATTGGTTCACGTGATCAATGTCAAACTTGTTTCAAGAAGTGGTCTCAAACTCCAAAAGAACCTAGTAGTGCTAAGGTAAAATTTTAGTAAGGAGATGGTTCTAAAAATCGCAAACCTACTTGTGGTACTTGTAGAAATAATCATTATGCAGAGTGTTGTAAGATCCTAAAAATTAAATGGGTAAACTAGAGACTTAAATTTTTTTCATCAGTTCTATAATTACTTAAAATGGTTTATAATGTGGTATTGAGGATGTTTCTATGAGTTTAGGTGCCTTGGAAGTAAAATGTCAAGGGATAACTAAGACATTCGACGACTATGTAGCCTATTTTCATAATGTGTGGTTTTATGATTTTATATGTTATTCATGAGGTTATATGGTCATTATATGATTAATTATCTTTTATATAGTCAGTGTGTCATGTTTCGTGAATTTTGGAGGTCAAACGTCCATGACGTTCGAAAGGTTTGCCTTGAAAAAACCTTGTCTGTGTATGCAAGTTTTGTCAAGTTTTACATGTTAGTTTTGGATGAAATTCATGTGAGAGGTCCTAAACTCTTATAAAAGAATATTTGTATTGGGAACATCTGAGAATACATCCCCAAGGACCATTCAATGGTCCTTGAGGAAGGACCCTTTTTATTAAGAAAAAATTGCTTAGACAACCCCAAATGACGGAGAGAATCGACGCCTATTGGGCCAGTCGACGCGCCATCGATGGAGTGTGGTAGGTCCGTACATAGGATTGGAATAGGAGATTCAAAAGTACAGCCTCAATACCCAACCACAGACCAACAGGGCGGTTCGTTGATCAAGTGACGGGCCATCCATGGTCCTTCCATCTGTGAGGATGTTTCCTGCGCAGCTTCACTGTATTTTAGAGGTAAAATTGTTGATTAACACCAGGTAAAGAGAAATAAAGTTCCTAAAGGTTTTTTTGGGTATTTTAAATATGTTTATAAGCCTAAAAACTTAGAAGATTTCATTCTTCAATATCAAAACCCAAAATCCCTTACAAATTCTATTCAACTCCATTGGAGCAAAAATGCAAGGAAGGTATTGTATTAGAGTATTGATTGAAGATTATTCATCAAATCGAATAATTAGATTCATTTATGTATGTATTTTTATCCTTGAAACTCTATTCATAAAGTAGCCCAACTTTCGAAGATGTTTCCTATTGTTTTCAAAGATGAATTGTCCAATTTGATGATATTTCCATGGGATTTTGCATTAAAGGTTTTTAGCGTGGAATTTTAATTGAATTTTTATTAATTGTATTATTTTAACTCAAATGACCTATGAACTAAAGTTTTTCACTACTTTATGTGACAAGCGATTTGGACTTAATGCTTATAAATTGTAGTGTATTTTTCTATCGGCTATTGATTGATGTAATAGTTCTCTTGAATTAAAAAATAGGTTGTATTAGATTAATTAATATATATTGAATTGACATAGTTTAATTGAATATGATAGTTTTTGTATTGAACTCTTTCTTATGGATATGACTAAGGGCCTTATAGGATTTGAATTAAATGGTTTAGCATTAGATTGAAGTGTTCAGGATGGAGTGGTGGTACGGTGCCCTAATTCTGTTTATTTTATGATAATAAAAATTCAAGGCGGTGTTATGTTCTTTACTGACAACTGATGATCACGGCCTTGTCGGCAGTACTTGAAGTACTATGATGATTTTTCTAGTTGATTATTTGAAGTATGATAATGTATATCTACATGATACATTATGTGAAATTATATCTGTTCCACTATTAATGCTATATAGGTGATCATGTTTGTCACGACCCAAAACGAGCCGCCAGTGGCACCCACACTTATCCTACTATGTGAGCGAACCAACCAATCTAAACCCCAACATTTCAAACATAATAAACAGAATAATAATGCGGAAGACTTAAAACTCATTAATATAACCAATAAATAACTTCTAAAATTTATTAATTACTATCCCCAAAATCTGGAAGTCATCATCACAAGAACATCTATCCTCAAATTACTAAGTCTAAGAGTATCTAAGAAGCTAAAATAACTAAACAGATAGTCCATGCCAGAACTTCATGGCATCCAGACTTGAAGAAGAAGATCCAGTCCTAGCACGAAGAAAGGAGATGATACGAACCGGATTGGAAGTGTAGTCACCCTCCCACACTAACAGATCTGTCCCAGGCTTTGCTAATGTCACAGTTTTAGCATTACAATCTAAGATTGCAATGTTTGGAGAAAGCCAAGTCATACCCAGAACTACATTAAAATCAACCATTTCTAAGATACCCTGGTCTAAATGAGTATTGCTCCCCACAAACGTTACAAGACAAGACCTATACACCTTTTCAACTATCACAGACTCACCCACCGGAGTAGAAACACGAATAGGCATGTCAAGCAATTCACAATGTAAATTAAGACCCGTAGCAAATGAAGAATATACATATGAAAATGTGGATCAAGGATCAAATAATACGGAAGCCATGCAATCACAAACCAAAAGATTACCTGAGATAACAACATCGGATGTCTCCGCTTCCGACCGCCCGGGGAAACCGTAACAATGAGCCATATCGCATGTCTGCCTGTTTCCCCTACCATGTTGTTCTGTAGTGGCTCCAGTTTGCCCGCCACCCCTGTTGATTTGGTGACCACCGTTACCTCGGCCACCACGTTCTCCAGAATAGCGGCCTCTTCCGTGACCACCTCTACCTCTGACTATTGGGGGTCTGTAACTCTGTTTTGGACAATATCTCTTAATATGTCCAATTTCCCCACATCCATAACACTCTCTGGGTTCAAGCATAGGTCTCTATGAGAACAACGGAGTATAAGGATAACCTCCAAACACAGAGAAATGTTGACCGGTCTGCGGTGGACCCCCAGCTACATCCTGCAGTGAAGACTGAATAGGTCGGGTTGTATAACCTCCAGAACTCTGTCCTCTGGAGTAAGAACCACTAAACTCACCTCCCTTACGATACTTCTTAGTAGTTGATGCCATGGTGAAATCATCTGGCTTCACTCCCTCCACCTCTATCACAAAGTCTACCACTTCTTGAAAGGATTTTGCTGTAGCAGCTACCTGTAAGGCTGAGATCTGCAAATCTGACCTCAACCCCTTCACAAAAGGGCAAATCCGCTCTTGTGGACTGAAGCAAAGCTGGGTGGCATATCTGGAGAGTGCCCAAAACTTAGCTTCATAAGCAGTAACCGACATCCTGCCTTGCTCTAGGCTTAGAAACTCATCTCTCCTCCTATCCCTCAAAGTACGGGGTATATACTTCTCCATAAATAAACTAGAGAATGATGCCCAAGTCATAGGTGGTCCCTCTGTTGGTTGACACTCCACATGTGACCGCCACCACATTTTGGCGTTCCCTTGAAATTGATAGGTCACAAACTCGACGCCAAATCGTTCTACTATACCCATCTTGTGTAGTAACTCATGACAGTCAACCAGAAAATCGTAGGCATCCTCCGATTCAGCACCCTTGAAGACCGGAGGTTTCAATTTCAAGAACTTACTATAAAGTTCTTGCTGATCACTTGTCATTATAGGCCCTGTAATCAAACGAGAAAAAAAGGCCTATTTCAAGTGAGACATCCATGCGGGGAGCCCCAACAGCGGCATGTAGTACCCCCGTAACATTAGGTGCGGATGCAGAAAACACTGGAGGTGTCTGGCCTTGATCAGATAACCTGCTAAGATAAGCAAGAACCTGATTAATCATCTCTGGGGTAGGTTGGGGGGGTAATTCCTCATTCTGCACCTGTTCTCTCTCCCCATCCTCACCCTCTCTTAATACTTCCTCTGTCGGTGGAGGAGTCACCTCCCTAGTACTAGATGGGCCAGGTGTTTGTCCTCTTCCTCTGGAGGATGTCCTCCTGCGACCTCTACCACGACCTCTTGCCACTGTTCCTCTTCGGGCTACAGCCCCAGTGGCTGGCTCAGACGCATCTTGACTTGCCGGTGTTGATGTTGGCGCAGTTGTGGCTCTAGTTCTAACCATCTGCGAAATAGAGTGAAGATGGTCAGATACCAATTTGTATCACCTAGATACCAATTGGATCAAAGTAATAGCACGAAAGAAAGAAAGAATGGAATTTTTCTAATGTCTCATAGCCTCTCAAAGAAAACTAAAGGCGTCCCCCTACCGTTCCTCAAGACTCTACTAGACTCGTTCTTGTGTGATGAGACCAACGAAACTAATGCTCTGATACCAAGTTTGTCACGACCCAAAACGAGCCGCGATTGGCCCCCACACTTATCCTACTATGTAAGTGAATCAACAAATCTAAACCCCAACATTTCAAACATAATAAACGGAATAATAATGCGGAAGACTTAAAACTCATTAATATAACCAATAAATAATTTTTATTATTTATCAATTACTATCCCCAAAATCTGGAAGTCATCATCACAAGAACATCTATCCTCAAATTGCTAAGTCTAAGAGTATCTAAGAAGCTAAAATAACTAAACATATAGTCTATGCCAGAACTTCAAGGCATCCAGACATGAAGAAGAAGATCCAGTCCAAGCTAGAAGCTTTAGCTCACCCTAAAATCTGGTGTGACGAAGACTGGCTAGAGTTGCAGTTGAGTTGAAGACGGCGGTACGTTTGCTGCACTCCACAAATAATAAAAAGAAAACATACAAGTAGGGGTCAGTACAAAACACAGGTACTGAGTAGGTATCATCGTCCAACTCAAAATAGAAAACAGTATATATCAGATAATATCATAAAATCAACTACAATACTCAATAGGTAGCAACACAAGTACGAGAATCATTGATAAATAAAACAAACTACACCCATGAGGATTCAAGCCTCCATACCATACTCATTTGGGAAATAGGTTCATTAAATTGAGTATATTAACATATTTCAAGATTCATTCTCTTTACTATCCTGGTGTCGGAACGTGACACTCCGATCCTCATCATACTATCCTGGTGTCGGAACATGACACCCGATCCTCTATTATTGTCCTGGTGTCGGAACGTGACACCCGATCCCATTCATACTATCTTTGTGTCGAAATGTGACACCCGATCCTCTATTACTATCCTGGTGTCGGAATGTGACACCCGATCCACTAACCTCATTCTTTTAGTTCATCAAGCCTTCTTTTATACCAAAGCATCATCATTAACAATGAGGTTTTAAGGTTTAAGATTCAACAGCCTCATCATGCTTTTTTCATGACAATTACATAATCACATCATGCAAGCACACAATTAAGCATATAGAAGACGTTACAAAATTACCCAATACATATCATTCGCTATTAAGAGTTTACTATGAAATAGCATAAACCATAACCTACCTCCACCGAAGAATTCGTGATACAGAAATCTACTTTCCCAAAGCTTTGCTTTCCTCTTCGTTCTCTCCTCTTGATCGATCGTTCTCTCTCTCTCTCTCTGTTCTTTCTCTTTTTCTGATTCAAACCCTTTTGTCTTTTACCCTAATTGTCATATAATTAAGTATAAGGATGGTAAAAGTAACCCACTATTTATTCCAAGGTTGTCTCCTTTAACCCCCACGTAATTGAATTATTAACATTTAACCACTAACTTTATAATTATAAGCAGGACCTGCCCAAAACGCCCCTTAAAACATTTAACAGAAATCCGACCCAGTCAGGGTTACGCAGACTGTGACAGGCCGTCTTACATGTGACGGTCTGTCCTGCTGATTCGTCACAGAATTCAGAGACTAACTTTTCACTAAGGGCCTGTAACGGTCCGTCGTGCCCACGACGGTCCGTCCAGCCATGTCGTCGGGAAGTTCAGAGAGTTGTTCTCAGTACCCAATTTTTCAGAATTCTAACTGTTTTGGAACGAGACCCCCTAGACGGTCCGTCGTGCCCATGACGGTCCGTCGTGGGATCCGTCGACCCAGGCAGTTATTACCGGAATAAACTCTACTGCTCAAAACGACTAAACAGGTCGTTACAATGTTAGATTATGACTATGTCTTTATGTGTATAGTCTTAGGGTTGATCCATGGTTATTCATACTTGACTATGTTAGTCTTTGATGATCATATTGATTATGATATGGTAGTTTATAGGATGACTTAAATATGATCAGGGTTATTTCTATGTGCTTCTAGAATGACATGCAATATATGTTAAAGTGAAATATGTTGTGTCTTGTCTTGGTTTACTTGTGTTCCTTACTTGATGCATGTATGAATGTGAATATAAGATGTGTTAACTTGGGATGCTAAAGACTCTTATTATTGTATTTATGAATGACATGAGACCTTAACTAATGTTAAGAGAGTCCTTTATGTTGAACCTTTAACCTAGTGGTAAGGTTATGAATGTTGAAGTCAAAAGTCGTAATGGAATCCTTTAAGTAAAGGGATGATAGACTTAAGTTTGATTGGATTGAATGACATCACATCACACCATAGGAAAGTCATTATAAGCTTCTTGTCGCTATTGTAGGTAGCCCTAGTGGACCTCTTTGTTAGGGTAGATGTGATTGGGTAATGAACTTGATATGGAACCCCTTTATATAATATTTTACTGTAAATCACTAAATGAGAACAGTGAGTGTAGTAAGAGAAGTAGTTCTAGTTAAAAAATGAGACTAGAGTACAAACACACCCTTCATATTCCTTAACCATGTGCCTACATTGGATGTGTCCAAGTTATACTATTGGCAAGTTGAACACCCTCATAAGAGTAGGTTAGAACTCCGGATTCCATGTGTCTCTATCATGGTCATTGTCGGTTATTGCCTATTCTCATCAAATGGGATACTTACTACCATTAAATATGTTCTATGAGGTTTAGGTGGTGGTATGGGATGCTATCTAGACATTACACAATAGGATTTGTAGGTGTTATTTAGAGTCCCTAGGTCTTGTCCAAGACCATTATTTGAATGTATTTATGTGATGAATGAGTCTTAAAATGAACTAATGAATGTAATGACTTAAGTTAACAAAACATGTTAAATGAATAAGTAATTATCTAGAGTAGTTAAGGTATGAAGAGGGCATAAGAATGGTCACTTCGTATCTTACCTAGATGAGTTTTAAAAATGATTCTAGTTAGGGATGATATTTAGTAGTGGACATGATCTATGTCTTAGGTTGTCTTAAGAATTATTTAGGTAATTTTGAAAAATTCAATCATGGATATTATCTTCCTGATTTACTTAACGATGTCTTTTTATTGTCTTTTTAAAGATAATGTCATATTATTATATTTTGTTGTGTTAAGTGAGTATGATTCTACCATAGGTAGTTTATAATACCTCTTAAGTGTGTGTAGGGGATTGCATGTGCGGTCACTTCACAACTCACTCAAGTGAAACTTAGAATATCCTTTGATAGGAGGATCTCACGTTCATTTGTTTGATGTCTTCTAAGTTTTTGGATCTCATTAAACGTGGTCTAAAGGAGCATTTACGTATTCCTAGAGAGGTTGTTTCGGCAGTCTCTCATGATTCATTCTTAAGTGAATCTTATGATAGCTTTAAGTGAGAGAGTTATATGCTATGGAAGCGTTACTGTGAAGTAAGAGACTTCACTTTAACATTGAAAAATGGTCACTATCAAGTAACTTAGCTTACTGTGAAGTTTTTCTAAAAAAATATGATAAATGGTTTAAGTGTTTCCTTATGTGTTTCTATGATTTTAAATGTTGTTCATATGATTATGACATGATTTTTAAATGGAAAGATGCATTTTACCTATAAATTTCCGTTTTCATGATTTTATACATAATGTCATACTTATTACATTTGTTTGTACTAATTCCATACATTGTGTTATCTCTAAAGGTGTAGGTGAAAGGTGAAAAGGATTGTGAAGAATAACTTGGATTACTTGCGTGTTTTATATATTATATATTTCATATACACAAGACTTTGGAATATTTCATGTAGCATTAAGACATCTCAAGCGAGGGACCAACATATGGGACCTAAACCCGAGGGCCTTCTTTAGCAAATACAGAGTTTGCTTCATTCGTTCATTTGTTCTTCACATTATTCATTTCATTCATTCATAGGATGATGTAAACACCAGCTATACCTAGGATGAAGTTTAAGACTCTAATCCGGATCATGAAGTGCAATGACCAAGAATAACCTAATGTCATTAGTTGAATTTGATTTCACCTCCTGATTGTCTTACACAAACACCTTCGATATCTTTATTTCACTATCTTTCATACTTTGAGGCTTACCTCATTCTTTTTTTGGGATTTTTAACCTTAACCGACATATATCATGTGAGTATCATGAAATCTAATGTCTTCCCCACACCGAAAAGAGGTTGAATCATCGGCCAAAGTGAGTTGAAAATGCTAGTATATACGGGGAGTCGAACCCTGCGAGATCCATATATTGGCAATATAGGTTCAAAGACTAGGAGATATAATGAGACCGATACTTTTCATGCCGGACCGTCTCATTTCATGAGAGTTACGTGAACCTCCGCCCTTCCCTAAGGATGGCATCACCGCTCATAGCTAGCCTATCGGTGCTCAGTATAAAGTTCCATTACATTCAACTTATACATCTTTGAAGCTTGCTTCTAGCATGAAACAATAATATCTCATCACATTATTTCTCGTCTCCTCATTAGCATTGAGTGTGAATTGTCCATACACAAATAGAGTATGATTGAGACTTGTCTTTTGATATTCAACACTCTCTTAGGTGAATACGTTGTGTGACCTTTACTTGGGCTTGGTTGATACTTATCTAACCATTCATCTTAGCCCTTTATCATGTTTTCACATTTTTTCATTAGTATCAAGGATTAACATAATTACTCACCTTATTACGTTAATGTTTATTTCTTCTTTTTCTTCTAGTGTTAACTCAAGAATTATGGAGGCTTGCTTATAGATTGAGATTTACTCATTGTATTGATGACTAGTCATCCTTACTTTACATTGATGAAATGTGAATTTTCCTTACATATCATCCTTTAATGTTAATTAGACTGGCTCACACATTCTAACACCTTCATATGTGAGTATTCTTTTAACATAGTAGCTTAGGCGTAAGTGAGACTTTTCTCACTTCCTTTAACGCCCCATTCTGGTCACTTACTTACTTTAGAACCCTTTAATTATTTTATAACTCACGTTACTTATTTACTTTAGTGTAGTAGATTCATATCATCGTTTATGGACGATGTGCACTTCATTCAATGATATTCATTTGTTCATGTGTAAATCTTTTAGAGTATGTTGGCAGTTGTCCCAATGAGTGACATGCCCTTTGTTATGGATTCATTGAATTACATTCGAAGTGCTTATAATATATTTGATACTCTTACTACACAAGATTGACATATTATTAGTATTGTCATAAACATTTGGGTATAGATTATATAATCATATTTAATTGGCATAGGCCAATTTTACAATCTTTCATGCTTGGATTGATATGTATATTATTCATTAGTAAATCTTTTAATTATTTAACAAAATAATATATACATTTGCAGGCATCCCTTTTTGACTATGTATTGTTAGCCATTTTATTCGTATAAGGCAGACAATAAATAAAATTATGACTTCATGAAGATCTTTTTAGCCAACCTTATAACATAACATTAAGCATAACGTTTTTAAACATGTTGAAAAGCATAATATTATCATTTAACGAACACAAAATCATCAATAAGTCACCTTTATGGGAGGTATGCACAACAAATCGTAATCATCTTCATACATAACTTTTTTGGACACATCTTAACAGAGTATCATTATCTTAACCAATCTTTGTCCATGACTTTAGGGTAATGTTTTTGAGAAATATTGGAAAGTATCATATTAATATTTGATGAATTTAACACCTTCATAACCTTACAATAACAGCAATACAACATTTGGAAAAACATATCAACACTTAAATCAATTACGGGTATAACTAACACATCGTCGCTTCATGATTCACGTTTTATGTTCTTAACTTTATACGATCAAAACTTCATAGGTTAATTGACATTAATAATTGAATAAAATTACAAATAAGATGAGCTAGCACCACACAAAAATAACATTATATCTAACCTATTAAACATGGAATCGAAAAGGATACTAGGGACAAAAGTGTTCGACGAGAACACGGGAACAACCCTAGTTTTCAAGATCATTGAATCGTTGGATAGAAAGTTATCTAGGAGAAAGAAGTCCAGGAGAGAAAACCATATGTTATGTAGAACTTAATATACAAAGACCACCGTGAAAAAAACCATGCAGAAACCTTGAAATTGCCCTAGAGAAATTGATAAATTTTCTGCATTTTTCTTTTGTTCTTTGCATATTTTTTTTGCTTCGCCTTTTCTATGTGTTTTAAAATTATTATAAGTCTTAAAAAATATATAAATCATTAAAAATATGGTTTAATGAGTTAATTATATAAATTAATTAATTAATTACTAAAAAGTTCCTCCTAGATTAACTAGAACTAGGAAAACACAATACTTAGTAAAATTTGAGATTCTTCCTAATTATTTCGTCTTACCCTTTAAATTACGTAAAAAAATGTCTAATTTAATTAATTAAGGTACCTATGTTATCCATTGAAATTCCCCTAAATCATTGCAACAAAAATTAACCCTTTTGGACCATCCTAGGTTAAGTAGTAGGATGTTTCATGAGTTGTACTAGGTTAGTGTAAGAATTTGAGTTTGAACCCTTTAATTTAATTAATTAAATGGCTAAATTAATTAATTAACTTACCTAGGGTAATTAATAATGTGCCCTTAATTCTTTATAACCATATATAATCCTTTGAACCAACCTAGGTTAGCTACTACGTTGTCTTTTTCTTGTTTTAACCGAAATCTTGATATTGCTTTGTGATTTTGTTTTTGCCCCATTAAATTAATTAATTAATTAATCTGATAAATTAATTAATTTATTATCCTAGGTTAATTACTAAAGTTTTCTTAAGTCGATAGGATCTCAACTAACTCTTCCGACCAGCCTAGGTTAGGTACTAGGTTGTCTCTTTAACTAGTACTAGGTTAGTGTCAACCAGGTTTTGGTCCTAGGTTGTCGGGTGCACTAATGGGTATAATTCAGTTAGTTCTAGGTTATTTATCTATGTAATGCAGTAGGATAGAGTCTACAATTTGTAGGAAATTTAGGCTCCACATGGAGTGGTCCCTTGAGCATGTTTTCCCCCCTAACTACCCTAAGCGAATTCGGTTAGGGTTGTCCCTTTCTTAGGCAGCTTCTTCACATGTCTTGCACATGTTATTGCACATGCGTTTGTTGCACTTCCCTTACTAACTGTTATTTATGGTTCATTTGGGAATTTTTAAATATTTTCCAAAGGACCCTCACCATGTCCTTGAACACTGCTTAATATACAAGATCATTTTAAATTATCATGTGCTATGTGCTATGATACTAGGCTTGACACTTGGATGCCTCATACCTTATGCATAAAAGATCCACTGTGTTTTTAGCTTAAGGTCTTTAATGTAGGTACACTTCTTGGTTAATGAATCTAAGATTGTGTATGGCAACCCAAAAAGTATATTTCTTATTCGTACACAAAAAATTGGCTAATATCCCTTAATAAATTTTTCTATACTATGCCGAATATTTCTCAATATTGGGCATTGGGGCGCCTATGTACCCCTAATAGCTATCCTAAGGGCAAACTGAGCTCTTCATTAGACATATGATTTTCTTGAATGTTATATTATCCTCACTGTTAGGAACATTCGTCCCCAAATGACACTTACACATCATTTAAACAAAGAGGGTAATTTTCGAAGGTTACTTTATCATACTCAAACATTTCTCTTTTGTGAATATCTGATTCACACTTTTTTGGATGATGCATATCATTCAATATTATCTGAAGCTTCATATTTGAGATTAAGGAATTTCCTTCTCAGTCTCACATAACTTAATGCACCTCACAAATCATGCAACACAAATAAAACATGTCTATGCTACACCAAATGTACATGAAATGCAAACATAACTTCGTTTTAACTCACATGATGTTATTATAAGACATATGATTAGAGGCCTACCACACCTAATCGACTAAAAGAACTTAAACATAAATTTATCTTAAAGATAAACCATACTTAGGAAGTGAAAATATAACCTAAAGAACTAAACAAATGAGGTTAATGGGAACCAACATCGGCCTCGGCCTCCTATCTTTCCCCCTCAACAAGGGTGTTCGTCCATAACCCCTTCACGGTGAGAACCTCCCTGTTCTCCAGTTACTTTACTTGACGATATAAAATTGCAAAGGGAACCACTTCATAAAGAATTATTCCTATATACTCCTAACCCCTGGACGGGTAGGATAGACGTTGGATCACCTAGAAACTTCTTAAAAATCGAAATGTGAAACACAGGATGAACGTAATCCAAGTCGTTTGGTAATTATACCAACATACTGTAATATCTCATAATGACCTATATACCTCAGACTCAACTTCCATTTCTTACCAAACCCCATATTTATTACGGAAACAAAATCTATAAAAAAAACTTCATGTTCTAAGTCTTCGACTCTTTCTAAATGGAATAAGTATCCCTTAGATAACATCTTAAGCTTTAAGATTGGAAATTACTTCGCCTGTTGGATTTGAACCACGCCCTTCTAATTTTAGCACAACTTATTTTTAAATTGAAGCCTTACTACCCTATTTCTATAGTCAATTATACAATAGCACTTATGAAAAAATTCAAGTCTAAGCCATAATGGTATGTAGACAAGTTATCCTTTTCCTCCTCAAAATTACTCATAGAATGATTTTAAACATTACCATGCATTCACCTACATGATAACAACAACTTAAACCACACGTCTTTCATCCACGTTAGGCATTTCCATTATGGCCCTATCTTGGGAAGGCCAGATCTTGATCCTTGCGCCTTAGACAACATGGCATTCCTAATTAGTGTGTATATTCTTCTACAAATTCACACAATAAGAATGTTAGATAGTTATATTGACACAAAATGTCAAGGCTCTAGATAGTACGACAAAGAGTAGAAGAAGGGAGAATTTTCTATCATCGCATAGTCTTTAAGAACTAATTGTGGCGAGCTTCACAACCATAACCTAGAAAATATGTAACGTGGTTGTGTTGATCTATAGTTCCTGGGTACTTTAACCTCATGATCTGATACAAAGTTTGTCACTATCCAGATTCTTCAATACGAATGACAACTGCCGTCGTTGACCTTCAAAGGTTGAAAACAAGCCTCATCTTACATTCATCACATCCATATGGTCAATTTTAATGGAGAATTTAATTAAATGTCATATATGTAACAACCTTCTATCATAAGAATCAATTCGAGGCAGAATAAGAAAATATGATAAATACGTTTACCAAATATGGCCTTATTACAAAAGCATCAAAATGAAAGTACGAAAGAAACGCTATGGACAACATCCACTAGATTTGGCTAAAAAAAAGGCTAGACTAATACTGTAGCATCTTCAAATTAAAGAGGACCTACCAAATTGTCTGGAGAGATACGGATGTCCAAACCATTGCAAGAGTCGTCAATTTGTCCCTTAACCTGCATCTATGAAATAGTAATAGCCGGGGTTAGTATACTACCTGTACTAAGTATGGGTGTATAAATACATACACATAAGGGTATGCATGATCAAAGAAAGATCTTGCCAAACAACATGCTCAATCTGGAAAGCCTAGTCATTAGACTCTCATAAATCGGTAGTTGTGAATAGTGGTATGAATATGTTGTATTTTAATGCATTCAAAGAACATAAATCATTTTCTATATTATTACAAAACATTAGAATCATCAACTTAATTTTAAAACAACTTGGGCAATGATTTGAGATTTTTGATCCTCTTAGGCCGAGAGCTCCTCTTTTTATACTTTCAATATCTTTCAGTCTTTTTCTTCTTGTTATTATGTATTTCAATTATTATTTTGGTCCAATGTTTTACTTATAAGTGCAATGGTTCATTGTAGTCCCATACCCACGATGAATCGTTGTAAGTAATACAAGGAATAAAGAATGATTTCCCTACGTTATAGTGACTCATTGTTTACACTATATATTCATTACCTTTCATAAGCATGTCTCTATTGATCATGTCATTGACTTAATTACTTTCATGTTTTATATATTATACTTACACCATACTTTTGAATTGTTGATGTAGCATTAAGACATCTAAAGTCACGGCCTAACTTAGGGGACCTCGGGTCGAGGTCCTTCTTTACAAAACACAGAGTCTGCTTCATTCGGTCATTCGTACTTCACATTATTATTTCACATTATTCATTCGTAGGCTGGTGTAAACACCATCTATACCTAGGATGAAGTTAAAGACTCTCATTTGGATCATGAAGTGCAATGACCAAGAATGACCTAATGTCATTTTTTGAATCTACTTTCATCTTTTTATTGTCTTGCACAAAAACCTTCTGTATCATTAATTTTATTATCTTTCATACTTTAAGGAAAGATTCTTTATTTCTTTGGAAACTTTAACATTAAACGACATAGATCATATGAGTATCATGAAATTCAGTGTTTGCCCCACACCGAAAAGAGAAGGAATCACCGACCAAAGTGACCCAAACATGTTAGTGTATATAGGGAGCCGAACCCTACTAGATACCTATATTGGCAATATAGATTCAAATACTAGGAGATATAAGGAGACCCATACCTGGCATGTCATACATTCTCATCTCATGAGAGTTACGTGAACCTGCGCACTTCCCGAAGGAAGGCATCGCCGCTCATAGCTAGCCTATCGGTGCTCAGTATAAAGTTCCATCACATTCAACTTAAAAATCATGGAAGATGGCTTCTAGCATGAGGGAATCATTCCTCATTAGATGATTTCTCATCTCATCATTAGTATTAAGTGTGAATTTTCCTTAAACTTACATATAGAGTATGATTGAGACTTGTATCTTGATATTCAACTTTCTCTTAGATGAGTACTTTTAGTGACCTTCACTTAAGCTTGGTTGAGACTTCTCTCTTAACTAACTCTTTGGGCCATCCTAGGTTAGGTACTAGGTTTTCTCTTTAACTAGTACTAGGTTAGTGTCAACCTGGTTTTCGTCCTAGGTTGTTTAGTGCACTAGTGGGTCCCATTCGGTTAGTCCTAGGTTATTTAGTAATTTAGGGTAGTAGGTTAGATTCTACAATTTGTGGGGAGGTTTCGACACACATTGAGTTGTCCCTTGTGCAAGTTTTCCCCCTAACTACCCAAACGGAATTTGGTTAGTGTTGTCCCCTCCTTTGGGATCTTATTCACATGTCTTGCACGTGTGATTGCACATGGATTGGTTGCACTTTCCTAACAAACTATTATTTATTATTTATTTTGGAAATATTTACTTATTTTCCCAAGGACTCTCACCATGTCCTTGGGCACTACTTAATATACATGATCATTTTTAATGATCTTGTGCTATGGTACTAGGCTTGACACTTGGATGCCTCATACCTTATGCATAAAAGTTTAATTGTGTTTTTATGTTAGGGTCTTCATTGTACGTACACATCTAGGTCAATGAATCTTAGATTGGGTATGACAATCAAAAAAGTATATTTCTTATTCGTATATATAAATTGGCTAATATGCCTTAGCCATTTTTTCTATATTATGCACAATATTTCTGAATATTGGATATTGGGGTGCCTATGTACCCCTAATAGGCTATACTAAGGGCATAATGAGATCTTGATTAGACATATGATTTTCCGGAATGGTAAAGGTATATTCTTGTGTTTCTTTAGTGGTATATTCTTGTGTTTCCTTCTATGGGGGGGGGGGGGGCGTATGATTAGTAGATAGGATATAAGGTCATAGAAGCATGTTGCATGTGCATTGTGTTTAGGGGTCTTGTTGAAATTGTATTTAATTAATTCCTTGCATTGTAAATTCCATGAAGTTATAATTATGTAGTGTGTTTATGTTATTTGATCTTTCAAATAAGCATGCTTCCATCATATATTTCGTAAAAGTTGCTTTTTAAAAAATGTTGAAAAATTACCTGTAGCATTGCTTGCTCACTATAAATTTTTTTTCGCAAATTTGACTAATTTATTATTCGGTCTAAAATTGTTGCAATATTGTTATAACTGATGTATATGAGCATGATATTAAATATAAAATAAGTTTTTACTATTTGGAATGAAGGGTGTGAGTTTTAGCATGATGAATTGTAGAATTTATTCTTTTTTTTTATTGTGTTATGATGCTCTTGATTATGTGAAATTGTTGTTTCTACTTGAATGTGTGTTGTATTATGTGTTGTATGGCATGTTCATGAGCTTCTAATTTGAATCTATATTTTTGGATGTGTTCGGAGAGTGGTAAGTGTCATGTGAGGACGAATGTTGACCTTGTGGGGACAATGTAATACATTGAAAATTTCTTAGGTGAAGCTACATACGAACATGGTTTTCATGATGTTCTAAGGTCCTAAATTTAAGTTAAATGTGGTATTGAGTCAGTGTCTAGAGTTATACGTGATTTGGAATTGAAACGTCAAGGGACAACCAAGACGTTCGACCACTAAGTCACCTATGTGCCTCGTATGTGTTTTATGTGTTTATGTGTGGTTCATGTTGTTTTAAGGTCCTTAAATTATTTATTATAGTATTTATAGGTAATGTCTCAAGTTAAGTAAACTTTGGAGGTCAAACGTCCATGACGTTCGAAAGGTTTGCCTTGTAACGACCTTTTGTGTCTTTTCATATTTTGTCAAGTTTTACACGTTCTTTTTGGATGAAATTCATATGAAACGTCCTAAAGTCTTATAATAACATATTTGGTTTGTAAACTTTTCGGAAAACATTCCCAAGGACCATCCAAGGGTCCTTGAGGAAGGACCAATGTTGGTAGCAAAAACAACCTAAGGCAGTCAAACCTACGGATGGCAAATGACAGCTAGTGGCCTGGTCGATGGCCCATAGGTGGAGGGCATCGATGGATAATTAGACAAGAGTGCTAAGATCCCATTTTCCAGGATCTAATCCAATTAACAAAGGACAGGATGCTCATAACACGACTGACGTCACGTGAATTGGTTATTCGTCGATAGTGACTGTTCTTTTGTAGCTTACTGTTAAGTTAGGGGTGAAGTTGTAATCTCACCCCACGTCAAAAACTCATGGAAAGTCTTAGATTTGAGGTTTGAGTGGTGATTCTTCGTGAAATTTGATGATTAGATGTATTGAGGTATAGGTTTTGAATCGTCCAATTTATATGATCTATCCATGGGTTCTTTCATTGAAGGTTTTAAAGCATAGCATATTGATTGAATTGTTTTTAATCAGTTGTTTTAACTCAACTAATATATGAACCCATATAATCGATGAAACCTAGTTATGACTACATTATGGGTTAAGTTATTTGGATCTAATGCTTATGAATTCTAGTGTAGTTTAATATGGGCAATTGAGTGATGAAATAATTATTTTCAATTAATGCATAGTTTGTATTAAATTGATGATTTATATTGAATAGACCTAGTTTCATTGAATATCATATTATATGTATTTAATTATTGGTTATGGCCATTGGTAAGAGCCTTATGATATTGAATTGGTTGATTTAACATTGGATTGAAGTGTGGAGAATGTATTGGTTGTACGCTGCCCTAAAATCTAATTAGTTTATGTTAATTGGACTTCAATTATGTTGTTATTTTTATGGTTCCTTATGGTGGCGGTGCTATGTGATTTATTTGCAATTGATGTGGCCTTATCGGCATTACTTTATGGATTATGATAATCATGGCCTTGTCGACACTACATTAACAATTATGATGATTTGTATAGTTTATTTTGTGAAGTATTATCATATATATTTACATGTAAATAATGTTAAAGTATGTGTTTTTCTATTGATGTTGTTAGGTGATCATGGTAGACTATGACTACGTGTTAATGTGTTTAGTGTTAGAGTTGATGCATGATTGTTCTTATTTGACTAAATGTGTATATTATTGTTATATTGATTATGTTGTAGTAGTGTATAAGGTGATCTAAAGGTTATAAAGGTTGTGCTATGTGTTTCTTGAATATTATATGCAATATGTGATAAAGTGAAGTCCTAGTGTGTCTTGGTGGTAGACTTATGTCCCATTCTTGATACATATATGAATGTGAATATGAGATTTTATGACTTAGGCTGCTAAAGACTCTTAATCTTGTATGTATGAATGAATTAGGACCTTGAATGATGTTTACAGGGTCCTTTATGTGAAACCATGAACCTATTGGTAAAGTTATGAACCTTGAAGTCGAAAATCATAATGGTATCCTCATTTTAATGAATGATGGACGTAAGGTTATTTGAATGGAACAAAATCATATGAATCCGTAGGAAATTTATTATGAGCTTATTCTCGCCATTGTAAGGTAGCCCTAGTAGACATCTTTGGTAGGTAAATGTTATTGGGTTATGACCTGATATTGAAACCCATTAAATAAACCTTCAATGTAAATTACTCTATGAGAACAAAGGCTAGCTCAGAGTCAATATTGTAAGGAAAGTAGTTATAGTTAAAGAATGAGACTAGAGTACAAAGCACACCGTTCATATTCCTTAACCATGTGTGTCCAAGTTCTACTATTTGTAAATAAAGCACCCTCTATCGGAGTAAGTTTCCACTCTGGATTCCATGTCTTGTTATCATGTTCTATGTGAGTTATTGCCTAGTCTATTTATATGTGATACCTACTAGCGTTAGACAAGTTCTACGAGGTTTAGGTGTTGGTATAGGATGCTATCTAGAAATTGCACAATAGGTTTTGAAGATGTTAGTTGGACTCTCTAGGTCTTGTCCAAGATCATTAGTTGAATCACTCTTGGTAGGAGGATCTCCTATTTATGTGCTTTGTGTGTATGTCATTATAGGTGGTCTTAACAATCATTTAGGTATGCCTAGAGGTGGTGTATGTTACTGTAATATTGCTCCCAAAAATATTATAAATGGTCTATGTAATTTTTATATGTTTCTAAGTTGTTAAATGTTATTCTTATGATTATATTATGATATTTTGACCAAAAGATGCATTGAATTAACATTTTCATGAATTTTATGCATTATGCTACACTTAGTACATGTGGTTGTACTAATTCCAATATTTTATCAATCTCTATAGTGGTTGGTAGGTGAGGAGCATTTGGGAAGCAAGACTTTGATCATATCATTGTTCAAGTGTAGTGAGGTATGTCCTCATTGGAATCGAGGAAATAGATATTTTTTATTTTTCTTATTGAGATATTGTGATAGGTGAGGAGCATTAGGGGTTTTTAGGTTTTATGTTTTAGGTTTTTGGTTTAAAATCTAGTTTAGTATTTGAAGTGTTAATTATGGTATTTTGTGCTTGAGGTTTAGAGTTATATATTTAGCGCTAGAGTTAGGGTTAATTTAAGGTTATCTCTACGATTTAGGTTTTTTTAGGTTTTAGGATTTATTGTTTAGTATTTGATTTAGGGATTTAGTGTATGAACTTGGGTTTTTTTTATTTTACTTTTTGTTTTTTTTACTATTACCTTTTTTTTGAAGTAGGTTTAAGAGTTTAGGTTTAGGGTTAGGGTTAAGGTTAGTATTAGGGTTAGGATGTAGGCTTTTTTTGTTTTATGCTGTATGGTTTATGGTTTAGTATTTGAGGTTTAAAATATATCGTTTGGTATTTTTTTTTGGGATTTTGGTATTATTTGCTTTTTTTTGTTGAATTACCCTTCGAGGGGTAGGGATGAGCAACACCCCCAGGCCTTATTATTAATAACAAAAAAAAATACAAGAAGGGGGACATAAGCCTATCTTCCAACCTAAGATGGTTTAGAGTCAACTACCCAAAAGGAAGTCCACTCCTCCCCTTACACAAAAGATGAAACCAATATACGAAGCACCTAAGAAGAGGAGTCCTCTCGGTACAATGTATCTAGGAAGCAAAAACTAGGGCGACTCTCCCTTTACAAGAAAGACTATAAACTACACTAACCTATTCAATATAGGTATAATTTTAATTATAGCTAAGTTTAAAAGATATACAACCTCAAGGAGGTTCAAAAATTCTCTTTGTCTTCATTCTTCCAAAGTTAGGCATCTCAAATAAGTCGAGTCGATAGTAGGCCTTTGCTTCTTTTGGTAGTTGATGGATGTTGATATATACCTAAAGAGTGGCAATGTTGTGACTAGGTTGTGACAATGCATCCGCTACGCAATTTTCTTCTCTGAATACATGAATGCATTTGAGCTGAGTACTTTATTGATAAGATGTTGCAGTCTTCCATGTTAAGTGATGATGCTTCATTGAGGGACTGCCTTCTATACGACCCATTGCACTACTACTTGAGAATCAAGTTCCAAAAGAATGTTCCTGCATCCAAGCTCAAGTGCCCAAGTTAAACCAAAGTTGGCTGCCTCTATTTCAGCTTTCTTGTTTGTTCCTTCTCCAAGTGGTGTTTCAATAGCCATCAGAACTTTGCCTTGTTTGTCTCCAAAGATTCCACTTACCCCCAGCCTGCCAGGGTTCATGAGTGCACTGCCATCAGTGTTCAGATTGAGCCACTGGTCTGCAGGTTTAATCCACTTCACCATGCGCACTTTTGATGTCTTGCACATACGTTTAACTATTTTGCATTAAATTTCTCCACTTGTCCGGAAAATTAACTTGAGGAAATGTAGAGTTCAACATCTTGTATTTGTCCTTGTAGATTGCATATTTAACTCTACTGATGTTTGTTGCTTTACCTCCATACTTTCAGGCACACCTGTTCTTCCATAGATTCAAGCAGATGAATATTGGCGTAGCTTGTAGCAGCAGTTTGTGGGCTGCATTTCTAATCTTAGATGTCCACCATTGTTGTAGCAGGTTCTATAGTGAAGAGTGGTCTGGCTGTAGGCCTTCACTACCTGCAAAAGAGCTCCATACTTTCGCTGCAAATTGCCTTGAATGGAATGTATGTTCTATTATTTCCATACCTGCGCTGTCAAGACAACAAAACCAATGTTATGGCTCAATCCCAAAGTTAGTCAATCTTTCATTTGTAGGAAGTTTACCCCTTAAGGTTCTCCATAAAACAAAAGAAGATTTAAAGGGAATGTTTTTATGTCAAAGCATCTCGTTAAATTGATCCATTGCTCTTTTATTTCTTATTTATGCCCATCTTTAAGAACATCTAAAACTAACATGGTTATTAAGCTTCCACACTGGTTGATTTGGTAGCTCCTGCTGTGGAGAGATCTCTCCTTCTAGGATGTTAGAGAATTTATTGGCAAGAGCATGCTATAATAGTTTGCTCCAGCCCCACTTCCCTTCTTCCCAATATTCAGCCACAGTAGAATTATTAAATTTGTTGCTATTAGTGGTAAACTTAGCCAGTGTTCCACTGCCCAGCTAGTTATCCCACTAAAATGAACAATTACCAGCATGAAGCTTCTAATGGATGTGTTGCTCAACATGTTGTTTGTTCATAAGCATCTTTTTCCAGTTCAGTGAATCTCCATTATCCCCTTTTTTTCTTACTGGGTTTGATCTTTGACAATATTTTGCTCTCAAAAATTCTCCCCACAGTGTTTGTTTTGTTCTTAAGATCCACCACTGTTTGAATTTATAGGTTTTGGCAGTATCTTGCAAGTTTCTCATTTCCACCCCCCTTCATCATAAGGGTAACTTAGCTTATTCCATGAAGCCCAATGCTACTGCTTTCTTCATAGTAACTCAGCACCTAAAATAAATAGGACTGGAGAAAGTGGATAACCTTGCTTGAGACCTCTAGTGGATTGAAAGAAACCATATCTCTTACCATTGACGATGATCGAGTACCAATTATTAGCCATTATTCTTCACACCATATCAATAAACACCTCATTAAATCCCATTTTCCTCAGCACTTGGAAAATATAAGACCAAGAGACCCTGTCATATGCTTTTGCCATGTCTAGTTTAATGATGACATTGCTACCAATATTGTGTTTTTATATTTGGTGAATGATTTCTTGAGAAAGCATGATGTTGTTAGAAATACTTCTACTTTTAACAATCCCGGATTGATTAGTAGAGATTAAGTCAGTGTGGATAGGCCTAATTCAATTGCTCATTAGCTTAGAAATGATATTGGTAGTGAATTTACTTAAACTTATAGGCCTAAACTAAATGAGCCTATTTGGATTATTCACTTTAGGGAGCAGCACAATACAAGAACGAGAGAAGTACTTAGGAATCATTTGTCCACTGAAGAAGTTCTGATCTGCAGAATTAGGATTCATAGAGAAAACAACCTATTTAAGTTCATCCATACTAGGAACAATGGTAAGCTGAGCTTTTTTGTCTTAATTAATAATCTTTTGAATGCATCCCCAGGTATGCTCATTGATAAGCTTTTCTTCACAAGTAAATATTCCTTTGAAGTCTTCACAAGATACCTGAGCAATGTTGTCGTCGCCTTGCATCCAATATCCATTTTCATTGGCAACTCTGTGAAGTAAAAGTTTCCTTCTTCTTCCCCTTATTACTGAATAGAAGTATTTAGAATTAGTATCATCTTCTTTAAACCGTTCGAGTTGGTTTTTTTGTTATAAAATAGTATCTTCCAGCTTTAGAAATTTGATGTACTTTGCATTAATTTCATGAAGGATGCTTCTATTTTAGTCACTTTAATTAGTGATTTAGTTTTCTTCAACTTTATGCACTTGTTCCTCAAACATCCTAACCTTTTGGAAAATATCACCAATGTCTTTCTTAGACCAAACACTAGGAGTATTTGATAGCCTTTTCGTTTTTTGTGAAATCGCCACATGCCAGTACCTGCTACTTCCTTCTACGAACATGTTTTAAAAGTTTCAATGAAATGAGGGCTATCCACCAAACAGTTAATAAATCTGAAGTACATGGTGTGATCAGTGGTTATGGAAACCATTTCCATGAGTAAAGGACAATGATCGGATCCAGTAGATGACAAGTGACTTATAGTGGTTTGAGGTATCTTTTCAAACCAAGAATAACCAAATTCTATGATTGATACCCCTCTTGTTAGACCATGTGAATTTATCACCACTAAAACCAATGTCCCAAAGGCCACAGGCTTTAATGACTGCAATAAAGTCCATACTCTTCCTCATATTGTAATACACCCCCCCCCCAAGTTTTTCCTCCACTGAAGTTATAACATTGAAATCATTAATGGTACACCAAGGTTTCTCATTCAAAGACGCTTGCTGAATCATTTAGTCCCAATGAGATCTCTTGAGGTGATCTTTGCATTTAGCATAGACAAAGGTACTAGTAAATTGATATTGTAATTTGTTGTGTTTCATGTTGCAAGTGATTTGTTCTTCCTCTTCATCAAGAATATTACATTAAATCTCATTGCTCCAAAAAACCCAAATTTTACCATTACAATTACTAGTAGCATTATCCTTGTTTAAATGGACCTTAAAGCTTTGAAAATGAACACTATCAGAGAAAGTCTCCAAAATAGTGATAACAGATAAATGGTGAAGCTTTTTGAGCATTTTGAGTCTCTCCAACACCCCTTGAGTGTTGATTCCTCTCACATTCCATGCGATTGTTTAAATTATTTGGAAGATCTAGAGGAAAAGAGACTAGTATTAGGTATGCCAGCTATGACATTATTAACATCTTGCTTTTTGATGGAAACCCCTTGGAGATAAACATTGATTTTGTGCTACCTGTTGGATATCATCCTCCAAGGTCTGATCATTATGATGACTAAAGGACTTAATAAGGGCTTCAGTAGACTCATCAACCTCTTAAAAAATGATTATCTTCATCTATTTCATCTTTAGAATTATCCATAGCATATTCATCAAAATTAGACACTGTATTAATCTTAAATATTTGTTGTCTCTCATCTGTTGGTTCTGAAAGAGGAGGAGTCATATGTTGAGCCTGAACATTCTCATCAACCATAACAAATTTGTTGCATGATTCCTCCCTTTTTTCCTGTCCTTGATCACTCTCATTGGTCTGAAGCTTATTCTATCTCCTTTTAGCAACATCCCTTTTCTTTTTGTTGGGATTGTCTTTGGTCTTTTGAGTGCTTTCTAGAGTACTAGAAGCATCCTGTTTCCCTTTATCTTTCTCTTCATCTTTTTCAGATTGTTGTTTTTCTTTATTATTTGTACAATGCTCTTTGACCTGCTATTTCTCTCCTTGTTGCTGCCTATTCTGAGAAATTTCATAGGCTCTAAAGTAAGACCTTAGGTCAACCAATCCCTCATGTAGAACATGAGGCAAACTCCCCCCTTTGGTAACCCCATCCTGTAGGTTACAGATTTTCTCCTAACACCCCCCCATCAATGCCTCCAACAACTTCTTCAGTAAAACCATCATAAACATTAATAAATTTGTGGAATTGGGACTGGGAGAATTGAGTCAATACCTCTGCTTTTATTTTTGTTGGATGTATCAGCTTGTTGGTTTTGTAAGTTATGAGATGTGAGGTTGTTCCTTACAACTGGGTCCTTAGCTGTACCATTTTTTGGTTGGTCAGCCTGATCTGCAGCCTTCCTTGTGTTTCGTTCTCTTGTTTGGTTTCTCTCTCTTTCTTTTCCTGCAGTTCAAGGTTAGAAAAAAATTTTGATTCTGAAATTTAGTTATACTTATTGTATCCTACTCCTCTTTGTGGCTGTTACTACTTCTTTGCTTTGGAGGTGATACAGGTCTCAGAACTTTCTTGGAGGTGGTTTGATCTTTAATTTTTTGTTGCCTCTTTTTCTGTGTGTGTCACTATTCCTCCTAAATTTCTTCTTGGTGATCTTGGTCCTTTGAATTAGGAATATTTCTTCTTTATTGTTTGGTTTACTTGTTGATTATGGGAGTAACTGTGTATAGCACCCTTTTGGAGCTCTTCCTTCTGACTTTTGTTTTAGTGATTTTGAGTTCTTTCAATGAACTTAGGGATACCTTTGTCCTGTCCTTGAGTCTTGGACTGGCCCCCTGTTCTTGATAGTCCTTGGATTTTCTTCTATTTTCCCATTCCATCATTTTCCTAATATCTTAATCCCTCTTTTTAATTGTGCACTCATCTTACATATACCCCTGATGCTTGCAGTATATGTTGTAGTTGGGGATTCCCTTATATTAACCTTTCAACAATCTTCATTTATTGGGGTAAGAATTTTTCAAACCCAACAAAACATAAGAAGTTCTACTTTCGGTAAGATCCACCTGAACATTGACTCTAAGAGTGCTGATGTTACTTAAGAGCAAGGTGAGTCTAAGAATAATACCTTCCAAATTGAACCTTAAATAGTTGTCAACAACACTATGTTATAGCAATGCCAAGGCAAACCAGGGCTAGCCACCCAGATTTGGATAATTGGACTCTCCTCTTCAGGGGTGAAGTCTGGAGTCCATGTCTCTATCCTCATCACTTGGACTTCAATGTTCATCCTAAGCTTAGTCCAAATAGGTTGGTTATGAAACTCATTGTCAAGGTCGATATAAACATGCCTAGAAGTTGGTTGTGTGATCTTCACACTCCTTGTGAGTTGAGTTTGGAGGATGAAGCTTTTCCTATCTAACTACATTCTAAGCATAGTATTAGTTAATTTGCCCACAAGTGTGTACTTACACACCTAAGCCTACCTCACATAATAATAATCCTCATCATGAAGCACAACCAAAAATCCTTGCCTAGTTGTATGTATAAGATCGGTCAAACTACAGGGATTTCATCCTTAGATTTATTATATCTTAATCTAGCAGCAAATAATTGCACAACAGTATAAGCAGAAGGTTCAGAGATTTTATCCAGCTTAGAATTATTGCCTGAATTTTAACCCTCCAGCTGATTATTTCTAGCAGTGTCTTGACCATCATTATTGTCTTTCTTAGTAATTTTTTCAGTATGAGAATTAAGTAATTTTTTCAGTCTGACCATCTAGCAGTGTCTTGACCATCCTTGTGAAGTTGTTGGATATCTTGGGGAAATTGTTTGGTATGTTCTTATGTCATATGTTTGTTGGATTTGATGGATTATCTCCAACTTGAATTTAGTTGTTCTTAAGTTGTTCTTTTTGCCTTCCTTCTCCCCATTCAATCTGTTTAGTAGCCTTATTGTCTCATTTGACATTGTGTTGTCCATTCTTCCTATTCTGCATTTCGTTTCCTACATGCTCAAACTTTTGACTTTGCTTTTGTTGGTGTTGTAGATGTCCATTGTCAGGTTCCTTAACTTTGTTATTCATGCTTTTTCTGTCATGTGAATAACCTGCAACAAGATTAGGAGCCAGATGCGATGACCTACCTGCAATACCAAAGGAAAAACTCAAAGGTTGTGTGTCATTTGATAAAGTTTTTGTGTGTGGCCTCCTAATATTCATTTTAGTGGACTGGTGTGCCATCGACTTCTCGCCGGCTTGGAATTTTCTCCCTTCCCCTATTGTTGTTTCCCCGTTTGGTCGAGAATCGACTACGGGATGCCTTTTACATTTTTAAAATTTAAAATAGAGTGTTTTAAATTACTATCATGTTTTTCCTTCAAAGGTTTGATTGTAGAATCATTGGCAGTCATAGAAGATTTATTGATGTTGATTTCTCCTTTAAAATAATAAGAGAGTCCTGTTAGACGATTCTCTTTAGCTTGAGAAACAGTGTTGTCCGACAAGCATCCATGGATTCTGACGTTTTGACTTCTATTTTCGCCGGAGTTATCCTCGCCGGCGATTCCACCGTCCATTTCGCCTAAATATCTAGTAAGATGGGCGCCATAACTGGGGAACAGCAATGATGGAATCCTACCGAAGGTGGCTTAAAGGTGATTGAATTTTAGTGCGCAACACAAGCGATGCACTCGCAGATTCTTCAAGAGCTGCCTCTCGATTTTAACTGATTACGATGGTAGATTTAGTTGATTTTCGGATATATGATGTATGTTGATGCGAAATATTCATTGTCATAATCCTCTATTCTTGATTTCAAAGAGTTCGCAGGTTAATCTTGGTGCGTATTACCCTGGGATTTGTTGCCCTTGTCAAGGCTTTGTAGCGGCGGGTGTGTGTGAATGTTCTCTAGCAATTTTAGGCAGATGAGAGAGCATGAGTTAGAGAGAAAATATTTTGGGTAAGGCCTGTATGGTAATATTGGCTTAGGTTGTAGGGTTTAGGGTTAGGGTTAGGGTTAAAGTTAGGGTTAGGGTAAGGGTTTTGTGCTTTTATATCTTTTGGGTTTGGGATATAGGATTTGAGGTCTAATATTAATGGTTTAATGTTTAATGTTTGGGTTTTTGTATTTTGGGCTTGGGGTTGAAGGTTTATGGTATGGTTAGGGTTAAGGTTAGGGTTAGGTTAGGGTTTAGTTTGTTTTTTAGGTTTTACGGTTTGGGGTTAATTATTTGAGTTGTAATATCTATGGTTAAGTGTTTAATGTTAGCGTTTTTATATTTTTATCTTATTATATTTTTTTATTAAACGAACCTTGTGGTGGTTCAGGGGCTAAGCAACACCGCCAGGTCTTATCATTTATTTTAAAAATTGTACAAGGAGGGGGACATAAACCTTTACCACCTATCCTAAGTTTGGATTTATAGTTAATTAACCATTAAGGTTTATCAACTTAATCCCTTACAAATGAGTTGTAATCTAGTAAACAAAGTACCTAGAGAGGACTCCTCTCTTATTACAATGTTTTCTAGTAAACATAAATGAGGGAGACTCTCCCTTTTACAAGAAATTCTATTTAAAAAGAAAGCTATTCATATAACTAAATTGAACAGATTTTCAGATTTATTATTGTACTATACAAGTATTGAAATTATGGTGGTTGCTTGATTCTCTTCAACTTCCTTCTTCTGAATAATAGCTTGTCTATAGATATGTTTACATTGAAAATACTCCATTTTGTGACTAAGTTCTTGAATCTGCTCGATTGCTTGTTGACATCCCCAATGTATGCATATTATATTGTTTATCCATTTGCTCAATAATCAGAATCAACCTCCAGAATAATGTTCTTGAATCCATGTTGAACAGACCAACTAAGTCCATACAACGCAGCTTGTATTTCTGCGAAATTGTCAGTTCCAAAACCAAACGGAATAGCAAATGCATAAATCAAGTTACCTTGATGATCTCTTAATATTCCTCCTCCACTTGGATTTAGGGTTTAGGATATAGGGTTACGGTTAAGGATAGAGTTCGTGTTAGGGATAGGGTTAGGGTTAGGGTTTACAGTTTCTTTTAGGTTTTAGGTTTTAAGGGTTAGGATCTTTAGTTTGAAATCTATGGTTTAGTTCTATTTTTTGGGTTGTGGTATTTTCGGGTTGGGGTTTTGAGTTAATTGTTTACTGTTAGGATTAGGGTTACAATTACGATTATGGCTATGGTTAGGGTTATGGTTTAATTTTTTTTTATGTTTTATTGTTTGTGGTTTAGGATTTGAGGTTCAAAATGTATATTTTAGTGTTTAATATATGGGTTTTCGTATATTTAATTTAGGGTTTTTTGGACTTCGGATTTAGGGTGTAGGATTTAGGGTTAGGGTTAGGGTTAGGGTGTAGGCGATTTTTTTATGGTTCAGGGTTTAACATTTGTGGTTAAAAAATCTGTCCTTTAGTATTCAATATTATGGTTTTTATATTTTGGGATTACGGTTTCAGGTTTATTGTTTAGCATTAAGGTTAGGGATAGGGTTACAATTTTAATTTTTTTTTTAGGTTTTTGGGTATAGATTTTTAGATTTGCGATTTAATATCAACGGTTTAGTGTTTAATGTTTGAGATTTAGTATTTTGGGCTTGGGATTTAGGTTTTATGGTAGGGATAGAGTAAGGGTTAGGGCTTTTTTTTTTTTGTTTTAGAGTTGTGGGTTAAGGATTTGAGTTGTAATATCCACGATTTTTGTGTTTAGTGTTAGGGTTTTGTTATTTGGTATTTGGGTTTAGGGTTTAGGGATATGGTTAGTGTTAGTGTTAGGGTTAGGGTTTAGAGTTTAAGGTTAGGGTTAACGATAGGGTTAGGGTTAGGGTTAGGGTTAGTTTTAGGGATAAGGTTAAGGTTAGGGTTTAGGGTTTTTTTAATGGATTTTTTATTTAAAGTCTATTGCTTAGTGTTTAATTTTTGGGTTTTGGTATTTTTTGCTAATTCTTGGGTTGAATTACCCTTGGAGGGGTAGGAGCTGAGCAGCACCCCAGGCCTTATCAATAATTTAAAAAAATACATGGGGGGGGGGGCAAAAACCTAACCTCCAACCTACGATGGTTTACAGTGATCTTTCTAAAAGAAAGTGAACTCCTCCCCTTACAATAGAAGATGAAACCAAAATACTAATAACCTAATGAGAGGACTCCTCTCATTACATAGTATCTAGGAAGCATAAATAAGGGAGACTCTTCCTTTACATAATAAAAGAAAGACTAAAACTAATCTATTCAAAGAATCTATAATTTTGAATTATAGGAAATTTGAAAAGATGAACTAATTTCAAGGCGGCTAAAATATCTGCTTTCTTTTCTTCCTTCAAATGTTAGGCATCAACAATAAGTAAAGTTGATAGAAGGCCTTTGCTTCTTTTTGTAGTTGATTACTTTTGAAATGTACCTTAGGAGTGGGTGTTTTGTGACTGGATTTTGACATTGCATCTGCTAAACAATTTTCTTCTCTAAGTACATGAATGCATTTTAAATTGTTGGCTAGAGTGATAAAATGTTTCAACCTTCCAATTTTAGTGATGATACTTTATTGTGGGGCTTCTTTCTTTAAGATCCAATGGATCACCAAGAGAGAATCAAGTTCCTGTAAAATGATCCTGTAGCCAAGCTCAAGTGCCCAAGTAAAACCAAATATAGAAGCTTGAATTCCAGTTCTGTTGTTTGTTGCCTCTCAAAGGGGTGTTGTGAAGGCCATTACCATCTTTCCTTATTTGTCCCTTAGAATACCTCCAGCCCCAAGTTTTCCCGGGTCGGTGAGTGCACTTTCATAAGTATTTATCTTAATCCACTTGTCTGGTGGTTTATTCCATGTTAGCATGCTCACATTGGTGCTGTGAATGCACCTCTCACTCTTTTGTAGTAAATCAGTCCACTTTGCAGGCCATTGGAGATGTGGAAATGTACTGTTAAGCATTTGAAGTTTTCTTTGTAAACTGCATACTTCACCTTGCTGAAGTTGGATGTTTTACCTCCATTCTTGTTGGCACAACTGTTCTTCCCCAGATTCAAGCAAATGAAAACTGGAGGAGCTTGTAGCAGCGGCGTGTGGGCTGCATTATTGGGCTTGACAGACCACTATTGTTGTAGCAGGTGCTGCAGTGGAGAGTGGTCAAACTGTAGGCCTGCCTTGCCTGCAAAAAAATTTCCAATCTTTGACTACAAATTTTCTTTAATTGAATGTGTGTTCTATGCTGTCCATACCTGCTCTATGAAGACAACAAAAACAATGTGATGGCTCAATGCCAAAAGTAGTCAATCTTTCATTAGTAGGGAGTTTAGGTCTTAGGATTCTCCATACAAGAAAACAAGATTTAAAGGGTATGTTTTTATGCCATATCATTGGATTAAATAAATTCTTAGCTCTTTTTTTCTGATTTCCTCCCATGCTGAAGAGAAACTTAAGCTGCCATGGTTATTGAGATTCCAAACAGCTTTATCAGGAAGATGATGTTGTGGATAGAACTCTACAGCCAAATTGTTTGTGAACTGACTGGCAGGGGCCTACTCTATCAGTTTGCTCCAACTACACTTCCCATCATCCTAGAATTCACCCACTTATCTCACAAAAAGGAACAATTTCCAGCTCGAAGTTTCCTATGGATGTGCTGCTCAACATGTTGTCTATTCATTAGCATATGTTTCATAGTCAATGAATTTCCTGTATACCTTTTTTTAATACATGATTTGATCGTTGACAATATTTTTCTCTCAAAAAACCTCCCCACAGAGTTTGTTTTGTTCTGAAGATCCACCACTGTTTGAATTTGTAGGATTTGCAAATATCTTGTAAGTTTCCCTTTCTTATCCCCCCCTTCAACATAGGGTAACTTAGATTTTTCCATGAAGCCCAGTGATACTTCTTTCTATCACTCTTCCATCCCCAAAAAAAGTCAGCTATAAGTCCTTGAATTTGACTAATTACTTTGGCTGGACGTGTCACGACATATGGAAGGTGGATAGGGAGAGCCTGTAGAAAATGTTTTTTAAGAATTGCCTTGCCTCCATAGCTTAGTTGTTTGGTTTGCTAACCTGTAATCGTGCAAACCACCTTGTAAAAAATATCAGAGAAATATATATTCCTAGGTTTGCCAACAAATAAAGGGCAACCTAGGTAATTTTAGGGCCTTGCTTTTGTTTGAAAACTGTCAGCCTCTTAATTCTATGTCTAGTGCTATTAAAATCATTAGATTGTAGCATAACGTGGATTTTGTCCCCATTGATGAGTCGTCCAAAAGTATAATCATACTCCTTTAAAGTAGCCATTAGGAGTTTTAGAGTCTTGCATTTTCCAGATGTGAGTAAAATTATGTAATCAGCAAAACTTAAATGATTCAATTGACGCCATCTTATTTCCATGTAGAAACCATGATAATCGGGATAGTTGGGAATCCTGTTTAGAGATCTTGAAAGTACCTCTGCACCAGGGGAAAGAGGGTCACCTTTCTTAAGACCTCTACTTGAGTGGACGAAACTATACCTCTTACCATAAACAACGATTGAGTATCAGTAGTTAGCCATGATTCTCCACACCATATAAATAAAAACCTCATCAAAACCCCATCTTTCTTAGAACTAGTCAAATATATGACCAAGAAACCCTGTCATAAGCTTTGGCCATGTCTAGTTTAATGATGGAATTGCAACGAATATTGTGTTTTTTTTATTTGGTTAAAGATTTTCTTAGGTAACATGATGTTCTAAGAAATACTTATACCCTTAAAAACCCGGATTAGTTAGGAGAGGTTATGGTAGGGAGGATAGGACTAAGTCTATTTGTCATTAGCTTACATATGATCTTTCTAGTGAAGTTGACCAAACTTATTGGCCTATACTGATTCATCTTTTTTAGATTGTTTACTTTAGGGAGAAGCACAATTCAAGAATGGGAGAAGTATTTAGGAATCATATGTCCACTGAAAAAGACCTTTTCAAACCTTATTAGATCATTCATGATAATATGCCAACACTTTTGAATGAAATACCCATTCATACCATCATGTCCATCTACATAACGAGGATTCATAGAAAAGACCACCTCTTTAAGTTCATCTATTCTAGGATTTTTGGTAAGCTAAGTATTTTTGTCTTGACTAATCATCCATACGATACATTCCAAAGTATTTTCATTGATGAGTTTTTCTTTACCAGTAATGATTTCTTTAATGCGTTCACAAGCTACTTGAGCAATGTTGTCATCACCTTGTATCCTATCTCCATTTTCATTGACAAGTTTATGAATAAATAACTTCCTTCTTCTTAGCATTATCACATAATTGAAGTATTTAGAGTTAGTATCACCCTCCTTAAACCATTGAATTTCTATTTCTTGTTTCAAAATATTGTCTTCCAACTTGAGAAACTTGATGTACATTGCATTAATTTCATGGAGGATACTTCTATTTGAGTCACTTTGGTTAGTGATGTAGTTTTCTTCAGCATTGTGTACTTGTTCCTCATACATCCTACCTTTTGGAGAATATCAGCAAATTCATTCTTAGACATACCACTAAGAGTGTTTGATTGGAAAATATCACCAAATTCATTCTTAGACCAACCACTAAGAGTGTTTAATAGCCTATTAATTTTTTTTTAATATTCACATACTTGTACCTACCATTTCCTTCTCCCAGCATGTTTTTACTGTTTCCATGAATTGAGGGTTGTCCACCCAACAATTGAAAAGTCTGAAGTACTAGATGTGATCAGTAGATGTGGACATCATTTCCATAATAAGAGGACAATGATCATATCCTGTAGATGACCTGTGAGTCATAGTGCTTTGAGGTATCTTTTCCAACCAAGAATCATTTACCATAGCCCTGTCAAGCCTCTTCTAGATTTTGTGGTAATACCTCTCTTGTTTTACCAAGTGAATTTCTGATAACAAAAACCAATGTCCAAAAGGCCGCATGATTCAATGAAAACAATAAAATCCATACTTTACCTCATGTTATATGTCACCCCTCAATTTTTTTCCTCAACATAAGTTATAACATTGAAATCACCAACATTTTACCAAGGGTTATCATTCAAAGTAGCTTGCTAAATCATTTTGTCCCAAAGAGGTCTTCAGATGTGCTCTTTGCATTTAGCATAGACGAAGGTACTAGTAAATTTCTATTATAATTCATTGTGTTTCATGTTGCAAGTGATTTGATTTTCCTCTTCATCAAGAATATTACAATCAATATCATTGCTCCAAAAAATGCGTATTTTACCATTACCATTACTAGTAGCATTTTCCATGTTTAATTGATCCTTAAAGCTTAGAACATGCACACTATAAGAGAAAGGTTCAAGAATAGTGATAACAGATAGTTGGTGAAGCTTTTTTAATAACTTGAGTCTCTATAACACCCCTTGGGTATGGATCCCCCTCACATTCCAAATGATTGTACTAATCATTGCAAAGATCTAGTGGAAAAGAGTCTGGTGTTAGGTATGCCAACAGTGACAATCTTAATATCTTGTTTATTGAATTGGAATTTGTCATGTTGGAACCCTCTTGGGGATAAGCATTGTCTTTGTGCTACATGTTGAATCTCCTCCTCTAAGCCCTGATCATTATGAGGATTGAAGGCCTTAATAAGAGACTCACTAGTATCATCATCCTCATCAGGTTCATCTAGAGAATGGTTGTCCCTATCTAGATCATCCTCAAGATTATCCACTACATACTAATCTAAAAGTGGTACTGTATTCATCTTACGCAGTCTCTTGTCTAGTTGTTCAGCTTAAGGTGAAGTCTCATCCATCATAACAAACTTGGTGCACGATTCCTCCCTCTTTTCCTGTCCTTGATCACTGTCATTGGTTTGTATCTTATTTTGTCTCCTTATAACAGCATCCCTTTTCTGTTAACTTTGCTTATTTTTGCTCTTTGTGGTGCTTTCTATAGTAGAAGTAACCACCTATTTCCCTTTATCTCTATTTTACTATTTTTCAGACTGTTGGTTTTCCTTTTTATTTTCTGAGTCTTGTTTTCCGTTATCTCTGTTCTGACTTTGCTGCTTTTGTTAATCCTTTGATGCTACCTGTTCTTAGAAATATCAGAGGCTCAAAGGTCAGTCATATGGCCAACCAACCCCTCATGCATAACTTGAGGCAAACACCCCCTTTGGTAACCCCAACCTGCAGGTTAGTGGATTTCTCCTTACACCCTCCATCCATACCTACAACAACTTCTTCAGTTAGACCAACATCTACAAGACTAATATTGGGGGAATATGGGCTTCGGAGAATTTAGTCAATACCTGAGTTCTTTTGCTTAGTAGCAGTAGCTTTTTTTTTGCTCTGTTCCATATCTTTGTTCAGATTGTTTTTGACAGTTAGGTCTATAGGATTCATTATTTTTATTGGTTTCACTGATCTGTTCTTTCTCTGGTATCGTCATCCCCTAATTGGCCTTTTTCCTGTTGTTCCTGCATTTCCAGATTAGAAAAGTAATTTTGAGTTTGAAGATTTAATATACCTGTTGTTTCTTCTGATTGGTGCTGACTGTAATTGATTCTTTGCTTTTGAGGTGAGACAGGTCTCCAAACTGCTTTGGAGATTATTTTTTCCTTATTTTTTTGTTGTTTCTATTTTTGTGTCAACCACTTTTGTTCTTGTAAACCTTCTAGTTGACCTTGTTCCTTTTGGTTGGAGGTTTGCATCCTTTGTTGTTGATCTGTTCTCTATATCTTTGATTGTTTTTGTGCTTCCTCCCTTCAAGTGTATTCTTTTCCTGCTCATAGGATTTTGTATGACTGATTGGTTCCTCTTTGTTTTTGTCAATTCCTACTATTTCCTCTCTTTTAACTCCTCATCCCTTCTCTTAATTGTAAAATCCTCATCAATATGTCCTTAGTGTTTTTAATTGTTGCAATAGTAAGGAATCCCTTAATATTGAACCTTTAACCACCTACCTTTATACGGGTTTGCATTTTTAAATCCAGCCAAATATATTCTGGTCTAGTTTTAGTAAGATCCACTTGAATTTTTACCCTCAAGGTGCTACTGCTAGTTCTTTGAGAAGATGGTGAGTCTAGGAATAACACCTTCCAAATAGACTCCAATATAATCATTATGAAACTTCGTTATAATAATGCCAAGGTATGCCGGGGATAACGACTCAAAAAGGAACAATGGGTGTTTCCTCTTCAGGGCTAATAATTGGGGTTCATGCTTGTATTCTCATCACTTTCCCTTCAATATTCATTCTATGTTTCGTCCATATTGTTTGGTAGTCTAAATCATTATCAAGGTCGATATAAACATGTCTAGCATTGAAGTGTGTGATCTTTACGCTTCCTGTGAGTTGAGTTTGTAGTATAATGTTTTTGTCACCAACTCCATTTTTCGCATAGTATTGGTAAATATTCCCACATAGTGTCTATACGAGCCTTAGCCAATTTCACATAAGAGTCATCCTCATGAAGAATAACAGCTGGAAATCCTTGTCTAGTCATATGTATAGGATCATTAAAAATTATAGGTATTTCATTTTTAGACTGATTGTATCTCAACGTTGCAGCAAAGGATTGCACCACACTATATGGTGTAGGTTCATTATTTTTTTCATTTTTAGCATTGTTGTTAGTATTCTGAACTTGCTGTTAAGAGTTAGGATTTCTAGGAGTTGTCAGAATCACATTAGTACGCTGCTTATTAATTCATTAATTTGAGAGTTAGGCTCATACCTAGAGTAGTTGTTTGATATTTTAGGGAAGTTGTTGTGATACTTTCCAATTGCTTGATTTTTTTTAGTTGACAACTCTTTGGTTGTTAGTGTTTTTCCATTGCTCATCCTGCTTCCCAACACCACCTTGAACCTGTTTGAGCCCTCCTGCCTTCTTCCAGCATTCCTTTGATGTTTTACTTCACGCTGCAATTCTTTGGCTGGTTGATCATATTTTTTGCCTGTGTATGCTTGCCTATAAAACTGTACATTCACATTCTCCAAACCTTTTTCTTCTTGGTGGGATGTGATTTGCACTTTACCTGCATTAAAAGAAGGAGTTATATAGGATTAATTACCTTCAATACCAAATGAAAATTTTTATTAGTTAGTATCATTTGATGAGGTTGTTCTTTGCATACTCATGCTGTTTCTGTTATTGTCCTGCTGCACCATCGAATTCTCCTCTTGTTGTGTTTTGTTTTAATTTCCATTTGTTGTTTCTTCGATTGACTAGGAAGACTTATCATTGGTGTTTTACTTAGCCTTTCGATCAGAAGCACATTTTCCCCTTTCGCTTTTATGTTTTTCCTGTTATAATCTTGAATTTTCATCGATGGAAGTTATTGAATTGTTTTTATTATTGCTTTGCCCTTTGAATATGTTTGAGATAGCTGTTAGTTGAATGTTCTTAGCCTGAGAATCAGTCTCCTTCAACAAGGTTCCATGAGTTCCGACGATTCGAGCTTTTGCTTCACCAGAGTTTTCCCTGCCATCTATTTCACCGTCTATTTAACCTAAGATTTCGGTGAGAAAAACCTAATCATTAGGGGAACAAACACCAGTGGTCAAATCTTTTCGAATATGAATGGAAGTCGATTGATTCTGAGTGTTCAACTCTAGCGACACAATCGCCATATCTTCAACCTCCGCCTCTCGATTCAGGCTTATTACGAAGGTACAATTGGCTGGTTTTTTTATATGTGGTAGATCGTGGTGCAACGAATTCATTGTCATCCTCCTATATTCTCGATTCCATCTAGAAATTCCCTGGGAAATATGTTCCAGTTCTGTATCGAACTCCTCTCCCAGCATCGTAGTGTTCATCGCATCATTGACCTGCGGTTTCGAGGATCTCTAAGTTTGATCATGGAGCGTGTTACACTAGGGTTTGTTGCACTTATCAAGGCGCTCCTGTTGTCTAAGGTCCGCTAGTAGATAGAGAAAATGTAGAGAGAGAAAAATTTCAAGAAATGAGGCGCGATGATATTTCTGGCTTAGGGTTTTTTGTTAATGGTTTAGTGTTAGGATAGGGTTAGGGTTAGGATTTAGTTTTTTATAGGTTTTATGGTTTGTGGTTTTTGATTTGAGGCTTAAAATCTATGGTTTAGTGTTTAATGTTTGGGTTTTTGTATTTTAGAATTCGCATTTTTTTGTACTTTTTATTTTTTTGGACTGTTTTTTTGTCGAAGGGTTGAGGATTTAGGTTTAGGGTTAGGGTTAGGATTAGGGTCTATTTTTAAATTTTAAATGGTTTAGGGTTTAGCATTTGTGGCTTAAAATCTATGGTTTAGTATATAATGTTTGGGTTTTGGTATTTTAGGCTTACGATTTCAGGTTTATGGTTTACTGTTACGGTTAGTGTGAAGGTTAGGGTTAGGGTTAGGGTTAGATTTTTTTTAATTTTTTAGTTTAGATTTTTGGATTTAGATTTTATGATATGAGATTTAATATCAATGGTTTAGTGATTAATTTTTTATTTTATTATTTTGGGCGTAGTGTTTAGAATTTATGGTAGGGATAGTGTTATGGTTAGGGCTTAGTTTTATTAGTAGGTTATAGGGTATTGGTTATGGATTTGAGTTTTAATATCTATGTTTTAGTATTTAGTGGTAGGGTTTTGTTATTTGTGATTAGGGTTTACGGTTAGGGTTAAGAATAGGGTTAGGGTTCGTTTTATGGATAGGGATAGGGTTTAGAGTTTAGGGTTAGGGTTAAGGATAGGATTAAGGTTACGGTTCGTTTTAAGGATAGTTTTAGGGTTAGGTTTTAGTGTTTGTTTTGGTTTTATGTTTTTGGGTTTATGATTTTTAGTTTAAAATATATTGTTTGGAGTTTAATGTTTCGATTTTTTTATTTTGGGTTTTTTTTTTTTTTTGTTGAATTACCTTTGGAGAGGTAGGGGCTATGCAACACCCCAGGCCTTATCATTAATAATAAAAAACAAAATACATTGAGGGGGACGTAAACCTAACCTCCAAACTAAGATAGGTTAGAGTAAACTTCCCAAAAGGAAGTCAACTCCTCCCCTTACACAAAATATGAAACAAAATTACTAAGCACCTAAGGAGAGGACTCTTCTCAATACAAAGTATCTAGGAAGAATAAACTAGGGAGACTCTCCCTTTACTAAAAATACTATAAACTAAACTAACATATTCATAGTAGCTATAATTTTATTTATAGATATGTTTAAAAGATATACAACCTCAAGGAGGTTTGAAAATTCTCTTTGTCTTCCTTCTTTTTAAGTTAGGCATCTCTAATAAGTCGAGTTGATAGTACGCTTTGCTTCTTTCGGTAGTTTGGTGGCTGTTGAAATATACTTGAGGAGTGGCAATGTTGTGACTATGTTTTGAAAATGCATCCGCTAAGCAAATTGCTTCTTTGAATACATGAATGCATTTGAAGTTGTGTACTTTATTGATAAGATGTTGTAGCCTTCCAAGTTGAGTGATGATGCTCCATTGAGGGACTTCCTTCTTTAGGACCCATTGCACTACTAGTTGAGAATCAAGTTCCAAAATTATGTTCCTGTAGCCGAGCTCAAGTGCCCAAGTTAAACAAAAGATGGCAGCTTCTATTTCAGCTTTGTTGTTCTTTCCTTCTCCAAGTGTTGTTGTGAAAGCCATCACCACTTTTCCTTATTTGTCTCCCAGGATTCCACAAGCCCCCAGCTTGCAAGGGTTCGTGAGTGCGCTGCCATCAGCGTTCCCTTTGAGCCACTGGTCTGCAGGTGTAATCCACTTCACCATGATCACTTTGATGTCATGCACACACTTTTCACTCTTTTGCATTAAATCTGTCCACTTGGCCGTCCAGTTAACATGAGGAAATGTAGTGTTCAACTTCATGTAGTTGTCCTTGTAGATTGCATATTTAACTCTGTTGTCCATACATGCTATATCAAGACAACAAAAACAATGTGATGACTCAATGCCAAAGTTAGTCAACCTTTCATTTGTAGGGAGTTTACCCCTTAGGGTTCTTCATAACTTAAAAGAAGATTTAAAGGGAATGTGTTTATAGAATACAATCGACTTAAATTGATGCTTGGCTTTTATGTTTCTGATTTCTTCCCAAGCTAAAGAACAACTAAAACATCCATGGTTATTGAGCGTCCACACTAGTATATCAGGTAAATGTTGTTGTAGAGAGATCTCTGCACCCAGGATGTTAGATAATTGACTGGCCAATATTCAGCCATAGTAGAATTATTAAATCTATTGCTATTGGTGGTAAACTGAGTGAGTGGTCCACTGCACAAGCAATTATCCCACTAAAATGAACAATTATTAACTTGAATCTTTTGATGGATGTGTTGCTCAACATGCTTTTTGATCATAAGTATCTGTTTCCACGTCAGTGAATCTTAATTATCCCTTTTTTTCTTACTAGGTTTGATCTTTGATAATATTTTGCTCTAAAAATTTCTCCCCACTGTGTTTATTTTCTTCTGAAGATCCCTCATTGTTTGAATTAAAAGGATTTGCAAATATCTTGCAAGTTTATCATTCCCACGCACCCCCTTCATCATATGGGTAACTTAGATTATTCCATGAAGCCCAATAATACTTATTTATATCATTTTCCATCCCTAGAGAAAGTCATCTATAAGTCCTTGGATTTGCCTGAGTATTGTAATTGGATGTTTTATTGAAGATAGAAAGTGGATAGAAAGAACCTCAAGGACATCTTTAGTAAGAATTGCCTTGCCTCAATAGGTTAATTGTTTTGTTTGCAAACATGTAATCCTGCAGACAACCTTGTTATCAAGATCAGAGAAATAGATATTCCTAGTCCTACCAACAAATAAAGGGCAGCCTAGGTAGTTAATAGGGCCTTGCTTTTGTTTGAAACATGTCAGCCTCTTTATTCTATCTCTAGTGCTATTTAAAGCATTAGAGTGTACCATGAAGTGGCTTTTGTCTCCATTGATGAGTTGGCCAGAAGTATCTTCATACTCATTCAATGTTTCCATTAGGAGTTTTAGAGTCTTAGATCTTCCATATGTGAATAGAATTAGGTCATCAGCAAAACTCATATGATTCACTTGAGGCCCTCTCATTTCCATGAAGAAACCATGATAATCTGAGTGGTTGTGAAGCCTGTTTAGAGATTTTGATAGTACCTCAGCACCTAAAATAAATAGGGCTAGAGAAACTGGATCACCTTGCTTGAGACCTCTAAATGAGTGAAAGAAACCATATCTCTTACCATTGATAATGATTGAGTAGCAATTATTAGCCATTATTCTTCACACCATAGCAATAAACACCTAAGCAAATCCCATTTTCCTCACCACCAGACAAATATATGACAAAGAGACCCTGTCATATGCTTTTCCCATGTCTACTTCAATGATGACTTTGTTACCAACATTGGGTTTTTTAGTTGTGTGAATGATTTCCTCGACAAGCATGATGTTTGTAGAAATACACTACCTTTAACAAACCTAGATTGATTAGTAGAGATTAAGTTAGGGTGGATAGCTCTAAGTCTGTTGCTTATTAGGTTAGAAATTATTCTTCTAGTTAAGTTACTTAGACTAATTGGCCTATACTCAGACAGCCTGATTGGATTATTCACTTTAGCGAGCAGCACAATACAAGAATAAGAGAAGTACTTAGGAATCATCTATCCACTGAAGAAGGACTGAACAACCCCCATTAGATCCTTCTTGATAATATGCCAAAGTTTTTTAAACATGTACCGAATAATAACATCAGGACCAACTGCAGAATGAGGATTCATATAGAAAACAACCTTTTTAAGGTCATCCATACTAGGAACAATAGAAAGCTAAGCATTTTTGACTTGATTAATAATTGATCAAATGCATTCCAAGGTATACTCATTGATAAGATTTTCATAACCAGTAAATATTCCTTTGATGTGTTCACAAGCTACCTAAGAAATGTTTTCATCGCGTTTTATCCTATCTCCATTTTCATTGGCAACTTTGTAAATAAAAAGTTTCTTTCTTCATCCCCTTATTACAGAATGGAAGTATTTCCAATTAGTATCACCTTCTTTAAATGATTGGAGTTGGGTTTTTTGTTTCAAAATAGTATCTTCCAGCTTGAGAAATTTGATGAACTTTGCATTAATTTCATGAAGGATGGTTCTATACGAGTAAATTTTGTTAGTGATGTAGTTTTCTTCAGCTTTATGAACTTGTTAAACATGCACCCTAACCTTTTGGAAAATATCACTAAATTCATTCCTAGACCAAACACTTGGGATATTTGATAGCCTGTTCATTTTTTGGGCAAATCTCCACATGCCAGTTACTACTACTTCCTTCTCCCAATAGGTTTTAAAATTTTCCATGAAATGAGGGTTATCCATTCAACAATTGAGATATCTGTAGTACATGGGGTGGTAAGTTGTTGTGGAAACCATTTTAATAAGTAAAGGACAATGAACACATCCTGTAGATGATAAGTGAGTTATAGTTGTTTGAGGCATTTTTTCAAACCAAGAATCATTTAACATATCCTTGTCAAGCCTCATCCAAATTCTCTGATTGATACCCCTTTTGTTAGACAATGTGAATTGATGACCACTAAAACCAATGTCCAAAAGGTCATTGAGTTTAATGACAGCAATAAAGTACATACTCTTCCTCATGATGTAAGTCACCCCTCCAAGTTTTTCTCCCACAAAAGTTATAACATTGAAATCTCCAATGATACAACAAGGGTTCTCATTCAAAGACTCTTGCTAAATCATTTTTTCCCAAAGAGGTCTCCTGAGGTGATCTTTGCATTTAGCATAGACAAAGGTACTAGTAAATTGGTATTGTAATTCATTGTGTTTCATGTTGCAAGTGATATGTTGTTCATATACATCAAGAATATTACAATCAATATCACTGCTCCAAAAAATCCAAATTCTGCTATTTCAATTACTTGTAGAATTATCCATCTTTAAATGGACCTTAAAGCTTTGAACGTGGATACTATTCGAGAATGGTTCCAAAATAGTGATATTAGAAAATTGGTGAAGCTTTTTGAGTCTCTCAAACAATTCTTGAGTGTTTATCCCTCTCACTATCCATACGATTGTACTAATCATTTTGAAGATCTAGAGGAAAAGAGTCTAGTATTAGGTCTGCCAGCTGTGATAGTATTGAAATCTTGCTTCTTGATGTGAAATTTGTCTTGATGGAAACCCCTTAGAGATAAACATTGATTTTGTGCTACCGGTTGGATCTCTTCCTCTAAGGGCTGATCAATATGGGGACTAAAGGCCTCAATAAGGACCTAACTAGTCTTATCATCCACATCAACAAATTTTAATGATTTATTATCCCCATTTATTTTACCCTCAATATTATCCACAACATATTCATCAAAACTAGGCACAATATTCCTTTTACATATTTGTAGTCTTTTATCTGGTGGTTCAGAAGGAGGGGGAAACCAGAAGGAGGGGGAGTCATATGTTGAGCCTTAAAATAATCATCAACCATAACAAATTTGTTGCATGATTCTTCCCTCTTTTCCTGTCCTTGATCAATGTCATTGGTCCAAAGCTTATTCTGTCTCCTTATAGCACCATCCCTTTTCAATGCATAGAATCTAGAAAGCATGCATTAGGGAGACTCTCCCTATACATCTCAAAAAATTAAACAATCTGACTTAATGTATTGTGAGGTGTAGCTTAGTAGAAAAGTTAGTACAATATTTAAGGGGGTTCTTTGATAGTTTATAATTTCTTCCTTCTTAAGCTTCGCGTCTCCATTAAGTCTAATTGAAAATAGGACTTTGACAGTTAGGTAGATCTTAAATAGTATAGTAGATTTTCGGACAAGAAATTTCGTTGCTATGTTTGGAAATTGCATCAGCCACCCAATTAGCTTCCTTGTAAACATGAGTACATTTGAATTAAAGGATTTGAGTTACGAGGCTCTTTAATCTGTCTAGTTTATTGTAAATGCTCCACTGAAGATTGTTTTTTTGGAGTATCCAAAAGTATGTAGTTCCTAGTTATACCAAAGATAGCTATTTCTATTTCTTCTTTACTGTTGGTACCACTTCCCATGGGTGAAATAAATGCTAATATAAGATTGACTTCATGATATCTTTATATACCTCCTTCCCCTATCTTCCCTAGATTATCAACTGCACTTCCATCTATATAAACTTTGATGCATTGATAAGGTAGTCTTGTCCATGCTATCTTCTTCACCTTTGTCACATGGATACATCTTTCAGCTAGTTGGATTATTCCACAAAAAGTATGGTGACAGATAACCAGAAGAAAAACATATTTTATATGTTTATAATTATAACTATAAAGTTCATACCCGACCATGGTGCCATTAGGGGTTTTGCCTCCATATTTACAAGCATATCTATGTTTCCATAAATTCTAGAAGATTAGTTTTAGGGAGGCTTAGATGATAAATTTATGAGATTCATTGTTGTGTTTCATGTACCACCATTGAATTACAAGTTGCCTCAGTGAGCTGTGATACAATTTTTACTCCTGCTCCATTTGCAAACAATCTCTAAACATCCCTAACAAGCTCTTCATTGTTAAAGAAATGGTTGATGGAATCTAATCATTCCCTATTCCTGAAAAAAAATCAGTAAGAAGGTTCTAAACAAAATTTAATTAAACCCTCATTAGTAGGTAGCTTTCCATTTAAATCTCTCCAAAGAAGAAATGAGGCTTTTAATGGTGTATACTTGTGCAAAATGAGAGCCCTAAATTGATTCTTGGGCCTTTTTTCTCTGATTTCATTGTAGGCTGAAGCATAAGTGAATATGCCATTGGGGTTTATTTTCTTGTGAGCTTGGTCATAATATAAATGCTGAGGAAATTGTATTGCTAGGATAGTGTACAATTGGCTAGGGGGTGCCAGTTGAACAAACATTTGATAAATCGACTTACCTTCTACCAAAAAATCAGCTACATTCTTTTTGTCAAACATGTGGTTATTGCTAGAAAATTGAGCAAGATGCCCTTTCCCAGTCCAATTGTCCCACCAAAAGGAACCATTCCCTGAGTTCAACTTCCATTGAATGTTTTGCTCCACCTTATACCTACTACGTATAATATGTTTCCAATTTAGTGAATCCCGAAAGTTCATTCCCAGCCCTAGCAGAAATCTGCCATTAGCAATTGTATTTTCTTAATTACGGTGGCAGGGGTGATAACAGTGATTAAATGAATGGGTAAGGCTTTAATAACATGATTAATAAACACAACTCTTCCACCATAGTTTAATTGTTTTGTTTTCAACCCTGTAATCCTGCAAATAATTTTATAAACAAGGTAAAAAAATTATGAAATCCTAGGCCTACCCACAATTGGTAATCCTTTGCCTTTTTTGAACCCAATGATCCTTTTAATTAACCCTTTTGTGATGTCAAACACACTTTGATGAACCATGATGTGAATTTTCTCACTTTTAATCAACTGGCCAGAAGTATCTTTATAGGTTCTAAGAGTCTACATGATGATTTTAAGATACTTGATCTTTTGTGAAGTAAACAGGATGGTGTCATCTGCAAAACTCAGATGATTCACATTGGGGGCTCTTCTTTCCATGAAAAATCCATGATAGTCTTGATGATTATGGCTTCCATTTAATTATCTTGAAATCATATCAGTACCTAAAATAAATAGGGCAGGGGAGAGGGGATCTCCTTGCCTAAGGCCCCTAGAAAATATGAAAAAACAAAATCTTATTCCATTAATTATGATAGAGTACCAATTATTTATCATAGTTCTCCACACCATATCAATGAAAATTTCCCCAAAACCCTTCATACTTATAACCAAGCAAATATAAGCCAATGAGACACTATCATAGGCCTTAGCCATGTAATGTTTTATAATGACATATCTACCTATGTTAGGATTTTTAATTAGATTGATGATTTCTTGTGCTAACTTGATATTTTCAGTTATACTTATACCCTTTACAAAACAAGACTGGTTGAGATAGATCAAGTTAGGCAGAATATGCCTCAATCTTGTACTCAACAGTTTGGAAATGATTTTTGTAATAAAGATGCTCAAACTAATAGGTCTGGACTTCTTCAAAGTGTTAGGGTTATTCCCTTTGGGTAGAAGTACTATACCAGAATGAAAAAAAATACTTGGGGATCTCCTCGCCACTGAAAAAAGTTAATACCACTCCCATTAGGTCTTGATTGATAATGTGCCAAAATTTTTGAAAAAATTACCCATTCATAGAGAAGACCTCTTCTTGTAATTCATTCATAGAAGGATAAGAAATAAGTTTATCATTTTGCTCCTGATTAACCATTCTAGGGATGCAAACTAGGTTTGTCTCATTGATACTTTTACTTTCCCCTATAAACTACTCCTGAAAGTATTAACATGCAGCCTTACCTATGTTTTAATCTCCTTGAATCTATTCCTAATTGACATGGATCTTATGAATGAAGATCCTTCTCTTTATACCCATTATCGAGGAGTGGAAGTATTTTGAATTAGTATCCCCTTCTTTGAACCAACGTAGTTGAGATTTATGTTTCATAATAGCACCCTCCAACTTTGATATCTAATGTATTTGGCACTAATTTCTTGTAGATTCTCTCTGTTGGTAACACTATTATTTTGTATCAGCTTCTCCTCTGCGTCATTAACTTTTCCTTCAAACTCTATAACAGTCTTGAAAATTATCCCCAAATTCTATTTTTGACCACTTACTTAGAGTATTAGAGAGCCTTTTCATGTTATGACTCCCTATCCAAACAAGATTTCACAATTACTTATAAATTAGCACTATCAACCCTACAATTATTTAATTTGAAATAATTCGTATGACTCCATTCATTGTTAATGATGTCCAACAACAAAGGACAATGGTCAGAACCAGTGGAAGGAAGATGGGTGATAGTAGTTTAAAGCATAGTTTCTAGCCACTTATCATTTATCAATCGCTTGTCAAGCCTTTTCCAGATCCTTTGTTTAATGCTCCTATCATTACACTAAGTGAACTACTGACCACCAAATCCCATGTCCATCAGGCAACAAACATCTAAGATATCAATGAAATCAAGGCTTTTCCTTATATTTTAAGGAATGACCCCTAATTATTGCTTAGTGGAGGTTATAACATTATAATCTCCCACTGAGCACCACGCTCTCTCTTAAACCATAGCCTGTAGGATCATTTTATCCCAAAGAGGTATTCTAAGATACTCTTAACATTTGGCATATAAAAAAGTCATGGTGAAATGCTTTTGAATCTCATTTTGGCTGAAATCTCAAGTAATTTGTTAATCATTTTATTCCTTCAACACTCAGTCTACATCCCCGTTCAAGAACGATGAGATTTTTTCATTATAATTGGCTATAGCATTATCAGTGGATATCTGATTTTTAATGTTCATGACATAACTAGTATCAGCAAAAGGTTCTAGAATAGCAATAATGGAAATGTGATGCATTTTTATGAAAATTCTTATTCTTTCCATGACTCCCTGAGTGTTGATACCTCTCGCATTATAAATGATTGTACTAATTATTGGGAAACTCTAGAGGAGAATTTTTTTTATTTGGTATGCCTTCAGTGAAAGTTTTAATGTTTTATTTTAGGAAATGAATGTTCTCATGTTTCAATTTTATAGGAGATAAACCTTGCTTTTGTGTCACTTGCTGAATCTCCTCCAGCAGATCTTTTTTATTGTGAGAACTTATTACTTTTGTCAGAGCATCACTAATCTCATCATCTTAATCAAGTTCATGCACATATTGATAAAACCTCAACCTTAGAATTTATAAAGGTATATTCATTAATTAGAAGGGACGTATTGACTTGACATTTTCCATAATCTTTATTAGGGGGTTAGTATTCTAGTTTTATCTGAGATATTGCTTTGACTCTGCTTCTGGTATTCAACCGCCAACTCCTTACCTGAATTCACACTCTTTTCCTGATGGTTTTTCCTGGTCTGCCTCATGCTACTTGTTGAGTTTTCTATTAGTTGCATCCATTTTCTGCATGCTAGGCATGATTTTACTTCTAGGGTATTTTCCACAATATCTATGCTACTACTTTTCACCATATCCTTTTCCTTGTTTTCTTTATTTTGGGCCTTCATGATTTGTGTGTCTCTACCTTGTATTACTTAATGCACTTACTTGTTGATGGTAAGTCTGTTGTCCCTGTGTTGCTTCATTTTTTTTTCTTTTTGTACATTCTCCTTCTATTGCTTTTTCCTACTATTGTGGTCTCTATTGTTAATGTTTTGGTCAGTATAATCCTCCTCATGCCCATCCTGAGGTATGTTCCCTCCTTTGGTTGCCCCTTAGTACATGTTAGTAGTGTTCTACTTACATGCCCCTTCCTTACCTCCAACAGTTATAGCCAATTTACTAACAGATATATCTTATTAAATATTTTTAGGGTTCTCAGCTATGATACCTGGAGTGTTATATGTCCCTTTCTTTTGTTGATGTTGTTTTTGTTGGTCGTCCTTTTTTCTCGTGTGCTCCTTCATTTGAATTCCTAGACTCCTATTTCTTTCCAAAGATATTGCGATTTTTTTATTTCCTTGTTTAGTGCATCTCCCATTCTTTGATCTTTATTTCATTAATCGATTCCTGGTGCATTATGATCATTCTGCATTTCTAGATCAGTAAAGGATAAATGAGGAGAGTTAGTGTGTATACCTGCTTGGTGATCCTCCTTTATAATCAGGTTTACGACAGAAGGTCTCCACATAGTCTTTGAGGTAGCTTGCTCTTGCTTTCTTGTGTTATTCTTTTTTTGAGTTTACCATTCCTCCTCTTTTTGCTGCTCTGCATGCCATTGCCTGTTATTATCTGTACCTTGCTGTTATTGTTTCTCTCTATGTTCCTTACTTTTTTTCGGCCATCTTCCTGTTCCTTTTCTTTGCTAAAATAATTTTTTTGTTCTTTTTCTCCCCTTCTTTTTTTCATTGTTTGTTCTCTTTATCCCTCAATTTTAGATTTACGTTCATCAATATCATGCCCCTTATAATTATAATACTAACAAGATGGGGGTACGTTCCCATATTCCACAGTTTGCCAGAATCCAATTGTATCATCTTCAGGATCTATTGCTATCCTAACATGTCTATGTCTTGGCTTAGTCAAGTCTATTGCATCATTACTTTTCCCATTACTACCCTATACCTTTTGGTAGAAGTAGTGTCTTCATAAAGATCCTTACCAACATATCCCAACAATGGAGTAACGAAAGGTTTCTTATAGAAGTGCCATGGTAATCAAGGAAGCAAAATCTGGACATGCATAGTAGGACTTATAAGTTTAAATAAAGGTTTCCATGCTTGTATTCTTATAAGTTATCCTTCAATAGTATTGCTTTGTTGAGTCAAGACTGTGTTGTAGTCCAAATCATTATGTAAGTTAAAAAACACATGTTTTGCGTTGTAATGTGGTATGTTGACTCCCCCACCCCCTCTTTATTTAGTTTGTTGTATAAAACTCTTCCTGATCATCTCCACTTTAGGCACGTTAGTACTAAATTTCCCAACTAAGGTGTACTTACAGTCCATAGTAAAAGTATGCATGTAATCATACATATCAAAAATCACAACAGGCTGCCCCTGCTTCGTAGTTTGTATGGGGGTGTTTCTCCACACAACAGTAGAAGCTTGAGCAGCATCTATTGCCTCAATCTTGCAGCCAGAGTTTGCATAACAGTATATGGAGCAGGTTCCTGAACCTGATTCTATTTAGTAGCTCGATTACTCTTATTATTATTAGAAAAGTTATTATTGAGGTTAAATATATTATGAACAATATTTTGGACATTCGAACTCGTTCTTTTAAAGTTACTAGAAATCATAGGAAATTTTCTATGGTAGAGACTCTGTCTGTTTTTATATTGTTGCTCTTCCTGCTGTTTCATGTCTTTATTCGCTACCTCAATGTTCTTATTTTGAGCCCATTGATTTTGATCACCCTTAATTATTTTCCTTTTTCCCTTACTATTACATTCATTTTCCAAGTTAGTATTGTTATTGCCCATCTCATCATACACCTTTACCTACTTACATTAATTTTTACTGTTTACCTCATAGTTTTCCTGACCACAAGTCCTACCAGCAGACTTTCAATAGCATTTTCATGCTCATGGCTACTGTCAACAATATTATTAGCATATTTGAACATAGAGTTGTGGTTAGTTTTGTTACCTTCATGATTTGCCTCCCTTGCCTGGTCTTTGGAGGTTTATTAACGTCTTTGTCTTTGACCATCTGCCTCTTCGGGATTGAACGCAAATGAGGATTTAGAAGAACTCTCTACTTCAATAATTTCTTGCTCGCCTGCTAAAGCTCTTTTGTGAAAACCTTGCATATTATGCATTCTTCCACAGATTCGTTCTTCGATTTCCTTCATCATTATTTTTCCTTGCTCACTTGTTTAGGAATATCTATTGCAATTTTAGAGTTTATTTCACTGAATATTGTTGTGAGATGAGCATCTTCCTTTTGCGAGTCCATGCCATCAGTGTTTCCTCGCGACTCTGTTGGAAGGATTGTCGATATTACCTCTCACTTTCTTGGGTATTATTCGCAATATTCCTTGAGCTTTCCCATTCAGTCCTTTCAGTTGTCATTAGTATTGCTAGATAATTGATTATTGAGTAACTTCAACTGATTAGACTCATCCACTTCACGACTGTATTCTTAATTACACCTGATTTATTATGGGGAAATATTATTGTTCGTCTTGTCTTCACCCCTCCGAGAAAGCTCACTCTTTATTGCACTTTGAGATTGCACTTTCCCAGAGTTACTCGATTCATTAGAGAGAGATTCAGCTAACGGTTGATTCTTTTCCACTGAACACCCCTTTTAGGGATGGTCCGACGGTCTAAGGTTTGCCACCGGCGTCTCACGCGCCATCTTAGGCTCTTCCACACTAGCCGTTTGACTAGCTGTTGGACGCAAAGCTATGTAATAGTTAGGGAGTGTTTGTTTTAGAAAGATATGTTAGAGAGAGAACTACTTTGGCTTTTTTATATTTGGGCTTAGGGTTTCAGTTTTATTGTTTAGTATTAGATTTAAGCTTAGGGTTTTCGGGATTTCATAGAACTTTGGGATTACAATGAAGGATTTGAGATTTAATGTCAATTGTTTAATGTTTAAGGTTTTATTTTTTGTATTTTGGGCTTGGGGTTTAGTGTTTATGGTAGGGTTAAGGTTAGGGTTAATGATAGGGTTTGGGTTAGGGTTTATGTTGTTTTTTAGGTTTTAGGGTTAGAATTAAGGATATGAGTTGTAATATCTATGGTTTAGTGTTTACAATTAGATTTTTGGCATTTTGGCCTTTGGGTTTCGGGTTTATGGTTTAGAGTTAGGGTTAAGGTTATGGTTAAAGTTAGGGTTCGTGTTAGGTATATTGTTAGAATTAGGGTTTAAGATTTTTTTAGGTTTTAGGTTTTTCGGTTTATGATTTCTTGTTTAAAATCTATGGTTTATGTTTAATATTTGGGGTTTTGTATGTTGGGCCTGGTGTTTCGGGTTAATGGTTTAGTGTTAGGGTTAAGGTTAAGGTTCGGGTTAGTATAAGGTTAGGGTTGAGGTTTTTTGTTTATGTTTTAGGGTTTGTGGTTTAGGATTTTGATATTCAAAATCTATTCTCTAGTGTTTAATGTTTTGGTTTTCGTATTTTGTACTTAGGTTATTTTTTGGATTTTTTAGTACTTTGGCTTTAGGGTTTAGGATTTAGGACTCGTTTGGTAGATGGTATGAGGTAGCTTAATCCATTGATTAAAATTTAATCCAACTAATACATTGATTGGTTACTTCATTTAATTTAATCCATGCATTGCCTATCCATCATATGTAGTATTATCTTATCCCTTGGAAATGGAGGGATAACTAATTAAAGGTTTGTTAAACCTTTGATAAGATCCCTATTGACTAAACTAACCCTTTGTTTTTTTTAATTTCTTTTGTAATTTAACTTCAATTTTGTTTATATTAGAGTTGTTATAACAGTTGTTTTTTAATTCTCCAAATTCGTTCGATGTAATTTGATGATTTTACTAATATTTTTTCCTCCATTTTTTCTTGATTTGTTTTGTGTTCAGTATAATTTGTCAATTACCCACTTGAACTATTGTTTTAAAAATAAAAATAAAAATAACCTTTAGGTATTAACAATATAAGTAGTCTTAAATCTATGTTAAGTTTAAAATATATACTTAACCCAAAAAATTAGAAATAAATTGTGCCATCGCTGTTATTTTTAGTGGTACATCATACCTTAAATTTAATAACCATTTTATGTAAATGAATTTGATTTAACTAATTTAATGATATAAATAAATTTTTAAAACAATTTTCCGATCCGATGGTTATCTTTTTTGACCCAATTACATGAAATAAGCATTTACAATAACACAAGGGTATAATAAGATCTAATTTTTTTGTAGAATTATAAATTAAAAAAAAATTAAGTTCAATATAGTTAACAAAGACTTGACAACAAAATATTGTTGTACTATTAATCCCTCCATTACGAATACTTGCGTTACTAATTCTTGCATTACTAATCCCAGTACTATCAGTGATTGTACCAAAAGACCGCTTAGGGTTATGGTAAATGATTTTTTTAGGTTTTATGGTTCAGGGTTTAGCATTTGAGGTTTAAAATTTAGTTTTTGGAATATAATGTTTGGCTTTTCGTATTATGTGCTTAGGTTTTGGGTTTATGGTTTAGTGTAAGGTTTAAGGTTAATGTTAGGGTTAGGGTTAGAGTTACGGTTTTAGGGTTTATGATATGAGATTTAATATCAATGGTTTAGTGTTTAATGTTTTGTTTTTGTATTTTGGGCTTGGGGTTTAGGGTTTGTTGTAGGGTTAGGGTTAGGGTTAATGTTAGCGTTATAGTTCAGGCTTAGTTTGGTGTTTTATGTTTTAGATTTAAGGGTTTAAGGTTATGGATTTGAGATGTAATATCTATGGTTTAGAGTTTACAGTTAGGGTGTTCGATATTTGGGTTTTGGGTTTAAGATTTATGGTTTAGGGTTAGGTATAACGATAGGGTTAGGGTTAGGATTAGTGTTAAGGATAGGGTTAGCATTAGGGTTTACTTTTTTTTAGCTTTTATGTTTTGAGGTTCAGGATTCTTGGTTTAAAATCTATGGTTTAGTTTTTACTGTTTGGGTTTTGGTAATTTGTGCTTGGACTTACGGGTTAATGATTTAGGGTTAGTTTAGGGTTAGTGTTAGGGTTATGGATTCGTTTTTTTCAGCATTAGGCTTTGTAGTTCAGGATTTGATGCTTATAATTCATAGTTTATTGTTTATTTTTGGATTTTTGTATTTTGGAATTAGGGTCTTTTTACCTTTTATGTTTTTTAGCCTACTTTTTTTGTTTTAGGCTTTAGGGTTTAGGCTTAGGGTTATGGTCAGAGTAAGTGGAACATACCAATCACAACGTAATTGAAGTCTAATTAACATCATAGTAAATGAAATTAGGGAAGCATACCACAGTCCATTTTAAACACTTTAATCCAATGGTAAACAATGTAATTCATTACCATTAGACCCTTACCCATGGCCATTAACATCAATTAAATATATAAACTATAATACTTAATAAGTCTAGGTCAATTAAGTATATAATTATAAATCTAATACCAATTAGGCATCAACGGATTACAACTCTTACATCATTCTATAGCTCAGAGAAAACTACACTAGAATTTATAAGCCTTAAGTCTATATTAATTAAATAAGTATAATACCCAACAGATCTAAGAATATACAATACTGAATTGATCAAATGGAAACAACCTATAAAGCAATCAATCTTAATCTATACATGGATCAAAATTCCATAAACATCTACACTTCAGTTCATTAACATCAAAGCATGATCAACTAACCCATATTTTAGTCAAATTGAGAAAGTTGTGAAGTTCAAGGGTTCATGGAGAACTTCATCGAAAAACATTAAGTATACATATGTAATATCATATATTAATGTTTAAAAACATTTGCTGCAGGAATCCAAGCCTTTCATGAAAAAAAACCCATGCCTTATAGTAGAAATTAGACATTTTCATCTTTTCCAAATCTTTGAAAATCATCTTACAAATTGGCTCTAAGGTGACAACAAGTCTTAGATGAAGAACACCCATAACTTATTAGAAGAATCCATATATAATTGAAGAAGAAACTCCATTGAAGATCAATTTTCAACCTCTATCTTCACCTTGAGCTCTCTTAGAGGTTTCTGAAGAAACTGTAGAAGGGAATAGGTTTTGATTTAAGTGCTATGGTTTAAATGAGTTTTTTAAGGACTTATTCATTCTTAAAATACAATTAAACACCCAAAAAAACACCTTCTCTTATTTTATAAGACTTGGACTGAATTTTCCCAAAACCCCAAGCTTTAACAGAAAACTGCCAAAAAATCACAGCACCATCGATGCCCAGCATTAACGGTCCATGGGTGAGACCACGCCCCCTCGATGGGGTCCGTTAATTGCTCCTGTAACTGCTCAACCTGCAGGACAAATGGCTCCCTCAACTCATACATCAACAGGCTGTCACCTGTTCGACTGGCTGTCATTTGGGGGGGTTGATTGCCATACCTGGCTGTGTTGAGCTCTAAGCTGGGGTCCTTCTTCTAGGGCCCCTTATGGGTCCTATGTGGAGTCGTACCCACACGTTTCAAACCCAAATTCATTTTTATTCGATTTTAGTACCTATGGTCATTTCAAGGCAAACCTTTCAAACGTCATTAACGTTCTTGGACGTTTGACTTCCAAACATCACGAAACATGACACACTACCTATAAAAAAGAATAATAACTCATAAAATGACCTCATAAACTTGTGAAACAGAAAATTACCTAAAACATAGGTGACTTAATCGCTGAACGCCTTGGTCCTCCCTTGACATTTCATTTCCAAATCACCTAATACTCTGGAAACTACATCTACACTATATTTTTTTTGCCATTTTAGGACATTAGATCATCATTACAACTATGTTAGTCTCTAGCTGCACCTAATTAATTTTTAGAGGTGATATATTAGGGGTATAAAAAGACTCAATAACCTTCAATAAGTCATCCCCTAATTTTCCAAAAGACCCCTACACATATTAGACAATTTAACAAACTCAAATTTCAATTTAAAATTACTCAACCAAATCAGGGAGTTTACTGTGCGTCACGCGGTTATTTTCAAATCTTGTTTCTAAAATTTTTTGAGATAGAATGATTTGTTATAGACACATTGTAGGGAAAAAGTTTTGCCCACTGTTGTCAGTTGTGCGACGCGCAACCACCACAATAATCTGGCATGTGCGGCAGCATTGCTGTCCCATGTTTTGGTCCTCTTGGGGGACATTTAGACTAGTTCCCGCGGCGCCAATTCTGGACGTTTTGACCCTTTTAGTGTACGACTATGTGTAGGAACCATCCATATTCAATTTATACTTTAATTAAATCTCCCAAAACTCCAATAAAAAACACTATGACACACTAGTTTAACTTAGACTATTTTTCAAATATCTTGGACGTTCTTGGACGTTTTACCTCCAAACTCTTAAAACATTTATATATACTACCTATAAACACTACTATTAACCATTTACGTAATTTAAAACATTATGAAAGAAGTGTTAGGCTCTAGTTCAACCTAGTTAATTTTTGAACGTGTAACAAGTTAGAGTTTAGTCATTTTTTTTAGGTTTTAGTGTTTGTGTTTAGGATTTGAGGTTTAAAATCTACTACTTAGTGTTTAATGTTTGGGTTTCCGTATATTTTACTAAGGTTTTCTTTTTTGTACGTAGGACATAGGGTTAGAAATAGGTATAGGGTGTAGGTGTTTTTTTAACTTTTATGGTTCAATGTTTAGAATTTGAGGTTTAAAATCTATGGTAATGTTACGACCAGGGTCTCTACCCCAGACGAGACCGGTGTCGGTCACCTTCAAAGGTCGAAGACAAACCTACATATGTCATCATTACTTTATCTAAGTTAATTTTAGCGGAAAATTTTAAATTTTTGTTTCTTAAATTGCATGTGAGTCATTCTACATAAACTCATATACGTTCACAATCAACCATCTAACATAAAGATTATCAAATGAAAGATATAGTACAATGTTGCATTAAATGTATACTTGCAAAAATTTCACCAATACAATGTTTTTAAAAAAATGGGAAAGAAACTCTAGCGGAACATTCTCAACTAGCTCAATCCTTTCACTAATCTAGTAAAAAATGGGAAAGCATCCTCGAATGTATGAGGGCCTATCATGTACGGATGAATTCTCCACCTCCGGATGGTTTCAGCGTCGACCTGTAAGATCTAACGTCCACCAGCGCCTCCATCTAGAAATATAGAGTTGTATAGGATTAGTACACAGTTATACTAAGAATGGGTATGTGCAAGCACACATCAAAGACATGCATGATTAATAATAGCTTTTTCCTAATAACATTATTTATGGAAAGTCAAGTCAGTCGACTTTCCAAAAATTTAGATTAAAAAACATAGTTCAATTGACAAATTTTTATTAGGAAAGTTAGTGGGCTAGCTAAATTGGATTAGGAAAGTCATATCATGCGAGTAACATGCATCATCATGCGTATAACATCTTACACATATCACATATTATATTACATATAGGACATAACATCTTTCATATCATTCGTTCATATGCCATGAGATTTTGGAATCATGGACATGACATCAAGAATTACAAAAAATGAGGGCTCAACATATGGGACCTCAATTAGGAAGCCTTCTTTAGCAAACACAGAGTCTGCTTAATTTATTCATGCGTACTTCACTTCATACATTCATGGGATAGTGTAAATACCAGCTATACCGATGATGTAGTTTATGACTTTCATCGAGTTTGTTATGCAATGATCAAGAATGACCTAGTATCATTACCTAAGTCTATCTCACCTCTTTTTTATCCTATCCTTACACATTTGGTATTACTCATTTCATTATATGCATTATTTGAGGGTGGCCTCATTCACTCTTTGGGAACTTTAACTTTAAAAAAGATTGATCATGTGAGCATTATGAAATGAAGTGTCTACCCCACACCGAAAAGAGGTGGAATCACCGGCCAAATTGACCCAAAACATGCTAGAGTATATAGGGGAAAGAACCCTATTAGATCCCTATATTGGCAGTATAGGTCAGAAAGACTAAGAGATATATGGATACCAATACACGGCATGCCGGACAACCATATCTCATGAGAGTTTCGTAAACCTCTGCCCTTCCCAAATGAAGGCATCACCGCTCATGAATAGCCTATCGGTGCTCAGTCTAAAGTTCCGTTACATTCAACTCATACATAATTGAAGTTGGCTTCTAGTATGAGGACATCATAGATCATAAGATTATTTATCGTCTCACTCTTAGTATTAATATGCATTAACTTCAATACATTCATTGGAGTGTTCATTGAGACTAGTCTCTTTATTAACTTAAATCTCTCATAGGTGAGTACGTTTTTGTAATATTTACTTAAGCTCATTTAAGATATCTCTCATCTTTCACATTAGTCTCTTATCATATTGTCACAACATTCATTAACTTTTGCACATTTGCGTTTCATAATTACTCACCCCTTTACGTGAAAGTTCATATCATAGTATGCCAATGCACTTGGCTATTTATTGTGTTTCACAATCTTACTTGACCCTTCTACGGTTTCAACATTTCGTTTAATATATATTAGGTTCGCTTACTTTAAATGTATGCTACACATATGGGTGTATACATACAAGCTATGAGCTTTCATTCATAGTTCGTTTAAGTGATTCAAATCTTCCTAAGATTATGTGGTATAAGACATATGCATCTTGTAAGTGTGCCAAAATCACGATTTTGATATATGTAGGAAATATTTTTTTTGCTCATTTATTCATGTATGACTTATGTATTAATAAGGAATTTGCGCACGAAAACACAATTTAGAATCCCTTGGATAACATTTACATATTTATTTATTTTCGTCTGATCTACATGCCATAGGGACCGATGATCGAGCCCCAATGCCTTCATTTTATTTTTTGTTAGTTTCTCTCTTCATTTTTCATTAATTGTAACTGTAAGGATGTGGGATCGAAACCTCACAATATCATCTCCTTTTATTTCCTCCCCTTATTTGCCAGGACGTTGTGGGTTCGAACCTACACAACCCAACTTTAGTTTTTCTCCTTAAATTCCCTTCATTCTTTCTAAATGTCGTGTGTTCAATTCCTCTTATTTCTTATCATTTTTTACTTCATTTTCGGTCGAGGTCACAAGTTTGAATCACCCTTGCAACATTATTTTTAACTTACATTATTTATATGATTTTTAACATGGTGAGGTCACGGGTTCGATCCACAACGGCCTCACTTATTTAATTTATTATTTATAACATATTAAACCATTTAGCTGACCGAAACTCACCAATATATAGCCGGAAATCATGTACGTTTTCAGCATCCTTTTAAAAAACATTACTCGTTAGTTCTTAGGATAATTCATGGATAATGTAGTACATCCTTGGGTGCATTTTCATGGATTAATTTACTAATAGTTTCAACTCAAATCAGCAACATTATACTTCAAATGAACATTACGATTTATGAAAGTTTGATCACGTGAAATACAACAATTAAACAAGTCATTTTCATGCTTCAATCCGTCTTCTAAGGCACGACTACACATACTTTGCACATATACTTATCACATAGTCTTGAAAAAATATACTTTAATAATCACATAAATCCAAAAACACATACATGAAAATGATCATAAAGAAAACACATTACATACCTAATTTCTACCAACACACATACCCAATCTACAAATCAATGGGAGCTAGTGACAGGGACATGCAAGGAAGAACAACCCTAGTGTTAGGAATAGATTTATCGGTTGTCCTTAGGGTCTCTTGGGAAAGGTACCAAGAGTAATAAAACCCATACCTTATTTTGACGTTCAAACCTTGATGTTTCTTCCCAAAGACCTCTTCTACCTCACATCCAAATCTGATCTTCAACACCAAACTTCAACACAAAAACCCTCCCTTAGCATAACGTTTTTGGATATGTTTTGCTTATATTTTTAAAATGAATGTTCTTCAAGTGTGAAGTAGTTTTTAGTGTTTGGTTAGTTCTTGTATTTTGGCAAAGAGAACGAGAAAACAAAGAGAGGTGTTGACGTATGAGAGAGACAAAGTTAAACAAGAAACCTGGTTTAGGCTTAGGTAAAGACTTAGTCAAACTAGGACTCTTTCAAACCTTCAAAAAAATATGATTTTTCCTTTTTTTTTTTAAATTACGTATTAATTATTAATTAATTAAATTAATTTATGAATTTTATTAAAAAAATTAAATCATTGATTCCACCTAGGTCCGAACCCGGGTGGTGCAAGACTTCACTCAAAGGCCTATTTTCATGCTCTCTTTCCCCAAAACGCCCCTCCACCTTATTAATTAAATAATTAATTACATATTTAGGATAATTAAGATACTACCCTTATCCCGGAAAAAGACTATTTTACTGTAGACCCTCCGAACTTAAGCATTTTCCTTTTTAAATCAGGTAAAGACTCATTTGGGTAAATCTTCATATTCGGGAGCCCTACATGGTTGCAACCAACCTTTTGTAGCTCAACTAATTCACCAAGTTAGTTTGCTGGATGTCAAAAGGGTTTAGAGGTCTAGTTCTACGCGCATCAATCCGTGTGAACCCGGTCTAATCGTATGAATTCTACACATATTAAGCATTACTTAGAATATCCATTTTTTGGGTGGTTTAATTTCCCCCCCCCCCCTTAGGAACATTCGATCCGAATGACACTACTAACTATCTAGCGTAATGCCAGTCACATCAGAACATAAATTCTATTCATAAAAAATCAATAATAACAAAGAATGGAAAGACAAAAAAACATAGACTTAAGAGTAGGATGTCTATCCTCAAGAGCTAAAATGATGAGGGTAGCAGAATATCAGCCTCGGCCTCCCATATATCAATCTCACAAAGATGATTCCTCCACAATAACTTCACTATGGAAATATTCTTGTTCCTTAGCCTCTTGACCTGTCTATCTAAAATCTCTATAGGTACTTCCTCATAGGACAAGTCTTCATCGACCCCCAACCTTCAACAGGTAGAATCGATGCTAGATCACCTAGGCAATTCTTAAACATAGAGAGATAAAAAGCTGGATGAACAGAAGCTAGCTCTTCTGGAAACGCCAACTCATAGGACATATCACCACACGTTTTAGGATGTCATATGGCCCAACATGCCTCAGACTCAACTCCCCTTCCTACCAAGCCTCATCACACCTTCATAGGTGATATCTACAAATATACCTGGTCACCAGCCTCAAAATGTAAGGGCCATTTTTTGTTGTCTGCATAAGAATTCGGTCAACTGTAAGCAGTAGCCAACCTGTCCCTAATAACTTTTATGTTCTCAAAGACCGTATGAATGATCTCTGGACCCAAAATGGACAACTCTCCAAACTCGAACCGTCCATCATTAATATTAAGTATGCATTTACATCAATAATTTCACTTGAGTGTTCATAAAGGACGGTCTTTTTATTAACTTTATACTCTCATAGGTGAGTACGTTTTGGTATAATTTACTTAGTCTTATTTGATATTGATCTCATCTTTCAGATTAATCTTTTCATATTGTTACCTCATTCAATAACGTTAGCACATTTGCTTTTCATAATGACTCACCCCTTTATGTGAATGTTCATTTCATTGTATGACAATGAACTTAGCCATTTAGTGTGTTTCACACTCTTACATGACCCTCTAGGGTTTCATCATTTCAGTACATACATCGTACGTTCACTTACTTTAAATGTATGCTACACTTATGGGACTATACATACAAGCTATGAGGTTTCATTCATAGTTCGTTTATGTTATTTATATCTTCCCAAGATTATGTGGTACAAGACATATGCATCTTGTTAGTGTGCCAAAAACTCGATTTCGATCTATGTAGGCAACATTAGTTTTAAACATTTATTCACGTATGAGTTATGTATCAGTACGGAATTTGGGCAAGCGAACTTACTTTCGAATCCCTTGGAAAACATTTACATTTTTATTTATTTTGGTTTGATCCACATAGTTTAGAGACCCAAGATCGATCCCCTACGCCTTTATTTTTTTTCCTAATTTTCTCTCTTCATCTTTGGTTCATTGTAAATGATAGGATTTGGGATCAAACCCCCACAACCTCATTTTCTTTTATTTTCTTTTCTTTAATTTCACTCCTTCATGGCCGGGAGGGTGTTGGTTCGTACCCCCATGCCCCTACTTTAATTTTTCTTCTTAAATTCCCTTCATTCTTCCTAGATGTGTTGGGTTCAATTCTCATACACCTCAACCTTTTTTTCCAATTAACTTTTCTTTCAATCTGACTGATAGGTGGTGCATTTGAATCCCACTCCTCTCATTTCTTATCATTTTTTTAACTTCATTTTTTGTCGAGGTCACTAATTTGAATCCAACTTGCCACATTCTTTTTAAATTACATTATTTCTATGACTTGTAACATGGTGAGGTCACGGGATAGATACTCAATTACCTCACTTATTTTAATTTATTATTCATAACATACTAAACCACTTAGTTTGACCGAAACTTACAAACATATAGTTTGAAATTATGTACGTGTTCAGCATCCTTTTCATCAACACTACACGTTAGTTCTTAGAGTAATTTATGGATCATGTAGTACATCTTTGGGTGCATTTTCATGGATTCATTTATCTAATAGTTTCTACTCAAATAAGCCACATTATACTTCATATGAACATCACGATTTATCAAGTTTTTGCACAAGAAAACAACCGTAAAACAAGTCACTTTCGTGCTTCAATCCGTATTCAAAGTCACGGTTACACATAATTTGCACATATACTTATCACATAGTCTACGAAAAACATACTTTAATAATCACATAAAGCTGAACACACATACATGAACATGATCATCAGGAAAACACATTACTTTTCCTAATTTCAACAAGCAAAGATGCCGAACCTACGAATCAATTTGAGCTAGTGACAGGGACATGCAAAAACGAACAACCCTAGCTTTCAGAACAGATCAATCTGTGTTCTAAGGGTATCTTGGGAAAGGGTCCAAGACTAAGAAAAACCATAACTTATTTTGACGTTCAAACCCTGAAATTTCTGTCGATAGACCTTCTCCAACTCACTTCAAAATCCGATCTTCAACATCAAACATCGACCAAAAAACCCCCTATGCCTAACATTTTTGGATATGTTTTGATCATATTAGTAACATTAATGATCTTCAAGTGTGAAGAAGTTTTTAGTTTATGGTCAGTTCTTTTTTTTCGGCAGAGAGAACGTGAAAAGAAAGAGTTGTTTTGACATGAGAAAGAGAGAGAGAGTTAAACGAGATACGTGGTTTAGGCTTAGGTAAAGACTTAGTCATACTAGGACTGTTTCAAAACATTAAAAAAATATGATTTTTCCTTCTTTCATAAATCAGGTAATAAGTATTAATTAATTAAATTAATTTACCAATTGAATAAAAAAAAATTTAAATCATTGCTACAACCTAGGTTCGAACCCAGGTGGAGCAAGACTTCACTCAAAGGCTAATTTTCAGCCCTCTCTCCCCAAAATGCGCCTCCACCTTATTAATTAAATATTTAATTACATATTTAGGGAAATTATGATACTACCCTTAATGTGGAAAAAGACAATTTTACCCCTAGACCTTCCAAACTTAAAATTTCCCCTTTTAAAATCATGTAAAGGCTTATTCGGGTAAATCATCTTATTTTGGAGCCCTACATGGATGGACCCAACCATTCCTAGCTCAACTAATTCCCCAAGTTAGTTGGCTTGGCTGTCACAAGGGTTCAAAGGTATTTTTCTACGCGCATCGATCTGTGTGAACCCGTTCTTATTGTATGACTTCTACACACGTTAAGCATTACTTAGCATATCAATTTTTGGGTTGTTACATTATCCCTCCGAGAAACATTCGTCCTCGGATTACAATACTAACTATCTAGCGTAGTGCCAGTCAGATCATAACATAAATGATATTCACAAACTAGCAATATCAACAAAGAATGGAGAGACAAGGAAACCTAGACTTAAGAGTAGGAAGTCTAACCTCAAGAGCTTAAATGATTAGGGTAGCGGGATCTCATATCAACCTCGTCCTTCCACGTAGCACCCTCAAAAAGATGATTCCTCCACAATACCTTTACTATGGAATTCTCTTTGTTCCCTAGCCACTTGACCTGTCTATCTAAAATCTCAATATGTTCCTCCTATTAGGGCATGTCTTCATCGACCCTCAAACCTTCAACAAGTAGAATTGATGCTGGATCACCTAGGAAAATCTTTAACATAGAGACAGAAAAAAAAGATGAACAGAAGAAATCTCCGCCAACAATGCAAACTCATATGCTACTTCACCCACACGCAGTATGATCTCATATGTCCAATCATACCTTGGAATAAACTTCAACTTTCTGTGAAACCTCATCACCACCTTCATAGGTGATATCTTCAAATAAACTGGTCACCAACATCAAACTTTAAGGGAAATTTTATGTTGTCTACGTAAGACTTCTGCAGACTTTAACTTGTATCTAACCACTCCATTATAACTCTTACTTTCTCAAAGGCCTCATAAAAGATCTCTTGACCCAAAATGGATGACTCTCCTAACTCGAACCATCCATCATTAGTATAATGTATGCATAAACTTCAATACATTCAATAGAGTGTTAACTTTACACTCTCTTAGGTGGGTAAATTTTGGTAACAATTACTTAGGATCATTTGAGATTGCTCTCATCTTTTACATTAGCCTCTTATCATATTGTCACCTCAATCATTATCTTTAGCAAATTTGCTTTTCATAATTACTCATCCCTTTACGTGAATTTTCATTTCATTGTGTGACAATTCACTTGGCCATTGAGTGTGTTTCAAACTCTTACTCTACCCTTCTAGGGTTTCACATTTTCGTTACATTTGGCTCACTTACTTTAAATGTGTGCTACACTAATAGTTCTATACATACAATCTATGAGGCATCATTCATAGTTCATTAAGTGATTCATATCTTCCTATGATTATGTTGTACAAGACATATGAATCTGTAAGTGTGCCAAGATCTCGATTTTGTTCTATGTAGCTAACATTATTTTTGAACACTTACTCATATATGACTTATGTGTCAATACGTAATTTGGTCAAGGGAACACAATTTCGAATCTGTTGGACAACATTTACATTTTTTTATCCAAATCCCTTAGCGACCCAAGAGTTATCCCAAATGCCTTCAATTTATTTTTCCTTCATTTCTCTCTTTAGTTTTTGTTCGGTTGAACTGAAAGGATTTAGGATCAAACCCCAAAACCTCATTTCCTTTTTTTTCTTTTCTATAATTCCAAATCCTTCTTGGCCAGGGGGGTGTGGGTTGAAACCCCCACAAACCCACTTTAATTTTTCTCCATAAATTCCCTTCATTCTTCCTAGAGGTTGTGTGTTGGATTGACTTACATTATTTCTACGACTTTTAAAATTGTGAGGTTACGGGATTGATCCTTAATGACCTCACGTATTTTAATTTATTATTCATAAAATACTAAACAACTTAGCTTTACCGAAACTCACCAACATATAGCTGGAAATTATGTACGATTTTCAGTATCCTTTTCATCAAAATTACACGTTAGTTCATAGGGTAATTCATGGAATCATGTAGTACATATGTGGGTGTATTTTCATGGATTCAGTTAGCTAATAGTTTCAACATAAGTCAGCAACATTATACTTCATATGAAAATATTGATTTATGCAAGTTTGTGCACGTAATATACAACCATAAAAAAAGTCATTTTCATGCTTCAATCCGTGTTCAAAGTAACGGCTTCATATACTTATCACATAGTCATGGAAAAATATACTTTAATAATCACATTAATCTAAGCAAACATACATGAAAATGATCATCACAAAAAACATTATATTTCTAATTAGTACCAGCAAACGTACTCAACCTATGAATCAATAGGAGCTAGTGACATTAACATGCAACGAGAAACAACCCTAGTTTTTGGAATAAAGTCATCTGTGTCCTGAGGTTCTTTTAGTAAAGGGAAAAAGAGTAAGAAAACCAATACCTTATTTTGACGTTCAAACCTTGATATTTCTGCCCAAAGACCTCCTTCAACTCATGTAAAAATCTGAGCTTCAACACCGAACATCAACACAAAAACCCTCTCTTTGCCTAACGTTTTTTGATATGTTTTGCATATATTTTTAACGCGAATATTCTTCAAGCGTAAAGAACTTTTTTGTTTCTTGTCATTTCTTGTACTTTGGCAGAGTGAACGTGAAAAGAAAGAGAGGTTTTGAACTAAGAGAGAGAGAGAGAGAGTTAAACAAGAAAGGTTATTTAGGCTTAGGTAAAGACTTAGTCAAATTAGGACTCTTTCAAACATTTTAAAAAATTTGATTTTTCCTACATCTTAAATAAGCTAATAATTATTCATTAATTAAATTAATTTACCAATTTTATTAAAACAGTTTAAATCATTGCTTCTACCTAGGTTCGAACCCGGGTGGACCAAGACTTCACTCAAAGGCCAATTTTCATTCCTCTCTCTCTCCAAAACGCCACTCCACCTTATTAATTAAATAATTAATTACATATTTATGGTAATTAAGATATTACCCTTATCTTAGAAAAAAACCATATTACCCCTAGACCCTCCAAACTTAAGAATTTCCCTTTTTAAATTAGGTAATGACTCATCGGGTAAGTGTTCATATTCGGGAGACCTACATTGCCGGACCTAACCTTTCCTATATCAACTAACACCACAAGTTAGTTTGCTTGACTGTCACATTGGTTCAGAGGTTTTGTTCTATAAGCATCAATTTGTGTGAACCTGTTCTAATCGTAGGCATTCAAGACACATTAAGAATTACTTAGCATATCCATTATTAGGGTTATTACATTATCCCTCCCTTAGGAACATTCGTCCCCAAATGAGACTTCTAACTATCTAGCGTAATGCCAGTCAAATGATAACATAAATGCTATTCACAAACAAGTAATAACATCAAAGAATGGAGAGATAAGGAAACTTAGATTTAAGAGTAGGAAGTCAAACCTCAAGAGATGAAAACATGAGGGTAGCGGGATCTCATATCATCCTTGGCCTCCCACTTAGCACCCTCAAAAAGATGATTTCTCCACAATTCCTTCACTGTGGAAATCTCCTTGTTCCTTAGCCGCTTGACCTGTCTATCTTAAATCTAAATACACTACACCATTTTAGGTCTACGACCACACTTATTTTGGACTACACTTGTAAGGTGTTGCCTTAAGTATTTTCGGGAACGCTTTTCAAGAGTAGCCAAAAAGTTTCAGTTTTAACTATAATAATTTTGGCAACACTTCAAAAGTGTACTCATTAATAATATAAGATACACTTTATAAGTGTTGCTGAAGTATGATATAATTGGCAACACCTATTTACATATATGACCACACTTCTAAAATGTCCTATTTTTATAATTAAAAAAACAACACTTTATAAGTGTTGCCTTAATATTTTTCACTAAAATTTTATATTCCCTCCAATATTTTTAACACTCCCTCCAATTTTTATCCAATATAATAATAATATCCATTAAAATTTTCAGCTTTCCTCTTTTACCGCTTTCCTCTTTCAGATTTCCTTTTCACGTTTCTCTTTTCAGCAGAAGAATTGGCTAAAGAACTAAAGGTTCCGATACAAGATGAAGAAGTAAAGGTTCGAAGTGAAGAGAGGTGAAGATAGCTGAAGAAGTAGTTCTCTTTTCTATTACAAGCTAAAGATTCGATGAAGAGTTGAAGAGTTGAACGATTCCTTGAAGAGTAAGAACGATTTCTTTAAGAGTAAAAGCGATTCTGTTTTCCGAAATTGATTTTTCTGGAACTCAGTGGATTTTTGGAGTGTAGCTCTTAACCGTTTAGATTTTTCGTTGCTTTACATGTTAATTTCTGCAGATGCTTACGATTTTCCTTGCTCTTATTCTGATTGCTGGTACTGTTGCTTGTCTATGTTTAAGATCTTTCTTGCTATAATGTTTGTATTAATCTATTGTCGCTAATTTTTTTACTATGCTCGTCTTAATCTTTGTTTGTTCATTTGTCAATCACAATAATTTTGTCTTGTCTTTGTTTGTTGGAACAATTTTTTTGTTTTCGACTGTATGTCTTGAAGAGTGAAGAAGTCATTTTTTTGTTTTTCTAGTGAATTTTCAAGTATATATAGTAACTTTAGTATTCCGAAATGTTTTGGGATAACCTCGTAATATGAAGTTGTTAGAATCATTTCATTGTATTTGATAAGTACATTTGCATGGAGTTTTTCGTTTAGCCTACCTAATTTAGTAGTTTTGTCCATAAGCACAAAAGCGACCCTCGTACTAGCATAAGTTGGCTGCCTATTTACTTCAAATGTTCTTCTCTTTAAGTCCGTGTTTAATCAACATAAAGATGACATTCTCTATCTATTTTTTGTGGTTTTCAGTGTATCTGTCGCTAATGCCAATATTAAGATAATTTCAGTTTAAAGTTCACGTTTAGTTTTGTGAGATTTTTATAGTTGTTCGGACAGTGGTTGTGCATGCTATTTTTTAATTTGCATCTTCTTTATTTGCCCTCGTAAATTTGTGAATCACTAATTTTGATACCTCGTGTCAAGTGAGAAGTCAGTTCCTTTCTGTTGGTATTTCCCAAATAATGATAACTCATTTAGGTGATTAAATTTCCCCTACTTTTCATTTATTTTGTACAAGTTTCCTTAGTTGTAGTCCTTGTTTTATATTTTGAATCATTTGTATTGTTTTCTTCTTTTGCATATCAATTCGTCAATAAAATGAAAGTTAGTATGAATCATCTGTATTGTTTGCTCAAAATCATAGATGCTAACTTCCTTCTGTTACTAAACATCGACTTATTTTCACAGCATTGGCAGAATCAACTTATGAATGAATTTTTTTTTTCGGCTTGTTGCTGCTCTTTTTATTTGTCAGATATCAAATATCGGTCTATCTTCTGGTGGTGGTTGTTAGTATGAAAACAAACACTTTTCCCCTACTTGGCCACAAATGATTTTGTAAATAGGTGACTCTTTGGTTCTTCCTTTGCTTTTCATGTAAATTTCTGCAGATGGTTAAGATTTTCTTTGTTCTTATTCTGATTGTTGGTACTGTTGCATGTCCATGTTTAAGATCTTTCTTGCACTAATAGGTAGATCTTGAAATCTGTGATACTGCTGCCTGTTTTCTTGGTTAATAGATATGTTTGTGATGCAATTAGCTAATTGATTAACTTCTCTAAATATATGTAATATCAGGATTTGAATTGTTCCCATAATCATATGCATCTCCTCTATCTAATCAATTAAACTCCAAGTTAACCTCCACTCTCATTGAATCATGTTCTTGAGACTTAGCGAGTCAGTATCTAAATGGCATTTGTGATCCCACACCACTTCCAATAACATAGTGCTTTCCAAATTGCTGTGAGTAAGAGTTCTCTCCTGGGTTGACTTTCCTAGAGCCATTTATTCTCTCTTAGGTTGCCTTGGGGTGGTAACAGGGGATCTATCATCTTGATTCACTTTTAAACAATTCCAATTTATTGCACTCACAGAGAGGGTGGGTACTAGGATTACTTCACTAAACTTCATGACGAACCTGCAGGACGGACCCTCATAGACTCGACGGACCGTCGTGGACTTCGTAACCCCACACTTAGATTTACCCATCTTTCTTCAGCAGCTACACTACGCTTCCACCTACGGACCGTCACAAGCATGACGGTTCGTCGAGGGTCTTTGTTCAAAAACACTTAAACTCTTGGAATATGGGTACTGGGATTACTTCTCTGAACTTCATGACGAACCTGCAAGACGGACCGTCACACACTCGACGGACCGTCGTGGTCTCCGTAACCCCTCACTTAGTCTGAGTCAGACTTTCCCATCTTCCTTCAGTAGCTGCACTACACTGCCACCTACAGACCGTCACTAGCACGACGGACCGTCACAAGCTCCGTAACCCTACACATACTCAAACTTCCCCATCTTCCTTCAGCAACTGCACTACGCTGCCACCTACGGACCGTCACAAGCAGGACAAAGCGTCACAAGCTCCGTAGGTGGTCTCTTCTGCATTTCTTCTCTCAAAATCTCCACATTTATCTATGGACAGATTTATCTATATCCTATTAACTGTATTTATTTTTTCATTTATAGTAACATCAACATTAAAAAACATTAGTGGAGGATTAAAGGTTTGATTTGACATAGCGAAAGTCTCATGAATAGGTAATAAACTTTTATCATCTCATAAACTCGTGACTTTTAAACTTTTTTATTAACTTGTTAATGATTATTGTTGAAAGACTAAATATTGATATTTTCTTCTAGGAGTTCACATATCCCATCCAAGGATTGGATTAATTAAGCAAGGTATAGCAAAGAGAATATTGATGGCATTGAATCATTACTAGATTTTGGTTACTCTTATGGAGATCCTCACGGAGAGAAAATTCAGTGTCCATGTGCGAAATGTTGTAATATTCTTTGGAACCGAAGGAATGTAGTATATGATCATCTAATATGCCATGGATTTGTTAAAGGCTACACTAGATGGATCAATCACGGGGAATGGGATATCAAGTTGAATTTTAATAATGAGATGGATTATTCGTGTGATGACATTGATGGGTTGTTGAATGATCAATTTAGAGATGTTGCACAGGCTGGAGGAGTTTATGATGGTCCAAATGAAGATGCCAAGAAATTCTATAGATTAATTAAAGAGGCAAACCAAGAATTATATTCTGGTTGTATAGATTTCTCTAAATTACCATTCACACTTCGCTTATATTTGTTGAAGTGTTTACATGGATGGAGCAATGAATTATTCACTTCTCTTCTAGAGTTAATAAAAGAGGCGATGCCCGAGTTGAACATTCCTCAGTCTTACAATAAAACCAAGTCTATGGTTAAGAATCTTTGTCTGGTTTATGATAAAATTGATGCATGTCCAAATGATTGCATGTTGTTCAGGAATGATCATAAGGATGACAAATTTTGTCACACTTTTGGAGCTTCACGATATATTCAAGCTCCTAAAGTTGATAGTGAGCTTGAGTCTTCAAAAAAAAAACATCGAGTTTCTGCAAAGAATTTGAGGCACTATCCATTAATTCCTAGACTCAAAAGGCTATTTATGTGCTCAAAGACGGCATATTCTTTGAGGTGGCATGAAGAGGAACGTTCTAAAGATGGAAAGTTAAGGCATCCCGCTGATGGTCTAGCATGGAAAGACTTTGATAGGGTGCATCCAGATTTCACACAAGATTGTCGCAATGTGAGACTTGGCTTGTCAAGTGATAAATTCAATCCATTTCGAACCATGAGTATATCACATAGCACATGGCCAGTTATGTTGATGATTTATAATCTGCCGCCTTGGATGTGCATGAAATCTGAATATTCCATACTTTCTTTACTTATACCTGTACCGCGAACACCTGGAAATGACATTGATATTTACTTACAACCATTGATAGACGAGTTAAAATTATTATGGGATTTTGGGGTTGAAACATATGATGCTTCCAGAAATGAAAATTTTCAAATACGGGCAGCACTTATGTGGATAATCAGTTATTTTCCTGCATATGCTATGTTATCTGGTTGGAGTATAAAAGTAAAGTTTGCTTGCCCTTGTTTTAACTATGGCACTAATTCTCGCTATCTTAAACATAGTCGGAAAATGTGCTATATGGATCATCGTGTTTTTCTACCGATGGATCATCCATGGAGATCAAACAAAAGATCATTCAATGGAAAAACTTAATTTAGGCCTCCTCCAGCTCCTTTAAAGGGAATCGATGTTCTTAATAGCTTATGTGATTTTTAAAATGTGTATGGGAAGAAGAAAAAGAGATCAAATGATGGCTCATGGAAAAAAAGGTCAATTTTTTTTAATTACGTTACTTGCAGCACAAGTTATTATTTCACAACCTTGACGTGATGCACATAGAGAAGAACATAGATTATAGCATACATGGAACTCTTTTTGATATTTCAGGGAAAAAAAAGAATCATGCAAAATCACGGTATGATTTGAAAGATATGGGAATCAGGAAGAACCTTCATCCACAAGATACAGAAGATAGTAAGAGAACAAACGTTACAAAGGCGTGATTCTCAATGGAAAATGGAGAGAAATCCATCTTTTGTGGAGTCTTAAAGACAACCAAGCTACCTTATGGTAGTGCCTCCAATATATCTAGGTGTGTGCACTTGGATGAAAGAAAGGTGTCTAATTATAAAACCATGATGCTCATTTCATGTAACATTACTTGATTCCAATACCAATTAAAAGCATTCTTCTTGATCATGTGGCTATTCATTTGATTCGTCTATGTTCCTTCTTCGATCGTTTGTGCCAAAAAGTAATCACATTGGAGGAACTTGATTGCTTAGAAGTAGAGATCATAGAAACAGTAAAGCAGTTGGAGCGAATTTTTTCTCCTTCATTTTTATATCATGATTCATTTGCCTATTCTTTTGGTGAATGAAGTGATATTAAGCGGCCCAGTGCAACATCGATGGATATATTCCACTGAAAGAGAAATGGGTACATTAAAATCATACATTCGCAATAGGCGTTTTCCAGAAGGTTGCATAGCAGAGACACGAGTGGGAATATGTTGCATTAATTTATTCTCAAAATATCTACATCGGGGTGTGCATACCAGATTTAATAGGAGAGCGCGAAACAATGATGAATGTGACCCAAGTGACGTAGAACCTGTGAGTTTGTTTTCTAACAAAGGAGTTCCTTTAGGAGCAAAGAAAACTGATCCAATCATTTTAGATGACAAGTCAATAAGTCAGGCACATGCATACTTATTGGGAAATTGTGATGATGTTCAAGAATATATTAGGTACCTTAATTTGAATATACCATTCCTTTTGTATAATTAATTTTTATCTTATTAAATGTATTATTTTAATAAATATAGTAAAAGTTTTGTAGAGAGCATGAGCAAGAGGTTAATAATCAGTCACGAAGATCTAAATGGAGCCATGCCAAGAATCATTGTCAAAACGTCTCTCAATGGTTTGAAACTCGTGCTTTGCAAAAGGATGTGCCTTATTTGATAAAACAATTATCTAGAGAACAAAATCCTGTTGCAAAAAAATATTCTGGGTATCTCATAAATGGATATAGATTCCATGATAGGCAGCGTGATGCAAGGCGTAAAACACAAAATAGTGGTGTTACACTAATTGCCTTAACTACAAGCTTTGCAAGCTCAAAGGATAAAAATCCAATTGCTGCTGATTTGACTTATTATGGTAGAATAGTTGATATTGTTGAATTAAACTATTACAGCCATTTTAAGGTTGTTTTATTTAAGTGTGATTGGTATGAGATTGAAAAAGATGTTTATGGCCTTAATTATGTCTACTTTAAGAAGAGATGCTCTCAGGAAGAGCCTTTTGTGCTTGCATCTCAAGTAAACCAATGCTTCTATGTGCAAAATCCATATGATCAACATAAACATTATGTTATGAAGATTGTTCCAAGAGACTTGTTTAACATAGGTGATGAAGTTGAATCTAATCTCCCACAAAGTTATGAAAATGAGTCATCTGAACATTCGAAGGGTCCATCTATACCAAAAGATAATGGTGAAGTACTCTTAACGAGGACTGATTTACCAGAAATAATCATTGATGTGCCTGTGGAGGAATTTGTCAATCAACAACTTGTAGTCGAGTATGAAGAGGAGTTTGAAGATGAGTTCGAAGATGAGTCTGAAAAATGAGTATGAAGATGAGTTTTCATATGCGTTTGAAGACGAGTCTGAAAATGAGTATGAAGATGAGTCTGATGATGAAGTCGAGTCTGAAGAAGAGTCTGAATAAGACACATCGTGAGTTTCATTATCGTTGTGATGATCATATAGTTTTCACTCACTGTTTTAGTAATATAATAGTTTTTTTGTAAAATACATTAATATATCTAATCTGTGGAATGTAATATGTTGCCTTCTTATCTGATTATAGTTTTATTGAGGAACCTATACTTCTAGCTTATTTTTGCTTGATTTGGTTGTTTGTTATTTATATACTTTCTGGTTTCATTTTATTATCAGGCAGTTTGCATTAGAGGCATTCAACTCTGAAGTTTGAAGTTGCTTCTTGTTTGGTCGTTGTCTTGAGTTTGTCGCTCTGAGAAAGGTACAATTCTTTACCTTTTATTAATCTAAGTAATAAGAAGCTCTCCAGTTTTTTAATGTGGATGCAGCCAACGGCCTCCTGTTTCATATGTTATCAATTTTTTCTGTTTGTTCATGTAGTTCTTCAAATTTTAATCCATCCTACTCTTTCTTTCACTTAAACAATCTTATTATTTTGTAGGTTTACTTACTATTGGGAAAGAAATTGAAGACATTTAAACAAAGCAAAAACAATGAATCAATCAACAATGCTTAAGCAAAAGGGTTTGAATCCAAACAAAGCTCAAAGTCCATTGAAGAATCTGGATGTTGATATGCAATACTGATCAAGTGCTGAATTGGCCAACAAATTCAAGATTAAGAGAGAATAGCTTGCAAATGAACGCAATCATAAAGCTATGAAAGAGCAGGCACCAATATCACATAAAAGAAAGAATTTTTAGGATTTAATTCCACAACAAGGAAAGAGTAAATTGCTTGGGCACAAATCAGTCATTCAATCTTCTTCAAGGGAAGAGCTTAGAACCTCACGCATGATTGCAGGGAAAGGACAAACTAAAAAGAGGTTATTTCAATTTGAAGAGTCCATTCAAGATAATGGAACTAAACTTCCTATGAATAATTCTAGGTTCCATACGTCATTCAATAAAGATGTTACTGCTTCAGCTCATGCGACTGGAACAACAATAGGTAATGGAGAGGCACGACATGATATTCTTGATCTACCGAATTGGAAACAGGTAAAGAGGAAGCCGGTCATACCAGCTAGTACTCTTGATCAGTTTCTAAAAGATCAAGGGATACACAAAGATGATGAAACAAAATGTGACAACAACACATTAAGTGATGTCGAATTTATGCATACTCCTATTATTAATTAACATAACACAGGATTGGATGATCGTGTGGAACAAGAAAAGGAAATTGACATTGATTGTAGTACAAAAGGTATGTTTCAAACCTTGTAAGATTTAGAACTCATTATAAAAGAAATATCTTATTTCATGTCTGTTACATCAATCTAGGAATGTCGAAGCCAAAATAAGTTCGAGGACATACAACATGTAAGAATATTCATGCAAGAAATTTGGAAGAAAGAAAGGAGGTGACATTTTATAAAGGACAAGCGGTGGGACCAACTAATAAGATAGTGTCACAATTAAGCAAATTTATAAGAACAATTGCAAGGAATCCTAGATTCATCACCTTGATGTACTCTAGTTGGCATATAGTCCCAAATGATACTAAAAAGCGCATGTGGGAATTCGTCAATGTAAAAACAACAACTCTTAAGAATTCATATTTTTTATTACTAACTGAAACTTAATATATTTTATTTTGCATAGTCCAAATTTCTACTTCCAGTAGAAGGAAAGAAGTGGGTGATGACTGGTCTTCGTGATGCTTGGAGGCGACACAAGCAAAAAATTAAAATGAATTTTTTTGATAAAACAGTACCCTTGAGGATATGCTAGCAAAATGTCCTGATGGAATTCCACATAATCAATTCCGCCAGTTGATCGAGTATTGGAAACACCCAACTGTTAAAGTAAGGTTAAAATGGTGCATTTCCACTCATCGACTAATTATGTGTCATATCTATTCTTTTTATACATATCAATTCAATTATCTCTTTGTTTTTAACAATAGGCTATATGCGATATAAATTCTCAAAACAGGAAAAAAAAAGTGGAGGCATCGAATGGGACCTATTAATTTTGCTAGAGTACGCGTGGCATTGGTAATACTTAGATGACATTTCATACAAAATTTGATTCTCATTTTTTTGTACTTTATAAGAACATACTAATTTTTTGAAATTTCTTTTGATATAATTTGTAGTGTGTAGCCAAAGACAACAACGAAGAACCATCAAAGCTTGAAATATTTATTGCAACTCGTACCAAGATGGGAAAGGAAATTCAGGCTTATACCCAAATTGCAATAGTGAGTTTTTCAAAGAGGATTATTAGTGAACTTTAGTAAGACTAAACATTTATATTGTGGGGAGTTTGACTACATTAAATTTTAATCATGTATGCCTTCTTCTTCTTCTTCTTCTTGTGCAAGTTCGAGGAGATATCAATTATTTGTTGATATTGTTTAATTATTTTTTACGAAAAGTTTTCATAATGTTTTAATGCTTGATTGCCAAAATTTTGGGGAAATAGCTGATGATGCATTTAGGGCAGTGTTTTAAAAGGAGCAGCCTGGTCGAGTTAGGTGATATGGTAGATCAGTGACAACACGTTCTTTGAAGAAAGATGATGAAATTAACAATCTAAAATAAAAGCATGCCGATTAAATAACTTCTCTAAAGGAAGAATTGAGAGAAGAAATGCGACATTTATTCACTCAATTGCTGCAAAAAAACCCTGGATTGATTTTTCAAGACATACCAGGGTGTGTTTGATCTAACCTTGCTTCACCTATTGATGCAAGTAGCGCACAAGTTGTAAGAGGCACAAATCTTCCATTTTCTTCGGGGTTAGCTCAAGATTCAGTTTTTCAAAAGGTATTTTGTATTTTAAATTCTCTGTTAATAGTGTGAATATTGTCTTTCTTCTAGTTTAGTTAGTGTTCTTAGTAATGAAATTCAAAACTTATTTTTACTTGTATAACTGTTAAGAATGTTTTTGTTTTTGGTTTAAGCATTCGAATCGTTAGTTGAATAATTGTTCTTTTAGTATTGTGCAATTGAGGAGTTTGTGGCTAACACATTAATGTGCTGGAGCCTGTGATTAAAATGTCTAGGGTCTCCGTTCCAAAACACTTTAAACTCTTGGAATATGGGTACTGGAATTACTTCTCTAAACTTCAAGATGATCCTGCAGGACGGACCGTCGTGGACTCCGTAACCCCACACTTAGTTAATCTCTTGGAATATGGGTACTGGGATTACTTCTCAGTACTTCATGACAAACCTGCACGACGGACCGTCACAGTCACGATTGACCATCGTGGACTCTGTAACCCCACACTTAGTGAAACTCTTGGAATATGGGCACTTGGATTACTTCTCTGAACTTCATGAGGAACCTGCAGGTCGGACCGTCACAGTCACGACGGACCGTCGTGGACTTTGTTACCCCACACTTATTTAAACTCTTGGAATATGGGTACTGGGATTACTTCTCTGAACTTCATGACGAACCTGCAGGACGGACCATCACAACCACGACGGACCGTCGTGGTCTCCGTAACCCCACACATAGTCAGACTTCCCCATCTTCCTTCAGCAGCTGCACTATGCTGCAGTTCCTTTACAATATCATGTCATGTTGTTATGTATTGATATTTGTGGACACTTCTAAACTATGTTATGAACCTTGTTTCTAGTGGTCATCACTGGTTTGTTTGAACTACTTCTGTGTAATTTTTACATTGAAGTTTACAACAGAAGACTGCACAAATTAAACTTTTGAAGTTTATTTTTTGAGAGTCAACAACAGAAGACTGCATAAATGTTGTAGTCCTTATAATGTGTAATTTACCGTGAATTCTCTCTGATTATGCACTGCCACAATTAATTCACAAACTTATAATTTTATATTAAATGTGCAGGAAAATGCAGGTAATTGAATTTGAATTTGGACAGAAGTAAACTCGATCCATTGTGGCAAAGGATGAAGAATATTTTGTATTGTTATATACGTTTGAATGACACTTTTGGGTTTTTGGAACTTGTTGATATTAGAGATCTTTAAGCAATCACTTTCTATGTTTTGGTTGTACATAAAATATTTCTCGAAGTTTATTTGAAATATTTAGCTTCAATTTAATGATGAATTAGTTCATTTTTTGTTTTAGGTCACTTGTATGTATGTAAATATATTATATATATTTGTGCTACATGTAGGCTTATAAATATTGAAGTTACAGTTTGTAAGTATTGCTTTAGGTAGATATAAAGTTACACTTTGTAAGTGTTGCTCTAGATGAGATATAAAATCAACACTTTATAAGTGTTGCTATAGATGAGATATAAAGTAACAATTTTTAAGTGTTGCTATAGCTGACATATAAAGTAACACCTTATAAGTGTTGCAATAGATGAGATATAAAGTTACACTTTATACTTCGCCTAAAAATCTGCATTCCAATTTTTCCAGAAAATTGCTTACTTTAATCGCTCCAATTAGTTGTTGTGTAATGTAGAAATGCTATACAATATCATGTTTGTGACTCCATATAGAGAAAGTAACTCAGCAGTAACATTAGCTTCCCTATAAACAAGTCTATATTGAAACCTTTCGGTTTGCTGCGTGTTAGTTGTATTTCGTGGATAGCTTGTCTACTTCTCCACAGGATGCAATTTGTGTTGTCAATCCATTTACACAATAGCTTCGAATCTACCTAAAAAATAAGATGTTTGTATCCATGTTGTCACACCAATTGATGCAATATGAGGCTACCTTAATCTCATCAATATTGTTAGAACCAAAGCCAAGAGGAGTAGAAAAAACATAAGTAAATTTACCTTGATGAATCCATAAAATTCCACACCTTTAATATTACCTTGATTAGTTATAGCATTGCCATCTGCATTTAGATTGCATATATCTATGGTAGGTTGTTCCCAACATACCTTAATTACCTTAAACTAGTGCTGGCAGTGATCAATTAAACTGATCAGCCTATCCCAGTAAGGTGGACATTGTATATTAGGAAAAACTATTGTTAACAACATTATCATATATCTTAATATGTCATATTGTACTCTATGAAAGTTGGATGTCTTGCCACAAGATTTTAATTTGGAACAAGGGTTTCGAGTATAAGGTTTAGATTTAGGGTTAGGGTTAGGATTAGGGTTACAATGTTGGTTTTTTTAGGTTTTATGGTTCAGGATTAAGAGTTTGACGTTTAAAATATTTGGTTAAGTATTTAGTGTTTGGGTTTTTGTATTTTTGGCTCAACATTTGGGTTTATGGTTTAACTTTAGGGTTAGGGTTAAGGTTAAGGTTAGGGTTAGATTTAGGGTTAGGTTTTGTTTTTTAGGTTGTTGGGTTATGGATTTAGGATTTAGGGTTTAATATCAATATTTTAGTGTTAAATATTTGCGCTTTAATATTTTGGGCTTGTGGTCTAGGGTTTATGGTAGGTTTAGGGTTAGGGTTTAAGTTGGTTTAAAGGTTTTAGGTTTTAGTATTTAATGTTAGGGTTTGGGTTTGGGTTAGGTTTTATGTTGTTTTTTAGGTTTAGCTTTTGGAATTAAGGATATGAGTTGTAATATCTATGGTTTAGTGTATAATGTTAGAGTTTTTGGTACTTTGTGCTTTGGGTTTAGTGATTAGGGTTTAGAGTTTAGGTTAATGATAGGGTTAGGGTTAGGGTTAAGGTCAGGGTTATGGTTTAGGGTTTATTTAGGTTTTAGGGTTTAGGGTTAAGGATTTTTTTTTTAAATCAATGGTTTGGTGTTTCATTTTTGGGTTTTGGTATATTTGGTTCAGGGTTTTAGGGTTATTGCTTTTGGTTAGGCTTAGGGATAAGGTAAGGGTTAGGGTTTAGGTTTTTTTATGTTTTAGGGTTATTGGTTTAGGATTTGAGGTTCAAAATAAATGGTTTAGTGATTAATGTTTGTGTTTTCATATTTTGGACTTAGGTTTTATTTAATTATTGTTTAGAGTTTAGGGTTTAGGTTTAGTTTTAGGATTAGGTTTAAGGTGTAGGTTCTTTTTAGCATTTAAGGTATAAAATCTATGGTGTAGTATTCAATATTTTAGTTCTGACATTGTGGGCTTAGGCGTTAAGGTTTATGATTTAGGGTTACGGTTGGTGTTAGGTTTTTTTTAGGTATTTGGGTTTATGGTTTAGGATTTGAGGTTTAATATTAGGTTTAGTTTTAGGGTTAAGGATATGGTTAGGGTAAGGATTCTTATTAGGGATAGGATTAGAATTAGGGTTTTGGATTTTTTTTAGGTTTTTGGTTTTGAACTTTAACATTATTTGGTTAAAATCTGTGCTTTAGTGTTTAATGTATTTTTTTAAGTGTTTAATGTTTCGATTATGGTATTTTGGGCTTGCGATTTCTGGTTAATGGTTTAGGGTTAGGGTTTGAGTTTAAGTTTTAGAGTTTGTGGTTTAGAATTTGAGGTTTAAAATCAATGGTTTAGTATTATGTGTTTGAGCTTAACTCCCCGTGATAATTGAATTTTATATATAAATTTCTTCCTAATCTATTCCACACTAGGCGTTGTGTTTACAAATATACCAATTAAAGTGAACTTACAATAACAAGCCAAATCATAAAGAATCCGTCCTTCACATAGAGAACAATATGAATCCCTTGTTTAGTAGTGATATCAGGTTACCTTTGATTAATATGAATTTCATTTTTTGACTAATTGAATCTAAGTATATCAGCCTAAACTTCTATAACAGTACAAGGCGTATGTTCTTAAGATTGGTGTTTTATTGTAAAGTGAGCAACAATAAAAGAATTATGTTACATTATATCAGTAGAAACTTTAGTCACATTACAAACAAAATTTGTAGAAATTTTAGGAAAGTGTGTTTGATAATTAATTTCATTCAACATGGTTTATTGGATATCTAAATCCTTCGGATGTCTAGCATTAATGTTCAATTCATGATCAACATTAGTAGTAAATTTAGATAGAGTATATTGACCTGATGGAGCAGTAGCTATTCATTGTGTTTTGGACTAATTGAATTGTTCTTGACCTACAAGATGACCTACTTTCTGCCCTTGTGTTTATTCACAAAGATATTTGTTGAGATGAACTGACTTGTTTAAATTTGTATGAGTTTGACGTCCCTCCCTTGGTTGTTCTTGGTGAAGAATTTTTCCTGTATTGTTAGTATCCATTGTATTTTTTTGCAGATTGATCCTTAAGAAAAATGGAATAAATCATACCCACATATTTTTGTTTGATATTTATCCCTGATAGAGCGATTTTCCTCTCTACTTTCCAGCGAATGTATCCCTTCAATTTATTGTGAACTTCACATAGCTTAATTTGATGCTTTTGGACCGCGATTTACAAGCGAAGTTATCCCTTACCTTCATTGTGAGCTTCACGCATCTGAATCAGTAAATTGAAGATCATAATTCACATAGGTTTTATCGCAATGCAGAGAAGAGGTAGGTTTTAACCTCAATTGAGATAAACATCCTCACGATCCTGATTCATATCGGCCTTTTCACAAGATTTTTGTACCGAATCTATAGAAACATCTTTGTCGCCCATATGAGAAAGACTATCGGCTTATTTGTAGCCTATTTCATAGTGTATTGATTGCTAATTAAAATTTCAATTCAATAGCCCTGTGTTCGGCGACTTGAATCAATTATCCTTATCCATTATTCACTCAAATCACAGAATTAATTGGCCAAATACTAATTTGTGAGAGAAATTTGGAAAATATTAGAAAGAGAATTTTTGACAAGACAGATTTAGAATTGTATTTTGGGTTTGTGGTTTGTTTTTTATGTTTAGGATCAAGGTTGGGTTTTTGGTTTTTTTAGTTTTTTAAGATTAGGGTTTTGGATTTGAGTTTTAATGAGAATGGTTAAGTGATTAAAGTTTGGGTTTGGTATTTTGGGATTGGGGTTTAGGATTTAGTATAGGGTTAGGTTTTGGGTTAGGGTTTAGGTTGTTTTTTAGGTTTTAGTGTGTAGGGTTAATATTTGACTTGTAATATCTATTGTTTAGTTTTTAATGTTACAGTTTTGTTATTTTGGGATTTGGATTAAGAGTTTATGGTTTAATGTTACGGTTAAGGGTAGGGTTAGGGTTAGGGTTCGTTTTAGGTATAGGGTTAGGGTTAGGGTTTAGTTTTTTTTTAGGTTTTAGATTTTTAAGTTTAGGATTTTAGACATAAAATATATGGTTTAGTATTTATGTTTTGGGTTTTGCTATTTTTGTTTGGGCGTTTCAGATCAATAGTTTAGTGTTAGATTTAGTGTTCGGTATTTTTAGGGTTTTAGGGTTTTAGGATTTTAGGGTTTGTGGTTTAGGATTTGAGGTTTAAAGTCTATGTTTAATGGTTAATATATGGGTTTTCACATTTTTTACTTAAATTTATTTTTTGGATTTTTTTGAGCTTCTTGTTTAGGGTTAAGGATTTATGGTTAGGGATAGAGTTAGGGTTATGGTTATGGTTGGAGTTGGGGTCTTGGTTTCTTTTAGGTTTTATTATTCAGGTTTTAGCATTTGTTGTTTAAAATCTCTGATCTAATATTTAATATTTGGGTTTTAGTAATTTGGGCTTAGGGTTTTGAATTTATAGTTTAGGATCATGATTAAGATTAGGGTTTGGTTAGAATTAGGATATTTATTTTTTTGTATTTGGGTTCAGGCTTTAGGATTTAAGATTTAATATCAATGATTTAGTGTTTAATTTTTGGGTTTTTGTATTTTGGACTTGGGATTTACTAATTATGGTAGGTTAGGGATATGATTAATGTTTGGAGTAGGGTTAGGGTTAGGATGTTTTTTTTATTGAGTTTTTGGGGTTAAAGATTTGAGTTGTAATATCTATTGTTTGGTGTGTAATGTTATTTTTTTTATTTGGGATTTGAGTTTTAGGTTTAGGGTAAGGGTTAGGGTTAAGGATAGGGTTAGGGTTAGGTCTCATGTTAGAGATAGTGTTAGGGTTAGGGTTTAATATTTTTTTTTTGGTTTTAGGTTTCAGTGTTTAGGGTAAGGATTAGGGTTAAGGCTAGATTTTGGATTAGGTTAAGGGTTAAGTTATTTTTGGGTTTTATGTTAGTGGTTTAGGATTTGAGGTTTAAAATCTACGGTTTAGATTTTGATGATTGAGTTTTCATTTTTTCGACATAGGATTTTTTTTATTTGGACATTTTTTTAGACATAGGGTTTAGGGATTAGGATTTACGGTAAGGCTTAGGGTTAAGGTGTAGGTTCCTTTTTAGGTTTTATGGATCTGGGATTAGTATTTCAGGTTTAAAATCTAAGGTTTAGTATTAAATACTTGGATTTTTTTTATTGGATTAGTGTCTTGGGTTTATGGTTTAGGGTTAGAGTCAGGGTTAAGATTAGGGTTTGGTTTAGGGTTAGGATTATTGTTTTTAATATATTTTGGGGTTTTGGATTTAGGATTTGAGGTTTAATATAAATGTTTTAGTGTTTAATGTTTAGGTTTTTTTATTTTTTCTTTGGGTTCTAGGGTTTATGGTACCATTAGGGTTAGGGTTTAGGTTGTTGTTTAGGTTTTACAGTTTTGTGTTAATGTTAGGGTTGTGTTTAGGTTGTTTTTTTTTGTTTTTTTTGGGTTTAAGGATTTATTTGTAATATATATGGTTTAGTGTTTAATGTTAGGTTTTTTTGTGTTTTGGGTTGTCGGTTTAGGGTTTATGTTTTAGGGTTAATGTTAAGGATAAAGTTAGAGTTAAGTTTCTTGTTAGGGAATTTGTTATGGTTAGGGGTTAGGCTTTTTAGGTATTCTATTTTGCGGTTTAACATATTTTGATTTAAATCTATTATTTAGTGTTTAATGTTTGGGATTTGCTATTTTTGGCTTGGGGTTTTGGGTTAATGATTTAGGGTTAGTATTAGGGTTAAGGTTAGGGTTTAGGTTTTTATATGTTTTAAGGTTTCTGGTTTAGGATTTGAGATTTAAAATTTATGGTTTAGAGTTTAATATTTTTATTTCGGTATTTTGGACTAAGCAGTTTTTTTGGACATAGAGTTTAGGATTTAGCATTTAGGGTTTAGGGTTAGGTTTAGTGTTAGGTTTGGGTTAGGACGTAGGTTTTTTTTAGGTTTAATTGATAAGGATTTAGAATTTGAAGTTTAAATCTATTGTTTATTATGTAATGTTTAGGTTTTGGTATTTTGTCCTTGGGTTTCAATATATGGTTTTGGGTAAGGTTTACGGTTAGGCTTACGATTAGGGTTAGGGTTTTGGTTTCTTTAGGTTTTTGGGTTTAGGATTTAGGATATGAGATTTAATGTCAATGGTTTATTAATTAAATTTTTGGTTTTGGTATTTTTGTCTTAAGGTTTAGGGTTTTGGTTTTTTCATGGTATTTATTTTTTGGGTTTAGGATGTGGTATTTAATATCAAAGAATTAGAGTTTAATGTTTGGATTTTTGTATTTTGAACTTGGGTTTTAGGGTTTCTTGTAGGATTAGGGTTAGGGTTAGGATTAATGTTAGGGTTAAGGTTGTTTTTTACGATTTAATTCTTGGGGTTAATGATTTGAGTTGTAATATCTATGGTTTGGTGTTTAATGTTATTGTTTTATTTAATTGGGCTTTGGTTTTAAGATTTAGGATGAGGGTTAGGGATAAAGATAGGGTTAGTGTTAGGGGTCATGTTAGGGATAGTGTTAGAGTTAGGGTTTAGTATTTTTTAGGTTTTAGGTTTAAGTGTTTAGAATTTTTGGCTTAAAATCTATTGTTCAGAGTATAATATTTGAGTGTTTTGTATTTTGGGCTTGGGGTTTCAAGTTAATGGTTTAGGGTAAAGGCTAGTGCTTAATAAGTTTTAGGGCTGAGTTTTTTTTAGGTTTTAAGGTTTGTGATTTAGGATTTGAGGATTAAAATCAAGGGTTAGTGTTTACAATTTGAGTTTTCATATATTGGACGTAGGATTTTTTCTTTGTAAATTTTTTTGAACATAGGGTTTAGGGATTAGGGTTTACAGTTAGCCTTAGGGTTAAGGTTTGGGTTACGGTTACGGTTACGATTAGGTTTTTTCATAGGTTTTTGGTTTTATGGTTAAATATTAATGTTTTAATGTTTAATGTTTGGGTTTTTGTATTTTGGGCTTGGGGTCTACGGTTTATTGTAGTGTTAGGGTTAGGATTAGATTGTTTTTGAGGTTTTAGTGTTTAGTTTTTAGGGTTAGTGTAAGGGTTTAGGTTGTTTTCTAGGTTTTTGCATGGAGGTTTAAGTATTGAGTTGTAATAAATATGGTTTAGTTTTTAATGTTAGGGTTTTGGTATTTTGGTATTCGGGTTTAGGGTTTAGGGTTAAGGTTAAGAGTACGGGTTAGTGTTAGGAATTGGGTTAGTGTTAGGGTTTAGGGTTTTTTAAGGTATTCTATTTTGGGGTTTAATAATTTTGGATTTAAATCTATGATTCAGTGTTTAATGTTTGGATTTTTATATTTGCGGCTTGGGGTTTTTAATTAATGATTTAGTTTTAGGATCAGAGTTAGGGTTTATGTGTTTATAGGTTTTAGGGTTTCTGGTTTATGATTTGATGTTTTAAATCTATGGTTTAGTGTTTAATGTTTTTATTTCGTATTTTATACTTAGGGTTTTATTGGACATAGTGTTCAGGTTTTTTCGTTTAGGATTTAGGGTTAGGGTTAGGGTTAGGATGCAGGTGTTTTTAACGTTTTATGGATCAGGCTTTAGCATTTGGGGTTTAAATTTATTGTTTATTATGTAATGTTTTGGTTTTTTGTATTTTTGCCATAGTTTTTTAGTATATGGTTTAGGTTAAGGGTAAGGATTAGGGTAAGGGTTAGGATTAGGATTAGGGTTAGGCTTTTGGTTTTTTTAGGTTTTTGTGTTTAGGAATAAGGATTTGAGGTTTAATATCAATGGTTTAAAAATTAATGTTTGGGTTCTGGTATTTTAGACTTGGGGTTTTTTTTTTTTTTGTATTTCGGTTTAGGAATTACAATTAGAGATTTTATATCAAAAATTTAGAGTTTAATGTTTGGGTGTTTGTTTTTGGACTTGGGGTTTCGGGTTTATGGTAGGGTTAGGGTTAGGATAGATGTTAGGGTTAGGGTTATAGTTGTTTTATAGAATTTAGTGTTTGGGGTTCAAGATTTGAGTTGTAATATCTATTGTTTGGTGTTTAATGTTATTGGTTTTCTCATTTGGGCTTTCAGATTAAGGTTTAAGGTTTGGGTTAGGGTTAAGGATAGGGTTAGGGTTAGGGATCATGTTAGAATTAGGGTTTAGTTTTTTTTTATGTTTAGTTTTTATGTTTATGATTTTTGGCTTAAAATCTATAGTTTAGAGTATAATGTTTGTGTTTTGGTATTTTGGGCTTGGGGTTTCAGGTTAATGGTTTAGGGAAAGCGTTAGGATTAAGGCTAATGTTTGGGTTAGGTTTAGGGTTTAGATTTTTTTTTAGATTTTAGGGTTTGTGATTTAGGAATTGATGTTTTAAATCTATGATATTGTGTTTAATGTTTGAGTTTTTTTATTTTAGACATAGGATTTTTTTCTTTGGAAATTCTTTGGACATAGGGTTTAGGGATTAGGGTTTACGGTTAGGGTTTGGGTTACGGTGTAGGTTCTTTTTTAGGTTTTAATGATTAAGGCTTTCGTATTTGAGGTCTATAATCTATGGTTTAGTATTTAATGCTAGTATATTTGTATTTTGGGCTTCTTGTTTTTTTCTTTTTTTTTGATGAATTACCCTTGGAGGGGTAGGAGCTGAGAAACACCCCTGGCTTTGTCATTAATAACAAAGAAATAAGATACAAGGAGGGGGAAATAAACCTAACCTCCCACCTAAGATGGGTTAGAGTCCACTTCCCAAAAGGAAGTCAACTCCTACCCTTACACCAAAGATAAAACCAAAATACTAATCACCTAAGGATAGGACTCCTCCTAATACAAAGTAACTAGGAAACATAAACTAGGGAGAGTCTCCCTTTAAAATAAAGCCTATAAACTAAACTAATTTATTCAAAGTAGATATAATTTTAATTGTAGCTAAGTTTAAAAGATATACAACCTCAAGGAGGTTCAAAAGGTTTCTTCGTCTTCCTTCTTCTAAAGTTACGCATCTCCAATAAGTCGAGTCTATAGTAGGCCTCTGCTTCATTCCGTAGTTGGTGGTTGTTGAAATAAAACTAAGGAGTGGCGATGCTGTGATTATGTTTGACAATGCATCCGCTATGCAATTTGCTTTTCTGAATACATGATTGCGCTTGAAGTTGTGTGCTTGATTGATAAGATGTTGCAGCCTTCCAAGTTGAGTGATGATGCTCCATTTAGGGACTGCCTTCTTTAATACCCATTGCACTACTAGTTAAGAATCAAGTTCTAGAATTATATTCCTGTATCCAAGAACATGTGCCCAAGTTTAACAAAAGATGGTTGCCTTTCATCTTTGTTGTTTGTTCCTTCGCCAAGTAGTATTGCGAAAGCCATCACCATTTTACCTTGCTTGTCTATAAGGATTTAACTAGCCCCCAGCCTGTCAGGGTTCGTGAGTGCACTGCCATCATTGTTAACTTTGAGTCACTGGTCTGCTAGTCAAAACCACTTCACCATGCTCACCTTGATGTCATGCACACCGTTTTCATTTTTTGGCATTAAATATGTCCACTTGGCCGGCCAGTTAACTTAAGGAAATACGGGGTTCAACATCTTGTAGTTGTCCTTGTAGATTGGATATTTAACTCTGCTGATATTTATTGCTTTACCTACGTACTTGCAAGCACACATGTTCTTCCACATATTCCAGCAGATGAATATTGGTGTAGCTTGTCGCTGCAGTTTGTGGCCTACATTTCTCGACTTGGCATACCATCGTTGTTGTTGTAGTTGCTGCAGTAAAGAGTGGTCTGGTTGTAGGCCTGCACTACCTGCAAAAAATCCCCTTACCTTGGTTGCCAATTACCCGGAATTGAATGTATGTTCTATGTTGTCCATGCATGCTCTATCAAGCGAACAAAAACTATGTGATGGCTCAATGCCAAAGTTAGTCAATCTTTCATTTGTAGGGAGTTTACTCGTTAGGGTTCTACATAAGAGAACAGAAGATTTAAAGAGATTTTTTTTTGCCATAGCATCGAGTTAAATTGATTCTTGGATCTTTTGTTTCTCTTCTCTTCCTAAGCTGAAGGGCAGCTAAAAGTGCCATTCTTATTGAGCTTTCACATAGGTTGATCAGGTAGCTGCTGCTATGGAGAGAAAATCTCCTGCTAGGTTGTTAGAGAATTGATTGGCATGAGCATGCTGTAATAGTTTGCTCCAACTGCACTTCCCCACTTCCAAATATTCAGCAACAGTAGAACTATTAAATCTATTGCTATTGGTGGTAAACCGAGCCAGCGGTCCACCGCACAACAAGTTATCCCACCAATATGAACAATTCCCTGCTTGAAGCTTCAAATGGATGTGCTGCTAAACATGTTGTTTGTTGATAAACATATGTTTCAAGGTAAACTAATCTCCATTATCCCCTTTTCTTCTTAATGGGTTTGATCTTTGACAATAATTTTCTCTCAAAAATTATCCGCACGGTGTTCATTTGTTCAAAAGATCCACCATTGTTTGAATTGAAAGGATTTGCAAAAATCTTGGGATTTTATCATTCTCACCCCCCCCCCCCACACTTCATCATAAGGGTAACTTAGATTTTTACACGAAGCCTAGTGATACTTCTTTCTATCATTTTTCTATCCCCAGAAAAAGTCAGGTATAAGTCCTTGGATATCCCCGAGTGTTCTAACTGGAGGTGTTACTCTAGATAGAAGGTGGGTAGGAAGAGCCAGAAGGACATGTTTGGTAAGAATTGCCTTTCCTCCATAACTTAATTGTGTGGTTTGCCAACATGTGATCCTGCAGACAACCTTGTTAACAAGATCAGAGAAATATATATTCCTAGGCGTACCAACAAATAAAGGGCAGCCTAAGTAATTGATAGGGCCTTGCTTTCTTTTACACCTGTCAGCCTCTTTATTCAATCTCTAGTGCTATAGAAAGCATTAGAATGTAGCATAAAGTGGCTTTTGTCTTAATTGATGAGTTCCCAGATGTATCTTCATACTCTTTTAAAGTTGCCATTAGGTGTTTTAGAATCTTACATCTTCTAGATGTGAATAAAATTATGTCATCAGCAAATGTAAGATGATTCACTTGAGGCCCACTCCTTTCCATGAAGAAACCATGATAATCCGGATGGTTCTGAGGCTTGTTAAGACATCTTGATAGTACCTCAGCACCTAAAATAAATAGGGTTAGAGAAAGTCGGTCACCTTTCTTGAGACCTGTTGAGGAGTGCAAGAAACCATATCTCTTACAGTTGAAAATGATTGAGTATTAGTTATTAGCCATTATACTCAACACCATATCAATAAACACCTAGCAATTGACATTTTCCTCAGCACCAGGAAAATATATTACCAAAAGTCCGTGTCATAAGCTTTTGTCATGTCTATTTTAATGATCACATTGCTACCAATATTGGGTTTTTTAATTTTGTGAATGATTTCATGAGGAAGCATGATGTTCTCAGAAATAATTATACCTTAAACAAACCCATATTTATTAATAAAGATTAAGTCAGGGAGGATAAGGCTACCTCTATTGCTTATTAACTTAGAAATTATTTTGCTTGTGAAGTTACTCAGACTTATCAGCCTATACTTAGTGAGCCTTTTTGGATTTTCCCCCTTAGGAAGCAGCACAATACAAGAATGGGAGAAATACTTTGGAATCATCAGTCCACTAAGAAAGTCCTAAACTACCCCCATTAGATCCTTCTTGAAAATATGCCAATATGTTTTAAAGAAGTGCCCATTCAGACCATAAGGCCCAGTTGCAGAATTAGGATTCATAGAGAAAACCACCTCTTTAAGTTCATCCATACTAGGCACAATGGTAACCTCAGAATTTTGGTATTGATTAATCATCCTCGGAATGAATTCCAAGGTATGCTCATTCATAAGATTTTCTTCAGCAATAAATATTTCTTTGAAGTGTTCACAAGCTGCCTGAGCAATGTTGTCATCGCCTTGTATCTAATATCATTTTTCATTGGAAACTTTTTGAGTAAAAAGATTCCTTCTTATTCCCGTTATTACTCAATGGGAGTATTTAGAATAAGTATCACCATTTTTAAACCATTGGAGTTGGGTTTTTTGTTTCAAAATGGTATCTTCAAGTTTGAGAAATTTGATGTACTTTGCATTAATTTCACGAGAGATTCTTCTATTTGAGTCTCTTTGGTTAGTGATGTAGTGTTTAATGTTTAGGGTTAGGGTTAGGGTTTAGGTTGTTTTTTAGGATAGTGTGTTTAGTGTTAACGATTTGGTTGTAATATATATGGTTTAGGGTTTAGGGTTTAGGGTTAGGGTTTAGGGTTAAGGTTAAGGATAAGGTTAGAGTTAGAGTTCCTGTTAGGAATTGGGTTAGGGTTAGGGTTTAGTGCTATTTTAGGTATTCTATTTTGGGGTTTAATATTTTTAGATTTAAATCAATTATTTAGTTTTTAATTTTTGGGTTTTGATATTTTCTCTTGTGTTTTGGGTTAATGAATTAGGGTTAGGGTTAGGGTCTGAGTTTGGGTTTAGATTATTTTAGGTTTTAGGGTTTTTTTTTAGGATTTGAGTTTTAAAATCTATAGTATATTGTTTAATGTTTTGATTTTCGTATTTTTGACATAGCATTTTTTTGGACATAGGGTTTAGGATTTAGAATTTAGGGATTGGGGTTAGGGATAATGTTATAGTTTTTTAAGGTTAGGGTTTATTTTATTTTTTTAGTGTTTGAAGTTAAGAATTTGGGTGGTAATACATATGGTTTGGTTTTTAATGTTAGGGTTTGTGTATTTTGGTTTTTGGGCTTAGGGATTGAGTTAAGGATATGATTAGGGTTTGGGTTTGTGTTAGGGATAGGGTTAGGGTAAGGGTTTAGGGTTTTTTCAGATTTAGGTTTTAGGGTTCACAAATTTTGGTCTAAATCTATGGTTTAGTGATTAATGTTTGGGTTTCGGTATTAAGGGCTTGGGTTTTTGGGTTAATGGTTTAGGGTTACGTTTTGGGTTATGGTGAAGGCTACGTTTTGGGTTAGGCTTAAGGTTAGGGTTTACATTTTTTTACGTTTTAGGGATTATGGTTTTGGATTTGAGGTTTAAAATCTATAGTTTATTGTGAAATGTTTTTATTTTGGTATTATCGACTTAGGGGTTTTTTATGTTTTTTTTTGGACTTACAGTTAAGGATTTTGGGATTAGGATTAGGGTTAGGTTTATGGTGTATGTTTTTTAGGTTTTTTTGGTTTAGGATTTGCATATGAGGTTCAAAATCTATGGTTTAGTATTTCATGTTTTAGTTGGTATTTTGGGCTTAGGGTTTCAGCTTTATGGTTTCTGGTAAGTGTTAGGGTTAGGTTTTTTTATTTATATAGGTTTTCTTGTTTAGGGTTTAGGATTTAAGGTTTAATATCGATGGTTTAATGTTTAATGTTTGGTTTTGATAATTTGGGCTTGGTGTTTAGGGTTTATGGTATGGTAAGGGTTAGGGTTAATGTTAGGGTCAGGGTTATGGTTTAGGTTGTTTTTTAGATTTTTGGGTTTGGGGTAAAGTATTTTAGTTGTAATATCTACGGTTTAGTTATTAATGTTAGGGTTTGGGTATTTTTTGCTTTTGGTTTAGAGTTTAGAATTTAGGGTTAGGGTGAAGGATAGTGTTAGGGTTATTGTTCTTGTTTAGGGTAGGGTTAAGGGTTAGGCTTTAGGGTTTTTTTTTTGTTTTAGGTCTTTGAGCTTGGATTTTAGGTTTAAAATCTATGGTTTAGTGTTTGATGTTTAGATTTTTGTATTTTTGTCTTGGGGTTGCGGGTTAATGGTTCAGTGTTAGATTGAGGGTTCATTTTTTTTTATATATATTTTAGGGTTTGTGGTTTAGGATTTAAGGTTTAAAATATATGTTTAGTGTTCAATGTTTGGATTTTCTCATTTTGGACTTATGATTTCTTTGGGTTTTTTTTTTTGGATTTATGGTTTACGCTTGAGGATTTAGAGTGAGAAGTAGGGTAAGGGTTATGATTTGGGTAAGATTCAGGTGTTTTTTTTTTAGGTTTAATGGTTAAGGGTTTAGCATTTGAGGTTAAAATCAATGGTGTAGTATTAAATGTTTGTTTTGGTAATTTGGGCTTTTTTAAAATTTAATTACCCTTGCATGGGTAGTGGCTGAGAAACACCCCCAGGCCTTACCAATTACGAAAAAACAAAAATACAAGGAGGATCATATAAACCTAACCTCCACATCTATGATGGTTAGAAGTTAAATTTCTAAAAAGAAAATCAACTCACCTTTAACAAAGAAGGTTATTCAAAAATTCTATGCACCTAAAATTGAGGACTCCTATCCATCCGTTGAATTTAGGAAACATAAGCAATGTAGTATCGCATTTCAACTATTCCAACTATTCAAATGAGCTATAATTTTGAATTATAGCTCAGTTTAAAAGCTAGTAGAATATTCAATGAGGCTTTTTAATTTTGTTGCTCTTCTTTCTCCGAAAGATACGCATTTCCAGCAAGTCTAACTGGTAGTAAGCTTTTACTTCTTTAGGTAATTCTTGACTTTTAGTGTATATTTTAGGACTAGTGAGGTTGTGACTATGCTTGGACAAGGCGTCATCCACCCAATTTGCTTCCGTGATGATTTGAAAATATTTGAATTCCTATGTCTGGGAGATGAGTGTTTTCAATCTGTCTATCTGTTTGCAAATGCTCCACTGTGGGGCTTCTTTTTGTAGGATCCAGTTAACTTTTAACATTTAATCCACTTCAAGAATGATCTTCCTGTAACCTAATTCTAGTGCCCAAGACATTCCGAATATAGCTACACTTATTTTTGCTTGAATGTTTTTAGAATTTTCAACGATGGATGTATAATCTAGTATTAATTTGCCTGCATAATCTCTCATATAACTCCTGTCCTAATCCTGGCCGGGTTATTTAAAGAACTTCCATTTGTGTTAATCATTATCCATTGGTCAGGTGGTCTTGTCCATGTTATCATTTGTACCTTTATAACATGCTCACACCATTCTGCTAGCTGGATGATTCCATTCCATGACGAAGACCAATTCACCTATGGAAAAAGAGAAGTTGTTAGTTTATAATTGTAATTATATATCGCACACCTTAATCTTCTACCATTTTGATGCTTTGCCACCGTATTTACTAGGAAATCTACATTTCCACGGATTCTAGCATATGAGATTAGGAGTGGCTTTTAAGATGACTTTATGAGCTTTATTTTTGAGTTTTATTTCCCACCACTATAACGTTAGTTGATTCAGTGAGCTGTGATCAATTTTAACCCCAGCCATAGTTGCAAATCTTCGCTAGACTTGAGTTGCTAGATCACCATAGAAAAAAGTGTGGTTGATTGTATATGTGCCTGACATGTGGCTGCAAGAAAAACTATTAGTTGGATCAATTAAAAAACCTGTTAGTTTTTAATTAGTAGGTTGTTTGCCATTTTAGGCCCTCCAGACTAAGAAAGAAGATTTGAATGGTATATGCTTATGCCAAATAAAAGAATTTAATTGAGATTTTTGTATCTTTTCCCTGAATTCTTTCAAAGATGATGAACTACTAAACAACCCATCTGATTTGGCATTCTTGTACGCATGGTCTGGGAGTTGCTACTGTAAAATTATTGTTTCTAGTATGTTTTCCAGCTGGCTTGGAGGATCATGTTGAATCAACACATGGTAATTGCACTTCCCATCCACCCAAAAATCATCCACTTTCGATCATCAAACCTGTGACTGTTAGTAGAAAATTGAGCCAGATGGCCTTCACCTAACGAATTGTCTTACCAAAAGGAATAGGTGCCAGAGTTAAGCTTCAATTGAATGTATTTCTCAATATTGTTCCTGTTATGTACCATATGTTTCAAGTTCAAGGAATAACCATAATCTCATTTTTTACAGATGGGATTGGATCTTTGACAGTACTTGGCTTTTATGAAATCACCCCATAATGTGTATTTAGTCCTGAAGATTAAAAATTTGTTATATTGTTATGATAAACACACATCTTTCAAATTCCTTTTTGCAACCCAACCTTCATATGTAGGGTATTCTTAAATTCATCCATGAATCCCAATGATATTTGTTCTTAAAACTCATCCATCCCCAGAAGAAGTCTGACATCACCATTTGAATCTGCTTATGTACGTCCTAGGGAGGAGTAATAGCTAAGAGTAAGTGAATTGGGAGAGCTTGAAGGACATGTTTAACTAATACAAATGTTCCTCCATAGCTTTTCGTCTTGATTTGCCACCCTATAATCGTGCAAAATCCCTTTATTAACAAGGCCAGAATAATAAGAGATCCTAGGTCTACTCACAAAAAGAGGTCACCCCTTGCTGTTTTTGTTTGAAACCTGTTATCCTTTTAATTCTTTCTTTTGTATGGTTCAAAATAAGTAGATGCATCAAGAAATGATTTGTATCACTATTGATCATCTCGACTGATGTTTCCTGATAATCCTTGAGAGTTTACACGATAAGTTGGAGAGTTTTGGTTCTTGCTGAAGTGCACAGAATGCTATCATCTGCAAAGCTCAAGTTATTCACCTGGGGGCCTCTCACTTACATGAAAAAAGCATGATAATTGGGATGATTATGTAACCCATTTAATGATCTTGAGAGTATCTCTCCACGTAAAATAAATAGGGCAGGTGAAAGGGTGTCACCTTGTTTGAGGCCCCAGGTTGAATGGAAAACAATATATCTCGTTATATAAATAATTATATAGTATCAGTTGTTGTCCATAACTCTCCACACCATGTCTATGAAGATCTCATTAAAACCCATCTTCCTTAGAAAAAGACAAATATAGGCTCAAGATGCAGTTTCATAGGCTTTTTCCATGTCATGCTTTATAATGATATTACTACCTATTTTAGGCGTTTTAATCTGATGGATGATTTCGTGAGCCATCATGATGTTTTCAGAAATACTTCTACCCTTCACAAATCCAGACAGATTGAGAGAGATCAATTTAGCACTACACAATCATAGGCCTACGACCACCCTAGTAAAGTGCATCCTAAACTAACAAAAACTGAGGCCTTTTATAAAAGGACACACTTTTGGACTTTAGGCAACACTTTTTAGGGGGTGGCCTAAGTCAGTGTAACCTTTGACATTAGGCTATGCTATTTAATTGTTGCCACAAATGCTACACTTAAAAAGTGTGGACAAAGAGGCATAAGGGGAGCTTTGTATTGATTCATTTGCAACACATTTTTTTATTATACGACACTTAAATCTTGGCTTTTTATATGTTATTAGTCACACTTAAAAAGTGTTGCCTTTGATATATCATCTAGAACAACATTTATAAAGTGTAACTTTTCTTATAATTAAGACACACATTTGACGTCCCTAAAGCAACACTTCTAAAGTGTGGCAATATTTTGTAGAATTTCCTAACCACAATTTTTTATTTTTAAAAATAATACTTGTTATTTGCATACATTCAATACTCACATCATTAAATATAAATAAGGGATCTAAAGCACAAAATTAGCTTATAAAAAAATCGAAGATATAAATTTTCAAATAACCTTTGACAAACATGTATTATACAACCAATACTTAAAAAGTAATTCCTTAAAGATCCCTACAATCAATAAATTCATCAATACCAAATGTGCACATTGAAATATATATATATATGACAACATAACAAGAACTCTTCATTGTTCACTACAAATGATGGAGTTTACTTTTGACTACTATTGAAATTCACTTACCCACATTTTTCTACATATTCATAATAAAATTATTTGTTAAATAAATAAGACATGTAATTAATATGATTAGATTGACAATAAGTCGAACAAATTCATAACAATAAAGTTGTGGAAGTGCATAATTGGAGAGCATTCACAGTAAGCTAAATTCAATACAAATTTATATAGAGTAGGTATCTTGTTTCATTATCAATTTTTTTGTAAATACCTTTTATTTTATGAAATAATAAGTTTGATATATTAGAGATAAGTAATACATCAGGATTGTATATCTTCATATGTAGGCTACACTTTATAATAACATAATCCTTAAAGGAGGTTCCTTGTAAAGTAAAAAGGAAATATAGTTGAAGAAGGAAATTCACATTATCAGTCGAGCCAACTCGCCTAGACAAAAAAATAGTCTACACTAAAAATGTTATGTAGAATTTTCGACACCTATTGAATTTTAATAAGTACTAAAAGTTTCTTGGAGTTTTTTGCAACCAAGTCAAAAAAGCATTTAGTACTTAGTGAAATCTAGTAAGAAAATGTGATATGGTCCAAAAGACTAGATTTATATAGAAAAGAGATTCTAAAAGGTATATCTTTAGTGGTAGATTGTCTACAATAGACAAGTTCCTTTAATAATTAAAACAGATACTTAATATCTTGTTTATGTTGTAAGACACCTCTCGCTCAAGTGTGACATATGAAAAAACACTCTTTCGATACTCTATAGTGGGTTTTCCATAGGCCTAAAGAGAATACATCTGTTTCTTCCTTTATATGAATCAAGGAAATAATTCATTTGTATATGTATCTGGGCTAAATATGCATAATCTGGGAACTTTAACATAGATTAAAATCAGTTACGTTCGTCAAACAAACAAATGTTAATAAGTTAAAAAAAAAGTTAACACCACGATGAATATTACTTATGTTTGATGACACTAGAGCGTAAGGTGGAGGTGTAACACTTACCACTTCCTTGATATAAGTCAAGCCACCAGAAACATAATGAACTATTCTTTTCTCAATTTGATCGGAACAAAAAAAAATGCTAAGACAACAAACTACAGAATTCATTGTTTGATATGATAAACAACTAACAGTTAAACTGAAAATTGTACCAGTTTATCTATGATTTTGTCTACCATGTCATGGAAATAGATCTGCAGCCAAAAGAAATGTTATCACTCTTCTAAAACAACAGAAAATTAAATAAAAGTGATTAGGTTGAACATCATAGGTAGTTTATACACACATTTGATGTAATAATTTTGAGATTCTAAGAACTTGGCAATTGAATATGTGGTGAGGAGAAATTTACAACATGTTATTTATTTCAAATTATTTTAGGAGTTATTAATTTTATTTACTCGACAAGTAAAAGTATGTAGTTCCAATATAGCCTAACTTCAACTTTCACCAAATCATCTCTCCATAACTTTTCTATTGAGTGGTTATTGGAAATTGGAACCTTCTTAAGTATCCAATAAGCCTATTCCAACATGTAGAAGTCATTAATCACTATTGAACGTTTTACTTTTATTTATAAAAAATTAGAATAAAAGGTATGCATAACAATAATTATATTTTAGAAGTAGACACCAACCAATGAGAGAAAAAATCATATAGAACTATTAAATAACTGAAAATGAGAGAAATCTACAGAGGTACCTCGACTTTGTCCCACTCTCCTAATCTGCTTCCTGTTGATAAGCTTGAGACAAGAACAAAACTAATGGTCACTGCATGTCGATTAGCATAATTTACATGTTGACAACGTACGACTAGAAGAACCATAAAACAAATTTAGTATGAAATTGATTAAAGAAATGGTAAACCTTTCTTTAGCTGACGTGCTTCTGCTTCACTACATTGTTTTTCCTTGACCACGCCTTCATAGACCACCACTTCGAGATCATTTAAAGGTGAGATGAGATCATTAATGTAGAAAACCGCATACATTACTGAATGCCATAAAGAAGAGAACAAATGGACAACAGAAAAAGTTTTCAAACATGTGAACTAGAATGTCCCATCACCACTATGTCCGATCACTAGAATTTCAACACCTTGCCTTTAGTTTAATGTAAATGCTTCACACAAGGGTCAGCCAATGAGTTGATACCTATGAGAAGTTCTTCCGTGTGTTATCCAACATGAGCATGTAACTCAGTAATATGAGATAGTGATAACTATCATTGTTTTACTAAGTGAATATACCTTATACATAATGCCCTGAATAAATCCTACATTATTGGATAAATTGAAGTAAATCTAGCCTAAAATATTCATCCACAAGGGATAAAGTATTTATATTTATTGAGTAAATGAATGGCAATATATAATCATGGCTTACTTCCTACAAAAATTATTTATATCTGAATGAAACTTGTCAACTAAATACACCCTAGTAAACACGAAATGTGGTGCAACTTACTGTGACAGTAACTGCAGCACGTCCTACAAGATTTTCTTTTATAACAAACCACATAAGATTTCATGAAATATAGAATACATAATTTTAAACAGTAGACAAACAACCTTTGTATAGTTGTAGCTAATTTCATAGTTTATGTTATCTGGTAAGAGTGGACTAAGGTAATATTTGTAAATAAGTCTCCCTATTATAAAGAGCATTTGCAGGAATTTTGGTTTCAGTCATGGTGAGAAAGAAATAAGTATCAAAAATGATGAAAGGAATTTTCATGCCTATGCACTGTAGCCCATGATGTCAAAAATCTAACTTTAGCAAGTATTAGCTTACTAATCTACTATTTGTACATGTTGTATTATCCATTTAATGTTTTAGATAAGTTCATTAACAATTCAATCACATGACCACTTCATATATAAGAATAAAATATTAGCTCCAAAAGTCCCACCAATTAAAAGAAGGGGAAACAAAAAATTGCAGAAGAAATGAAAGAGGAGAATAGTTTGAAAAAAGATGACTGACTAAATGTGCACAGATGAAAAAAATGAGAAAATATGTTCAATAAAAGGAATAGAGTAGCCTTGGTGAAGGTATGAATGTCCTTGACGTATCGAGTTATAGGTGTCAGAATGATTTGCACCTTCTTGAAAATATCCATAAAAAAATACATTAACCTCCGCTTGCGAGAACCTAGACAAGAGATGTGTCAATCAT